>CM053613.1:64917526-65013246 GCA_028646535.1 Procyon lotor
CCTCCATTAGAAAGGACGAATATCCAACTTTTGTATCAACATGGATGGGACTGGAAGAGATTATGTGCAGTGAAATAAGTCAAACAGAGAGAGCCAATTACCTTATGGTCTCACTTATGTGCTGAGCATAAAGAAAAACATGGAGGACATTGTGAGAAGGAAGGGAAAGGTGAATGGGGGGAAACCGCAGGGGGAGATGAACCATGAGAGACTATGGACTCTGAGCAACAAACTGAGAGTTTAGGAGGGGTGGGGGTAGGGGGCTGGGTGAACCTGGTGGTGGGTATTGAGGAGGGCAGGTATTGCATGGAGCACTGGGTGTGGTGCATGAACAATAAATCTTGTAACACTGAAAAAATAAAATAAACATTTTTGGGGAAAAAAAAAGGAATTTAAAGTAATGATCATAAGGTTACTCACTAAACTTCAGGAAAGGATGGAGGACATCACTAAAGCCCTTGACAAAGAGATGAAAAATAACAAAGAGCAAGAACTCAGGAAATGAAATTAAAAATATAACAGATTTAATATACAGTAAGCTACAAGAAGCAGAGGAATACATAAGTAACCTAGAGTATAGAGTAATGGAAAGCAATCAAGCTGAATAGGTGAGAGACAAGCAAATATTCCATAATAAAAATAGACTTAGAGAACTCATTAACTCCATCAAGCATAATAACATTCACATTATGAGGATCCCAAAATGAGAAGAGAGTGAAAGAAGGACAGAAAATGTATTTGAAGAAATAACAGCTGAAAACATCTTGAATCTGGGGAGGAAAACAGAGATCCACATTCAAGAGGCACAGAGATTCTATAACAAATTCTACCCAAGTAGGTCCACACTAAGACGCATATCAATTAAAATGAAAATATAGTGATAAAGAATTTTAAAGGTTGCAAGGTTAAAGAAGACAGTTATATATAAATGAAACCCCATAAGGCTCTCAGTCGAATTTTCAGCAAAAACTTTGCAGACCAAAAAAGAATTGTATGATATAGTCAGAGTGCTGAACAAGAAAAATTTGTAGCCAAAAGTACTCTATCCAGCAAGGCTATCATTCAGAATAGAAGAAGAGATAAAAAGTTTCCTAGACAAACAAAAATTAAAATAATTTGTGACCACTACACCAGCCTTATGAGAAGTGTTAAGGAAGACTCTGTGAGTGGAAAACAAAAATCTTAAGTAAGAGTAAGAAAAATGGAAAGAAGAATGGAAGGAAGAAGGAAGGAAGGGAGGGAGGGAGGGAGGGAGGGAGGGAGGGAGGAAGGAAGGAAGGAAGGAAGGAAGGAAGGAAGGAAGGAAGGAAGGAAGGAAGGAAGGAAGTGAGGAAGGGAAAATCAAGTATATCTATATAAATCAGACAAAAGAAGCACAAAATAAAAGGATGTAAAAATATGATACTAAATATCTGAAATGTGGAGGGGAAAGGAGTAAAGAATGAATAAAAAATTAAGTGACCATCTGTGTATATAGATTGCTATATGCAGTTGTTATATATAAACTGAACAGTAACCACAAATCAAAAAACAGTAAGAGATGAGCACAAAATAAAGGAGGAATCCAAGTATAGGGCTAAAGAAAACTAGCAACCCACTAAAGAGAAAAAGAGAAGGATGAGAGAACTACAAAAACAACCACAATGAGTAAAAAAAATAGCAATATATATCTATCAATAATTACTTTGAATATAAATGGACTAAATGCCCCAGTCAAAAGATAGTGTGACAGAGTGTATAAAAAATAATACCCATCTGGGGTGCCTGGGTGGCTCAGTGGGCTAAGCCTCTGCCTTTGGCTCAGGTCATGTTCTCAGGGTCCTGGGATCGAGCCCCACATTGGGCTTTCTGCTTGGAGGAGAGCCTACTTCCCCCTCTCTCTCTGCCTGCCTCTCTGCCTACCTGTAATCTCTCTCTTTGTCATATAAATAAATAAAATCTTAAAAAAAAAATACCCATCTGTATGCTGCCTACAAGGGACTTATTTCAGACCTAAAGACACCTGTAGTTTGAAAGTGAGGGGGTGGAGAAATATTCATAATGCAAATGGATGTCAAAAGAAAGCTGGAGTAGCAATTGGACAAAATAGAACTCAAAACAAATTCTATAAAAAGAGACAAAGTAGGGGCACCTGGGTGGCTCAGTGGGTTAAAACCTCTGCCTTTGGCTCAGGTTATGATCTCAGGATCCTGGGATTGAGCCCTGCATCAGGCTCTCTGCTCAGCGGGGAGCCTGCTTCCCACTCTCTCTCTGCCTGCCTCTCCTCCTGCTTGTGATCTCTCTCTCTCTCTCTTTCTGTCAAATAAATAAAAATAAATCTTAAAAAAAAACCCCTCCCAACAAACAAAACTCCACAACCAGTTGGCTTCACAGGCAAATTCTATCAAACATTTAAAGAAGAGTAAATACCTATTCTCAAACTATTTACAAAAATAGAAGAAAAACCTCTAAATTCATTCCATTAGACCAGCATTGCACTGACACCAAAACCAGATAAAGACATCACACACAAGGAAGAGAATTATAAGTCAATATCTCTGATGAACATAGATGCAAAAGTCCTCAGAAAAATACTAGCAAACAGACTCAAACTATACATTAAAAAAAAAATTCACCATGATCAAGTGGGATGGTTCAATATTCACTAATCAAAGTGATACATCACATCATTAGAGAAAGGATAAAACATATCATTTCAATAGACACAGGAAAAGCATTTGACAAAGTACAACATCCATTCATGATAAAAGCCCTCAACAAAATAGATTTAGAGGAAACATACCTCAACATAAGAAAGGCCACATATGAAAAAACCAAAGTGAACATCATACTCAATGGGGAAAAACTGAGAGCTTCCCCCTAAGGATAGCAACGAGCTAGGATGTCCATTCTCACCACTTTTATTCAATGTGCTACTGGAAGTTCTAGCCACTGACAACAAAGAGAAATAAAAGGGATCCAAATCAGTAAGGAAGAAGTAAAACTTTCACTAATCACGGATGACATGATACTATATATAGAAAACCCAAAAGAGTCCACCAAAAAACCACTGACCTAATAAATGAATTCAGTAAGATTATAGAACACAAAACTACTATACAGAAGTCCATTGCATTTCTGTGTACCAATAATGAAGCAGCAAAAAGAGAAATTAAGAAAGCAATCCCATTTACAATTATAGTTAAGCCTCTGACTTTTGATCTCAGGGTCCTGAGTTCAAGCCCCATGTTGGGTTCCTTGCTGGGCATGGAGCCTACTTAAAAAAAAAGTAAAAAAATAGAACTACCTATGATCTAGTAATTTCTCTACTGAGTATACAAAAAATTAAAACAAAAAACCCACTAATTCAAAGGCATATATGCACTCCAAAATTTATAGCAGAATTATTTACAACAGACAAATATAGAAGCACCCCAAGTGTCCAAAATAGGTGAATAGATATGTATTTCTTTATCCATATATCTTTATCCATATATATATATATGGATATGTATAGTGGAATATTATTCAACCATTAAAAAGAATGGAATCTTGTCTTTTCAAAGGACATGAATGGAGCTAGAGAATATGATGCTAAGCAAAACAAGTCAGTCAGAGAAAGACAAATGATTTTGTCTTTGATTTGATCATATGACATATGATTTGTCTTTGATCATATGACATATGATTTCACTCATATATGGAATTTATGAAACAAAACACATGAGCAAAGGAAAACAAAAAAGAGAGACAGAGATACATAAAGAAACAGACTCTTAACCATAGAGAACAAACTGATGGTTACCAGAGGGGAAGTAGGTGGGAGGATGGGTGAAATAGGTGACAGAGATTAAGAAGTGCGTTTATTGTGGTGAATACTGGGTGACATATGGAATTGTTGAGTCACTATAGTGTACACCTGAAACTAACATTATATTGTGTGTTAACTCTATTGGAATTAAAAAAAAATTTTTAAAGGAGATTAAATCAGTGTCTGACATAGTGCAAGGACTTAATAAATAATATCCATTATCACTATCATCACTGATTTTATACCCTGGGAAGCCAGAAAGCCTGAAAGGCAAATCTCCCTAAATCACCTAAGAAATGGCTTTTATGTTACCATTTGATTAATATCTCTGCTGTAACTCATAAGACTGAAAATTTAATTACAACAGAAATGAGGTAAGTTTTTGCTTACACTTGTGATCTCAGCATCTATGACAGCACAGGTATATAAAACCTATAAATATTTCTTCAACACATTTGTTTCTTTTTTTTAAACAAATAATTTAGTTAGATATATCTGGTTTAAAATTCCAACTCCAGTACTTTCTAGCTGTGGGAACTTAGACAAGTTAATCACTTTGAGTTATAATTTTCTCACTTGTTGGAAATGGGGCTAATGTACTTAACACTTACTTCACAGGGTTGTGGAGAAGCTTAGATTAGGCAAACACCCTTTGCATTGTGTCCAACACAGGAGGTGCTTTACACTTTAGTCTTATCTTTTGCTGTCTGAGCTATAGTTTTGTCAGTATTAGAAAACATCATGGTTTTCCACAAGAGGGCAATACTATATGGAAATAGAAACCTATACCAAAACCAAAAACCAAAAACCCCAAACCCACAAAAAATCAAAACAAAACCCAAGACCAAAAACTCTCCAAAATTACATTAATTTATTCCTCTCTCTCTTTCTATCTTTCTTTTCTACCCCATATGTGTAGTTTTTTGATAAGGGTTTCATGTTTAGAATTCTGTTCTTTTCTTCCATTGTGTTCTTTAGAAATCAAAGGACTTTAAGAATCCTACTGTTACGAGGGGCAAATTCCAGCCTCTGCAATTATTCTTGCTCCCTTAGTTGGTGGTCTTGACTTGCCTCTTTCATGACCCCTTTATTAAGTTAAGTTCTACATTCCTGGATGTTAGTGCTGCACTTCCTCTAGACAGCATCTCTTGGTTATATTAAGTTTACCTCAAACTCAGAGTGGAGAACTAAGCTTATCTACATTTATTACTTGTAAACAAAAAGACAATGCTTCTGTGTTATATTAGCTCAAATACTATTAGAGTTATATACATACAATATGACAGGTATAACACAAAATGAAGTTAGCCTTTTTTCTGCTCTCTCAATGTTATGTTCCTGCCTTACCTATGCAATCATACAATGTGTTTCCAAATAAATTTAATCTGCTTACTATCTCTTTCCCATTCTCATTTCTACCTACCTGGTCCAAATTCCCTCTTCTCATTTCTCAATTCTCAACCATCTACCTTTCATCTTCCAATCATTTCTCATTGGTCCGGTTATTGAATACTAAGTGCTTGAAATCAATACGCCTACACTACACAAAGTGGTCTATGTTCTGCGCTCTTCCTAAGAAAGACTCCCACTTCTTTCCCTGGGACTAAATTGTTTGTTTTTCAACCCAGGCTACATTTAACATTTGCCTGTTTCATGACAAAAGTGGAAAGGAGGAAGGGAGCATTATATTTTAGAGGGACTCTGCAATTTATGAAAGCATTTTTTTAACTGCAAAAGGACAATGTTAGTAGGTCACATAGGCTGCTGTCACTAGTGACATGATACGTACACTTGCCCGTCAGATAATGCAGTATAACAAGGTTATACGCCAACCAATCTGACAAGAAACATCAATGTTAGGAGCATTGTGTGGACCAAAAAAAGAAAAACAAAAACAAAACTTTTAATAAGGCAGAATAAACAACACCTGTTTTGGTGCTATGGGAGCTTTTGATCTGAACTTTCTTCTGCTAGCAAAAGACTATCTTTGAAACTCTTGACTGAAAAAATTATTTAGTGTAAAATGGTTTTGAAAACAAATCTGATTGCTCTGTCTTCTTTGCTTCTCTTATTAATAACTGAAGTATCTAAATGAAGTATTCCAGACACAAAGGACAAATATTTAATGATTCCGTTTACATAAGGGACCTAGAGCAGTCATATTCATAGAAACAGAAAGTAGAATGATCATTACCTGGGACTGAGGGATTGGGGGATGGTAAGTTGATCTTTAAAGGGTACAGAGTTTTAGCTGGGGAGCATGAAAAAGTTCTGGAGGTGGATGGTGTTGGTAATAGCACAACAATGTGAATGCACTTAAATGGCATTGAATTGTATCTTTAAAAGTGGTTAAAATGGTAAATTTTATGTTATATATATTTTGCACAATAAAAACATCTTAAAACAAATTTGAATTATGTGTTTTGTTCATTTGGTTTCAACATTGTTCTTCCAGATGTGATGTGAAGTTCAACTAGAATTGTACAAAACCTACTTTCAAGGAGCATGCTTTGGGAAAAGGTAACACGTAAGTAAAAATGCAAGCAGTGACAGTGTCCCCATATTTTCACTGTAGGAAAGGCCAAGTACATTTGCCTTCAATTTAGTAACCTCTTGGGTTTGGGTGCCTGGGTGGCTCAGTCAGTTAAGTGTCTGCCTTCAGCTCAGGTCTTGATCCCAGTGCCCGGGGATCAAGCCCCATGTTGGGATCCCTGCTCAGCGTGGAGCCTGCCTCCTCCTGCTCGTACTCTCTTTCTCTCAAATAAACAAAATCTTAAAAAAAAAATTTTAGTAACCTCTTACTAGGACTGAATTTGGCTTCAAAATATCCGAGTCTCAGAGGCCTAAGTCTATAAAACAAATTGAAAAATACAGTATTCCCCCTCTTATCCCTAGGGGATACATTCCAAGACCTTTAGGGAATGCCTGAAATTGTGATAATACCAAGCCCTATCTATACTATGTTTTTTCCTAAACGTACATACCGATTATAAATTTTAATTTATAAGTTAAGTACAGTAAGGGATTAACAAAAATAACTAATAATAAAATAGAAAAACTGTTATGCTATAATAAAAGTTAGATGAATGTGGTGTATGTCTTCCCCCAAATTTCTTATTGTACTATACACACATTTCTTCTTCTTCTAATGATGTGAAATGCTAAAATTCTTACTTGATGAAATGAAATGAGGCGTATGATGTAGGCATTGTGACATAGCATTAGATAACCCTTGACCTTCTGATGATATGTCAGAAGAAGAGTCATCCGCTTTTGTACTGCAGTTGACCATGGGTAACTGAAACCCTGGAAAGTTAAACTACAAATAAGAGGGGACTGTTGTAATAATAACCCAACAGTAACACTTACTGAGTGCATATCAAGCACCAGGCTTAATTGCCAGACAGGATTGAGGTCAAGAAAAAAGTTTTAGGCAGAATTACAAATATTATATATTAGCTTATTATCTCCAACTCACTATTATTTGCTCTTTAAAATAAACAAAGCCCCACACATGCCATTTATTTCAGAATTAAGAAAACAAACAGAGACACACCTCTGTGCCAGTAATCATGCCAAAGAATGTGTCAGCCAATAATATTTATGAAGCTCACCATGCAGCTAGCTGACAGGCCCACATATTATGAAGTGGAAACTTTAAGAGAGGGTACATACATTTCAATCCAATAAAATCTTCAATGAAAAAAGCTTGCAGGTATAGACAATCTTTTATTTAGAAAGTCTATTCTCTTAGAAAGAATCTGGGTTCAATTATAATGGTGGAGATAATAATACATAAAACAACAGTTCAAAACTGATGGTAAATTCACCTCAAAGCAAAACCATTTCTTTGCTTGGTTAATGTGGCATAAGACAAAGCCTGACTAGCAGGTATAATTAAAGTATGAATCACAGGGATAAGTCATGAGTAACCTTGAGAGCACCTATAAGAAAATAAGTTCATTATAACATACTAAACTTCAGAGACATGAAGGTAGGAGGAAAAATCCTAATTCCATATAAATGCAATTATGGGCCTGATTGGAAACACTGATAATGGCACTAGTGCATTATCGCTCCAGCATCTGTGTGAGGCTCTGTAACACAGCATATCTCACTTCATGTATTATAGGTACTGATTTTCGATGTTTTTTATTCTGAAATTTGCTTGAGGTCAGGTAATATGCTTTGCTTTGTTTATTTCTTCATATAAATTACTTCTCTACTCACATTCTAATAATGTAGAAATAAAACATGCAATTACACACTTGAATGGGTAAATGATAACCCATATCTTAGATCTAGAATAATTCTGTCCTGACACATAATACTTCAAAAAAATGAAAACTGACAACTAATATTTTAAATGCTACTTATCGAAGACTGCTGATACATTTTTAAAGAATCACAGGATTTTTAATTAATGAAAAACAGGAAAAGATTGTTATATTTTATCCTATTTCATATCTCAGCAGTTGGCACTGGATTTAGTTGCTAGAAACAACAATATGGCAAAAGTTGAAAGGAAACTGTTTGAACTGACTTGTTTTTTGCTTTCAGGCTGTGTGATGAATAGATATAAAATCACCTCAGGTGAAAAACAGCCCCACTGCTACTTGGGTCACTCCCTTGACTGAAAAATAGCATTATTGCCCCCCATCCCACCTCACCTACCCAAATGAGGAGTATTTAACTGACAGACATAGGTTAGACACTGGAGTTAAAATAACTCTAATAATGATTGGGGATTCTGCAGTATTTAGAGTTATAATGATACAAATACGAATGGAAAGTTTTTAAGTACAATTTCTTTGGCTCAGAAGAATTTAAATCGAAGCCATCAAATATATTGTTAACATCATCTTATCTTAGTTCAAGGCTTATGTGCTATTTTTCAGGCTCATGTGTACTCTTTTAAAAATTTTTTTGAAACTAAAAGTTTTGGGGCGCCTAAGTGGCTCAGTCTTTAAGCCTCTGCCTTCCGCTCAGGTCATGATCCCAGGGTTCTGGGATTGAGCCCCCCCCCCCCCCCATCGTGCTCCGTCTTCCGGGTATCATTCCCTCTGCTTGTGCTGCTTGTGTTCCCTCTTTCGCTGTGTTTCTCTCTGTCAAATAAAAATCTTTAAAAAAAAAAAAAAAGTTTTGACAGTCTCTGAAACTTAATTTGGAAAAATGTAAAGCACATTAATGGAATTTTTCCCATGATCTGTAGAAGTTTTTTTAACAGATGGTTCAAATGGACAAAGCAATGAAAACACAGAAATTAAAAGCAGATCCTAAAAAAAAAATCATTGAGTTCTCAGTGAACTCAGTGAATCAAATACTATAGATGATGGTAGGACTAGATGTAAGGCAGCACTTTTCTTTTGCTGTCAAGGTTTGGAGAGAACAGAAATTTATTAGGTGATCGTCTTTCAGAGAAGGGGTAACTAACTCTTGGTAGGAATTAACTATTCATTTGGAACTCCAGCCAATTTCAACAATTTGAAAATCCTCATGCTTGTAGGATAAGTCCATCCAGGTGCCAATAAAATATACAGTATTGTGCTCTAGTAATTCTTCTAGAAGTAGGAACACCTAAGTCCCAAGTGCATAGTTAGAAGGGCGGCGATGACTTAAAATCTTCCCATTTTCACAGCAACTTGTAAAAACAACAACATCCCCAGGCCTATGAAAGCTTTTCATTTTCAGTATAGAAACTCTGACTTTCTTGGATCAAGGAATTGAGCGGTGACAAAGAAGCAGGTAAACTTTTCAACCTGGAATTTATATGCATTCAGTGGAGACATGAAATAAAAGATCTAAACTAACGCTAGAAAGCGGCTTCTTCCAACCAAGCTTCAAAATGATTTCTCAAACTTAAGGAAAATTAACGTTGCTTTCTCTCCGAGACAATTTTTAGGGAATGGGTGGTGGGGAGGACGGGTAGGGGAGGCACGTTGGGAGCTGAGATCTTTTTGGGGTATCGAGCACCCCAAAGTGTAGCCGAGAGCTAGTCAGATCCAGGTGCTGAGGAAGAGACAGAGTTGACGCCCCAGGCAAAGGCAGGAGCGCTAAAGCGCCGCAGCCTCGCGCAGCCCTGAAGCCTAGTGCAGGCGGGTGGGTGGGTGGCTGTGGGAGGGTGACTGGGAGAAGGGGCGGGGTGGCGTAGGGTGGGAGTGCAACGGCAGGAGGAGGGTCTCCCAGCCCAGGCCCAGTTTTCAAGCTTTCTGAGCCTGCGTCCGCCCAGGGGGAGGGCTAGAGCCACGACTGTCAAGAGAGTCGGGGAGTGGAGGTGCCGGAAGTGTCTGCGTGCGGTGAGATAACTTTCCTGCTCTGGCGGCGGGCGGCCCGGAGTGTCCTTCGCCTTGGTATTCGCAGCGACGATGCGCCCTGATGACAACGACCTGAGCGGACTCGCGTCTCGGCCCACCGCCAGAATCTGCACACCCCTTGCCGCAGGAGAAGAAGACTGAGCCCAGAGGCGTCCGCGCGCCGCGGGAGCCCTGTACTGGCAGCGCGGCGCTCGGGGCCCATTTCCTTTGCCCGGTCCTCTAGCGTCTTGGCTGGTTCCCCGCGATCGCGCGTCCTCAGCGCCAGCCGCGGTCGCCGGCTGTTCCCGCCCTTGCCGCCGGCCCGGCCGTGTCCCGGGCCGCCACCGGTAGAGTCTGAGCCATGGGGCTGCCTACTCTGGAGTTCAGCGATTCCTACTTGGACAGCCCGGATTTCAGGGAGCGCCTGCAGTGTCACGAGATTGAACTGGAGCGAACCAACAAGTTTATCAAAGAACTCATTAAGGACGGCTCTCTGCTCATTGGGGCGCTGAGGAGTAAGTGGAGCTGCCAGGGGCGGGTGGAGAGGGCACAGGGATGTGGCGACTTCTCGCAGGGTGTGGGTCTGAGGGGTGGGATGGAGGACTCGGGACTTCTTTTGTTTGAATGGGTTTGGGACAAAAGCTGAAGAGCTCCCCTGCTGGTGACCAACAAAGTTTGTGTTTAGGTGTTCTTTACTTACATACTTTAATGTCTACAGAAAAGGGGAGGTTATCCACTGAACCCAGGAGTAGATCCTGAGAAAAGTTGTTCAAAGTCATCTTTTTATATATATATAAATCTCCTGAAAAATGTTGGAGACTATTGGTCCTTTTTTGTTGGTTGGTTGGTTGGTTTGTAATTTTATTGTGCCTAGTTTGAACACTTTTAAAAACAAAGGTCGTTAAGGAGGGATTCAAGAGTTTGGCTTAAGGATAAAATGAAGCTAGTGATTTGTTAGTGATACTCAAAGAAAATAATTAATTTCTTTTCTTTTTTTTAGAAAATAATTAATTTCTTATGTGTATCAGTGGCTCATCACTGGGCACAAAAGATTATTGAATTGTCTTTTTAAAATATGTACATTTGCAATTTTGCTATTTAGTACGATGATGGAGATGATAGAAGACAACTTGGCACCAGTGGATTTAATCTCTTTACAAACTTTTTGGTGCGTCTTAATTTTTGGTTTGTATTGTTAAGTCTGATGTTAGTAGAGTCACTGGGGATGAGGGTTCAGTGGTTAAAGGCCAACCGGAATTTCGGATGATTAAGTAAAGACTATCCTTAGGGACTTTTCCCATTTCCTTTCCCCAGACAATTTTCTTTACTCCTTCCTGAATCTGCTGGATCTTCACTTTCAAGTACTAAGATCTAGGAGAATCTTATTAAAAGAAACTCGAGTTTCTCTTTAAGAAAATGGAGTGATCTGCCTTTGGCTCAGGTCATGATCCCAGGGTCCTGGGATCCAGTCTCAAGCATGGGGCTCCTTGCTCAGCCAGGAGCCTGCTTCTCCCTGTGCTCCTCCCCCAACCCGGATTGTTCTCTATCTTTGAAAAATAAATAAATAAAATCTTAAAAAAAAAAATAGAAAAAGAAAATGGAGTGATTTAACTGATAGGGTTTAACTTGTTACCTTTCCAGGGAGGTATTTGCATCTTATTGGAGGCTTCTGAAGGTTTTAGCTACTGAAAAAAGCCCTGGACTCTCTGGTCTCTAATGGCTGGGTGAGTGAGGTATTTTCATTGCATGGAGAGCCTTGGAGCATCTAGAAATCTCCAGGGCAAATGTAGTAGAACCATCATGGAGTGTATCAATTGAAGGTCAGTAACAACAGTGCACCTGAAACTGAGACATTAGCATCTGATCTGTATTTTGAATAATAATGGTAAGGATGGAGCTTATCAAAATGTCTTAGAATTAGTGTGCTCCCAAATCTTTTTTTAACCATCCCCAATGCTAAAACATTTACTTATTACTTGTGCTACTTAACTAGGATAAAATATGTTTTATGCCTATATTCACATTAATTTCTGAATTTGAGGGTAGTACTTATAACAGTATTTACTGTTTTGTGAAAAAATAATTTATATGCAGTTCTTTTCATTCTGTGCATACACAAATGTGAATTCTCTTTCCTTCTGGTTTGCAATTTACAGTTGATGTCTCAGGACTGGCCTCTTTGCATTTTAGCCTCTTCCAAAGAGTTTACCCGTCTCAGTGCTAAATGCCAAGCTGCCTCTTGTGGAGCTGCCAGCTGGTCCACAAGTGACATTTTCTTCTTAGTCTGCTGGAGAGATAATTTTAGTGTTTCAAAAATTGAAAACATTTCCATCACTGTGATAAAAGCCCTGCAGTGCTTATTATTTTACTAGTGAGATTATGTACCTTAGTATGATTTTTGAATCTAGTCTAGAAAAATCAGGTGATTCCCCTCCAGATAAGTTTGTTCTTCCATATGTAAAGTGAAGAAATCTTGAACGTTCCTTGAACATTCAGAACGTGCCTCATTAATTTGGTCTTACGCACTTAAATATACAAATTGCTGTCTTTCTAGGATTCTTAGGTTTGTGATGAGAGTGCATGATTTTAATGTTTGATTATTATTTATCTCATTATGGAAGAAAATGTTTTGTTCCTATTCAAAGAATTCCCAGCATCAGTTGCCAAATAAAGACTTTGGAGCAGAGGAACTCTTGAAGTTACATGATGGCACTGCTTTTTTCCCACCAAGCCCCCTTCTGTCTCTTGGGGAAGATGGACCAAGGCTAGGCTACAAGCGGTTAAGTGTGGGTCTTCTGAAGTTGCTCAGCTAGGATAAGATTGTGCCTAGAGGACTTGGAAGCCTGCTTTTAGTTCTATCCCATACCCACCAAGAAGCCTTCCTTTCCCCAGTTCTATCCCTTGTTCTTTTCTGTCGGAGGAAGACTTCACCTTCCCTAACTTTATGCCTTTCTGTTCTCTGTACCTACTGTTTCAGTAAGGGAACATTATCCAGTTCAGTTTTATTTTTTGCACTTTGCTGTTATTTTCATTAATAATTAATAGTTTCTTAGTATAGCCTTCCTGAAAGGACAATCATCATGTGTTTCTATGTATCTTATATTATTTCCATCCTAGAATGGTGAGAATTTTGGCATGCACTCATGGTTAATACATGCATGACTGCTTCAATAGGAGTCACAAATGCTCTTTGATTTTTACTTCAGATCTGAGAAAAATGGATGACCTCTCATTAAATGGATGGATGTGGACCCGAATTTAAATTCTGGTGCTGGCATAATTGGCAAATAACTTAACCTTTCTGGTTCCTATTTTTCCTATAAAATGAGGGAAGATCTATAAAAGTCTTACCACTAGGATTATTTGTTTATTTTGTTACATGCTGTATATAGACATTTGGTGAACTATATTTGAGAATATTTGATACTGGAGAATCAGGTTTTAGTTCATGCTGTGACTCAAAATCCTCCCCCTTTTTCATCAAATGTTATTCTGTGAACTTTGTTTCTTTAACAGGTGTCTTAAAATTTGAGTTGTGAAATCATATGCTGTTTTTGCTTATTGATTTTCTTCTTTTATAGGTATATAATTTCATATAATTCCTCCTTTACTTTCTCTTTTCTTTATTCTTTATACTTTTGAATATTTAAATAGAGCTTTGTCCTTGTAAGAATAGACTTCCCTGGGGCCCTGGGTGTCTCAGTCAGTTAAGTGTCTGCATTTGGCTCAGGACTTGATCCTGGGGTCCTGGGATCAAGCCCCATGTGTCTGGTTCCCTGGTCAATGGGGAGTCTGCTTGTCCCTATCCTTCTACCCCTCCACCCGCTCATTCTCTCTTTCTCTCTCTCTCTCATAACTAAAATATTTTTAAAAAAAGAGGAATAGACTTCCCCTCCTCCCAAAAACGGAAAAGAGAATAAAGGAGTAGACAAAAATAGAATTGTAGTCATTTAATTGAATTATTGGGTAGAGAGAGCATATTAACATTTTTTTCTTCTACCTTGCCCTTTGGCATCTTGATTTCTGCCATTTAGGATAATGTTTCTCAAACCGGTGTGTCTAGGCTTCTTCTAGAGGGAAAAAAAGTTAGTGGACTCTAATATAGATTCAATTATTTATTATTATTATAATTATGGTAGTTAAATATGTATAAGCATGAAACTAATTCTTGTGCTTAGTCATACGATCTTAAAAGCAAAGCAGCTTATGAATTAAATAATACTGTAAAACCAATAAAAAAATTTGTCAACTACATTTAGTTAATTTAATGAATGATGATGATTTTACTGAAAGGAAATTTCCTCTCACATAAAGACTGTTGATAATATCTTGTGTATTGATTCATCTTCTCTTTGCTTTTCCCAGTTGTAACTACTTCAAAACTGCTTGTGCAGATTATGGCCTTCTCTCTATCACAAACTTTATTTATTGGTCATATTGCCTCTGTTCCTGAGGCAGTAGTTCCCGGCACTAGTGATCCATGACACAAATAAGAAGGGTGCCTATTGAGAAATAGAGGTTGGTTGTTCCTAAGTTTAGATGTAGAACATGCAGTTAATTAAGAATTTAGCAAGAGGGAAGCACATAATTACTTCTGTCTACTGTCTTCAGTGTTCCCAGATCTCAGTTTGAAGTACTAAGTACTATGGTATACTTGTGATCTGAGGATTACAGTAAAGGAAAACCTGAGATGCAAAGGCTACATTGAAATATTGTAAAAAGGGTGAAGGAGCCCTGCCTTCCATTTGCTGTGTTTCTCAAACTCCCCTTAGTCTGGTTTCACTTGTTTTTTTCACTTTAAGCCATTCTCTATTTTGTGTGTGTGTTCTGGCCCCACTCTACTACTGGAGTCTACTGGAGTTTTTGGTGACACAGGGAAGGAGTTAAATGAAAGGAAAAAGCCAATTTTAAGAAGTTTGAGACTTTCTGTAGTTATTGTGCTATTTATTTGGTCATCCTTCAGCTTTTAGTGAAAATTGCTATTGTTATAGGCCATTTTTTGCATTTAAATTTGCACCTAGGTTTTATTTAGTTTAAATGGAACCCATTGCAGAGTCTTGTTTACCTTGCAGGAGCTCCTTCACAGCTATTTATCCCATTAAGGCTGTTCTGTGTGTGCATCTGGGCAGTCAAATCAAAGGTATGGATGTGTAATTACTTCAACCACTCGTTTTGTTTTTTAAGTTGTTAGAATTAGAGTTAAATGAGCAGAAGTAACTGTATCTTTCAAATGAACTGTAATTAATTTTAGGAACTGATAGATTAGGAATGTGGTGCTTCAAGGTTCTGCTTTAGAGATGCTGCAAGTAAAAGCAGTTACACTTGTGTTAATTGAAATGGTAGCCTTGGCACTTAGTGAAGTGGAAGTAATTTGGGCTGGCTGAGTACTTCCCTTTACTTCTCTTCTGATTCTCAATGTGAGCTCAATGGATGCCCTTTCTCACTGTCTTTATTTTTGTTGGATTTCCTTTTTCAGCAAGTAGTAATTGAGGGGCTGTCCTGTTAGGGGCTAGGGAACAACCTTTTACACGAACCACCTTTTACAAAGCTATCTTTGACAGTTATGATCAAGGTACTCTGAGAGTGAAGAAAACTCAGGTAACTGCTAAAGTTTTTTTTTTTTTTTAAAGATTTTATTTATTTGACAGAGAGAAACACAGCAAGAAAGGGAACACAAGCAGAGGGAATGGTAGCGGGAGAAGCAGGCCTCCCGCCGAGCAAGGAGCCCGATGCGGGGCTCGATCCCAGGACCCTGGGATCATGACCTGAGCCGAAGGCAGACGCTTAACGACTGAGCCACCCAGGCGCCCTTAAGTTTTAAGTCACTGAAAAGCTGCTTTAACAAACTTCCTTTGAATGACTAACTTAGTGTACAATGTTCATTGTGTTGATGATACGTAAGCATGACTCAAATCATAAAGAAAAAATAATACAGCCAACATTCAGTATTACTATGTTGTGAGTGCAGTTTTATATAAGTAATGTATACCTAGAGAATGGAGAATCATTTATTTAGATTTATAAAGAGAAATATTATTTTAAAAATTTCATACCATTAAGCCACATTTGGTAAATATGCAACAATGGAATGTTTATTATGGATGGATATTATGATGGCCGCCTCTTCTGGTGTAATTCCACTCATTTCAGCCTTCTAGGCAGGTGCCAGCCCCTCTGTAGCTCCACCTGCCACCCACCAGTTTCAGCTGGCAACTCTGCCAGCCTTCCTTTTTCCTCCAGCCTGCTGAACCTCTGCCCAGCATCTAATAAGCCTTGTAGTGTATTACCAGGGATCTGGCCTCATCAACCAAGGACTTGCTACCTGCGTCTTGCTGAGTTTCATCCTGAAAATTAAAACCATTTGCCAAGCGCCTGGCTGATCAGTGCGTGGACTCTGTGCTTCATCTTTCTTTGCAGCAGTCTTAGTCTGAGTTGTAATGGCTAGGTTTTGTAGAAGTGTAGAAATTCACATAATATTTGTTAATCTTAGTGGCCCTTGAAAGCAAAGGAAAAGGGGCTGGATGATAACAGGACAGTCATTACAAATGTAATTATATTAATAGTTTTGTCTTTGGCTAGGTGAACTTAAACTTTGGCCTGGATATTTCTGGTAATGTGTATCCTCTATAAGATTACTTCTAACTGGGATGTTTGTTTAATCAGAATACGTCATAGTTCATATCTGCCGTCTCCTGATTTTATTACCAAGAATCCAGTTATAACACTGAAGAAAGTGTTCTGGCAAAACACATGTGTACATCACTCTGTGAGGACTGTGACTTGCTTCAGGAAAAGTGAATTTTGAAATAGTAAGGTAACTTACAGAAGCTGATAATCTGCCAGTTTTTTCAACCTTTTCCCTTTCTTGCAGAGGTATGCGTAGCATAAAAGAAGAAAAATAAGTACTAAGTTTTCTAGGATTTTTGATTTGAGAGTAATTCTTTTAAATGTAATGTTTTGCATGGAACCTGGTTGGAAAAGGCTAAAATAAGACTAATGAAATCTTTGTAGATTATTTTATATTAATTATGAGAGATTTTTTCAGTTCCAGTTTTTAGATTCTATGATAAAAGTCTTCATTCCTAGTGGCATTTTTAAAATGCCCAAACATGACATTTTTTGTATGTTGTTGGTTTATCTGATTCGGGTGAATATCAGGTATGATGGATAATATTTTGTGTTTGTGAAGGATAGAGAAGCATCCTGTATTGGTTCTCAATGTCAGATGGTATGAAAAAAATAAAAAGGAAAAAATGCTGCATGTATATAACCTTGCTGGGAAAAAGTGGGTAGACATCTTATGCCCCCTTTCATTTGGAAGTCAGATATATTTCTCGGTTGTGGAATTTCTATATTTCCTTATGCAGATCTAAAAAGCATACTGCCTGATTTTATGAAAGGGATGCCAAATAGTATTCCCTCATGTATAAACATATATTGGAGCTTACCCAGATGAAAGACCCAGCTTCACTTTTCTTTTTAGTACACAATAAAAGTGGTGATTTAATTTATAAAACTGGTATGTGTTTATGTGTGGAGGAGAGTGATAAGCTGCTAATAGAAATGGCTATTCAGTATGTGTCTTATCCCTTTCCAAATGGAAGCTTTGTAAATTGATTTCACTTTGTTTTGGTGAGAATTTTTTCTTCATTTATTTAATTTCTCTATTCCTCACAATGTCTGAATGGAAGATGTGGCCCAAAAATGGGGATGGTGTGGGGGAGGGTGGTGGTTGTGAGAGAGGTAAACAAGGAGAAACAAATTAAAATTGGTTGAGAAAAGAATTTAAATATTATGGTTTTGGAACTTGTGTCAGGCTTTATGTATCTTCTGTGAAAAAGTTACTGTGTGACACTAGAGAATCAAAAGAATAAGAGACTAGCCTTCAAACTGTTGTAAAAGCTGGTTGTGGAAAATTTGAGGGAGATGGTTCCCATTAAAAACTGCCAACATAAGAGAAAATAGAGGGTGCCTTTTTTAGGGGTGCACTATTTGGGGAAGATGTGGGGAAGCTGTGTACTCATGAGAAAGTGATGTCAACATAGGAAGTAATAGGAAGGACTTTTAAAGTCATGTGTTGACTGCTTGCCAATCCTGGTTTTCCTTAGGTGACCCTTTCTAACTTTAATTATTACTTCCTCTGGATCCCACCTCCACCACCTTTTTTCTTAGGACGTGATGTTACTGAATTCCTCTTCCTTTTTCAATTTATTTCCTCTGTCCTTCTCTTAAATGCTGAGCCCTTTTACTGTTTGCTTTCCTTGTGTGATAACTTGGCCTCCTGGGCTCCAGCCCTAAATGAGCTCCAGCTCATTTTCCTGAGCTCTGGATCTTACTGTTACCAGCATATTACCGCCTAGGTGCTTCAGGCACCTCAGACTTAGTGTGTCAAAACCAAGTTCTTCCTTGTTCTCCACCTTGTTCTCATTTCTCTAGTTATAGCCTCTTCCACCTGATCATCTGAAAAAGGAACAGCTGAATCCTTCCCAACTCTTCTGTTTCCTTCCCTAGCTCCAGTTTTTCACTCCTACCCAGGTTAGGAAATTTGGTTAGTCCTGTAATTCTGTGCTTCCAGATACCCTAAATTAGGTTTTTTTTGCCTGCGTTTATGAAATAACATTTCTTTATTAGCTTAAAACAACAGACATTTATTCTCTCATAGTCTGGAGGCCAGAAGTCCAAAAGCAAGTTGTCAGTAGGGCCATGCTCTCTAAAGGCTCTAGGGGAGGATTTTTCCTTGCCTCCTCTGGCTTCTGGTGTTGCCAACCCAAGATATTCATTGGCTTGCAATGTGTCACTCCATTTCAGGGCTCTGCAGTCACGTGGTGTACACCCTGTGTGTCTCTATTACATTTTACTTTTTCTTTTAAATATAAACTTCTAGGTACCAAGGATATCTGTATTCTCTTCAGCTCTGCTCAGTTATTGTTCAACATCAACCAATTTACTAAGAAGAGTATTTGGGAGAAGTTTTGAATATTCGTCAGAGTGAATGAGCCATGGAATTGTATTGTTTCCCACAGGCTTCATTGTAACTGCTCAGAGTTTGGCATACTGATATTTAGGACTGAGTAATCCAGGGGGCGGCAGACAGCAACAAGTGTTAGAACTTTATTCTAGTCCTGGCGTTGGTATAAGCCACTTGTCTCAGAACCTTTTTTTTCATCAAAAATGAGAATAATGTTCGCTCTATATTTCTTATAGGATTTTCTTTGAGAGGGGGAGGGGTGCAAGCAAAGGGAAAGAATCTTAAGCAGGCTCTACGCCTAATGTGGAGCCCGACATGGGGCTTGACCTCACAAGTCTGAGATCGTGACCTGAGCTGAAATTAAGAGTCAGACTCTTAACCAGCTGAGCCACCCAGGTGACCCAGTTTCTTGTAGGATTTTTGTGTAGGCTATGGAAAGAAGGCATAATATAAAAATGTAACATTATTTTCATTTGCTTTAGGCAAGATCATTGTGATCCTAATAATTTCAGTTTTTTTCCAAGACTGGATTTAACATGTTCTTGTCAACATTATCATATTCTGTAGGAATGAGATTTTAAAAGTGGAAATGCTTTAATTGAATGTTAAAGGATGGGCTTGTTTGTCTTTCTAATTAAATCTATTTGGAGGGAAATGATTGTAAGATGTGGCATGGTTTTGGTTTAGCTTTTTTCTTTTCTTTTTTTAAAATTTTTATTTATTTGTAAAGATTTTATTTATTTATTTGACACAGAGAGAGAGAGCACAAGGAGGCAGAGTGGCAGGCAGAGGGAGAAGGAGAAGCAGGCTCTCCACTGAGCAGGGAACCAGATGTAGGGCTCAATCTCAGGACTCTGAGATCATGACCTGAGCCGAAGGGAGCCACTTAACCAACTGAGCTACCCAGGTTCCCCTAGTTTTTTCCTTTTAAACAAATATTTACTATGATCTGGGAACCAAGAAAGCATTAGGTTGGCATTTAGGGATTATGAACGGGCAGTATGGATGTGGAGACTTTATGGGCATATCTGCTGGTGCTTTATTTCTAGTGGCTCAGGTCAGTGGTCTATGAAAGTTATTTAGATGATGGTCACAACTTGTACTGCTCTTAAATGAAATAGATAGCTGGGCAATTTCACAAAATAAAACAGGCATATGAGATCTTTTTTCTTCACATTGGTTTCAGTGTGGAAGGCAGATAGTAGCTTAGAAAAACACTTTCCTAGGTGTTTCTTATGCTGCACAGATGTTTTGTAAGTGTAATTATGTTTGAGGTGAGATCATCCTAGTGGTTACTGGTGAGAGAAGAAAATAATGAGATTGGTAGGGCATTGCTAGAGGGTCTTAGGGGCAGGGAATTATGGGAAAAATATTTCATTAAGAATTGAAGGGGAAGGGGCACCTGGGTGGCTCAGTGGGTTAAAGCCTCTGCCTTCGGCTCGAGTCATGATCCCAGGGTCCTGAGATCGAGCCCTGCGTCAGGCTCTCTGCTCAGTGGGGAGCTTGCTTTCCCCTCTCTCTCTGCCTGCCTCTCTGCCTGCTTGTAATCTCTCTCTCTCTGTCAAATAAATAAATAAAATCTTTAAAAAAAAAAGAATTGAAGGGAAAGATTTAGTTGGCGAGTGAGAAAATTGAGTTGAGCCTCTTAGCTTCTTGATTAAAGAAAGGTGGTATTATTGAATTGGTGTCAGAATCGATTTGGATGGTAGCACAAGGACAGAACAGATCATTTAAAACAACAACAACAAAAGATGTTTCTTAAGGGATCCATGAGTTTAAAGGAAGTTCTGCCCTGAAGTTGGGGGAGATAGGAATGAATAGGAAGTCTAGAGTTTGGGAACAGCATTCAAAGTGCAGCAGGCCTGGAAAAAGACAGCATCAAGGCTTAAAGAAAGAAAATACAGATTCTTAATAATCCTGAACAAGGAATAGCATCGAGTGAGTGAGAATGACAGCCTCTAGGTTTGCCAGGTTTAAACTCTGTTGGATGCATGTTCTTTTCTTCCCATTGTTTTCTTGGTTCCCTAGAGAGCTCTGATGGAAATTAGAGTTCTATGGATATTCAGAGCTGGCTGAGTATGATGTTTTATGACACCCACTGATGAGAGTGGATGAAAGAGGATGAAACAAGGTTGCAGAATCAGGGTGTCAGTTGCAAGATATTCTTCCTACTTTAAGTACTAAGATTATGTCTTAGATTTCCTTGTTTTCTTTTCTGAGATTGTGCTCTGCACTTCTGTCACAATGTATGTTAACTGAAGTTAATCTCGATTTACACAAATAATCTGAACATTAAATCTGGCTAAAAGAAACTGGTTTTTCTTGAGTTTAGTTTAGTGTTACCATTCACACGTACAGTGCTAATAATGGTTAATCTTTAATATTGGAATATTTTAATATAAAATAGGTTCTTTGAAGATTTAACGCTAACAACAATCTGGTATAGTAGAAAGAGCCTAGGCTTTAGAATTGAGCAATATTTTTCAATCCTAGTTCAGACACTTATTAGCTATGTGACTGTGAGCAAGTTACTTAGCTTCTTTTGTGGTTTTCCTTGTCTGAAATATGGGAGTAATATTTATTTCATGTGCATATTTTCAGGGTTAAATAAGATAACATACAAAGTGTTGCGCATAGTGTGGTATTTTGTATTAAATACTAATTTTCTCATCTATCTCATTCATCACTAATGTTGAGACTAGATAGTGAAAATAGACCATTGTAAATAATAACCAGCACCACCGTATTTTATTCAAGAAAGAATCTGAGGTGGCTTTTCTAAGAAAATCTTTACATTACCTGGACAAATGCACCATATATATATGCATAGAACTATATTTAATGTTGATACAGGACCATTTTTCATTGCTTATTATCATGAATATGGCTCACAGGGAGAGTAAGGCATTGCTTCTGTGGAATAACTTAGCTATCTTTTTTTTTTTTTTAAGATTTTATTTATTTATTGGACACAGAGAGAGATCACAAGTAGGCAGAGAGGCAGGCAGAGAGAGAGGGGGAAGCAGGCTCCCCGCTGAGCAGAGAGCCCGATGCAGGGCTCCATCCCAGGACCCTGAGATCACAACCCAAGCCAAAGGCAGAGGCTTTAACCCACTGAGCCACCCAGGTGCCCTAAATTAGCTATCTTCTTCTTTTGTTTTTTTCCAACTACTTTTTATTTCCATCCTTCTTAAGGATGTTTTCATATCTGAGATTTTATGATTTTGTAAAAAAAAAAATGACACTCATCACTTTTTATTTTGATTTTTTGATTATTTGCCCGTTTTTCTCCCTGGAAAGTTAGGTTCTTAAGAGTTACCACCAAATCTTTGGGATTCTGGAGCTGGACACATGACACATTTTTCATCAATCCCTTAACTTTTAGAAAGTTGTGTCAGACCGGTGTTTGGAAATGTATAAATTCCAAAGTTGTTAGTACCCACTTAATGTTGGAACCAATTCTGTAACTTTATATATGAAGACAAATATCTTAGTGAAAAACTCTTAGCATATTATGTAGATTTTACCAGAATGAGATTGATTAGAACAGGTTTATTCAAGGAATTGATATTCAGCAGTGACAATATTTAGAATCTCGAATACAAGAGACATTGCTAAGAAAGTGAAATTGTACAAATGATTTATGTTGTGTCTGTGTTGAAGTATTGTATATACTATTTTTGAGGGGCCATTTCAGAGTGTTAATTTTAATTGTGTAGGAACACCTTCTTAAAAAATACCATTCATGGGAGGCCTGGATGGCTCAGGTGTTAAGGGTCTGCCTTCGGCTCAGGTCATGACCCCAGGGTCCTGGGATTGAGCCCCACGTTGGGCTCCCTGCTTGCCAGGAAGCCTGCTCCTCCATCTCCCATTCCCTCTGCTTGTGTTCCCTCTCTCGCTGTGTTTCTCTCTGTCAAATAAATAAAATCTTAAAAAAAAATACCATTCATTATTGAGATATAGACATATATAATTATTCATTATTGAGGTATAGTTTATTGCCATAAAGTTCATCCTTTCAAAAGTATCTAATTCAGTGGTTTTTTTTTTATGTGCTAACTGAATTGTGTAACCATCATCACTTAGTATCATCATTTAATAATTATATTAAAACATTTGTTTTCTGTTTTATTGAGGTATAATTGACAAAATTGTGAGATACTTAAAATGTGTATCATGGTGATTTGGTATCTGTATACATTGTGAATGGATTTCTGCCAGCTAGTTAATTAGCACATCCATCCATCACCTCACATATTTATCCTTTTTTAAGTGAGAACATTTGAGTTTGACTCTCTTAGCAAATTTCAGTTATATAGTAGTTTTACTGACTATAGTTACTATATTCTAAGTTAGATCTTTGTGCTTAATTCATCTTATGGCTGAAAGTTCGTATCCTTATCAACCTCTCCGTTTCTCCTAACTCCTAGACCCTGGAAGCTACTAATCTTCTCTTTCTCTGACTTTGCTTTTTTTTTTCTTTTTTTTTTTTTGATTCTACATATAAGTGGTATCATACAGTATTTGTCTTTCTCTTTCTGGCTTATTCTGCGTAGCATAATGCTCTCACAGTCCTTCCAGGTTGTTATAAATGGCAAGATTTTCTTCTTTCTCAGAGCTGAATAATACTCTATTGTATATATATACTACATCTTTTTTATTCATTTGTCTTTTGGTAGACACTTATCTTGTTTCCTATCTTGGCTATTGTGAATAATATTGCAGTGGACATTCTAGTACAGGTATCTCTTCAATATTCTGTTTTTATTTTCTTTGAATATATATACCCAAAGATGGGATTGCTGGATTGTATTTTAGTCCTATTTTTAATTTTTTGAGGAACATCCATACTGTTTTCCTTAGTGGCTGAACTAATTTACATTCCTGCCAACAGTGCAGAAGGGTTCCATTTTCTCCATATCCTTGCCATCACTTAATCTCTTATCTTTTTGATGATAGTCATTTTAACAGGTGTGAGTGAGACAATACCTCATTGTGGTTTTGATTTGCATTTCCCTGATAATGAGTGATATTGAGCACCTTTTCAGTGTCTGTTGGCCATCTGTATGTCTTTGGGAAAATGTCTGTTCAGGTCTTCCATCCATTTTTTTAATCAGATAGTTTGTTTGCTATTAAGTTATATGAATTCTTTATATGTTTTGGAACCTCTATCTAATTTTAGTATAGTTTCATTGCTTCCCCAAAAAATCCCATATCCTATTTTCTCTCTTCCCTAGCTCCTGGTAACTGTTACTATACACTTCCTGTTTCTATAGCTTTGCCTGTTCTGAACCTTTTTTGTATAAATAGAATGATGCAAACTGTGGCCTTTTGTGTTTTATATATAAATTTCATAACATTTTATATATAAATTCATACTATCTCTCAAATATTTTTCTTCATTTTTTTTACTATTAGCATATTTGTGACTAAAAGCGCTCAGATCGGTGATATTTATATGTAAGTAATTTAAAGCAGTCTACATTTGAAATGTAAGTAAAACCAGAGTGGGTTACATTGTGAATAACGAAACATCTGCAGTTTGCTATAGTTCACCAAAAGGAAATTGGATCATGTATCAACTATGTGATCCAGTAAGACTTTCATCTTTTAAAGAAATTTCCCTGCCTGCCTAAAATCTGCATTCATCTGTTACTCTGAAATGAAGCCTGTGATATATATGTTGTTACACAGAATTTGGTGAACCTCAACATACTTTGCAGCTGCTGCCGCGGCTGGAATTTAACTGGAAATCAGAAACAACTATTTTTGAGACTTCTTCAGGCTCCCACATTTTAGATTCCTTCTTTTTCTTAAGGTGGACAGTTTGTCCTTGCATGTTTCTTTTCAGTTTCCCAATTATTAGTCCTTTGGAATTACAAATCACTTCATCTTTTATAAACAGTATTTTTTGAAGGAGTTACGTACTAAATTAGTCTGAGAGGAGAAACTAGCGCCTTAGGGCATCTTTTTGGCTCTTTCTGATCAGTTGTTAAGTTTACCTCCATTGCACCAGCCCTCTCAAATTATACATGGGGACGTACTTGTATCCCAGGTTCTCCTAACTAAAGTCTGTGTCTCTTTCTTTATGTTTGGTACTCTGTGAGGCACATATTTATTGACAGGTAACTCTTGAATACATGGTTGTGTTAAAATTTAACCCTGAGATATTTTAAAGCTTAGAATATTATAGTCTTTGTTTTACTGGACTATTACATTTTGACCATACCATTTCTTACTTCCTGAAGCTCCTCCCTGGGCTTTTGTGGCAACATATATATCCTCTAACCATGCTTTTCCTCAACTTTCCAACTTTTTTTTTTCTTAAACTTCCAGAGTTCCTTCATTTCTTCATTCCTCTTGAATGTAGGTATTCATATTGTCCAATATATCTCAATAGATATAAGTTGGTGATGAATATTTATCCATAACCAAATGTAAGTATCTGTAAGATAAACGGGGGAAGAAGATAGTTAGGACATTATTGGATAAGTGAACACTAGACATAGGACAGTTGAGTAGCCAAAGGATAAAAACAGCTGTTAACCTTTACCAGGAGTTAGAGAAATGCAAATGAATATAGAGTGAGGTATTTATTTTTATCTATTAACTTAGCTAAAAAGATTTTTAAAAATGCCTTTTGCTAATTAGGGTGTACCAAGACTCTTATCTTCTGCTGCTGATAGAATTATAAGTTGGTAATAGTGTCAAGGACCTTAAAGGTTTTATACTCCTAATACAATGATCCAAATTACAATACTTTTTCTATGGCAGGTAATATTGATTTCCTATGCAACACCTGTGCCCTTTCATTCCTTCTGCAACAATGTGGAGTTTGTTCAGCAAGATAAACCTCTCCCCAGGTCAGGGGTAAATTCTGATTTGTTGAGTCACTCATTGTAACCCATTTTTCCTTGCTAGGGATGGCAGGCATTTCTCAACTTTTAAATAACCAACAGCACCCTGTGAGTTTGTTGTGGTACTGCATGCAGTTTGGAAACTGGCCCTGACCTATGTAAATGATTAAAATTTACTTATAATAGAAAATAATTAGAAATGACTCAACTAGTTTAGTAGATTTTAACAGTGACTACTTATCTAGTCAATTAACATGCATCTTATGATATAAATCTAAGTTACAGCAAAGCAAGATACAGAGTTGTATACATGCTTTTGTCATTACATGAGGAGAAAATATGCCTGTGAAAAAATTTAGTAAAATCTACCAAAAAAAAAATGCTGTGTGTAAATGCACTAGGATGGTGATATTAGAGAGATTCCTGTCCCCCACCTCCAATCCTCTGGAAAGGAAATTAATGAGAACCTAGAAGGAGATGTTAGAGAGTGGGTCCTGCTAGCTGCCTTCCGGCAGAGCTTTGGGAGCTGTGATTCCAGATGTGCTCACTGTTTCCAGCTTGGGGTGTCAAGGTGGGGAGAATGGCGTGGGAAGCCATAAGCTTTCAAGTTCCAGCCAATTTCTGAGAGTTGGTGAGCTAAATACATCAGATAAATACATTCTTTCTAATCTACTCTTAACTACACTTCCTTCCAATCCATTATAACAATTCTCTGTAAATAATTTGATAGTGATTTTCTTAACATGTAGCCTTCATAACTTTTCCCTACTTACTTTTCTACTTTCCATTTTCTGGCTGTTTAATTTGCTTTCTCTTTTATCCAACCATCTTTGAGCACTTTCTCTTTTCATTCTTTTAAAAGTGGCAATCAAGGCTATCATAAAATACACATATCCAGGTTTGGGCTGTTTTGTTTGTTTATGAAGCACACAGTTTTCATGGACAAATTAATTGTAGCTGGTGTTTTGTTAAAATATAATTTGTATTAATAACCGTAAGGGTTCTCCTGGACAACAGATTCAGGTTTTAAGGATGTTGAGAATATATTTCTAGTGAAGGTTGCAGCACAGAACCTGTGGTGAGTTTGACTTCTTTTGTAATATTTTGTAAACTATTAGATGCAAATGAATGTCCTATGAAAATAGGATCCTACTGTCTTTCAGGTAACAGATTTGAGGCAGATAAGTGAGGGTTAAAAGGGGAAAGCTCGAGACTCAGAGATCATGAAATGAAAGTTACTATCTGGTAAGACTGGGCAGCAATTAAACCACCTTGGGCATGGATCCTTACGAGTGAGGCCTTAGCTCTCTTTGAGGCTGTTTCCTTTACTTCAAATTGGAGATCACCATCTTTGCTGCACTTATTTATTATGATAATGAAGTCCATTCATTTATCAGATCAAGCTACATACATTCAAAAGTGAAAGGTCCAAAAAATGATCATATGATTTCTCTTTAATTTCTGCTAAAAATACTTGAAAATTGTAAAGCATTTAATTAATAGGAATTTGGTATAATAAAACATGAGCTAGGGGCGCCTGGGTGGCTCAGTGGGTTAAAGCCTCTCTGCCTTTGGCTCAGGTCATGATCTCAGGGTCTTGGGATCTAGCCCTGCAGGCTCTCTGCTCAGCAGGGAGCCTGCTTCCCCCTCTTTCTCTGCCTGCCTCTCTGCCTACTTGTAATCTCTCTCTCTCTCTCTCCACCCCCCTCTCTCTGTCAAAAAAAATAAATAAAAAAACATAAGCTATTTATTGGCTACATTTTAGGGATTTCTTTAGGGAATCTGTAAAAATATGTTTCTTTGGAGGTATTACTCTATGTGGTCTGCTGTATTCATTGTCTTTCCATGCCAAGCTTACATGCAAGCAAATTTATTTCATTCTGTTTATTTTGGTAACCTATAGGTTTATATTTTTAACATGGCTTGAATTTTATTTATTAGCCATCCTTTCTAACTAACTTACATGTTACAATTGTCTTATCTATTCTTTTTTTTTAATGAAAAAGAAAGGGTAATTTAAGGCAAGAATTTTGGCTAATGGGTTCTGTCTGGCCACTCTGAACAGATACGGTTTTGTAATATGGTATCAGTATTCTGTATTTTCTGTTATTTAAATCATGAGTAACCATAGTGGGCAGAGTGATACAAGGATTTCTGATCCTGTTTTTATGTTAATAGGCAGAATCTTTTTAGCAGAACTTTTAAATGATCTAGCAAGTGAAATGATTTGCTTAAAGAGAATTAAAATGTATTTACCTGTGAAGTCAATTCTTAAATGCTACAATGTGAAAGATTTTTGTTAATTGCATTTCATATTCTTAAATCTGCTAAGTTTTATAAAAACATTTCAAATGATGAACAGTGAATTGAATTATTTGTCCACTTGTATATAAAACTTATAGATTACTATATGTGTTGTGTTTGTGTGATAGTTGACATAATTTACTGCCATCTAAAGTAGACATTGCCATTAACCGCTACTTCCAAAGTTGATAGGGTCCTTTATCTTTCTTCCACTACCAGTGGGAAAGGGAATTCCAAAATTCCAGTGAGAAAGGAATTTTGGTGAGTAGATGGGACAGCCACCCCTCTGACATCTGGAGATGGTTCTTGGGCCTTTTGAGGAGGTAGTAAACATCAGTCAATAAAGAGAAGAAATCCCTTATTATGTTTCACAGATTTTTTTTTCCTGTTTAGATTGAAGTATAGCAGGCAGACCTAAAGCATTCTTACTTAGCTTTTGACTTTGGATCCCAACTTAATTATATCCTTGTGCCATCTTATTAACTCTTGTCTCCAGTTGGGGAATAGGAGAACTCATTTTCCTCCTTCCATCCTTAAATGTGTAGGGTGGGATAAGACTGAAAACATGGTGGAGGTAAAAGTATGCCTTTGAGGGTAATTCATCTCACCATTCCATTTTCTGTTTTACATAGCTTGCTGTTTGGGAACATGTTTATCTGAAGATGGTAACAAGATGAAGCAGTACATTTCCTTCTGGCTCTGGGTGTATGTTTATTTTGATTTATTAGTTAATCACTTTCTCATTTTCACTACTACTGGCCATTTAAAAAATTTTCTTCTCTTTTTTTATTAAAGCCATAATTGAAAGGGATAACAAAATACCAACACAAGGAAAGATAAATGTCAGTAGGATTTACCTATTATCTATCAGGAAAAACACAACCTCTGTACCAGCTGTTAGGGACCTTATAGGTATCAGGAAGCAGTGATTCCTGTTCTCAGAAAGGTTATAAACTAAATAGAACACAGGTATATGAAAAGAACTAAAGTAGATGGTTTTAAGTGAAAGAAGGGTCACTAGAGGAATTGCAGTTGGCGTATCTTGGAGGGTGATATCCACAGATTGGATGAGTATGAGAAGAGAGTTTACTAGCAGTACAGGACAGCATGGGTAAACGCGCTGAAACAGATATAAATTACCCTGTAACAGAGATAATAAATTGATTTATTTGACTAAATTAATCAGCTAACAAGAAATGAGAAGGGAACTGGGAAATGAGAACTGTGAATGACTTTGAAAGTTAACCTACTAACAGAGTACATATACTAGATGTCAGCTTCATGGGTACCTGTAGCTAAACTGTATTTTGGTTTACTGTGGTTTCTGTCTCTTGAATTATGCTGGGTCTGTGGGTGGTATGGAGTCATTATGTGTTGAGTATGGGCCACGATCAGTAATGTGTTAAGGTCTGTTTGTGGTTCATTGCAAAGGATGTTTGTAAGCTTAGATAATTATAATACCAGAATTTTTTTATAAGTAAGTAAATGGAAAAAGTTAGTGGCTTCTGGGTCAAAGAAATGCTGTAGGTTATTAATGAAAATAACAAAATTGAGGAAATTACTCAAAAAAAAACCAATAGAAGTTTTCTAGTTAGTAAATTTACTAATTGTTGATTTCTGAGGTATCAGTTTTTTTTTCCCCAACTTATTCTCATGTCTAGTATATGAAATAGAACTGAATCTTTTGGTTTCATGTCCTTTGGGGGTAAAGCATGTTTCATTAGGAGAAAGATGATACTAGAAAGTGACTTGAGTTTCATTGTAAAAATGCACCAAAAAATGAGAAATTTAGCAAAAAGTATTATTTTCTTGGAGGTAGATCTGCAAAAAAGAAAGGATGTTATTTTAATTTTGTGTGTGTGTGTGAGAGAGAGAGAGAAATTTCAGGAAGGATAACAAAGTCCCTTTTCCCCATTCTTTTTTTTAAAGCAGTCTCAAAGTTATTTTGGAAATGAATGTGTTGACAGGAGCAAAAAGAATATTAAATAAGCAAAGAGAGAAAGACAGTGGGTATCATCCCAGGATGAACTCTGAGGATCGCAGAGATACAGAATTAAGTATTCATTTGGATTTCAGCAGCTTCGACATCTTTGAATAACAAATATGATTAAACTTTTATCATCTGAGAATGATTCTGGTTTATGTAGAGGACAAGTTAAAAAAAAAACACAAAATATGGGGAAGTAGTCTTGTTTTGTTTCATTCAAATAGAGAAGGAAAAAGAATTTGAGCTTGATGTGGATTTAGTGTTAACTCTGATAACCCTGAAAGTTATATTGGCATTCAAGTTCACCCACATAGAATATTATTCATTCAGATGTTCCAATGATTAGCATACTATAGGTGGTGATCCTCAAGGGTTCTTAAAATTAAGAATTTTATGAGTTATACTGGTATTAGGAGAAAATAGGAGAAACAAAATAGCATAATGTAATCAGTGTTTCAAAGGAAAATATTGTTTAGTGAAATTTATTTCTGTTTTATAAGTACACATGGATGAGCAGATAATGTTGGATTATAAAATGTAGTTCTTAATGTGAGTCGTGGTCAAAAATGTAAAAGAAAAATCACAATGTTTTTACAAAAAATGTAAAAAACAAAAAGGTACACTATTTAATGAGTTAAGTTGTATCTGTCTAGCGTGTATTTGTGGTAAAGCCTGATTAGGATTTCTTTGGGGAGATGAGTGGGCAGATGCATTGGTGAGGAGCAATTCTCCGGTGCCACCAAGACATTTTAATGTTGCACCCAGGGTTCTTGGCAAGTTGCACATCCCATGGGTCCTGTGAAGACCTTCAGAACAGATCCTCATCAACTCCACTATAAATAGCACTTGAAAGTGGTCATAGGCACTTATTGAATACAGTGGTTCCTTGATAGATTGAAAGCACTATACATCTTCCAAAGAAAATCGATATTACTGGAAAGGTATTGGAAAGACCCTTGCACTAACTGAAAAACTTGTAAGTACCTGGTGCTAGAAAAGCTTTAAAAGTCTTTAAAAATGTCAGAACACAGCTAAATGAACTCAGATTTTTTGCTTCCTAACCTAGTTCTCTTTCTACCACTAGATTTTGTCCTTTTCTTTTTGCTGAAATACTGGCCATATTGAATATTACCAGAAAACAATAGAATATTCAGTGATAGTTTCAAGTTAGTCAGGTATGGATTTTATTGCAAATTAAGGCTGTGACTGCAGTATGTATCCATTTTGAGCTCAGTTGGAAGTTTTGGCCTTGATAATTATTTCATGCCGGTCTCCATGGCAACAAGGAGAGAAAGTCTAGGCAAACAGATGGATTCAGAAGAACTTCAGCACTCCTTAGTAAGGTAGAGGTCAGATCTGTACTGCAAACAGCCACTTGCTTCCATGTTCTGGTATATGCTCACAGGAGCCTTACCCATATATCTGCCTCCCTCTCTCCTCTCTTCCTTTCTCTTTTATTCTCTGTCTCTGTGTGTATATGTGTATATGTGTGCTCAGAATAACAGATGGTAACATTGGCAGCAAAGGGATACTGTTGGCTATGGCAACTCTGCCTGTCTTTTCAGATATTGTACATCCTAAGTCTGTTATTTTACAAAGAAGCTGCCTCTGATATTCACAGTGACAGGTGCTTGAAAGAGAAAAGAGAAGCAGAGAAAGCATGTTGGCAAAACTATTTATTATTTCTGTATCCCAGTGCTTTTCTAGGCTGTCATTTTACCCCCAGCCTTGCCTCCTGTAATGAGTTTGGTTGGTGCAGTTTCTGCTATTGGCGGGGTCACTGTGCTCCAGTTGGCTTGGCATTGTAGACAGCATTTATAGCCTTGGAACCATTGTTGTTTTGGAGCAGGATCGTTGTTTCTCATCTGTCTCTTTTTTAGGGAAATGGTCTCCATGCTGTGGTTATGATGGGCTGTACATCATGGTTTTCCTAAATTAGATATCTGCTGGTGTGGGGGATGTACCCCAGAGATCACACCATGGTTGCTTTCCACATAGTAAGATGACCTGGGAAATCCAAATAAATCACTTCTTTATTTACTTCACCAGTCTTCTACTGAATGCCAGAAACTAGAAGATCTGACAAAACTGAATAGATTATATTGCTTAAAACCTAAAGTGAATGGAAAGTTTAGGTTGGCCTTAGGGATTCCATGTTTAATTTTTTTCTATATATTGATTGTTAATAATGTTGGAAAAAAATTGGAAGATAATTCATACAATGACTGTTCTGATGGTGGGAATATAGTTGTTTTTGTTATTCTTCCTCACATCTTCTTCTAATTTTTAAATATGTTTATGTAATAGAAATGGGTTTTAATAATAACAGAACTAGTTTTTGTTCTCATGGGGAAAAATAGCCCAAGAGGAAAATTCCAGATTTATAAAAGTAAAAGCATACCTAGATTCTTGAAGAATCTGTCCCCAAAACAAACAAAAAAACCAAAAAACTTAAAATGAGGACTTTTTGTGTTACTTTTATCTGACTATATTGTTTGAGACAACTTGTTTTTTGAAAAGCCTAATACTGATATCTAATATGCATTGAATACATTCTGATTTTAACAATTTATTTTTTATTTGGTTTTATTTTTGAAGATATAATTGTCTTTATTAAACATTGAGTGGCATCCCATTTAATAGGTAGAGGGGAGCTCCCTGCACTTAACAATATAAAATATATATCTGATTGTCTTCTAATTAGGATTTTATTTTATTAAAAATTTTTAGTAATTTTATTGTAAACATTTCAACTATACTTGAAAATAGGATATTATAATCAGCATATACTTATCATTCAGATTCTATTCAGATTTTTAAAAAAGTTATTTAAAAAAAGTTGAGCATCTAGTACAGAATTCCCATATTACGCTCCTTTCCTTGACATGCAGAGTTTCCCCTATTATTAACATCTTGTGTTAGTGTGGTACAACTGTTAGAGTGAATGAACCGATATTGCTATTATATTATTACCTAAAGTCCACTGTTTACATTAGAGTTCACTCTTTATGTTGGTTGGTTCTAGGGGTTATGAAACATGCATGTCATTTATCTCCCATTACAGTATTAGGCAGAATAGTTTCATAACCCTCTGTTGTACCCTGTGTATCACCTAATGAACTTCTCTCCTTTTATTCTAAACCCCTTGAAACCATTCATCTTTTTACTGCCTCTATAGTTCTGCCTTTTCCAGAATGTTATATTATATAGCCTTTTCAGATTGGCTTCTTTCACTTGCCATAATGCATTTAAGCTTCTTTCATGTGGGGTGAATGTGTGTGTGTGTGTGTGTGTGTGTGTGTGTGTGTGTGTGTGTGTGTTTTAATAGCTCATTTCTTTTTATTGCTGAATTATAAATCATTTTGTGAATGTACTACAGTTTGTTTTTATCCATTCACCTACCTAAGGACTTTTTGGCTGCTCCTGAGTTTTAGAAATTCTGAATAAAGTTGCTATAAACGTGTGTGCAGGTCTTTGTGTTTACACAGGTTTTTAATCAACTCCATGGGGTAATACCAGAGTATGATTGGTGAATCCTCTGATAAGAAAATGTTCAGTTATGTGAGAAACTGCAAAACTGCCTCTAAAAGTAGCTGTACAATTTTGCATTCACACCACTAATGAATGAGTATTCCTGTTGTTTCACAACAGTTTGGATTATGACAATTCTAGTAAGTGTATAATGGTATCTCATCGTTGTAATTTATAGTTTTTTGTGACATAGGAAGTACTTATTTGCCATCTGTATATTTGGTGAAGTATCTGTAAGGTCTTTGGCTCATTGTTTAACTGATTTGTTTTCTGTTGGGAATTTTAAGAATTCTTTGTATATTTTAGATATAAGTCTTTTCTCCCAGACTGTGTCTTATCTTTTCACTCTCTCTTTTTTTAAAGATTTTATTTATTTATTTGAAAGAGAAAATGAGCATGAGTGGGGGTGGGAAGAAGTGTGGGCAGAGGGAAAGGGAGAAGCACCACTGACCTGGAAACCAGACACAAGGCTCCTTCTGAGAACCCTAGGATCATGACCCGAGCTGAAGGCAGATGCTTAACTGACAGGTACCCAGGCGCCCCTCTTTTCACTCTCCTAACAGTCTTTCAGAGCAGAGTTTTTAATTTTAATGAGGTTCAGCTTATCAATTTTTTTCATGGATTGTGCTTTTGGTGTTGGATCTAAAACATTGCTAACTACATTTTCTCCTACATTATCTTCTGGGAGTTTTATAGTTTTACATTTGCCATTTTAGTTTTGTGATGCATTTTGAGTTAATTTTTGCAAAGATATATATGTAGGTTCGTTTTTTGCATTTGAATATCCAGTTGTTTGAGCATAATTTGTTTAACAGAAAGAGTTTCTTCATTGAATTGCCTTTTTTCCTTCATCAAATAGTATTTGAGTTATTTGAGTGGGTCTGTTCTGAGCTTTTTCTTCTGTTTCATTGATTTGTCTTTTGCAAATACCACAGTTTTGATTACTTTAGATTATACAACAGTTTGGATTATTTCTTTATGCTTTTTTTTTTTTTAAAGATTTTATTTATTTATTTATTTATTTGATACAGAGAGATCACAAGTAGACAGAGAGGCAGGCAGAGAGAGAAGAGGCAGCAGGCTTCCTGCTGAGCAGAGAGCTCAATGCAGGGCTCCATCCCAGGACCCTGAGATCATGACCTGAGCTGAAGGCAGAGGCTTCAACCCACTGAGCCACCCAGGCACCCTGTATTTCTTTATACTGTCTTGATGGTAGGTAGTATTAGTCCTCTGACTTTGTTCTTCTCTTTCAATGTTTTGTTGGTTATTGAGGGTCTTTTGCCTTTCCATGTAAATTTTAGAATCAGTTTTTTAGATTTAGATTTAGAATCACGGAATAATTTGCTAATACTTTGATTAGTATCGTACTGAAGCTATAGATTAAGTTGGGAAGAATTGACATCTTGACAATATTGAGTCTTCTTATCCACGAACATGGAATATTTCTCCATTTAAGATCTTCTTCATCAGTTTTGTGGTTTTCTTCATTTAGATCTTGTACATATTTAAAAATCCGTATTTTATCCTTTTGGTGCTAATGTTAAGTGCTATTATGCTTTTAATTTCAAATTCCAACTGTTCATTGCTGACATACAAGATAATAGTTGATTTTTTATTTTAATTTCAAATTCCAACTGTTCATTGCTGACATACAAGATAACAGTTGATTTTTTATTTATTAACCTTATGTCCTGCAACTTGCTATAATGTTTATTAGCTCTAGGAGTCTTTTTGTTGATTCTTTGGGATATTCTACATAGATGATCCTGTCATTTGTGAACAAAGACATTTTGTTTCCTCCTTCCCAATCTGTGTAGTTTTATCTCCTTTCCTTGTCTTACCGCATTAGCTAGTGTTTTCAGTATGGTATTGAAAAGTAGTGAGAAGGGACATTCTTGCCGTTTTCCCAGTCTTAGGGGGAAAAACTTTAGTTTCTCACCATTAAATATGATGTTAGATATAGATTATTTTATAGATGTCCTTTATCAAGTTGAGGAGGTTCCCCTCTATTGCTACTATATTGAGTTTTTATTATGAATGTATTTGGACTTTGTCACATGCTTTTTCTGCATCTATTGATATGATCATATGATTTTTCTTTAGAATGTTGATGTGATGATAGATTACATTAATTGATTTTTGAATGTTGAGCTAGTCTTACATACCTAAGATAAATCCCTAGTTGTTGTTTGTAATTGTTGGATTTGATTTTCTAATATTTTGTTGAGGACTTTTGCATCTATATTCATGAAAACTTTGTCTGTAGGTTTCCTTTCTTGTTATGTCTTTATCTGGTTTTGGTTTTAGGGTAGTGTTGGCCTCATGAAATGATTTAGGAAGTGTTCTTTTACCCTCTTTTTTCTGAAAGAACTTGTAGAGAATTGTTATCATTTCTTCTTTAAATATTTGGTAGAATCCACCAGTGAAACCACTTAGATATGAGGCTTTCTGTCTTTCTTTCTTTTTTATTTTCGGTAGATTTTTAATTATTGAATTAATATTTTTAGTATATATTGATCTATTCAGATTATTATATATTATATATATTCAGATTATATAAAGATATTCTCTTTGTGTGAGTTTTGGTAGTTTGTGTCTTTCAGGGAATTAGTGAACCTCATTTAAATTATCAAATTTGTAGGCCTAGCGTTCATAATTATGTAGATAAAATTATAATGTTATAATTCATTATCCTTTTAATGTTCATATTAGTAGTATTGATGGCCCCTTTTTATTTCTGCTATGGTAAATTGTGTCTTCTCTCTCTCTCTCACTCTCCCTCTCTCTCTCTGTTACCCTAGCTACAGATTTGGTAATTTTACTGATCCTTTTAAGAAACCAACTTTTGGTTTTATTGATTTCTTTCTTTATTAATTTCCTGTTTCTAATTTTACTGATTTCTATTGTAATTATATCTTGTTTTCTGCTTGATTTGGGTTTATATTGTTCTTTCTCTTATTTTCTGAGGTGGAAGCTTAGATTATTGATTTCGGATCTTTCTTCTTATCTAATATTTATTATCTGATATCTAATATATCTAATTCTTCTTATCTAATAATAAGAAGAAAGAATCTTTCTTCTTATCTAATAGATTTCCCTGAAAGCATTGTTTTTCTTTGATTCCACAATTTTTTTTTAAAGATTTTATTTATTTATTTGACAGAGAGAAGGAGATCACAAGTAGGCAGAGGTAGGCAGAGGAAGAGGAGGAAGCAGGCTCCCTGCTGAGCAGAGAGCCTGATGCGGGGCTCCATCCCAGGACCCTGATATCATGACCTGAGCCAAAGGCAGAGGTTTTAACCCACTGAGTCACCCAGGTGCCCTTGATTCCACAATTTTTAATAATTTATCTTTTCCCTGTCATTTAGTTGAAAATATTTTTAAATTTCTCTTGTGACTTCTGTGACTTATATTATTTAGAAATGCATTTTATCTCCAGATATTTTGGGGGTTTAACTGTTACAGTTCTTTCTAGTATTTTTAAAATGTGTTCTGGAATTTGCAATATACATTACAATTAATCTAGTCCACTTTCAAATAACACTATGCTGCCTTACTATAGGGTAGTTACCTTATATCTATCTAAGTATTCTCAATTCCTCCTTCTTGTTTTTTATAATAGGAAATTCGGTCATTCAGTTTCACTTAGCTGCATACTATAACCACCTAATACAATGTTGGTGGATTTTTTTTTGCTATTTTTACTTAGAACAAATCATTGTTTTAACTATTAGATGGATTAAGAAAAAGAAGAATAAAAACTTTATATTATGTTTATTTGTTCCATTTATCTTTTTTCCTTTCTGTAGGACTAAAAAACTTTAAACATTGCTTGCAAGGCAGATCTACTGATGACACAAGGCCTCAGTTTTTGTTTGAGAAAAACTTTATTACTATTTCCTGTTGAAGGATAATTTCACTCGATACAGAATTCTAGGTTAGGGTCTTTTACTTTCAAGACTTTATTTATTTATTTACTTATTTATTTATTTATTTATTAAAGATTTTATTTATTTATTTGACAGAGAGAGACACAATGAGAGAGGAAACACAAGCAGGGGGAGTGGGAGAAAGAGAGAGACAGGCTTCCTGCTGAGCAGGGAGCCTGATGTGGTGCTTGATCCCAGTATCCTGGGACCACGACCTGAGCTGAAGGCAGACACTTAACAACTGAGCCACCCAGGCGCCCCTACTTTCAATACTTTAGTGTTTCACCCGTTCTCTTCCTTGCATCATTCCTGAAGAGATATATGATAAAATTTTGATTCTTGTTTCTCTGTAAGTAAGATACAATCCTCCTCTGGCTTCTTTCAAAATTTTCTATTTTAAAAAAATTTTTGTAGTTTGAATATGATATGCTTAGGTGTAGATTCTGGATTTATCCTGCTTAGTGTTTTTTTGAGTTTTCTGGATCTATGGTTTGATGCCTGCCATTAAATTGAAAAATCACTGGCCATTTTTACTTCAAATGTTTCATTTACTCCTTTCTGTCTTTCTTAAGATCCTTCTGGTATTCCAGTAACATGTATATTATACTTTTTGTGATTATCCCACAATCCATATTCTGTTTTTTAAATTTTTTTTCCTATTTTTTTTTTTTTCATTTCAAATTGGGAAATTTCTATTGACATATCTTCAGGTTGACTGATTCTTTACATGATCATGTCAAGTCTACTGATGAGTCTGAGTCCATGAAATGCATTCTTTTTCATTTCTGGTACAGTATTTTTGATTCGAGTCATTTCCTTTTTATTTTCTCTTAGAGTTTTCATCTTTCTGCTTACTACCCATTTGTTCTTGAATGTTGTTTGCTTTTTCCATTAATCAAGTTACTTTATTAATATTAATCAATTACTTTACTTTAAATTCCTTACCTGATAATTGCAAAATCTGTGCCACATCTGAGTCTGGATCTGATTCTTATTTTGTCTCTTTAGACTGTGTTTTTTCTTATCTTTTAGTATGCTTTGTAATCTTTTGTTGAAAAGTAAATATGATATATCACGTAATAGGAACTGAGTTAATTAGGCTTTTATTAAATTTTATGTTAATTGGACTAGGGTCCAGGATGTATTTAATATTTGTTATAACTGTAGGAGCCACAGACTTCAAATTCCTCTAGTGTTTCTGTTTTTGTCTCTCCTTGTTGTCTTTGGGATTCACAGTCTGAACATTTTTAAGCCTTGATGGAATATTAAATAACCTTTTCATTCAGTTAATTTTGTAGATAACAAACCCCACGAATATGAATACAACAGGATAATCCACTGGGTTTTAAATAAATAATAATTAGATAGAGAATGTTATATATTTTTATCAGCATGACATACATGAATGCTTAATTAGCTGTTTCTTATTTTTATTTGTAGATGAAATCTTGTCTATATATTGTTTATACTGCCATTCTTAAACATAGCAATATAGTATCCAAATAGAAATAATAGAAATGTAGTAAAGGTGTGACCTCTTCTTGTGCATTACTTCCTTTACCTTGAGTATTATTGAGAGGGACCACATGGTGAAATGCAACCTTTCAATATGCCCAAGTTTTTGCTACTTAAAAAACTTTTTTGGCAGTGTTTCACTTCTGAATGTGCTCTGTATGTAAATACATATGTACTGCTTTTTTATTATATATCCCAGTGGGTATTATAGATTTAAATAATTCTCTTTAAACTATTGTATGCTTGTCTCATTTTTCGAAACAATGTGGAAGTATACCATTGAGTCCTGTATTATAAAGTGTAAGCAGAATCAAAATATATAAATGAGTAGGAGGCATGAGAGATTTGACTGTCAGCTGCTTATTGTGGTGTGACATTAACTGAAGTAAAACAATGAAAAGTTAAGGCACAACAGACAAATTGAGTAACCATACAGAGAAAAATAAGGGATGTTATTGTGCAAGGGGTTAATTGATGCGTTATACAAGCAATAGGAGCTGTGATCAAGGAGGTGTGTGGATCACCTTGTGGTCCTGTAGTGGACTGTGAAGGCAGGTAGCAGAGCTGGTCTCTACAGCCAAATCTGAGAGACCCTAAGTCAAGGAAATTGACTGACACAGTCAATTGCTTGTGACACAGCTGACACAGCTATATTCCTATATTTTGGAATATAGATGAGGTTTGGTGGGGTGAGGTCTGGAGCTGACAGCCAAGAAAGAATTCTTGAGGTGTCTTTGGTGCAAAATGTTGGTTTTATTAAAGCGTAGAGACGGGATGCATAGGCAGAAAGAGCTGCTGCACCAGGGTTGTGAAGGGTCACTGATTATATATTTGGGAGTTGGGGGTAAGGAAAAAGGGAGGTTTTTAAGAGAATTTTTGTATGCCAGAGAAGACCTACAAGATAGTGAAGGCCTTGTCATGGTCTAGTTAGGGTTATTTTTCCCTCTAGTAAACACTGAGATTAAGACAGTTGGGAGTTTTTCCTTCTAAAAGTTAGGTTATTGATAAGAATGCTTTTTTCCTTGTAAATCACTAAGACATTTGTAAACTGAAAGAGACTCCTGTCTTGCTGGACTGTAATCTCTATTAAGTTAACTATTTGTTTTTCACTTCTCTTAGTTTTAGGGCAGCCAGGAACATGTGAGGAATGTCACATATATCCCACCTGGGTGTTGGGGAGTGGCTTGCAGGGTGTCAGCTTTTGCTTTGTACTTAGCTTGCCTTCTGCTCCATCATCAGACCACTGTATCCAAGTGTTACAGTTAGAACGCGTAGTGCTAACAACTGACCGACTTCCCTTCCTCAAGTTTTCTAAACAACCTATCCAAGTTCTTGACTAAATGATTAATTTTTGACAGTTTAACAGAATAGATACTTAACTGCAGGCTGGGTTAAGGTATAAAAAGACGAGGTTCTTACATTATAGATCAAAGTGATGTTTTCTGGAGGAAAGAGGAGATCATGGAGTAGTGAGCAAGCTTTCTGGTTCTGCTCACTTGAGAAAGTATCCCCCAAATCTAACAATTGAGGCAAGGTAATTGGACAATTTTAAGGCAGGGAAATACAACCCATCTGAGTTTGGATCTTGGTTCTTGTCTCTGTTATATGTGGGATACACTGATGATGCTGATGGGTTAAGATGATTAAGTGAATGGTGGAGTTAAAGTAATTAAGTCACTGTTCGTCACATAGCAAGTACTCATTAAATGATCATTATTGTTCAGTAACAGTAATTAAACCTCAATTCGACTGTGTGTCACATAATCGTTGGTTATAAAAGATATCTTTTTTGTGCATTTTTATCGAATGTAAGCTAATAACGACAGCTACTGTTTTGTTAAGAACCATTGTATAATGCAAATGGAAAAGGACCAAAACTCATTTCACTCTTAAGGAAAATGGAGTTTATTTGCAAAAGAATGCACTATCATTCCTGGAACTGTAGTTCTATATCTGTAATTTACATGGAACTCTACCAAAAAGTCTAGAACCTCAAGAGGGAAGCCCTGTATATTTCAGCTCCTTTAATGGATTATTGAACTGCAGCCACCTGTGTTGTTATGGAGATGATTAGAATTACTTTCTCTTAACTGGCTGAATTCTGCTGGGTGAACTCTGTAGTAATTTTGTTTAGGATTTTATCTGTGTCAGCTGCTTCATTTGGCATTCCTGTGACCTTGCTCAAAATCATCATTCCAATGGGAGGTGATCCTGGGGGACTGAAAGTTTAGGATACTATAGCATTGTTTAGTTGAGTTAGGGAATGATTAAAGTCCATGTTGGTTATAATTCCTCTGCTGCTCTCAGGAATCCATGAGAATGAGTTCCTGTCTGCTCTTCTATGTTTGAAGAGCCGTAGGTGAAAGAAAAGAAGGCTATGAGGAAATTATTATTGTTTTATTTTGAAAAGTATTTCTTGGGGCTCCTGGATGGCAGTGGGTTAAGCCTCTGCCTTCGGCTCTAGTCATGATCTCAGGGTCCTGGGATTGAGGCCCTACATCGGGCTTTCTGCTCAGCAAGGAGCCTGCTTCCCCCCTTCTCTGCTTGCCTCTCTGCCTACTTGTGATCTCTCTTTCTCTGTCAAATAAATAAATAAAATCTTTAAAAAAAAAGTATTTCTTACTGTTTTTCTAATTAAGGGCTTGATTGTAAACAGTTTTGTGTAACAAACTTGGGAAATCCTCAACATTTATTGCACCAGTTAATATATGTTGATAAATTTTGTTCCCTTCTAAGAAGAAAGACATAGCATACATTGATATCTCTCTCAACAGACCTACTAGGATTAAGTTGCTTAATTATGAATTGACTTTTGAAGAGAAAAGGCTGGGGATGCCTGGGTGGTTCATTCCATTAAGTGTCTGCCTTCATCTCAAGTCATGATCCCAGGGTCCTGGGATGAAGTACCACATGGAGCTCCTTGCTCAGTGGGGAGCCTGCTTCTCCCTTTGCCTGCTGCTCCCCCTGCTTGTGCTCTGTCTGTCTCTCTTTCAGACAAATACATAAATAAAATCTTTAAAAAAAATAAGAAAAAGAAAAGGCTGAAACTGAATTGCCACCTGCTTAGGGGTGTGGGTGGGTGGAGCAACTAGTACTGATTGGGGATTGAGCAGAGAAATTTTCAGGTTTATCCGTGGCGTTTCCTTGAGAGGGGAGGGGTGACTTAGAAGAGAGATAGTGACATTGAGGAATACAGAAGTTGCCTTCTAAAGTTCAGGACTTCTAGGACTTTCTGATTATCTCTCTCAGGAATGCTTACTGTTTTCTCTTTCCTCTCTATGGAAGTAGTTGTCTGTTGTAGTATTTACACAGTGCATTGCAATTGTTTACATTTCTGTTTTCCTCTCTGTAAACTTCATGGGAGTAGAAAACTATCTTTAGCAGGAAGCAGTGTGTTTGGTACACAGTAGGTCTAAACAAGTTTTGAATAATTAAAATTATATTAATTTTATAATACTTTTTTTGCTTTATAACAACTTTTTTTGCTCTGTATTTTTTTCTACTTCCAGTAGTGGAGTCAGAAAATAAAGTGTTAAGGATTTTCTTAGTCAAACCATTTAATTGTACAGTAACCTTTTTTTTTAAAGATTTGTTTATTTGAGATAGAGAGAGAGAGTGCTCCTGTGAGTATAAATGGGAAGAGAGGCAGAAGGAGAGGGAGAAGTAGACTCCTGCTGAGTGGGGAGCATGTCCCAGGGCTCCATCCCAGGACCTGAGATCATGACCTGAGCCAAAGTCAGATGCAGAACTGAGCCACCTAGGCAACCCAACTGTATAGTAACCTAAACAAAAAATACATTTATTTAATTAATATAGGAGCCAAAGGATGTCTCATGACTTTTAGATGATTTGATAAACATACCAAGTAGGTATAAATGCTGAATCTTGGCATTCAGAAAATGTTAAAAATGAGTAATCATTAACATGGAGATTTTTGTTTTATGCTGATATGCAGCAGAGGTCTCAGGAACCCCTTTATTGGGGACTCCTGACCCTGAGTTTCAGAGCCCACTACATCCAATTACTTTTTACTTTCCTCTCTCTTGCCAGGTGAGCCCAACTTTCAACAGTGCAAAAAAAAAAAAAAAAGTGCAATTTTTGTTCTTTATTGATTAATAATCCAGAGGTAAAGAAATATTTTGCAGAGTAAATGTCAAGAGTTTCCTTGAATGGCTTTTTGAGGTTTACTTTCTTCCTTCCTTTCATTATGTATTATATTTTTGCTTTAAATATTTCCCTCCTTCTAACCCTGTTACTTTCGTGGTATGTACTGGAAGAAATGTTCAGAAAGTGTTTGGCCCTAAATTCTTTTTTTTTTTAAAGATTTTATTTATTTGACAGAGAGAAACACAGCGAGAGAGGGAACACAAGCAGAGGGAATGGTAGCGGGAGAAGCAGGCTTCCTACAGAGCAGAGAGCCCGATGTGGGGCTCGATCCCAGGACCCTGGGATCTGACCTGGGCCGAAGGCAGACGCTTAACGACTGAGCCACCCAGGCGCCCCGGCCCTAAATTCTTTAAAAAAAAAAAAAGAGGTAAATCATGCTGCATGATGTCACCTCAGTACCAGTGTAAAGTATTGTTTCCTAGGAGCCTTGCTACTTAAGTGTGGTCTGTGGACCATTAACATTTGCATCACCTGGTAGCTTCCATTTAATGTACACATTCAGCCCATCCGGATCTGCTGCAGGCCTACTGAACTTAATCTGCATTTAACAAGATCTCCACAGGATCCAAATGCACCTTAAAATTTTAGAAGAACTTAGGCTGAATACCATACACAAAAATAAACAGAAAAAAGATTGATGACCTAAATGTGAGACCTGAAACTATGAAATTCCTAGAAGAAACAGTGGCAATAATCTCTTTGACATCAGCCATAGAAACATTTTTCTGGATATGTCTCCTGAGTCAAGGGAAAGAAAAGCAAAATGAAACTGTTGGGACACAACAAAATAAAAAGATTTTGCACATCTACAAAAAAAAAAAAATCAACCCATCGAATGGGAGAGGGTATTCACAAATGATATATGCAATATGGATTTAATATCCAAAATACATGAAGATCTTATAGAACTCAACATTCAAAAATAAATAATGCAATGAAAATGGGCAGAAAACATGGATGGCCAGGAGACACATGAAAAGGTTCTCAACATCATTCATCATCAGGGAAACACAAATCAAAACTACAGTGAGTTACCACCTCACTACCTGTTAGAATGACTAAAATCAAAAACAAATAATAAGTGTTCACATAAGGATGTGGAGAAAAAGGAACTCTTGTACACTGTTGGTGGGAATGTAAACTGCTGCAGTCATTGTGGAAAAAACAGTTGAGGTTCTTTAAAAAATTAAAAATAGAATTACCCAATGATCCATTAAGCCTACTGCTGGGTATTTATTTAAAAAAAACAAAAACACTAATTTGAAAAGATATATGTACCCCCTATATTTACTGTGGCATTATTTCCAGTAGCCAATATATGGAAGCAACCATCAATAAATGAATGGATAGAGAAGATGTGGTGTATATACTATGAAATATTATTCAGCCATAAAAAAGAATGAAATCTTGCCATTTGCAACAATATAGATGGAGCTAGAGACTATAATGCTAAGTGAAATAAATCGGAGAAAGACAAATACTTTATGATTCACTCAGGTGAATTAAACAAAAAGAACAAATGAATAAAGAAAAAAATAAAAAGAGACACCCTTACCCCCAGGTCTTAAGTATAGAGAATAAACTGGTGGTTGTCAAAGAAAGTGGAGGTGTGTGGGGGATCAGTGATATAGGTGAAGAGGATTAAGAGTACACTTATGAGCACTGAGTAATGAATAGAATTGTTGAATCAGTATATCGTACACCTGAAACTAAGATAACACTGTTAATTATACTGGGATTAATAAAATAATTACAAAATATCAGCATTTCGGGGGAACATTACACTTGAACACATGAGTTTAATGTCATATCTACTAACCATGAATGATTGGTTATATCATAGGAAGATTTTACAGTAGAATAGACTGAAGTTTTTAGTTTTCTAATCTTTGTAGGCTTCCCAGTGTGCACTGAAAGCAAAGATAGAAACTTTATATTTAATGTATTGAATTCATCCACGTCAAGAGGGAGTTGGCACATCGCCATGAAAAAGAGTAAAATTGAAATGCTGGCAAGGACAGTGGGAAATAACTTTTAAAGAAGTCACTGGATGTGAAACTCTCTTATTGACCTCTTCAGGCTTCACATCCTCACTTCTAGGAGAAGAGTTAGACCTGACACAACAACTTCCGATTTACCATCTTGCTCTGACTTTCTCTTACAGGTATTTTTTTTTATTCCTTTTAATTGATATGTTTGTAGTTTAGTGCTAAGCCAGTGCCAGAGCAAATGAATTCCAATTCCTTCTACTTTGGACTCTTTGTGAGTGGAATCCCCCCTTTTCTTTTTGGCATCTTTCTTAAGAGGCTTGCTAAACTCAGGAAAAGGAAACGCCAAAAATTACTGGCAGTCATTTTACATCATTTTCTCTTTCATTGCTTATTAGGGGAGTAATCTGCATGAATTCCAGTCTTTCAAGCCTTCTTTCTAACTTTAACATTAAGAGTAAGATAGATGAAGGCGCTGGGTAAAGTTCAAAGGAATGATAGGACAGTATTTCACTTACATCATTTAAGAGTTTCATGTGCTGAATGACTGACTGTCCTCATTTACATAGGTAATGTGGAAAGGCCATACATATAGCTTTCAGAAATGAAAGTAAAGGAAACAGTACAAAGGTTTGTTTGCAGATCTGGGATATATTTTTCTAAAGTCATGGCCTGTTTGTACTGGGAATTATCTATAGTAGGGTAGTGGGAGATGACATACTGTGATAACCCAACGTATTTTTTTTTGTTTTTAACTCTGAGTTTTCAATTGTTTAGGGCTTGGGAGAATAGAGAGAAGAGAACTCCTTTCCATTTTGTAGAGCTTTATGAGTTTTTTTCATCTTCTCCATTTTCCATAGTAGTCTTGTGATTTCCTTGTAGATCTATGCTGGGGGTTTCCCAGTTATCACTTGAGGATGGCTCTGGTGAGAGGGAAGAATTGGTGGAAATCCCCTTGAGTTGCTTTCCTGGAATAAAGCTGGGTTGAGAAATCATGGGGCTCTGGGCACACAGATAATGTCTGGTATCTGATGGCTAAGTCATGGAGTTATCTCTAACTAACTATGATAAACTAGAACTAGATTGTAGAGACAGTGTTGCAGCCCAGGAAAATACTGTTTTGTGCGTGTTTGTGTATATATATATATATGTGTGTGTTCTTGTTTTTCTAAAAACGCTTTCTTTCTCTTGCTTGGTTCCTATAAAAAACAAACACCCCCCCTGGTAGCACCTTTTGTGGAGAATAGAGTGATTTTTAAACACTTAGACCTGGAGAATACCGATTAATTTCTCTAAGAGGATCTTGATGTTTTATTCTTATAATAAGCTAAGCAATTAGTCACTTCTCAATAAAAAAATATTACATCAATTTGGCATATATAAATAACATTTCCTTATGTCTTAAAAGGAAAAAGGGACACAGCAAACATACTTATTCTGGTTTTTACTCCCTACCTCTGATCAAGACTTTACATATAACTTTTTGACTCTAGGAAACTTGAGGGATAGAGGAGCAAGTTCAGCAACACTTTGAAGAAAGCAACAGTCAGCCAAATAGGCTACTACAAAACAACTGAACTAGTTTAGTCAATGTGTTAAAGGGTTGTGAAAAGAAAGAAAAAAAATACCGGGGAGCCATTCTATACTAAAAAGGCCTTAAGAGATTTAAAAGACATAAGTGAATGCAGAATTTGTAGACTACAAATTTTAAAGGTAATTGGGGTAACTTGAATGTGGACTAGTTTTTGATATTATTGCTAATTTTGTTTACACAGCGATATGGCTATTACCATTTTTTAAAATGTCTTCTTGCGGGGCGCCTGGGGGCTCAGTTGGTTCAGCAACTGCCTTTGGCTCAGGTCATGATCCTGGAAGACCCAGGGTTGAGTCCCGAATCCAGCTGTCAGCTCCGTGGGGAGTCTGCTTTTCCCACTGAACTTCTCCCCTCTCATGGTCTCTCTTACTCTCTCTCTGTCTTTCTCTCTCTCTCAAATAAATAAATAAAATCTTTAAAAAAAAATGAATGTCTCCCTGTCCCCTCTTCTCTGTTCATTCAGATGAGGTAAGTCCTTTATCCCCTCGTAGGGTTTTTCTCCGTCTATGAAATGAAGATAATTATTTTGTAGGGTTGATATGAGGATATAATGAGATGGCACAGAGTCTAGTCAGGGATTGTTACATGTTGTTGTCATTGCTGTCATTACTACTACTACTACTGTATGAGGTTCATGTATTATTTTAATTCTAACCTAAGCTTGTGTCTCTTTGTTTTTCTATTAGTGTCCTCTCATTCAGTACATTGACAGTTAACCTACATGGCCTACGCCACAAGGCTTAGATCTTGGCCCATCTTGGCCTTTCTCAACATTTACTCTTAGTGCCAAATTCTATATCAGGCCCAGTGACTGTCCCTGAGTAGATGCTTAATTATTTGTCAAATGAATTAACTCTATTATTTGTGAAAATTACAACAAAAAATCCATCTTTATTCTTGTTGGTACTAAATGGTACTTAATAGTACTAACACTACTTACTGGCACACTAATTGGCACACTTACTGACACTGGGTAGGTACTAAAAGAGCCCATATCCAAGCACTGTGGTGGACACTGGGGTCTGGATTCCTTACATTACTTTTCAGTTGTTCACCATTTGCTTACAGTGAGGTCCTTTCTCCTTCTTCAGAAGGTATTCCTATGGCCATTTCTTTCTCATCAGATTAATAACCCTTTGATAAAGTGAGAAATCAAGAAATCTCTTCTAACGGTTTTCACATAGTAGGTAGATATCAAAAGAAGACTATTTTTTGAAACTGAAATGTTCTTGGATATCTTGGTGGGGATTTAGGAGACTATTTGGTGGAAGAAATGATTTTTAAATAATTAGAGAAACTTAGTTGTAGAAATAATGTGGTAGCCTGTAACTTATAGCTGCCCATTAATTTGGTTGTAATTATCATGCTTGAGGCAATTATTTACATATGTTTTCTCCATCTTGACTATTAATAATTGGGGGTAGATGGGAAAGATGCATTTCTTTAATACAGATTTGGCATTCAAATGTGGAAAGAGCTGAAATTTATTGAAATAAAAAGGAGAGGTTAGATGCTAATATTTCAGAAACGCAGTCTAAAAAAAACCAGAGAGATGCTGTCTATTTAAAACCTCAGATACTATGATTAGTGAGGTAAGTGCTTAAATCTGAAGCTAACAGCAAAGTGCCATTTTTGTTTTAGGTTTAAAAGAGTACCCATGTAAAGGATCTGACATTTACTTGAAGACCCAAAAATAACTCAGTAATTCTAGCAATTTTTTTTTCTTCTTATTTCGTAGTTTAATCAGAACATTGGCTTTCAGGGTCTTACCTATTTTTATGTAAGGAGGTTATGATTTTTATTAGTGAGAATAATGTGTGTGAAGCTCATAAACAGCTTATTCCCCTATATAAAGTGATAAAGTATGTTATAGAATTACTGCTACTACTAATTACTAATCCCTAAAGATAGGTGAAGAATAGAAATGTTATGTTACAAATAAAGTGAACTTGTGGAAATCTGTTATTACATTTCAAGTTTAAATATTTTGTTTTCTTTTTCTTTAAGAAGCAGCAGGGGGGAAACTATGCCTATTGCATTCCATGCCAAGGTCAGTTCTCCATATTTTGTCTGACTGTTTAATAACACTCAAGCACAGAGGTAGTCAGAAGGCTGCTTTCATTGATAAGTCTATATAGTTAAAAAGAAAGCATGTACTTCAGAATTTAAGCTGTTTGTTAAGCCCAGTCTTGGTTGAGATCTTTTTGAAAAGTGCTTAAAATTTTCCAGAATGCTAGGGTTAAGACAAAGAAACACAGAATAGTTAATGTGTAGATTTGGGAATGGCTTTTTTTTTTTTTCTTTCCTCTTGGATTGAATTACCCTACAGGCCTCTTTTAAAAAGGTAGCTTTAAAAAAGAGAGAGAGAGAGGCAAACCAGAAAATAGACTCGTAACTATAGGGAAGAAACTGAGGTTGCTGGAGGGAGGTGGGCGGTGGTGGGAGGGGGATTAGTTAAATGGGTGATGAGTATTAAGGAGGGTACTTATGATGAGAACTAGGTATTGTATGTAAGTGATGAATCACTAGATTCTACATCTGAAACTAATGTTACACTGTATGTTAACTAACTGGAATTTAAATAAAAACTGAAAAAAATATCAATAGATAAAAAAAGAAGCATATGGGAGTAGCCAAATGCTTAACTCACTGAAACTACAATAACTCAATAAAACTACATGATGTATATATGTTTGAAAAGGTAGCTTTTATCAATTGTATAATTTGAGATCTGTTAACTGGTTATGTCTAGTCTGTGAATTTTAACAAAATGATTGAAAAAATAAGGAATATATTTGGTACCTCTAATGCACTTGGATTTTACTTTAAGTCCAGGTTATATTCACCAAATTCTTAAACTATCTTGTTTTAATTGTTTTAACTCCAGATTTGAAAATTTGAAATCCTGAGAAATATTTTTTCTATAACTCTGAAAAATAACTTCAAGTTGCATTTTTTTTCCTGAGGATAAAGTAGATATATCATGATTGTTTTCTTAATTGAGTTTCATTTGTGTGATTGACTTTAATAAAAATATTCTAACTTAATTCAATTTGTTAAAGGAGTATGGATTAAATATTTTGAAATATACTGTCTTTTAAACTATTTCTAGAGTTTTTAAGTAAAAGTTTTAAAAGTGTAAGCAATACATAATCTCTGTGTGTATGTCCTCCTGCCCCCATCATCTTATAAGCCCCTCTTTCCTTGTTCCATTTTGTAAACATGAGTTGCTTATGGCTTGTGTACTGAAAATGCTGCCAGGAAGTAGGGTGAGCAAAAGTTCTTTTCCCATGACCCTCACTCTAATGTTGTTCCAAGGGTTCCCTACTTGGAAATGCCTTGATAACCACATTCATTCCTGACACACCCCACCCCCAACACACACAAAATTACTGAGTGCCATCTGACCCCTAGTCCAGCTGCAGCATTTTAAAACACTAGTGGTGAAGGCTTTTACCTAGAGCGGTGAATATCTGAGAAGATTTTGTTTGTGATGTGTTGCGTCCATATAGAAAAAAAAAATTAAAGATTCAATTACTTGGGGTTGTTCTGCAAGCTAAAAGTTGATTAGTGTTTTTGTTTTTCTCTAGTTTCAGACTCACTAAAGTTAGTGTGAGCGTGTGTGTGTTCATCCTTTTTGTAGGATTTCTTGAATCTTTCCTGCTGACAGTGAAATCTAAAATGTTAAAAGCATACTTTAGATTCTGTTGTCCTATAACTTTTATCATTCATATAAGTTTTTTTAAAGACCAGGTAATGCTGATAAGCATCCCCAATTCTTACATGATGCACTCAATTTCTTCCTTTGGAATAGAGGGGAGACAAGCATATTTATTTATTTTATTCTAGGGCTCTGAATTTCTCTAATCTTTCCACCAACACGGAACTAAGCAGTAGCATTCTTTTATGTTTAGAAAATGAGACTTCGAGGAAGAGGTTAAGTGGTTTGCTCAAGGTAACAAAAAGCTCGTCAATCATAGAAGTAGTACTTAAACCTGTTTGATACCAAAACACTATTCTTTGCTATTTGATAATATTGTTCAAGCTGACAACACAACCTAGGAGTTTTATGTTCTAGGGACAAGAGAATGGAGAATAGAGAGGACAATGTCTAGAAGGCAGAGTTTTATATGAAATGGTTTTTGAAAATAAGGAAGGCTGGGACCAGAAAGTATAAGATAAAGGGTTGGCCAGGTAAACTACTGTTAATAACTGCTGTGGTCCAGTGTCAGACTGCTGCTCCAGGCAAGATTCCATGACTGCTATGGTTTGGAACTTTATTTACTGGATTGTTTAAAAATATATGTGTAGAATAAAGGGGGTACTTGTGGTTTATATTTTCTCTGTCCTAAGGAGACAAAAGCTGATGGGGTTATGTATGAAGCATAGTTATTCCTGGAGCAAGGGCATGAGTTTTCATTCCAATCCCATGATGGGCTTGTGTGGAAAAGGAGAAAGATTTATTTGACACATTGCAAGGCCACTTTGCAGAGTACATGTTATGAGAGAGGGAATAAGGAGCCTTGTTCTTATATACTGTGCTAGGATGTCTCTTCAAAGGCAGTGACACCTGGAGGTTAAATTAAGTGTGTGGGATAAAGGGAACTCCATTTGCAGGCTGTTTCCTGTTAGGGCATGTCCACCATGTAACTGACTTTTATGTATCCCTTGACTTCTTTCTGCAGGCCCTCGCCTAGACTGAAGAACCTTGAAGGCCTTAGTTTCCTTGTCTTGTTTCTGTTACTAGGAATCTGAATTATGGCATACCAGTTAACCGCGTCAAGGCTAAGTGGAAGTGTTTGAGGACCCCTGTTACTGATATGCTGCCTAGAAAGCAGATTTCACTGTGTGAAGACTTTTTTTTTAAAGATTTTATTTATTTATTTATTTATTTATTTATTCGACAGAGAGAGAGAGAGAGAGAGATCACAAGCAGGCAGAGAGAGAAGGGGAAGCAGGCTCCCCGCTGAGCAGAGAGCCCGATGTGGGGCTCGATCCCAGGACCCTGAGATCATGACCTGAGCTGAAGGCAGAGGCTTTAACCCACTGCACCACCCAGGTGCCCCTGTGTGAAGACTTTTTACCCATGATGTTCTATTGTGAAAGTAGAGATTAATTTTGGTAAAGCAATTTAGTGTGTGAAGTACTTATTTTAATCTGAAAATTGTTTTTTTGTTCTTAACTAAGTTAAGTGCAAGCATTGTTTTTCATTTGTACGGATGACTGCAGTGTGCTGTTCTGGCACGCCCAGGCTTAGAGAGAAGCCCACAGTGGTCTGCTTTAACTGAGACATCTAATGTTCTATTTTTCTTTTCTTTTCTTTTTTTTTTAGATGAAAAAATTTTAAAGGAAATCTTGGTGATCTCTAGAGGAAACAAAAGGAAAGGGCAGATGTTCTGAGCAAAACTATAGGTAGTTTTCTTTTGCTAAGTTAGCTCCTTCTCACGCTTATAGTAAATTAGTGCCAGTGGACCTGGTACAGCAACCCTTAGCCTCTGACTTTGTGTCCAGTTATATCCCTTATATATATACCCTGTCTATCTTTATGTTGATTCTTCACTAGCTCTTTTCTCCCTTGCTTAGTTCCAACTCTGTACTTGTAGTAAGTAAACTGTGTAAACGTTAGTCTTAGATTACTCCATTCAGCTTAGCTCTAAAGAAGATTGCTTAACAGCAGAATGCAAAATTGGGAAGCGTTTCTTTTCAGATGTATTAAAAAGTGTCATCATTTCTGTTGGTGATGTTTTAGGTTTAGCATATTACTTTCAATACATTCCTACAACATTATGACTAAAATGGGAGGAGAGGAAACATATACCCAGTTGTAAACACCTACACCTCTTTCCTTACATTATTAATCATTTTTTAATTCCATTCTGCCATCACAAAGCCAAAATTTCTTTAGAGTATTTTTCATTTACTTTATTTCATAATATTCCATAACATATTTGTTTTCATATAAAAACTACAATAAAAAGTACAGTGCTTATCCTATGTTATTCCACTAAAGGATATATGCATCCTGTTTTAAGAAGGCTGTTATTAAAGGATCGCACTATATCCTTTTAGTCCCATTCATCTAGTTATGCAAAACTAAGTGCCTTTTATGTATCATGTCCAGATCTGTTTGTTAAACAGTGAACAAAATAGGCAATTTCATTGAAATTAAATTGTAATTGGAGGAGACAAATTAATCTCTACATTATGTCATAGGTCAAGTAGTAGTAAATGCTGGGGAAAATAAATCCCAGGAGGTTATGTCTAAGAGCGTGTGTGTGTGTGCATATACCTATTCTGTAGGGGTGGCAATGCTTCTGAATAGTTGTCAAGAAAGGCCTTACTGGGAGGGTCACATTTGAAGACCTGAAGGGAGTAAGGAGTGATGCTACATTTAGCTAATTAATGCACCAATTTCTTCTTGAAGGAAGAACACTTCATTTTCAGTAATGTCTCACTTTAGTGCTTTTTAACTAGTTGGTATACTATTAACACTCATCTTGCACTACCTTTAAATAATCTGGAGGCGATTCTAAATTTAGTGGGTTGATTCGTTGACAAACATTCCTCAGATCTGTTTGATTGTGGTTAAAGAAAGTTCCATTTTCAGTGTCTTTAATCCTGCCAAGCAGTCTGACATTCTAAATTCTTACCTACCAAAGTGTCTGGATGGGAGAAAGCAGGATCTTTGTAGACAGAGAGATGTAGAAATTGCATAGATAAGGAAGTTAATAATGCCTTTTGATTGATTAAATGAGCCTTATATGGGAAAGTTTTGATAAAAGGAACTACTTTGTTAATTTTTTCATCTCTTAAATCATAACATTATCAATAAAAAAACTCTTAAATGTGTACCTAACTATTTTAGGATTTACTGCATTTGTAACTGACGCAGGGTTAAAATTTACCCTTAAGCAAAGGATTTCTCCACAGATAGTGCAAATCCACAGCACAAGGATTTGTTTGCAGGATAACAGGGCATTTAGGAAAAATATCTTTTAAGTCCTTTAGAAACCTGTTTACATGTAAGTGAAATGCTGATTATTTATTAGGTTTACTACTCAATAAAGCTAAAACCCCAAGGACTTCTACTTGGTCAATATTTCTTTATTACCTTGGTTTGAGGGGATGTGACTAAAGATATACAAAATTTAATTTCATTGTAATCAAATAATTTAGATGCTAAGGTAGCCTGATATTAATTGTAATTTTTTTATAATGTTGCTATTATAGCAGATACTAGTCACTCACAGGCATGATTTCTAGGGGTTCTCAGAGTAGTCTGTATATACCCTTTACTATTGTGATGTAATTTAAATTATTACATCAATTAAGCTGAAGAATATGCTTACTCCTGCCCTACCCCTACCACAGACCTGTGGCAACTGGTGCACAAACTTCATTTATTCTAAAAGTTGCTGACCTTGAATCACAATGGTTTGACTCCCTACACTGTATAACACAGGAACTGAATGTGAATCTTAGGTTACAGAGAATTTTCTATATTTCAAAAATTGTGGTCAGGGAGCTTGTGGAACAAACAGAAACAGTAACACTAACTTCATTTCTTAGTTGTATAACTTTTAAGAATTTTCATCCTGAAAATAGAGTTTGTCATCTGGAGAGCCCTTTTTAAAATGTTGCACACAATCCCACTGTCCCAGTAATTCTAGGAATGTCTGGTGGCTCACACACCTACCTGCTGGTAGCCCCTTCAGCTCCTACATTAAACTGGGAGCCTCTGCCAGAAACAAGCCCAAGGGACTGGGTGGCATGGCTTCAGGCCCTTTAATCGACCAAGGAATGAGAAGTTAAGCTAGAAAGAATGGATTTATTTCCCCCTCTCATTGTGGTTAGGAACAACACAGATTGAGTATATCCAAAACAGACTATTCACAGCGTTAGGTTTCTGTGGTATTTAGAGATAGGAGAACACAATTGAAGTAGTGCCCTGTGTGCTATTTATTTTTTTGGCTATTAGCTTCTTGAGGTTAGGGATAATGCTTTTCTTTCCCTGATAGTTCAAAAGCTCTGAAAGATGCCATTGTTCACCGTGACTGGTCAAAGTATAAAATGTAAAGATAAATGGTGACTCATGGAGTCAAAGTTGTACAGTTTTTATTTTTTAATATCTTTAAAATTGGGTGGGGGGGCTTACAATTTAGCCTCTGTTTTTTTAGCATCTTAGGGTATATGAACTGTACTATGTAAAAATCACCTTAAAATTTTAGTACATGTCTGAGGAGCCGATCCTAGTAAGTTTTGAGGCAAGAAGACAAAAATACCAGGTCAAAGGAGCTGAAAACCACATATATATTTAAGTTTTTGACTGAATGGTGACCTAATCATGGACTGGCTATGTGCTGCCTAATAAAAACCTGGCATAAATCGTGTGTTATTTGTGTGAGAAGTCCCTTTTATTTGCAGCAATAAAATAATTAGAGACAATGTGCCTTCCAGAGTGTGGGAAGCTGTAAAGCCAGACATAGTTGCACAAGTTGACACAGTTGGAATTCCTCAGTTCTGGTTGCTAAATAAGTCTTAGCTGTTCAGAATCACAGCAGGCAGTTGCTGACTGTACAGATCATTGACGTGTGTACATGTTAGTAACTCAAACAGCATGGCATTTATGTGAATGAGCTTTCTTTTGAAATAAAAGATTTGAGATTCATCTTTATGCTTTTTGATGAATGTAATCAATCACACCAAAATATAACAATACTTTAAATATGATGTGTATGTTCCTCGAAGCCACTTAGGCATTTTTATAAATGACCATTCCATGTAAATACACAGTACACCAGCAGTTAAAATGGTTACATAATGGAGATATAGGGTATGAGAATGAGGGATTTTTTTTAAGTGAGAAAGTAAAAAAATGAAAATTATAAATGATCCTATTTAAAAAAATTGTTTTACTGAGTTTAGCCTCATATGGTAAAATTATATGAGGAATTTTTAAGGTGGTGTAGAAAGAAGTTTGACCTAGACACAGCAGATTAAGATTCCAGCCCTATTTCTATTGCTTGTATAAGTCACTTAACCTGGGGCCTTAGTTTCCTCATTTGTAAAATGGAGATAATTACTCGGTTTGTTTCCCCAGTAGGGTTCTAATGAGATAAGGAGGTATAATTATGATTTGAAAAATCTCGTCATACGTATGACGAAGTGAATGGCTGTAGTAAATAAATTTATTAAGAGCAGAATACTTGGAATTTAGAACAAAACAGTAATAAAACAATGTATCCCATCGAAATTGTCTCTTGTGATACCTTCAAGAAGGGGTAGATGTAGTTTTCTTGAGATAGTCTGAAAAAAATCATTTTAGTGTTTCAAAATGGGATAGTACAGCAGAAAAATGGTCTGGAAACGTAGGATAACAAGTCTATTGAAAACAACTTACAAAAACATTGTACACATAGAGACTAATGATCTTTGTGCCTTTAATTCTGTGGCAGCCCGAACTCCACCCTGTTTTAGAGTTGTTCTTTTCTGTTTCTTTTTGGAACAACCAGGCATGATGCCAGCATACTTCCACATCTTGTATGAGACAGAGGCTTATGTATTTGCCTTTCAATTACTATTCATAATCAAATATTTCCAATCTTTGAGAGGATGTTAGTCATGTGAAAAAACTCTTTTCCCATAACCATATTGTTCATATAAAGCCATGATATTACACGGTATTGTACACTTTTGTTTGGCCAAAGAAAATCAATAAAGATACAGTAATGAAAAACCCAAATATGCTGTCACAAACATAGCCAGTCAGTTAAACTGTGCACAGATTCTGAACTTGTCATTCCTTTTCAGTTGTGCTTAGAAAATTTTTGGAGGTTCATATACATTAGCTTATTTCTTTGCTTGGTTAAACAGACTTCATTATTCAATCCAGGAATGTTTTTCTTTTTCTTTCTTTCTTTTTTTTTTTTTAAGATTTTATTTATTTATTTGACAGAGAGAGAGAGATCACAAGCAGGCAGAGAGGCAGGTGGGGAGGCGGGGTGGGAAGCAGGCTCCCCACTGAGCAGAGTCCAATGCGGGGCTCCATCCCAGGACCCAGAGATCATGACCTGAGCCTAAGGCAGAGACTTTAACTCACTGAGCTACCCAGGCGCCCCAGGAATGTTTTTCTTAAGGAATGTTGGAATGTGCAGAAATCTATTAACCGTTGAGACAATACTTTGAAGTTTTAATAATCTGTCATTGAGGGAATATGAGTGTTTTTATAACTTTTATTAATGTATATGGTGCTAAGTAGCTGGTGGGAAAATGCACTTAAGTAAATGGTAAATTTGCCTTTTGGGATAGAAACAATTTGATTATAATGATGTTTGTTATCACTTTAGTGTTTCCTTGGTTAGCAGGTACTTTAGCTACATTAAATTTGCTGCCAATATATAATAGTGAGTTATCTTAAATCCTGAGAGATGAGCCTAATGTAGGTTTAGTAATCAAGAGCCAACCGTAACATATTATTCTAGTCAGTGGTTTCCTTCTGAAAAATTACCTACCATAATTATACCTACTATTATCAAGCTCATACTGTGTGCTATGTTGATCCCTTTACATGCCTGATTTCATTTGGTTATAACAATGAAGTGAGTATATTATTATCCTCATTCTACAGATATATAAATTGAAACTTGAAGAGTTTAGGTAACCACTCCACAAAGCAAAACTGAGAGTTTAACTAGTAGGCTTCCCGCCATCAAAATCCTTGCTCTTAAATTTTTAATGGGACTTCTTTGTATTAGAAGATGATATAGGAAATAAAAATCTACACTAGCTTTCTCTCTAATGATTAAAGTTTTTAGAACTCTTTAATTTTTTTTTTTTTTTTTTTTTTTGACTGAATGGTCTCCTCATCAAGCTTGGTTAGACTACCAGAATCATTTTTTAGAGTCGGATTTCTTCTAAGGCAATGGTGAGATTTTAGGTTAGCACCTAAAATATCTGGGCTGCTTTTGTCAGTTTCCACTGCTTTGCTTTTTGCCCAGCTTGCCAAAAGGTCTTAAATGAAAGAAATTTTTAGCCATTCTCTGTGGCTAGATTTCATGTACTTGATTTGATGTCCAGATCATTAGGTATGTTGTTTTGCTGGGACTCTGGTTTTTCTCCATTCCTCTTAGCACCTTTTATAGGTAGAGGCAAGGCTGTGACTAAATCATTTCTTATCTGGAATTGATTTTTGCCAGTTCTGGAAAAGCCTTAGTTAACCTTTCCTAAATACTCTGAATTCCTGTATTCTATTGGTTTATTGTCAGCTTCCTATGCTGCATGCAGTAAGGAATAGAGAGGTTCTCTGCCCTCCATAGGCTTACTATTTGATGAGGGTTATGAGAGTTAGACACAAATATGTATAATAATAGAATGCAAAATTGTAGGGTATGTCAACAGATATCCAAAAAAGAGGTATATTATAGTAATGTAGTACTTCTTAAAATTTTCTATTAGAGGAGGGGAAAGCATACCCTCAGTCTGAAGACAGGGCCCAAACTGGCTTGCTTTGATGGAAGTAAAAAGATTTAAGTTAAGCCCTTTGATTCTTGCTTTACTCACAGTATGTGCTTTTTAAAAAATGTGAAACAGGGGACACCTGGGTAGCCCAGTTGGTTAAGCAGCTGCTTTCGGCTCAGGTCATGATCCCAGGGTTCTGGGATCGAGTCCCACATCGGGCTCCTGGCTCAGCAGGGAGCCTGCTTCTCCCTCTGCCTGCCTCTTTGCCTGCTTGTGTTCTCTCTCTCTGACAAATAAATAAATAAAATATTTAAAAAAAAATGTGAAACAGGATAAAACTATTTAACTTCCGTTTTCCCAGTTTTCTAATAAAAGTTACAGCACCAGGAAGCTTTGTGAAGTCTTAACATACTACTATGTGTGATAGGTATGTCAGTATTTGGTATCAGTAAGCCAGCAGATATGTTCTCTGGATGGATTATTTAGGGTGGCTTTTAGATTAATCTGAAAGACAGATTTTAAAAGTGCTTCAGAAAGACTGGAAGAAGCTACATGCTGCGTTCTCAAGTATAGCCAACTGCTCTTTAGAGGTATGATGAAGCTTCACAGTGGAGCTATGAGTACTTCTTTATTTGAAGATATTTGAAAGTCTTAACAGAAAGCAAAGGGGTGTTTCTTCAGCATGGGGAATGACTTCATCCATGTTGAGAGTGTTCAAGTTTAGAGTGGTTTGGCAGGCATATTGAGGATGCAAAGAAGTTTGAGAAAAAAGGATGGCCTGAAAAATCTAGAAGAAAAATTATATGCTTGAATTGCATAGTAGGTAACAATTTAGTGTGATGCTTTAAGAAGGAAATTTTACCCAGTCCAATCATGATTTAACCACAAAATGTGTTTGATATATGATACCAAGAAGGGGCTGATGCCTGCATGTAAATATGTAGCACTTTTTAAAAGAAAACAAGTATTGAGTTAAAACAAGGTGCCTTAAGAAAAACCCTCCTGAAGGAAAGAGTGTGGGAAAGAGAAAACTCAAAGGCAGCAGAGGAGGGCTTGCTGAGGAAGGGAGAGAATCCTGAGAAACTGCAGTGTGCCATTGTTTCCTTACCCCTCCTTTTTCAAGCTTTTTTCCCCAGGGTAGAAAGATGAGTGGTTTACTTCATCCTTTGAACTTTCTATTTTTAACTTCACTTCTAGGAGCAGTAAAGTCTTTGTGGGTTTTCGTTTTTAATTTTTATGGAATTTGTAGCTTTATTGAAACTCTGGATAAAATCTGCCCAACTGTTGGTTCCTGTTTGTTTTTAGGTTGGAATCTTCTGGAACTACTTGCCAGACACTTATCATTTATGAGATTACAAACTGTTTGGTCTTAGAGGCCAGCACCACTATTTATTTTCACTGAAGCTGTCCTGGAGATAGTAATTTAATTTACTGACTAAATATGTTGTGCTTACAATGAAAATATTTCATATTCTGCATTTGTCCTCTTAATAAATAGTGGTTTAATAGTTAACATTTGTTGAGAACCAGTATTTCAAGTTTGTTCTGTTCTATACCAGACACTGTGCTAAGCCAGTTTCATGTAATATTCATGAGAGTCTTGCAAGGGTTTACTATCTTTCTTTTGTACATGTGGAACCTGAGATTCTAAGAGGCTAAGTGTTTGCTCTAAGACATATTGCAGTAGATGGAGGTCCCTGGATTGGTGACCATGTCTGTTAGACTCTTGTACACACTTAATTCATGACATGAAAGGATGATTGATTCTAATGAAGGACTTCTTCCCAGATCTGAACATGTTCATCACATAAGACTTCAGTTTATCACTGAAAACAGATGCTTTGACTTACACTGCCTGTCACAAGGGTGCATGTACCCAAAGCAGGATGCAGAAGTAACACCTTGAATATACATCTGGTATAGAAATGAATGAGGCCATCTAACACTAGGCCAACTTGACAGTGCCAAAACAATGTTGTTCGATCCTCAAACACAGCAGATTAAATTTAGTGGCCTAGAGTAGTCTGCTTTTTTCCATTTCCAGAGGGATAAAGAATAGCATCAGTACCCCATCACCCTTTGGTGATTTTTGTCCAGTGACCTCCTGGGAACATGGCTATTGCTCCACAGCAGAATTTCTCAAGGCCCATAAGGGAAGATCCTGGATCCCATTACTGCAAGTCGCTCAATTTCACTTTAGTTTAACATACGTGTATTAAGCAATTACTAAGCTTTGTCCTGGGCCTTCTTTACGAAGACTTTTCTTTAATTGTTAATATTGAACAACCAGTATTTTCTACCCATTTATGTAAACTGGAAAATAACAAAGTGGGCACTTTAAAACTTCTTCAAATAAGATCCATAGAAATGATTTTTATTGACAAGGTCTCATTGTGTTTTTATACTTTTCCACACCTTGTGTTCTTTTCCTCTGACTTTTCTCCATCTAGCAGTCTGGTATTTGTAGTTCTCTGAGAAACACTGAAAACATAACTGCAGGTGTTAAAAACCCAGGCTTATTTGATAATTCTTTGAACACATTCTGCTGTGTAATGTTCAGTATGACTTTTAGTAAATTAAGGCTTCCAGTTATACTCATGTTTGTTCCCAGTGCCATAAGCTTTTCTGTAATTGATCTCTAGGAGATTCTTTTTTTTTTTTTTTTTTTTAAACAGACTGAGGAGCAGAGGGAGAGGGAGATGGAGAGAGAATCTTAAGCAAGCTCCATGCCCATTGTGGAGCCCAACGTGGAGCTCAATCTCACAACTCTGAGATCATGACCTGAGCTGAAGAGTCTGATGCTTAACCAGCTGAGCCACCTGGGCACCCCTACAGTGGATTCTTATATTAGCACATTGGTGTACACTTCTTTCTGGTCCCTCTGGTCTCTTTGTGTCTGCTTTCTATTGGGCATTAAGGGCAAAGAAAAAAAAAAGAACATATGCATACCTTCAATAAGCTTAACACCTAGAATATTACTCAGTTATCTTGTAGCATTAGAAAGTATAAGAATGATGTGAATTTCCTTTGGTTTCTAGCATGGTGTTTCATAATGACCATTTAATGAATGCTGCTAGTTTACTTCATGTTAATAAGCATAGCTAGCTCTAGGACATAGTTCAATGCATGGAGTCTTACTATCTTAGAATTTAAAGATTTTTATTTATTTATTTGACAGAGAGAGAGAGAGAGGGCACAAGTAGGCAGAGAGGCAGGTAGAGAGAGAGAGGGAAGCAGGCTCCCTGCTGAGCAGAGTGCCCGATGCAGGGCTCAGTCCCAGGACCCTGAGATCATAACCTGAGCTGAAGGCAGAGGCTTAACCCACTGAGCCACCCAGGTGCCCCTATCTTAGAATTTATATAGCAGGAAAGGGATTAGTGAGATGTTGTTAAAAGGCGCACCCTCCCTGATTTTAATGCTTGTTAGTCATTGGGAATCAGCTATGGGATGCAGCAGAAAGAATCTCAAATTTAGGGAGCAGAAGACCTGTCCAGATTGGTATCCAGCTATTAGACTTTGGGCAAATTATGTTATTAGTTAAAATTTCAGAACATCAGCCCTCATATCTTTGTGTGAGGATTAGGAAAAAAATATGTGAGAACTTTGAAATATTAAAACATCAACACTATTGCTATCATTGTGAATGTATATCAAAACTTCTTATAAATAATAAAACACTTTATTATTTCTATTTTTGGAAAAGTAACAACCCATGTTTTACTAGTGCTTAAAAAAGCCACATTAGGGGATTGCAAGATGGAAGAATGGAAGATGAAAAGCATCTGGGAAGTTGTAGTATTTACTCATCTCACAGAAATTTATGCTTTCAAAAATTGAGTTCTTATATATAAGAAATGGTGCTGGATACTTGGATAGTATTCACAGATGGTAAAACCTCCTCCCTTTATTACACTATTAGAATAGGGTGGATGGATTGGTTTATGGATAACATGGTAAAAGATAAACTAGAGAAAGCACAGCAACTGAGTCACAACATATAGTGGAAAGTGTAAAAGAGGAGATAATGCCAAATGGGAAGGAATCAGGAAGGGCTTTTTGAAGGAAATGGGGGCTTGAGAGGTATATTGAAAGAGACCATAGAGAAAAGTGAATCTCTAGAAGGTGGAATAACAATATAAACTTAGGTACAAGAGACTGGATGTTTGTTTCTACTAATAACCAGTACCCCAGCATGGTTTGAATCTTGATAGGTGAAGTTGGATATGTAGGCAGAAGATGCCTTTTAGAAGATTCTGTACAATTTTGTTAACTTGGCCATGCTTGATATGTTGTCATGTCTTTTAAGTCTCTGTTTTCTTTGATTATTCTGAGAAGCGTTCCCGCATGCACTCAAGCCTTTATGTGCAGAGCAGTGTGGCAATGTGGTTAAGTGAGGATTCTGGAGCCAGGCTCCCTGGGTTGAAAATCTGACTGTTATTTATCAACTTCGTATGAACTTGGGGAAGCCACTTAACCTGCCTGTGCCTTGGTTTCTTCATCTGTAAAAGGAGAGTGATGATAACTGCTTTTTGTGACTATTGAGAAAATTAATGGTTTAATTTACATTAAGTGCTTAGAAAAGTATCAGGCACATACTGTAGTGATCACTACATCACTGTAGTGATGATGTTTATTAACCTCTGTAAGAGACTTTATTAGTTGACCTATGGTAGGATTTATTTACATGCCTGATGCTCCTACTGGACTGTGCCCTTTATATTCCCATTGCTTTGTACTATCTGCCTTCTGCATGGTAGTGTAAAGATACTTCTATAACACATACATCTGGGGTATATTGCTCCTGTGAGTCTTAAATCTAATTTTAGAGCAACTGGGTTTCAGGAAGAACTGTTTTGTACCAGTGGACTGGCTGGTTGTACTTGCTCTGACATAAATATAGTTCACTTCTGTAGCTAGCATTATAAAAATGATTCCATTTACACTTCTAAAGTAAAAGGATGTATAGGAAGAGTTTATATTAATTATATTATTATTATTATATAATATATATTATATATATTATATATATAATATACATTATATATTATATATTATATATGTATAACATATATATAATATATAATATAAAATATTATATAATATATATAATCTAATATATATAATATATTAGAATAATAAATTATGATTATTTACTAACCGTGTTTTATTCCTCTAATGAAATGAAGTTTTAGTGTTTCATTAGCATCATCTAATCATGGGTGCTACAGGTTAACTCTTTGATTTAAAAACATTGCTGACTAATTAAAGCCCCGTGTAATTTCTTTCAACTTAATGTAAATATATGTGAAGACATCCTTGCTTAACTTGTAGGTTCCACATCTTGGAAAAGATGTGGTATGGATGGCACTTGTGGCATCTTTACTGTATACAACCTTGGTTGCTAGTAAATCTTATTCCTCTACCTTCGCCTTAGAATGTGGCCAGATGGCTCTGATTGAGATCTTCTTGTTTATTCTCAAGTTCTAACAGTTGGGTAGAAATAGGAGAAAGAGACACCCTTGCCTAAACTAAAACTCTCTGCTTGTCATATTTTATGTGCTTGATCTTTTTTTTGTACTTCAGAGAAAATGTAGATTCTTATCATTACACATTTTGATACTTTAAAATTCAACAATAGAATTTTTAAAATTAGGTTTTAAATTTTAGAGTCAGATGTGAATCAATTCTATTTAAAAGGTTTTACAACCAGTACTTCTATACTGTGCATCTGGCCATTGTTCAGAAACTTAAGACAGTTAGGAAATAGTGTGTTTCATGTGATTTCAAGTCAGTTAAAGTTGTTGTGCTTTCTAGTTCAGAGGGAGATGGAGCTAAGATAAAGAGAGTGAGCTGAATTCCTTATTTTGAAGGTTGATCAATATTATTGGCGGAAGATATCATAAATTCTTTACCTTGATAATATTTTTGAACTGTTTATTACTTTGGTTTTTTAGAAAATGAGAACAAATAAAAGTCAAGAACTCAGATACTTGAAGTTGAAAATAAGTCATATTTCAAATTTGTCATTATTTTTGGAATTATCATCTGAATTACTTGAGAAGCAAGTTTTTAAAATGTAATCCTGTCTCATTATGCTTCCAAAAGGACTAGGGAGAGATCATACTTTCTTCATTCCAGGGTTGAAATAGACACCTATCTCTTACACAGAAATACTGAATAATCAGGTTGTCTTTGTCATGGCCTGATTGCAGTGCAACAAGAGAGAATTTGAAACTGCTATCAACAGATGGTTTTCTTGGGCATTTTCCAAGGTTATCTAAGGTCTAACAGCTGCCACCTTCATTGCTAAAAAATTTTTTTTCTTTCAATACGATGTTTTACATGGAGGTAGCCTGTAACACCTTTTAAGTGCTCAACTGTGTGCCAGCACTGTTCTAAGTTCTTCATCTGTATTTAACTCATTTTCTTCTCACAGTAACCCTGAGAAACAGGTTCTGTTCCACTTGACAGATGAGGATACTGAGGTACAGAGAAGTTAAGGAACTTGCCCACAGTTATGTCACTGATTGGTAGAGGCAGGAAGTTAGACCAGGTACTGGGCTCTGTCCTTAGAACTCACACTCTCAATCACTTGGCTATATTGAAGTGGGCTTCTGTGTTCTTGTTTGGGAACAGGAATTATTATAGTGCATCCAATGTGATGTCTGTGAAAGGACAAAGCAGCTTACCTTTCTTAGTCAAGGAGCAAGGCCATGGGAACCAAAGAGTATTTTAGGAAGAAATGGTCAATTAAGGGATACTGTGTTAGAGTTCCCTAGGATAAAGCTTCCAGGTAGCTCATTGTGTTTGTTTGAGGGGAAACTCTGAGGAACTAGTAGTGAGGAGGGGAGAGAAGGAAGAATCTCCCTTACAAAATTCTTTTTCTTTTTTAGATTTTTTTTAAAGATTTTATTTATTTATTTGACACAGAGAGAATGATCACAAGTAAGCAGAGAGGCAAGCAGAGAGAGAGAGGGAAGCAGGCTCCCTGCCGAGCAGAATGCCCAATGCAGGGCTCGATCCCAGGACCCTGAGCCGAAGGCAGAGGCTTTAACCCACTGAGCCACCCAGGTGCCCCTCTCTTACAAAATTTTTAAGCATCCTTTTTCATTCATATACTATTCTCCATCTCAGCTTTGCTGTATGAATTGCATCTTTGACTTCAAATCCATTTTACCATAAGCATTTATATTGTACATAGAAAAATAATGGGACATTAAGTGGAATGCGATTCCTGTCTCAGGGAGAGTACCCACATATAACTTGACTTAAAATTATCCCAGGAGTCTACTTTCTTTGACTTCTCATAACATTTGATACAGGTGTTATGATTTCTTTTCCCATAGCCAGATTTCTCTACCTACGCACTGTTAGATAAATGCATACTTTTGCACAGTGCCCTTCTGTCTGGAAGGCCAGTCAACTTTCCCACCTTTATAAGTTGGACTTGAATGATAATAACTGACACCATATATTGAGTTGCCTCATATGTACCAGGCACATACTTTGTTTAGTCTTTAGAACAACTTCATGAGATCAGTATTAATTCTCTCTTGTCTAGATAAGAAAAATAGTTTTTTGGGAGGATGAGTGAGTGTCCAAGGGCTCAAAGGTAAATGGTGAAGTCTAGTTCTAATATAGCCTTTGTTTTCTCATTGACTAATAATTCATCAAGAAGGCTCTCTTTATCTTTCTTCTGAAAGCCCAAGGAAGGGCCATTCTTAAGGTGATAGAACTTTCTAAAGCTCTTAAATTGAAAGTACTTTTCAAATAGAATATGCAGCTGGGTCAAAGTTTTAGTCCTTTTGTGGGAAGAGATGTAATCTATGAGTAGCATCATCTTTCCAGAGAATAATTGGGGTTTTTTTCTTTTTTAATAATTAGTTTTTTTTTTTTTTAAATCTCTTTTGTGTATTTTAATTTTTTTTAAAAAAGCCTCTCTGAAGCTTGAGTCCTTTCATCTTCAGAATTGTCTTTGTTTAGGGTGTTGGTGAGTTCTTTGGGTCACAATGACACAAAAACATGACCTTAATGTTTGAAGACTTATTCATTCATGAGTATGTACTTTGATAGATGCTTGGGGTTTCATGAATGGTGGGTTACCACAGTAAGTCCTAGGGTCATATCCTGGCATGGGGCCAAATCGTTCTCTTAAAGAAAAAACTATTCTGACACCAATTAAAATTTTAAGGAGGACTTTAGTCAAGACTGCTAAAACTGTTGTGATTATCGCTATAGGGGTGAGAGATCATACTCAACCCTAAATGCAACACGAACAAGTGGGGATTTATACCAAGGAACAGGTTTGGGGCTAGTTAGGGAGATATTGGATTGCAATGGAAAATTACTAGTAGGAGACATCAAAGGAAGTAGGATTCTAGGTGAAGGTAGTTCAAGGACAAGGGTAGGGGATGAAGATTTTGGTTCCATATCCCTAAGTGGGGAATTCTCTCTAAAATGGCTTGGCAAGGGTCTTGCTAAAACTATGTAGGGCCAGTGAGGACAGGAAGCCAAGGTAGAGGCTTAGTCTCTACCTTGTAGACTGAGTAAGGGCTCAGAGGAGTCTGGCTAAACATTGTTAAGGAGAGAATCTTCTATTGGGTTTTATTGCTTGAATTAAACGTAAGAGTTCAGATATTAGACTTGTATCCAAGGGAGATACCACTAAATGAAGTTATAGAGTGAATTCCAGAAAGATATGTTTTGCTACTGACACAGACTTCTGTGGAAAGATTGATATGGATGATCAGAGTAGTTATGAGAGGTGGGATCTTTAAAGCCTCTGTTATGTTACACTGTCAGATTGATTTATAATTTTACTTAAAAAACTTACACAGTGATTATTAAGTGTCAGGCTTGGTTCTAAACCCTTTGCAAGTATTAATTTACTCAATCCTTAAAACAATTGTGTGAGGTGGTTATGCAATTGTTATTCACTCTACAGATGAGGAAACAAAGGCCCAGAGGAGTTAAATAATTTCCCTAGGTCACATAGCAAGTATTTGGTGGGACTTGGATTTCCACCCAAGCAGCCTGGCTCCAAAGCGCATTCTTAATCACTCTGTTAGGCTGCATCCCAGGGATTTACTTCTCATTATTCTGGGCTTTTCTTTATTCTCTCCAGGAATAAAGAATTCTTCCGGATTTAGTCACACTCTGGACTTTGTTCAGACTGATGCCAGGATTGAAGAATATATTTAGCTTGAGGTCCCCTATAAATCACAAGGTTATTCGTCAACAGCCTTGTAAGTGGCCTTAGGAGATCAAAACACATTCCTTACCTGCTCTGTAGTCTGTACACTGGGGACCCTTTCTAATCAAAGGATGGCTGCTTTCCCCTCCCCTTCTCCCCACTCCACCAGCAACCTTAGTGGCATTCTTTCCTTCCTTCCTTCCTTCCTTTCTTTCTTTCTTTCTTTCTTTCTTTCTTTCTTTCTTTCTTTCTTTCTTTCTTTCTTTTTCTTTCTTTCTTTCTTTCTTTCTTTCTTATAAATGCTCCATTTATGGGGAGTGAATAGTAGTTCTTCAATAAAGGCTTTGGGAATTGGCTTCCAGATAATACACAACGGGCACCAAAACTTTCATAAAGGGGCAAATCCCCTTGGAGCAGAGCACATCCAGTTCCTAAAATATTTCTTTAGTAGTCTCTTTAAAATCTGCTTAAATTTGTCAAGCTGGTATTTTAAAAACTTCTGATAAATAGGATATTAAAATGGAAGTTATATAATATTACACATAGAAAATCTCATATTCTATAGTACCTTCCACTTAAGATTTTTTTGAACTTTTAATTACAGATCTGTCTATGGCAGTACAGAAATTTTCCCAGTCATTGCAAGATTTCCAATTTGAATGTATTGGTGATGCTGAAACAGATGATGAAATTAGTATCGGTAAGTACTACTGTTCTTTAATGTTCTACATAATTTTATTTTATTACTTTTTAAAGACTTTATTTATTTATTTTACAGAGAGAGAGAGATCACAAGTAGGCAGAGAGACAGGGAGAAGCAGGCTTCCTGCTGAGCAGAGACCCTCCCCCGCAATGCCGGGCTCCATCCCAGGACCCTGAGATCTTGACCTGAGCCTAAGGCAGAAGCTTTAACCCACTGAGCCACCCAGGCGCCTGTCTACATAATTTTATTAAAAGTTCTACTTCAGATACTGATTTTATTGAAGTCAAACAGATTCACATACCCAAATACTAAACATGTAAAATATTCTGATTTTCATAAAAGTGTAAAGGTAATTTTTGGTTGTTGTAGAGAAGAGTGTTATAAATTGTATAAAAATTGAACTCTTTTTTCCCATGAGGAAATTACTTATTAATTATTCTATAATTTCCTAAAAATGTGAATTGCCTACATTCACATGCCTACAGCCCTTCAAGAGGTGGGTAGCAATGTCTGTCTCTGCCTCAGAGTGAGTCATTCATTCAAATACATATTGGGCATCTACTATTAAATACACAAGGTACTGGTTTTAAGGATTAGTTTACTTTTTTAAAATTTAATACCGATTTCTCTTTTAACATGAATATTTGTTTATAAAGGAAAAATTCATCATGATGGTTTAAGCTGGTATTATTACAAGATAAAAAACATTACTGAGTATGGACATTGGGGAGGGTATTGTTGGATCCGGATCGAGACCCCCACAAAAGAAACCACAAAAGACAGGCTAGATGCAACAGCAAGAGGATTTATTTCCAGCTAACTGGGGCTCTCACTGGCACATACGAAGCAGCACAGTGCTAAGGCAAGAAGCCCCACCTCTCTCCTTTGCAGCATTTTTATGCACTCCAGTAAACAAGCACATAGGTCACTACACAAGTAGGCGAGTTCCTTATTCTTTATATGGCAATTACCTAAATCTATGCATTTCATTGGTGCATTTGAACAACTCAGGGGCTAGGCATCACACAGGGAAGCTAAATTCCAGGAATAGTTTTCATGCTCATACCCTTAGGCCTGTCTTTTTCTGGCTTAAAATGAAGCCTGTCATGGAGGAACTTAAAACTGAACTCCACAGTATGTGCTATGTTAAGTGCTGTGAAACGTGTAAGCCCTGGGGCAAATAATACATTATATGTTAATAAAAATTAAAATAAATAAATAAATAAAACATTACTGAGGATCAGGTGACTTGAGCCCTAATCCTACTTTGCCTTCATTATTCAGCAATCTGGCCCTGAGGGGCATTCCCTTTCCTTATTCAGATGGTTTTATTTCCTATAAAGTGAAGAGAGTGGGTTGTGTGATCCCTGAAGTTTTATCTGTATCTGAATCTTACTGTTTGAAGAGCAGATTCATGAAGCATTCCTTTTCCCCACATTTTAACAATTACTACTTAATAGTTTGTAGACAGTGGGTCCATTTGTGGGCTGAATTAGAGACAAGTAGAAGACTGTTTAGAATATGTATATTTTAGAGGGTAATACAAAATAGAATATTGCAGGTGTTTAGAACAGTGACTCTCAAGGTTTAATGTGTATATGAAACAGCTAGAGATCTTATGAAATGCCAATTCTGATACAGAAGGTCTCAGATGGAGTGTGTGATTCTGCATTTCTAACAGACTTCAAGGTGATGTTGACAGTGCTGGTCCGTGGACCACACTTTGAGTAGGAAGGATTTATAATCCCTGACATGCCCCTCCACAATCATATTTCTCTTCTTCCTCTACCATTTCTTTTTCTTTTATAGTTCTATCAGTTATAGATGTATTCCTAAACAGTATACTTTTGTCTTTGAAAACCTAAGTAGCAAGCCCAAACCTAGCGTGAAAGGAAAAGGCAGTGTTATCTCCACCAAAGAAAGGCTCTTGGAGAAGATAAGCTAACTGAGTTTGATTCATTGTGTGGCTTTAGCTTGCCTACATTCACAAAAGTTCCTTCCAGATAAATCACTGGTAGAATTCAGAGTTCTTAGACAAGCTTTCCCTGCATACGGGATTTGCATTATGCATACATCAGTAGGGTCAAGGTGGCAGCCTTTCAGAGGTGCTGTGCCAGGAGGTCACTTTATTTGATTGCTCCTTTAGGAGTGTTAGTTATTCACGGGAATGGAGAGGTAGCTGGTCTCTTGAAATCATAAGTGACTCCTTCTCCCTCAGTGATCTGATGAGAAGGAGCTGAGCCATGTAGAAAGGGTGAGGACTGCCACATGGTCCTCATCAGCATGACTTATTTCTCTTTACAGGCTGAATGAGAAAGGGCACCTTCAGGGACCATGCACCACTGGCACTTGGAACAATAGTTGTCATTTTTGTGTGCCACTTCCTTACATTTGTGTCTTAAATGTCTAGCCTCCAACATAGGCTTTGTAACACACACCTGGCTAAAAATATTACTAGAATACTAACATATTAGCATTATTATTTAGAAAAAAATTCCCATATACTTAAGTAAGAGCATTTATTTTCACTTAGTAATGTAATTGTAATTCCAAGAAGGCAGAGGCCAGATCTTTTTTTTTTTTTTAAGAGAGAGTGTGCAGGAGTGCAGGAGTGGAGGGTGGGGGAGGGCAGAGGGAGAAGCAGAATCTTAAGCTCCCAGCATGGAGCCTGTCTCTTGACCCTGTGAACATGACATGAGCCAAAATTAAGAGTTGATCACTTAACCGACTGAGCTAACCAGGCATGCCTGTCTTTTCTTTTTTAAAACCACTTTAGCTTTATCACTTGACCTAGGGCCTGACTCATGGTAAATTATTAAATAAATGACATAATTTTCCTTATAAAGTTTAATTTATTCACTTATGTGTGTATTTTTAATACAATTATATATAGATTTGTGTATATATATAGTATGTATATTTAATAATATATATAATTTATTTTCTTTATGGCAAATACTCTGGGTTTTCATAGATACTCTGATTTTGGATCATTTCATGACTTAAAAATATTTTATCAGGTTCAGATACATGAACAAGAAATAAACTCTTAACATTCAGGTTGATTCTATTTGGTCGTGTTAAAAAGTACAATAAACATATGTGTGAATATTTCTCTTACTTTCCTTTATTTTTTTAAAGATTTTATTTATTTGACAGAGAGAAACACAGCGAGAGAGGGAACACAAGCAGAGGGAATGGTAGTGGGAGAAGCAGGCTTTGTGCCGAGCAGGGAGCCCGATGCGGGCTCGATCCCAGGACCCTGGGATATGACCTGAGCTGAAGGCAGATGCCCAACGACTGAGCCACCCAGGCGCTCCTCTTACTTTCCTTTAAACTACTTACTTAAAATACCTTCTTAAAGTCACATGCAACTGCAGAGGTAGAGTTTTTAAATATATGCTCTGCAACCTTTCAGGTGGATGTTAGGTGATTTCCCCAGGTTGTGGTGAATCTGATCTTCAACATTGGTCTGCTTGTCTCTTTCCACTTTGGCTGAATGGATGTTGTATATTTTGCGGATTAGATTTGAAAAGTGTGAGTTGATCAGTGGGTGAAGTTTTATTGTAGGCAATGAATGCTGGATTAAATTCTAGTGTTTTGAGGGCTTCGAGGAGTTAGATCTTGGGGAACAGGTGAATGGGTAGATGTAATGCTTCTTGATGCTTTTCAATCAGGAGACTTATGTAGCTCCTATTACTGGGAATCTGATCCAAACATTAAAATTTTATTAGGAAAACCTAATTTATAGCAAAAAGTAGGGTAAAAATTATTTCTGAAAAACAAGATGTAAAATGTAGATATGTTCCTTTATCCTCACTATCCAACACTTTTTAATCCTTATACTGAGCCTTCAAATGCATTCTAAACATTTAAAAATAACTATAATAATAACTCTTAGCATTGAGTAATAGCCACAACACTCTCAGCTAGAGTAGTTTTGTGATGGAATCATTAGAAAATGATGACTTACAAAAACTCATCTTTTATAAGCAAGCAATGTCCATGAAAAAATAACTTATAAAATCAAGATGTTTGCAATTTTTTTGTATGTGAGTTGTGGGAATGGGTGGAAAGTGGTAGGAAGATGAGTAAGATGTCTGCTTTCAGTGTGCTTACACTGGAATAGGGTGAAAAATAGACTTTGAGCAATGTAAGGAAAAGAAGGTTCTGTTTTCATATCAATATAATTATTTAATTTGTGGAAATTGTTCCAGGAGTTTTATAGGTGGGTAGGCCTGTATCTGGTCTATAAGCCAGGCCCATTCTTCATCTGTCCCCTTCTGCTCGCAATCTTTTGGGTGAGAAGGGGGTACAAGGGGGGCTTGTGCACGGGGTGGGGGGAGTTGTTTGGTTTTTAGTAGTAGTGAAACATTTCTGGCTTGGAAGGAAGCAAAATGTAATTAGTCGTCTGTGACCCAGTGTGGAATTTCTAGGGCTCAGAGAATAGGTCAGTTGTTTCCAGAATTGAAGTCCCAAGCAGGACAGCATCCTGTGCTCTCCCTTTAGCACCTTCCTTTCCCTTCAAGAGTGGCAAGAGGTCATTCCTCCTCCCTTTTCGAAGGATAAATGAACTACATGTGAGCTTTTGATGGTTCCCTTTATCTGCTAATTTCAGTACTAGTCTAGTGGGAAGCAGCCTATTGAATTCACCCAACTTAACTTCTCACAGCTGCTCTAATTGCCCACTTTTTATAGTTTCTGAACTGAGTAAAAACTTTGAGTCAGAAGTTCAGTAGCTGGACATTTGGGGCTTAGAAATTGGTGAGGGAGGGTACAGAGCGATTACAAACTGCTATAAGAATTCAATCCTCCTTAAATAATTATATGGGTAGACAAGATACAAAATATACCATCATTTAGCTATATTAACACAGTAAGTAATGCATATGTAAATACAAAAAAACAATGCCCACTGCATCAGTTCTCATGCATGTACACGCAAGGGAATCGATAACTTCCAAAGTCATGTGCCTCGCCTTATAATCTTACTAGTGGGAAATAAACAGCTATCTCTACAGAAAATAAAATAATGTCTTTTTCTAAACACTGTTTACACTGGCTCATTCAAAAATAGAAGCTCACAGTTACTACTCTGACTCTACATGTGAAACAGGTTGTCTTGCTAGGTTAATTCAGCACATGAGAGTATAGGATAATAAAAGGCTCTAAATCTAGGTGTATTAACCCAGAATTTATGTCCAGACCAAGGTTAGGGCATTCAACTTACTTGGTTTTGTTCCTGTATTTGGTGCCTATAATTTGAAATCACTTTTAGCCAAATCTTAGAAGTCTATATTAAAACTCAGATATTATTAGGCTGAGCTAGTGCCAACAAAAATGTTAGTCATTAATATGAGGCAAATCTTCATACTGTGTTATTTTGGAAACCACTGGAAAGTCCAATTGCATAAACAACTTAGTTAGCAGTGTTGTATGATGGCCTGTGGTAACTCTCAGGAAAGTTTTGGATAAAATGAACCTTGCTCTCAAGAGATTAAACATTTACCAAGAAGGAGAGTCAGTTTGATAGTAAATATTTTAGGTGGGGACTTCATTCCTTTAGGCACACCTAAACAGAAAATTCCTGTGGTGGAGACAGACAACATACAACCACTTGTCAACTAAGGTTACAGCTCCCAACTCTGAGTGCGGAAATGAGGTCATCGGTTAGGTAATTCTGATCAAAATATATTCATAATGATTGCTTAGATATTTCTGACATAGCTAATGTATTCCTGTTCATGTATTTATTGTTTTGAATGCAGATATGCAGACATAGCAATAACAATGGTTAGTGCTTAATAGTTCTTAAAATAAAGACATGTTACATCTTAAAAAAAACCTTTTATATGGAAATCTACATACAAATTATCTGTGTACAGATTAATGGATGGTAACTCAAACTGAACCAAGTTTTGTATACTCTGTTGTCTGTAATGGATTCTACCTTTTGGATTCTTTCCTGTTCCTTCTTTAGGAGAACATGTCTGAAGGTAAGACTAGGACACAAATTTAAAATAATGACTTTTCAAGTGACAGGGGCTTTATTGTTTCTTCCTGAGCCAGCAGTGCTTTGCCTGGGTGCAACTATTTGTTGTTTGATTACCTCTCAGAAGTATGACATGGTGGTAAAGTGACTTAACTGTGAGCCTGAGTCACCTTGGTATATAGACAGGAGCCTGAGAGTGATTGCTGATGCCTATTCAGAGGGTGTGAAATAGAAGAAATCTTTCAAAGGAATAACTGGAAAATTTTTTTCATTTTCCTTATTAGGGAAACTATTGTGGGGAAAATGTATAAATCATGTGCCAAATAAATGCATCCACTTTGAGAATGCATCTGTTAGGTTCAGTGGAAAGGTATTATGTGGTCCAGTTTTGCAAATGATAAGTAAGAATATAGTCTAGGGTGGGAGGCATGGCAAATGGTTTGCTTTGTGTGTTTTGAAGAGGTTCCTATATAGTATAAAAACACTTTGAGGTAGTAACCTGTGTTTCAGGTTAAAAATAATAACTGGTATATTTATAAATCCAGGAAATGCACTTAAAAGATCATAAATGATTTCAACTAAAAAAAAAAGAACCTATTTTTTTCAACTTAAACTAATGAAATTCAACTTTTAAAGTATTAAATTATGAAAAGCTTCTGGAAAGATTTTCTTCAGAACTTTATGATGAACTTTAAATATTCATCCATAGAGATTATTACTAATATTTGAAGGTGGAATGTGGCCATGAAACTCTTCTTGAGCACTGCTTAGGAAAAATATTCCAAACCAGAGACGATATCATTACCAACTGCAACTGAACTCTTCGAAAAAAACCTGTGATTTTTTACTAAAATCTAGGAAACAATTAACATCTCTTTGCTAAATCAAAAGGGAACCTATCACTTATAAACCCTCATTATAACCCACTTAAATGTAGTTATATAAATCAGGAAGTCCTCTATTAAAGTGGAACATTAACAAATACCTAAATTGTTTACACAAATAACATTTTCTTTTGAACTTTGTAGAGGAAGCATATTTTGCTTTTTAATGACTCTCAGTTGGACAATTGAATTATTGTTTTCCATTTTTTTTAACCACCCTATTTTTGCACCCACACAGAAACCACCCACAATTAAGGATTGAAACAGCTGGGAAAGTTGCATGTTTCAGGTGGAGTTCCTGTCTTTAAAAAAACATGCTACTTGAGAGAGAGGTTTTTATCATATTAGTTCCATGTTTTAAAGTATGTAATTTGATTTAATTTGAAATTGAAAGGCTTAGATTTTTAAATTTCAGACTCTGAAAAACAACCTGAAGCTTATGTCACAACTTACTGATCTACATTAATTCCCTGAACCCCCCTTTTTTTTCTTTAGTGATTTGCTTAACATAAAAGTAGTTTACTATGTTTCAGAGAGAACTTTCTTATCAACTCCAGCAAATTGTATGCTCTTGGAAGTTAGAAAGTTATACTTACATTTATATTCCTGCATAGTACTAGTGATTAAGTGCTTTATTTATAGCAGAGGCTTGGTAAATATTTGTTACATGAATAGCCCCCCTGCAAGACCTAGTAATAGAAATGAATCATTGTAAGTTACCTAAATAGAATTTTAGAGTCATATATTAAATAAAATATGTATATATTTAGATATGTCTAGCATGATTCTTTTCAGTATAGTAATAAACTAAATTTTATACAAACACGTACATACACACACCTAACTTTTGCACGTACTTGAGAATCATTTAGAACAAATTTCTTAGTATTTCTAAATATTTCAAACCAAAGCTAAAGAGCTAATTAATTTAGTAATTGTTTATTGACTGTTAGTTTACACTGTGCTAATTCCTGGGGACCTGGTGGTGAAGCTAGTTAGTAGCTCTTGCCCTCTTGGAGTGTACTGACTTAGAGGCAAATATATTCCTTTTAGGACAACATAACTTAAAAAAGGCTGATTTTAAGGTGAGTGGATAGAGAGGGAAAGATCTTTTATCTATGCTCAATGACTTAGGATAGCTTAAATCTCAACAAAATGACTAGACAGTGAAATGAATTCTGTAGCCTTATATAATTTGGGATGCAGGAATATGTGGTTTAACCTCATTATTCACAAACTCTGTGTTTGTGAATATGCCTACTCTACAATATTTTGGTATCTTTTAAGTCATTACTCCTGGCGCTTTTGTGTTTATGCATAAAGGTAGAAAAATTGAGATGCCTGATTCCAGCATCTACTGTATAAACTGAGGTGCCGTGAGGTGGCCATGACTGGTTGACCACTAACAGGATTGTCGTTTGCTCCTCTATAAGAGTAATAGTCCGAATTGTGTTGAATAAAATTTACTGAGTAAATTTTAAAGATCTTATTGGCTTTATTCAGCAATTCATGAATCAAGTTCAGCAGATAGAGAGTGGCTCTGAAGAGCTGTAGGAAGTAAGAGATTTTTAGCCCAAAATGAACAAGAACAAGGAAATTATACGGAGTTTGCTAATTGGCTAAAGCAAGGTTACTTTCCTTATATGGAGCTAAGGGAAGGTTTGGAATTGCATTAGGTAACTTGTGCTGAGCAAGCAAGCAGTGTTTGGTTGACTTAGGCCTTCTTTTTCTGGGAGAGCAAGTATAGAAACTTAAATTTTGGTTTGCTGACGAGGGGTGTAGCATGAGTGGCTCCACTGGACCCAACCTGGTTACTTTAACAAGTAAAAGGACTAGAGATTAAAGTCAAGAACTTGATTTTGTATCTTTTTTGATCTTTTTAATCTCCATATGCCTGTATTTCCTGTCAGTAAAACTCATTTATTCAATAAGTACCCAAGTGCCAACTAGATCTAAGGCACTATCAGTGGCTTAAGTAATTTATATTTTCATTGGGTGACCAACATTAAACAGCCAACCACTGTTAAGCTATAATTATGTTGAATGTTATAAAACTATAGTATGCTAAGAGATCATACATACTCAAGATAGACCAGGTCTAATTGGATGGGTGGGAAGATGAGGGACGGCCACTCTGAGGAAGTGATATTTAAATTAGTCACAGAGAAATAGTGGGCACAAGGTGAGTAGGTAACAGATTCATATCTAAGGAAGGGGTGAATGAAGGCTTTGAGAGCAAAGGAGATATGCAAGGGGAAAATGGCATGTGTGAGGTTGTGGGCAGGTAGATAAAACCTAATACACCCTGTGAGGGATGTGAATTTTAACCTAAAGGTAATGAGAAGCATTACAGGGTGTTAATCAGAGAAATGATGTTATATCTGTATTTTAAAAAAGATGAATTTGACCTCTTTATGGAAGATTTAAGAAGGCTGACCCAGATGAGCTTTTTAAAAAATGTTTTACTTGGCCATATCTCTGGGCTTGTGCCCAGAAGAAAATGGGTCATGGGTAGCCTGACTTTAATAGTGTAACTTACAGATATGACACCTATGTTTTTTTAATATACATGCATTGACCCAGAGAACCACGCTTAGAGTGCATCTCTTTAATTTTCTTTTTTTTTAATGTAAGTCTCATTTATTTTTTTATAAATCTTTTTTTAAATTTTTTTATTTATTTGACAGAGAGATAGAGAGAGAGAGAGAGAGAGCACAAGTAGGCAGAGAGGCAGGCAGAGGGAGAGGGAGAAGCAGGCTCCCCGCCGAGCAGAGAGCCTGACACGGGGCTCGATCCCAGGACCCTGAGATCATGACCTGAGCCGAAGGCAGCCGCCCAACCAACTGAGCCACTCAGGCACCCCTCTTTAATTTTCTGTATGAATAGAATGGTCTTAGTAAAATTGAAATCATGTGGTTGACTTGTAATTGCAAGCCTGAATCATGACATACCCATAGTTTTTTTTCATAATTTTTTGCATAAAAACAAATATGTTTTATTGCCTATTGGTAAACATCAGGTACCATAAAGGTAGGTGGTGTCTTGTGTGGGCGTTAGGTGCATAGTTTACAGTTTTGTTAGTAATTTCCTATTTTACTTACTGGAGTTTATCTGCTCATGTTGAATATAGTCTGCTTTAAAAATAGCTTTTGAAGATAACATTTTATCTCAATTGTTTTACATTTTTCTGTCCAGAAACTGCATTTCTTTAATACTAGAACAATTCTCACACTTTCTTCATGTACATGTGTAGTTAGAAAGGTGGGGAGTTGTACTGGCTATTGTTTTTATTTAATTTATCAAAAAGTGTTACTTCTCACTTAGAAATGTTGGCTTGGTTTCTTAGAATTCCAAGTTTAGTATCTTAGAGTAGAAAGAGACCCTGAAGAATATGGGACCTAACTCTTATCATTTTGCTTCAGACACAGGTGAAATGATTTGCTAAAGTCACACCAGTATTAGAACTTTGATTGCCTGGCTCCTAGGTCAGGAATTTTGACTTGAGTTTACTTTTTCGTTTGTTTGCTCATTCATTTATTGATTCAATTATTCCTTCCTTCCTTCCTTCCTTCCTTCCTTCCTTCCTTCCTTCCTTCCTTCCTTCCTTCCTTCCTTCCTTCCATAAAGCCTCATCAAGCACCTGTGATTTGTCAGACACTAAGTGCTAAAGACACATCATTGTGCAAAGCAGAAAAATAATCCCCACCCTCCTGAGGATTTGTGGGAGGAGTTAGGTGATAAGATGTGTAAGCTCATTGTATGTGAAACTAGACTGATAAGTACCATATGGAATTGATAAGTGCTATAGCATAAAAGTGCCATAGAGATAAAAAGAGATTATATAAAAATATTTCTTAAGTAAATTTAATGCAGAGAGAGCTAATTTTAAGAGTGGTATCACTGCAAACTGCTTATGAAGTGAACCTATTTTACCTTCCTTTCCCTGCATAATCAATCAAATTTACATGACCACGAAGACACTGACCCATTTTTAGATTTGAAAGCTTGGTGCAAAAGTCATAAAGGTAGTAAATACTTTGGAGCCATGGTCGCTGTAAGCACATGATTTTTTTCTGAAGCATTTAGAATGTAAAAGCATTTCTCCAGTATATCCTCTTGTTCTAGACCACTGGACTTCTTCCCTTGCTTGGGCATATTTAGTCTGTGTACTTCAATGTTCATTGTCTTGATATATGTAGTCTTGAAGAAAATGAAAGTGTAACATCCTTTTAGCTGGAGTAAAAGGATTGAGAGCCAGAGAATATCTTAAAGGGCTTTGCCATATAGTCTAAAGTTTCATTTGCATGTTCTCAAGAGATACATAAGACTTTTGATTGAAGTTGCCCTTTAGGAGGTTTATTCTGGCATCGGTATATGTGATGAATTATAGCATGGAATTATTTGCCAGAATGAGTCAAAGATTGCCTTCCTCAGCAAGTCTTTTATGGACCAAGAGAGAACATTTCTAAATGTGAATAAAAAACCAAAAGTACAGTTTCAGTTTTGACATAAAATGTATGGACCAGAAAGGCAATAGTTCTAAAAACTGTGTTTGAAATAAGTGAGTTAGGAGGCAGGACATAGACACCTAGAGATTAATGGAAAGCTCATTGGCAAATGGCAAGGACAAATACATGAACACTGAAGAGAGGCTTGGTGGTTGTGGGGAAGAAACAGAGTATAAAGGAAGAAGTTAGAAAGCAAGAAAAGAGTTGGATAATAGGCTTAAAAAAAGTTTGCCTTATGTACTAAGTTAAGAATATGTGGCTGGACAAAAAGGCTAATTCTGAGTGTTTCTTTGACATAGAATTCAGAATAGTTGCTAAGTCATGATTCAGAGTACTGTGGGGAGAAAATCTTTCAGGTCATGCTTTATTCTTGGGACTCAAAGATAATGTCTTATTTCCTCCATAACCACGCGGGCCAAGAGTACTACTGCCAATGAATGGACCAATAAACTTTAAGAAGGAAATAGAGATAATTCTTACAAATATTATAAAAATGTATACAGTTTTCTATTTAAATATAGTTTTAACTCTTAATTCCTCATACAAAGCATGCATTCTTCCTCTGCCTGCCTTCCACTGAAACCAGTAGTTGTGAGACTGCCTGTTATCAGAATCAGCTATGGGAAGCCTTAAAAATTTGGTTCCTGGGCTCTAACCCAGGCCTGAATGAAGGTGGGAGCTCCCAGGATGAAACCTTAGGCATCTTTAATTTTATGGAAGTTCTTGGTATCTGATACTAGCCTGTGGAAAACCACTGCTCTAACAATAGACTCATGTTTATACCGAAGGGGGCTCAATTGGAGAAGGTATGAAAACAGGGGAAAAGTCTGTTTCAGGGTTTCTGCTTTTTGGATCACCAGATCTCTGATGCCCAGCATTTTTCCGGTGGAACCATTAAAGCTGTAGAAGCCACGTTTGTGGGAAAACCTGGTCATTTATTGCCACGTTGTCCTTTACAGCCTGAAAAAAAGGTTTTAGTTTATGCAAAACAAAGAGATGTGGAAACATAAAATGAGAGATGGCATTCATGTGCCAGTGGATAGCTTTGCAAATATCCCAGAGATTGAAAAAAAAAAAAAAATCAGCTTTTCGAATTAAAGTCGCCAAGTGTGACCTAGTTCATGCTGGTTGACTTTGGATTCTCTAGCATTTCCTATCAGTAATGATTATCTTTGTGCAAAGAAGCTTATGTACCATTCAGTATATGCAAACATGGATAAGATTTTCTTGTATCCTTATAAAATAGAAGAAGGTAAAAATAAAAATAGTTTTATAATTCATTATAATACTAAGGAGAATGTGCTCAGTGCTTTAAGTATAGTAAAAACAAAACTGCTGTGCGAGTACCATAGTTGGAGAAAGGACTTCTGACTGGGGACATCAGAAGATGCTTGAATAGAGAGGGTCCTAGTAGGTTAGGTAAGATATAGCTTAGCAAATGCAGGTAAAGGAAAGCCATGAAAATGGGAAACTGTAGGAATGTCTAGTAGTTTCAAAGTGCTAATAAGTTAGAGATTAGAAAGAGTAGCATTTCAGGCGGTGGTACTTAGAAAGGCACCTATGGTCACATACTGGAGGTCCCACATTGCTTGCAATACGGAGTTTGGACTTTATCCAATTAGTAACCTTGAATGAGTAAATAATGACATAATCAAAGATGTCCTTTAGGAATTTTATTCTGACTGATAGTATTTAAGATGAATTAGAGTCATAGAAGCTTGGAAACCAATAATTAGGCTGTAATATCACAGAGATGAAGTGATATCTTTCCATGGGTATGGAAGGAGAAGGGAAGAGGAGAGAGATCAGCAGTTATTTGGTAACTGGGTGTATGGAAGGGAGGATTGAGTTTAATCCATCACTTGAGTTACTAACAGAATGGTGTTATGAGCCCATTTATGTGCTTATATGTGGCAGAGTACCTGAGTGTAGAGTGGAATTATGAGTCAAGTTTTGACACATGTTAAGTTTTGAGATACAGACAGACTCTCTAGTAGAAATTCTTGGGAGGTAACTGGATTTGCTCAGTTTCATGAGCTGGGGGTGTAGGACCATGCCTAGAGTAGTAGGAAAGTAGATACGTTTCATGTGATTCATGTGGGTTCAAAGTTTCACTCTGCAAGTCATTGGCTCTGTGGTCTTGGATATTAACCTCCATATTTCAGATTCATTATTTGAAGAACAGAATGGTGAGAGAAGATTTGGGTGTTTTACTTGTGACTACCTTTTAGGGTATTGAGGATAAAAGAGTGTGTGCAGTGCTGGTGCAAGTGTCAAACAAATCTCCTGCTCCACCCCCAACCCTCACATCTCCCTGCTCTTCCTCTTTCACGAGGATATGAGTACATGAGAGTAACTTTTTAGACTTAGAATGAGGAGAAATAGCTATGTGGAGAGAAGAGTGATGATGGAAATGACAGAAATGTAGCTAGAGATGGGGAAGGGGAAATTTAGAAGCTTCATGGGGAGTTGTTAGCTTTTGGGAAAAAAGAGGGCCCCTTTCCTGAGGCAAGTTGAAGAGAATGAATAAATACAGTGTTAATCAGAGGGTCTTGAACTTCTCTTAGAAAAGCAGGAGGCTAGGCCATCTGGTACCAGTGAGTGAGGGAAAGTTGGGGCTGGGTTCTTGAGAAAGAAAATTCTTTTTAGATAGCTACTGTGGGAAACAGGATTAAGAGTAAACTAGAATTGAATAAAGGGATTGCCAAAAAGCAAAAAGCAAAGGGGTTAGATAGCTTGAACTCTTAGTGTCCTTGTGGGTGTGTGAATTACAGCAGAGAGAAGGTCACTGGAGGTTAAGAGGTTGTGGAAAAGAGAAGCTGGGTGTTGGACAAGGAAGCGGATGTTGAAGCGGTGGCAGGAGGAGTGCAGAGGAGGAGTGTGAATGGGGTGCCTTTGTGGAATGTGAAGGAGGTGGTGGTTTGGTGTAAGCAGCTGTCAGCAGCAAATTACTGATTGTTCCCTTTAAGGCAGGATATTTGTAGCCTGATTACTCCTGGAGCACAAACTGGGACTGTTTGCTTTTTTAAATTTTTTTTAATTTTTTAATTTTTTTTAATTTTTATTAACATATAATGTATTATTTGCCCCAGGGTACATGTCTGTGACTGTTTGCTTTTAAAGATGATAAGCCTGTTCTTTGCTATAATGTAGTAGGGTAGTAATATGGCATTACCTTCTCTGCCCTCCTCTTTCCTGCTCCCTCCCCCTCCTTTGGCAATAATGGTTTACTGAAGCAGAATAGACTTTGGAATGATACAATCAAAATTAAATTCCTGCTTCTCCACTTAACTAGCTTTGAAATCATGAGGCAAGATATTCCAGGTAATTGATACTCTTTTTTTCTTATCTGGAAAATGAAGCTAAGAACCGGTGAATTAAAGGTGATAGTATGACATCCCTGCCTCTTGGTAGAGGTGCTGCAAAGTGTGAGTGGTCTACATACTGAGGGAAAATTGTTTCTGGATTGGGGGTTGTTTTGACTTTGGGAAACTGGTCAAATGACACTAAAATAAAACTAAACTGAAACAAGGCAACATCAGATCTTTAAGAAAAAGGGGGGCGCTTGGGTGGCTCAGTTAAGTATCCAACTCTTGATTTTGGCTTAGGTCTTGATCTCAAGGTCATGAGATCAAACCCCTCATCCATCTCTGCACTTAGCAGGGACTCTGCTGGAGACTCTACCTCTCTCTCCACATACCTCAGCTCATGCACACTCTCTCTTTCAAATAAATAAATCTTTAAAAAAAACAAACAAAACAAGGCAACATCAGAATAGCACAGGTTTTCTAAAATGTATGCTTTGAAAGAAAACAAAAATATGTGACTTGGAGACCGTGTTATGCACAACAATACTTATTACATTAACATAAAATCTCAGAGTGAAAGACCTTTGGGATTCAGAAGAAATTCATTTGAAGTAATGAGATGGTGTGAAGTCTTCAAGGAAACCAGCTAGAATCAAATTTTGAAATTGTGTGAAATTGAAAAGCTGTCTTTCTATATTTGTATGTATTCATTTGCCAAAATTTGACCTGAATATTATATAATATATATGTCCTGAATTTGTTATGTATGAGTATAGTAGAACTCTCAACTACTTGGTAGTTTGGCAGTTTCAAAGCAGATATTACAACAAGGCCCTATCTCCATTCAGAGAGAATCTTGGAAGGAAGAACCCCTAGATAGTGTAGAATTACTTCTGTGCCTTTTAATCTTGGGAGTCCTGATTCTCCTCACTTGTAATCCTAACAATCTGCAATGATTGTTGTAGTTCTTTTACAGGTGAGTCCCCTGGAAAGAAGGTGTAAACTCTTTTTTTTTTCTCCCAAATATGTTTATTTTTTCAGTAAACTCTTCTTTGAGTCCCTTTAAAATGCCAGTGAGGATAAGAGAAACCAGACTGAAAATCACCTTATACTAGAAAAAAGTGAAAGATTGACAATTTTGTCAGAAATTCTGAATCTCATTCCAAATGTGCAGTGGTAGGCAATGTTGGAACCCATGTTCATAGACTAAAGTATAGCACAGGTCAGTGCCTGAGGACATATGAATCTCAGAACCCAGGTGCGGAGGGAGGTATGAAGAACGGGAGTTGGGAATTTAAAAGGTGACTAGATTACTGGCCATAACTCTTCCAAAGGGTCTGAGTAGTGTAGTGTAGTGTAGAGGATAAACAGGAGCAAGTGAAAGTAGAAAGAAATGGTTGGATATTGTGGCTACCAAAGTGGGGATTCCGTCCCTTTGTCTTGTGTAGTCTGGATTGGCATCTGTGTACTGAGTGGAACAAACATGGCACAGTACATGGTAATGGACAAGTGATGAAGCAGAGATGTGGCAGTTTTTAACTCTATGCAGAATACATGGGCAACTTAATAAAAGTTTAAGTTTAATAAATTAATAAATTTTAAGTTTAAATAATTTAAGTTTAATAAGTTAATAAATTAATAAAATTTAAGTTTAATAAATTAAATTTAAATCAATAAACTTAATTTAATAAATTAAGTTTAATAAATAAAAATAAATAGTTTAAATTTAATAAATCTAGTAAATTAATAAATAATTAAGTTTAATAAATTAATAAGTCAAATAAATTATTTAATAAATAAATAATAAAATTTATTTATTAATAAATAAAAAAGTTTAAGTTTAATAAATAAAAAATTTATTAAGTTTAATAAATTAAACTTAATAAAAGTTTAAGTTTAATAAATTTAATAATAAATTTTTAATAAATAAAAAGTTTAACTTTAATAATGTTTATTAATAAACTTAATAAAATTTATTCTGCCCATGCAGAATACATGGGCAACTTAATAAAAGTTTAACTTTATCACGTTTCCTTTGTAGGTTATGCATTTCTCATTGTTCTTTAATGCTTAACTAGAAAACTATGCTATAATATCAAACACATTTTTATTATTAAAATAATATCTAATATGTTCTAAGTTGGTATATCTTATATTTGCTGAACCCTAATACATGTGCATGCAATGTTATATAGGGATACACTGGTAGGATATGAAAGAAAAATTTATTTTTCTTTTCCTTTATTTTTATTTGAATTCAATTAATTAACATACAGTATATTATTAGTTTTAGAGGTAGAGTTCAGTGATTCATCAGTCTTATATAATACCCAGTCCTCATTATATCGCATGCCTTCCTTAAAGCCCATTACCCAATTATCCCATCCCCCCACCTCTCCCCCCTCCAGCAATCCTGTTTGTTTCCTGTGATTAAGAGTAGAAACTCTTTTTATTATTTGAGCAAAACAGCATTATTTGTTATATTAAGATGATTAGTTTGCATTTTGTTGGTTTAATTTATAAATGTTTTAGCTTCTATTGTGAGAACTGTAAGAATAAAGAGTGTATACCTATTTTTATGTTAGTATAAATCTAAGAAATATTAAAAATACATTAAATAAAAAAAAAGTTTCTTACGGTTTGTGTCCCTCTCTGATTTCATCTTGTTTTATTTTTCCCTCCCTTCCTCTATGCTCTTCTGCTTTGTTCCTTAAATTCCATATATGAGTGAAATCATATAATTGTCATTCTTTGATTGACTTATTTTGCTTAGCATAATACCCTCTAGTTCCATTGAGGGTGATTGCAAATGTCAACAATTCATTTTTTTGGAATGGCTGAAACTAAAAAGTCAGGAAAGAAGAATTTAAATACAAGTTTATAGGGATTTGTTTTCAATATTAATCTCTTTGATTTATGTTTGGAAATTAAAAAGAAAAAGAAAAACCAAAACAAAGCACCAGGAGGATGTTGTGGAGAACCTGGTTTACTTACCTTAAAGATAACTAGAATTTCTACGTTTTCTTTTTTTTTTTTAAGATTTTATTTATTCATTTGACAAAGAGAGAGAGAGAGAGAGCACAAGCACAAGAAGGGGAGCAGCAGGCAGAGAAAGAAGAAGAAGGTTCTCCGCTGAACAGGGAGCCCAATGTGGCTTAGTCCCAGGATCCTGGGATTGTGATCTGAGCCAAAGGAAGATGCTTAACCCACTGAACCACCCTGGTGCCCTGAATTTCTATGTTTTCGTGAGACTGTGTTTTCTAAGGGGCTGTGAAGTCTTAGAAGAAAGATTGAGTGCCTCTGAGTATGTGGGTACAGTGATCTATCAGCATTCAGCAGTAGGCCTGTGACTTTTTCTTTTTTTCTGTTGGTTTCAGTTTATTAGCTTTGCAACTAGGCATCCTTGGAGCTTGAGGCCACAAATACAGTGAAACAATCTTATTTGATGTTGTGGCTCCCAAAAAAATATCAAGAGTTTGTGGTTGTGGGTAATGTTCAGTATTACAGTAGACAGCTCATTAAGTGGGGGTGTTAATTGTTATAAAGACACACAATATCTAGTTGATATTGTGTGAAGAATTAGTGTCACTTTTTATATTTTGCTGTCTGTTTTATAGACATAGTATTTCTTTTTCAGGCATAACACCATGATCCTGCTTCTTGCTTTGTTTATGGGTTAAATTGTCCCTGAACCAAAGCTTGCCGTTCAGTTACTATGCTATCTTTCATCTTCTAAATGTTCAAAGAATTAAAACTTCCTCAGTGGGAGTTCCAGGCATGAGCTGCTGATGTGATACCCTGTTAGATCATTGCATGCTTCATACTGTACTACTGATTATCACTTAGCTGTGTATATTTCCACTTTTATTTTTTTTTATTTTTTTCAATGTGGCCAGATCCAGAAGCATGTGATGAATTCACTTGCTCTGGCTCACATCCTCAATTAAATGTTGATATTATACTGCTTTTCTCCTACTTCCTGTGGAAAAAAAAGGATGCTAAGAAAGACCTTGATAGCCTACATCATCCACCCAGATAGAATAGTAGAGTGAATATTGGAATATTATCAGTACTTCTAAATCACGTCAAAAAAAATGGGCAGAAGACATGAACAGACACTTCTCCAAAGAAGTCATACAAATGGCTAACAGACATATGAAAAAATGTTCATCATCCCTAGCCATCAGGGAGACTCAAATCGAAACCACATTGAGATACTACCTTACACCAGTTAGAATGGCCAAAATCAACAAGACAGTAAACAACAAACATACACCTACAGAGGGTGTAGAGGAAGGGAACCCTCTTACACTGTTGGTGGGAATGCAAGTTGGTGCAGCCACTTTGGAAAACAGTGTGGAGATTCCTGAAGAAATTAAAATTAGATCTACCCTATGACCCTGCCATTGCACTACTGGGTATTTACCCCAAAGATACAGATGTAGTGAAAAGAAGGGCCACATATACCCCAATGTTCATAGCAGCAATGGCCACAATCCCCAAACTGTGGAAAGAGCCAAGATGCCCTTCAACAGACTAATGGAAAAAGAAAATATGGTACATATATACAATGGAATATTATGCCTCCATTAGAAAGGATTAATATCCAATTTTGTTTCAACATGGATGGGACTGGAAGAGATAATGCTGAGTGAAATAAGTCAAGCAGAGAGAGTCAATTATCATATAGTTTCACTTATGTATGGAGCATAAGGAAAAACATGGAGGACACTGGGAGAAGGAAAAGAAGGGAGAATTGGTGGAATTCAGAGAGGGAGACGAAGCATGAGAAACTGTAGAATCTGAGAAACAAACTGAGGGTTTCGGAGGGGTGGAGGGTGGGGGGTTGGGTAAGCCTGGTAGAGGGTATTAAGGAGGGCACATATTGTGTGGAGCACTGGGTGTGGTGCATGAACAGTGAATCTTGGAACACTGAAAAAATAAAATTAAATTTTTAAAAAAAGGAACATTATCTGGACTTCTAAAATGATTCCATTGGTTCAATTTGGCTTCTATAGACTTTTATAGGTTTTCATGTTTTCCTTGAGATTTAACTAAGTCTAAATCCTACTGCTAACTCAGCCCCTATTCATCAGCATATCTGAATGTCATAGATGATTTGCTCACTTAATAAGTAAAAAATATGTTGCTGACATAATTGTATATGTGACTGAATTTGTGATCTATACTTCTGTTTGGGTATGTATTTATGCTACTTAGGTTTGAGAAAAAAAGATTCCTGGGAGAAATATTTAGCACATCATTATCTGATTATGATATAAATGTTAGATGGCTATGAAAGAGACATGCTTTCTCAATTCTCCTTGTTGTGAAATCTTAAAAGCTCAAACAGATCAATTGTTGAACCATTTAATAGTATAATGCCTAGTACTTACAATAATGGAGTCATATCAATAATGAACAGGGAGTAATTTCCTTTATTCTTTCTAATTTTTACTTACAAGCACTAACCAGGTTTTCCATAGTCAAAAATAGTCAGGTGACTATTTTTAAGCCTGCTAAAAAGATTGAGTTAGGAAGTAGATATTTTAGAAAAGTTCAGGAATGTTTTAAATTTATGATATTAATAAATATAGAATCCATTATTCTGTTTCCTCACTGTGTAGATATATTTCAGCTGTTGTCTTTGTGAATTTACTCTTGGGACCTGTCATAAATATACCTGAATAATAAATTTCTATTGTTCCAAAAGTGTTTTCCAATATCACATTGGAGAAATGAAAATGAAAATTTTAGCAATATTAACCTCAATAATTTGTTGGAAAGTTAACATCTATATATGAAACTGTATTTTGATGGCTCTCTAGTAATCTCATGGTCCAGATGGTCAGGAAAGGGAAAGATTATTACTAGTGCATACAGCCAGGAAAGTTTCATGCAGGTGGCAAGAATGTGGATAGCTAACATAATTTTCCAAAGTATCTGGCTTATCCTTTTCAAAATATTTTATGAAGCCTAGCATATGAGTTGGTATGTTTCTCTGTGTATAGCAAATAGATTGTGGAAATGTATTATTAAACTCATTAATTCATTTAATGATCCATCTATTGAAAACCCACTGTGTATTAAATATTATTCTTGGGATATTGCTGTTACTTAATCAAGCTCCTGTCATACCAACTAGGTATGGGCAGAATCTATAATTACAAGAACAGCTGTTAAATTTGATGTTAGTCTGGATAATGAAAATCAGATAATGAAATGGTTAATTATTTAAATATTAGCATTGATAAACAAAGTATGGAGCATCACATATAATTGCTTATAAAAGGAAGTATTCAGGTATTAGAATTTGCATGTAATAAAAAATATTTTTAGATTTTACTTAAAGTTTTAGAAGAAATTGCTCAAGCAGTCAACATCAATGTGATTGGTGCTGGAGGAGTCATTTTGTGTGTTTTGTACCCAAGGTCTGGTGGGGAATAGACTATGAGTTCTCATGGTCTTTTAAGACCATTTTAAGTTGGTCCTGGGTACCAGAAATTCTAATAGTGGCTTCTTATCTCTGAGGAGCTGCTGGGGTATGTTAGGCAGCTTGAATCTGCGTGACTTGTGTCAGAGGTTCCTTTAGAGTTTGAGCATGGGCCAGGCTAGGAAGTGACTGGCTATCTGTCTGCCTTTTGCCCTAAACCCAGCTTATACAATACTTTGAATTATTTTATATCTGTTTTATGGGATTGTTAATTCCTGTTTTCTTTCTGTGTTATATTGTGCTTCGTAAACTATTAATGCAATACTTTGACATTATAAATAAAAAGACTTAGCGGAAAGCATTAGATATGGGTTGAAAAAGTTAGTAGGTTGCTGTTAGTAATTGATGAAATGATATTCCTGGCTGTTCATTTCCATGTAAGACAAATGACAAATATGAATATCTATCTTCATTTGGTCTAAGAAACATACTTTTATGCGGGGTGCCTGGGTGGCTCAGTGGGTTAAAGCCTCTGCCTTCGGCTCAGGTCCTGATCTCAGGGTCCTGGGATCGAGCCACGCATTGGATTCTCTGCTTGGCAGGGATCCTGCTTCCCGCCCCCCTCTCTGCTTGCCTCTCTGCCTACTTGTGATCTCTCTCTCTGTCAAATAAATAAATAAAATATTTTTTAAAAAAAGAAATATACTTTTATGGAACTGAGACTATACTATATAAGAACAAGTTTCATTTTTTGAAGTAATTTCCATGAAAAATCAACAAAAGAAAAAGAAGAAACAAAACTTACTGTCATATTGGGGAAGACCCAGAAAACTGCTGGAGGGAGAGTAGTTTTGTTATGAGGAACCAGACATGCAATTGCTTTTGCATGTTCAAATTTTTCTCCTCAGACATTCTCATTATAATAAACTATTATTGTATTGAGTCTATAAATAGTATTTGTATGGGAAACAGATCAGAAAGCCATTCAAGTTAAGGAGGAAACAGCATCATTAATTTTTAGACAAAGAGGTACAACAACATTAAAATGAGAATCTGAGTTTCTTTACTTAAGGCATCTGCACAATGTACTCTTGAAGAAGTAGTTACTTGGGGAAGAAGCCTGTGGACTTTCAAGTTGTTATAGGATGATGCTCCTGGGACTACTAGGACATTACTCCATGAGACAGTGGTTGCCTCCTAGGTTGACTAAGTGGAAGGTTCTATTGTATCCCTGACACTCTAAATCAAGCTAGGTCTTCGTTTATTCCAAAAATACCTGTTGTCAAAAAAATAAAAACAAAAACAAAACAAAATAAAATCTTTTTGTCAGGCTTTTATGTGCTAGGTATTTACTTAACTCTTTGGGAAAATTAGTTCGTGAATTTAGCCTCCTAAAATTAAGTCTAGTAGGAAAATAAAGCATTTATAGCACGTTTTATTTTTGATTATTTAAAAAAGGTAAACATTTTTATTAGGTTTAATAAAAACTAGCAAACTCTCATAAGTCTTTGCCACTTAACTACTCACAAAGACCACTTTGAACTTTTAGCAATTTCTTATGTTTTTTTCAAGACCATAATCATCTTGTTAACATTTGACTTTTTCCCCGGTCTTGGATACCCTCTCTTCATTTTTTACTGTTATGTTTCTATCATGGTGACTTTGTTTGTAATATGACTGAGTTATTTCATTTATTTTGATGGTGTTACTTATATAGCTGTTTTCTTAGGAGTTAATAATTGCCTTTGAATTTTCTTTTAAAGAAAGAGTATAAATTTCCTTTCATTACATTCAGATACATCAGGATATTGATCTTCTATTTTTATTCTCTGGAGACGTTTCCTGGAGTCTGTAACCTATTGCTCCAGTCTAGATAAGATCCCCTCTGAACCTTTTGCACAGAATTTGACCTAGAATATCACTATATAGACATAAGAATTTCATTTGCTCCTATACTATATTGGATCTCCTACTTCTAGGTCCCATATTCTCTTTTCTTAGTTTATTCCCATGTTTTGGTAGAGCGCCTTATCCAGTAGCTTCCCATTAAAGAACCATATGAGGGTAGTTGGTTTTTAGTTAGTTAGGTTTGTTTTGTTTTTAATTGAAAAGCTTGGGAGGCAATGAGTTTGAAACCTGGGGGTAAAGTGCTTCTTATACAGACTTTAAACTCCTATCAACTTTCTTTCATCTCTTATTTTCTCACCTTCAGGAGTACCTGCTGCCACCATTTTCTGTAGTCCAAACTGATTTACCTCGTGCTTTCTTTCTCTGTAGGCGTGTCAACATAAAGCCTTCCATTGTCCAAAATTTTATTGACTTTTTTTTTCAGGCTTACCAATAGAGCTCTTTAGTGGCAATAAGATAGTTATCTGTTGAAGGGCATCTCGGCTCTTTCCGCAGATTGGCGATTGTGGACATTGCTGCTATGAACATTGGGGTATATGTGGTCCTTCTTTGTACTGCATCTGCTTCTTTGGGGTAAATACCCAGTTAGTGAAATGGCAGGGTTATAGGGTAGCTCTAATTTTAATTTCTTCAGGAATCTCCACACTGTTTTCCAAAGTGGCTGCACGAACTTGCATTCCCACCAACAGTGTAAGAGGGTTCCCCTTTCTCCACATCCTCTCCAACATTTGTTCTTTATGCTCCTGTTGATTTTGGCCATTCTAACTGGTGTAAGGTAGTATCTCAGTGTGGTTTTGATTTGACTCTCCCTGATGGCTAAAGATGATGAACATTTTTTCATGTGTCTGTTAGCCATTTGTATGTCTTCTTTGGAGAAGTGTCTGTTCATAACTTCTGCCCATTTTTTGATGTGATTATCTGTTTTTTGAGTGTTGAGTTTGAAGAGTTCTTTATAGATCTTAGATATCAGACCTTTGTCTGTAGTGTCATTTGCGAATATCTTCTCCCATTCTGTGGGTTGCCTTTTTGTTTTGTTGACTGTTTCCTTCGCCGTGCAGAAGCTTTATATCTTGATGAAGTCCCAAAAGTTCAATTTCGCTTTTGTTTCCTTTGTCTTTGGAGACATGTCCTGAAAGAAGTTGCTGTGGCTATTGTCGAAGAGGTTACTGCCTATATTCTCCTCTAGGATTTTGATAGATTCCTGCCTCACGTTGAGGTCTTTTATTCTTTTGGAGTTTACCTTCATGTATGGTGTAAGAGAATGGTCAAGTTTCATTTTTCTACATAGAGCTGTCCAATTTTCCCAGCACCATTTATTGAAGAGACTTTTTTCCACTGGATATTTTTTCTTGTTTTGCCAAAGATTATTTGACCATAGAGTTGCGGGTCCATATCTGGGCTCTCTATTCTGTTCCACTGGTCTCTGTGTCTGTTTTTGTGCCAGTACCATGCTGTCTTGGTGATCATCACTTTGTAGTAAAGCTTGAAATCGGGCAATGTGATGCTCCCTGCTTGGTTTTTCTTTTTCAACATTTCCTTAGCAATTCAGGGTCTTTTCTGGTTCCATACAAATTTTAGGATCATTTGTTCCAGCCCTTTGAAGAAAACTGGTGGACTTTTGATCAGGATGGCATTGAAAGTATAGATTGCTCTGGGCAGTATAGACATTTTAACAATGTTTATTCTTCCAAACCTTGAGCATGGAATGTTTTTCCACCTTTTTGTGTCTTCTTCAATTTCTTGCATGAGTGTTCTGTAGTTCCTCGAGTACAGATCCTTTGCCTCTTCGGTTAGGTTTATTCCCAGGTATCTTATGGTTTTTGGGGATACAGTAAATGGAATCGATTCCTAATTTCCCTTTGCATATTTTCATTGTTAGTGTATAGGAAAGCAACTGATTTCTGTGCATTGATTTTGTATCCTGACACATTACTGAATTGGTGTACGAGTTCTAGTAGTTTGGGGGTGGAGTCTTGGGTTTCCCATATAAAGGATCATGTCATCTGCAAAGAGAGAGAGTTTGACTTCTTCTTTGCCAATTTGAATACCTTTTATTTCTTTTTGTTGTCTGATTGCTGTCGCTAGGCCTTCTAGCACTATGTTGAACAACTGTGGTGAGAGTGGGCATCCTTGTCATGCTCCTGATCTCAAAGGGAAGGCTGTCAGCTTTTCATTGATATCAATGATATCATTGGGAATGATATCATTCCCAATATCATCCATTGGGAATGATATTTGCTGTGGGCTTTTTATAGATAGACTTTATGATGTTGAGGATGGTTCCTTCTGTCCCTATACTTTCAAGAGTTTTAATCAGGAATGGATGCTGGTCAAATGCTTTTCTGCATCAATTGAGAGGACCATGTGGTTCTTCTCTCTTCTCTTCTTGATTTATTCTATCACATTCATTGATTGCATATGTTGAACCATTCTTGCATCCCAGGGATAAATCCCACCTGGTCATGATGAATAATCTTTTTCATGTGCTGTTGGATCCTATTAGCTAGGATCTTGTTGAGAATCTTGGCATCCATATTCATCAGGGATATTGATCTGAAATTCTCCTTTTTGATGGGATCTTTGCTTGGTTTGGGGATCAGGGTAATGCTGGCTTCATAGAAAGAGTCTGGAAGTTTTCCTTCTGTTTCTATTTTTTTGAAACAGTTTCAGGAGAATAGGTATTATTTCTTCCTTGAAAGTTTGGTAGAATTCCCCAAGAAATCCATCAGGTCCTGGGCTCTTGTTTTTTGGGAGGTTTTTGATCACTCCTTCAATATCATTACTAGTTATTGGTCTATTCAAGTTTTCAATTTCTTCCTGTTTCAGTCTTGGAAGATTATGGGACTATGCACTTTTAAAGAATACGCTATTGTATCTCCCAATTTATTTTTTTGTTTATTCTTCCAGTGTTTCTGAGTATTTGATACTTTCTCTGAGCTAGAGCAATAAGAGTTCAGATAGCTCACTAAAGCAGGGCTTCTTTGATCTGACTTAGGGAGAAGCCCTGCTTTAGAGAGCTCTCTTAACTTGTAATGAGTGCCAGGTATTGTATGTAAGTATTGAATCAATAAATTATGCACCTGAAACTAATAATACCCTCTGTTAACTGGAATTTAAATAAAAACTTAAAATAAAAGAAAAAGGACAAAAGTAAAGCAGTGCTTCTCAACTTCAGTATGTAAATGGATCACCTGAGGATCTTTTAAAATACAGATTCTGGGATGAAGCCTGACTCTATATTTCTAAGGAACTCCCCAAATGCTGTTGCTGGTAGTCCTTCTATCCACCCTAATGACTCACAGTCTAAACTACCTTGATATTGGAGTAATACAGAATACAGAATCTGGATTTAAGTTTGAGCTTCTAGACAGAAGTCAATGGGAGACATTACATTACTGGTTGCTACTAAGAACATCTAAATAATTGCTTCTTCGAGATTTAATATATTCACTATTTGTAGGATTCTGTTTGGAAGAAATTTCCGTAGTAAACTTTTATTTATTAAGTTTTATACATTACATACGTGAAGTGTATTTCCCTAGTGTCTTGGAAGAAAAAATATACTTCGTGGGGGCTAGACTTTAATTTGCAATGCACAAATAAATATCTGTTATCTATGGCTATTAGTCATTGAGATCCTACTATGTATATGGTTCTATGCTTATAGAAGCATAAAGCCACAGAATATATACACATTTATAACCAGCTTCATTGTACTGTTTATTCCTATGCAATTAGATATTAGCAATGAAAAGAGGTTAATGCTTTTTTTTTAATCTTCTAAATAGCTCAGTCACTAAAGGAATTTGCAAGATTACTCATTGCAGTAGAAGAAGAAAGGAGGAGACTGGTAAGTCTGTTCCCCATTTTTTAAGAATAAAAATTGTTTGGACATAGTAAAAGAAAGATTTAACCTTCTGAATTAGACTTAACTATACCAGACCTTATAATGTGATAGCTATACTAAAAGTTACAGTAATTTCAGAGTATGATTATCAATTATTGCTAATGAGATATATGCCATTTCTGCTTATTTCATTTGTTCATCAGATGTAAATTCACTTTGCTTTCCAGTTAGTTCTTTCAAGAATTAAAAATATTGAATTGTCATTATAAACCCATTCTTTTTTACTTTTTATTTTTTTATAAACCCATTCTAATTGAGTAAACTTCAAAAAAACTTCAGTGTTATAATAAAGACACATTCTAAGTATTAAAGACAATTCATAGAAGGAAAGAATAATTTTTCCAGATTGTTAGCAGGAGACTAACTTGCTTTCTTTTTTTTTTTTTAATTAATTTTTATTAACATATAATGTATTATTTGCCCCAGGGTACATGTCTGTGAATCTTCGGGCTTACACATTTCACAGCACTTAACAGCACATACCCTCCCCAATGTCCACAACCC
>CM053613.1:65013746-65070371 GCA_028646535.1 Procyon lotor
CCCATGCTCATGGATTGGAAGAACAAATGTTGTGAAAATGTCTATTCTACCTAAAGCAATCTACACATTTAATGCAATCCCTATCAAAATACCATCCATTTATTTCAAAGAAATGGAACAAATAATCCTAAAATTTATATGGAACCAGAAAAGACCACGAATAGCCAGAGGAATGTTGAAAAAGAAAACCAAAGTCGGCAGCATCACCATTCCTGACTTCAAGCTCTATTACAAAGCAATAATCATCAAGACAGTGTGGTACTGGCACAAAAACAGACACATAGATCAATGGAACAGAATAGAGAGCCCAGATATGGACCCCCAACTCCACGGTCAACTGATCTTTGACAAGGCAGGAAAGAATATCCAGTGGAAAAAAGACAGTCTCTTCAACAAATGCTGTTGGGAAAACTGGACAGCCACATGCAGAAGAATGAAACTGGACCATTTCCTTACACTGCACACAAAAATAGACTCAAAATGGATCAAAGACCTCAATGTCAGACAGGAATCCATCAAAATCCTGGAGGAGAACACAGGCAGCAGTCTCTTCGACCTTAGCCGCAGCAACTTCTTCCTTTCTACATCCCCAAAGGCAAGGGAAGCTTTCTTTTTCTTCTCTTCCTTCCTTCTTTCCTTTTTTCTTTCCTTCCTTCCTTCCTACCTTCCTTCCTTCCTTCCTTCCTTCCTTCCTTCCTTCCTTCCTTCCTTCCTTCTTTTAAATGTTGAGGAGACTTTCTTAAAGAGGTGACATTTCAGTTGTGTCTGAAAGGCTGGGAGGATTTTGCCTGACTGGGAAGATTGTAGAAAGCATTGTAAGTTGATGGATTAATTTATGTGACAGCATCAGAGTATAGTTATTAGTAATACACTTATTCACTTACCAATATTATTTTGTACCCATTTTGTTCAAATATCTGTGAAGGCCTCTGTGACCCTGGCTTTCCATTTGTATATATGAAAAATAGCAGTACATATCCCATAGGATCATTGTAAAGCATTTGTACCAGCACCGGGCACATAATAAATGTTGATGATAATAAAGATGTTGTCACTTATAGTGAGGGTTTCAGACTTGTTTAAAATTTATCTTTATCACTGGTTTCACCATCTTTTTGGGAAATTATATATGCACCTATATATCCAATGTGGATTAAATGTAGTGTCATTCTGCTAACTGGATAAGGAGAGCAGTTTCAGGTGAATAGCCTTCACTCAGGGAATATTGCCTGAGCTAAGGAAGAATCACACAACTATTAAATGGCAGTCATATAAGTGAACTTGAGTAGAAGACACAAGGTAGGAGAAAGTACTGTGTATATTTTTAGAATAAGACAAATGGATGGTTCTTAGAAGGTATTAGAAGATTGGTAGTTTTGGCCATATATAGGGTTTAAGAGCTGGGCTAAAATTTTGGAGTGTTTTACAGGAAGGCAGAATTGTTAGTTTCTGAAAAGAAGGGGAAAATTAATATGGGATTTAGGAAAGATGAATTTGATGGCTCTGTGAGAGATAGATAAGGTGGAGGTGACAGGGGTAACTATATTTTCTTAGGAAACATTGACATACCATGGTCTGGTCCTAGTACCAGATAAATAGCCATTTAACATAATCTGTGTTAGATACATATAAGGCATTACGGGAGACTGACCCTTTCTGGGGAGGTCAGAGGAAGCTTTTTAGTGGAGGTAAGTTTGATTTGAGTCTTAAGTATACTCCAAGTGCTTTATGCATAATTCTTACTCCAGTTCTATGAACTATGCAATAGAAGTCCAAGTTTGATGGGGAGATGTGATTAGGAAGTGCCTTATGGCTCAGAGAGGAACTGTTGATGAGAATGGGAATAAGTGGGTATGTAATGTAAAAATAGAATTGTAAATAATATGGAAGCCAGTGGAATATATGGTTCAGGGTTGAGTGAAGTTGTTATTTAAATCCTGTGCAAATAGTTTGGGAGAATGATAAGCCAGCTACCATGGGCTATAATTTTAGAAAATGTACTGAAAGAATATGGGAAAGTGTGTTGTAGTTTGCGGAAGTAAAGAGAATTCATATGTCATCAAGGAAACCTGTAGACACTCGAGGAAAGGCTCTTCCTCTGATCTGGGAGGAAAAAAAAAGAGCATTGGTTAAAATGTAGAACTTTGGACAGTAAATTGTTTAGACAGGATAATTGTATCAGGAAGGAGTGGTCATCTACTATTAAAAGGAGTTTATAGAAATAGTTTAGAAAGGCAAGAGCCAGTTATATAAGAGAAAGGGGACTATGGGTTGGTGATAATGAGCCATTAAGGTAGACATCATAAATATGTCTATGCATATGCATAGCCATCAGGGATGGCTTGCCATGCTTTCTTGGCATGCTTGGCAACTTCCTTGCCGTGCTTTCATAGATATTTCTAGCAATACCCAGAGCCATGGACTGAGCAATATGAAGAGTTAAGAGGTCAGATTCAAGTGATGGGCACAGAAAATGTGCTTGATTATAGATTTGTGTAATATGAAAATGAGTCTTGACTGATTATAATGATAGCTGAGGCATGAGATGACTGATGGCTTTAGAGAGCAGAGATGGCAAGCATTACTACTGCACTATGTTGACGGTTCACTAGCAATAAAAGAAATTCTGAGACAAGGAAGTTGTGATTGAGAGTGGGAGTTGAAACATGCTGAATTTGGCAGTGGAGTTGGTCCAGATAGTAATGAAGTTAAGATGTGGCTAAGGAGGGAAACAGACCTTGGAAATCAAGAAGTCTGGCTGAGCTCATAGATTTGGATGTTTATGAGCAGAATCTTGAGGTCATTCAAAATGATGACTGAATAAAGGACAAAGACCAATAAGAAGAAATGGCCAGGGAATGTGATAGAGTGTCTTATAGGCAGTGGAAATGGAAATTGAAATGCAAGTTCCAGAGATCTTCGTTTAGTGTTAGTGTTTCAGAGATCTTCATTTCTGCCTTCAGCCATGTTCTCACATGGGGGCAAGGAGGAAATTCTGCATTCATGAGTGAAGTCATATTGCAGGTTTCAATTGCTTTACCTGTTGTTTCAAGGAAGATCTGAAATAAAGAATGCAAAATAATGAAGAAAAATCTATAGATAAAAGCCTAATGGATTGCATGTCCATAGAGATTATATAAAAGTAATTATTAGATGTAACAATCTAGGTATTGGAGTGAGTATCACTTCCAGTCACATGATGTTACTACAACCAAAGGTATAGCTGGTAGCAGATTTTGTGAAGATGTGCTGAAGAATTTCTCTTTAAAAATGTGTACTTCATTTAGGAACTAGAATATTTTAAGTGCACTAAGAATATAAAGGAGTTCTAGAATTGATAAGGTCATTTACTTTTTTCAGTGATAAGTTTTGATTTATTGTATATTAATTGAATTTGACCCAAATCTAAGTATGTTATAACAGCAACTAAGCAAAAATAAAATCTCAAGATGATAGAAGACATCTAACAGTTTAAACAAATTTTCTTGTTTCCAGTGATTACCATACTTAGTATGACAAATATATCATTTAGGTAGCCCAAAGGTTGTTTGCAGAAAAAAAAGGCCCAAAGCAATAATGCTTTGTTTTTGAAGAAATGGGACCTCTTTTTTAGTTCCTTACTAACTTAAAGCATTGTTAAAAAAAATTCTGCTAAAGCCAACTAAAAAAGCATAGTTTTAATGCAACAACATAGTGACTCAGGGACGGAAATAGAAAATACCAATTTCAGAAACTTTTGAGGATATAGTTTATCCTTTTTCATACTTCTGGCATCTAATCTACAGCATCTCTAATCATTTAAGTGCTGCATTCTATGGGGAAAAATTCTAACATTTCTAATAAAGATCCACTTAAAAAAAAAGCCCATGAAACCATACTTTACCCATCATTCTTTCCTTCTCAATACTCGCCCTCTTCCTCCTTGTTCTCTCTTCCCACTGGCTTTCTACTTCCACTAATGTATGAGTTTCTTTTGGACTTTGACCTTTGCATTTGTCCTTTCCTCTCCCTTGAATAGCTTTCCTCTGCCTTATCCTGATCCATATCCTCTCAAGACTGGTTCCATCTTGTCATTCATACTCCCCTGGAGGTCTACATTTTCCATACAGCCTAATTGGGTGCCCTTTAAATACCTACTCTCATGCAGCTTGCATTCTACTGGGCAGCTATTAAATTTATTTCTGGTGGTGGTGAGAGCTAAAAAGAAAAATAATATAGGAGATCTTCCCGCTTACCGAGATGAAGAAAACAATGGGGAAAATAGCTAAATTTTGAATCTATTTAGATGCCCACTGGATATCTAAGTAGCCTTGTCTAGGGAGCATCTGAATATATGAGTCCTGAGTATATATGAGTAATAACATTACAAGAATATGTAAGTTCCCCTTATGGGTTCAGGGGAACACATAAATTTTGAAGTTGTCAACATGTAGAGGGAATTTAAAGCTATGGGAATGTATGAGATCATAGCCAATAAGTGGTACTTCAAGGATTTAAATCTAGGCTGTTGGGTTCCAGGGCCTTCACATAATCTGTAATGTTACAAACTAAGATTCTGTTTTAATTAAAAATTGCATAATAACAATAACAAATATGTATTGTTAATAAAGTATGTGAGATGCTCTGGTGTTTTAGGTCTATTATTTTAATATTTTAACAAAAATAAGGGAATAACACAGGCATTGTAAGTTTTGAAATTAGATTAATTTTTCAAATTTTTCATCATATTTAAACAGGCATACATTTCTGGAAAAACCCAATCCATCAATCAATTGATATTTTCCACATCAAATTTTAGCATGTGGGAGCCAAAAATATGCACTAAACCTATTTAAGTCTCGCCTCCCAACCCCCTACCCTCATCATCATCTTTGAATCAAGGAATAATGGAATTGGAGAATGTTTTAAATGTCAAAAATTTCATGTCCTTATTTTTCTTGATTAAAGATGATTTCTTTTGTTTAACCTTTAACATTGCTCGTATGGCATCGGTAGGTGATATTGATTAATCCTTGAGTTTCTGGCATTGGTACTGTTATATACTAAGTCCAATTATCTGCGAAGCAATTCAGTTTTTTTTTTTATTGTCTCAGATAAATAAAGATTAGAAATAATCTTTAGGTATGCTGGCCTATACACCAACATTTTTATACAGTGATTTCATTTGAAATCTAAAAAAATAAGCCATCTCAATGTTCTCCATGTTCAAAATTCTGATTTTCACATTTATTGAATTGCAGAGGTTTGCTATGACTTTCCAGTATGTGGTGGAATACTAAGGTAGAATTGAGAATTGATCACACACAATTCAGCATGACTGCAACACTAGTGGATTTAATTTTTTATCGAGAACAGTCCTAGTATTCATTTGTATTTTTTAAAGTGTGCAAAGTACTTTTATGTACACTTGTATTTTATTTTTACCACAACCTGAAACTGAGCTCAGACCGTAAATGAGTTACTCAAGGTAGTGCACACCACTAGTAAGTGACTGAGCTGAAGATGGAGGAGTCCTTTTCTGGTCTTTGGACTTACAGCTCACTGGAAATTATTCTTTTATATACTGTGTCTTCCCTTTTTTATTGAAGAGCAGAGGCCTATGAGGCAAAGGCCTGATCTCTTTTGTATTACTTTCCATGTATATATTGGGTGTTTCTATGTATATATTGGCCATATGGGTTGGCCAAAATTTAGTAGTGTTTAGTTAGCACATACAGAAAAAGAAAAGGTGGTTGTTGAAAGTTATCATAGCTTCTTATTTACCATTTCTCAGATTGTTTGACTAAGTTCATTATGGACAAGTGTAAGAAAAATAAACTTTCTTTGAGGAAATTCATTAATTTAGTGTGAAGAACTTGAATAGGGTAATTGCTAGGATTTCAGAAAATACTTAGGAATTATGTTGTTTTTTTTTTATTTTAAACTGAAAAAGACTTAGGACACTTAAGTGGAAATGTGTCTTAAAATTCTAAAATTTTCTTTTAATAGGTATGATACAGTGGTCAGACCGTGAATCCTACCCTGGCAGGTGGCTTTTTAGCATTTTGTTGCTCATTGACATTTCTACCCCAGAGTATAAGAAAGGGGAATAGAAGAGATAAATCTGAAACTCAGTGTTCTTGTTCTGTATTAGCTCTTGAAAAAGGATACTTGGAAAAAAGGTTGAATTTTCCTTAGTAAAATTAAGGTTTGTATGCTCAAGTACTACTGTCATGGCTAGCCGTCACCCAAGGTAAATTAGCTGATGCAAATTTAAAAGTATATTTGTATTTTGGTATATCAGTTTCACAATATCTGGCAATGATTTTTGTGTATGTGTGTGACTGATGCCATTCTCATGATGGTATTTCATGAGTATATATCAAATTCTTAGATTTAAAGATTTGTAAATGAATAGATGATAGTAAGCATCCAGTGTTTATATTTTCTAGTTTCCCAAGATCCCTCAATTCTTTTTTAAGATTAACCTCGACTGTATGGAAGGATTTAAAGAGAATTTTTCTACCAGATAGTGCTGTTTTAAAATCAACTAATTTAAAATAGGATGCTTGAAATGTCCACAGTAGCGAAACTATGGAAAAAGTCTAGATGCCTATCAACAGATGAATGGATAAAGAAGATGTGGTGTGTGTGTGTATGTATATGTATATGTATGTATACATACAAATGTATATATATATTAATATATACATACAAGTGTATGTATATACACACACAATGGAATATTATGCAGCCATCAAAAAGACTGAAATCTTGCCATTTGCAATGACATGGATGGAGCTAGAGGGTATTGTGTTAAGTGAAATAAATCATTCAGAGAAAGACAATTATCATATGATCTCACTGATATTAGGAATTTGAGCAACAAGACAGAGGATCATAGGGGAAGAGAGAGAAAAATGAAACAAGAGGAAACCAGAGAGGGAGACAAACCATAAGAGACTCTTAATCTCAGGAAACAAACTGAGGGTTGCTGAAGGGGAGGGGCAGAGGAGGGATAGTGTGGCTGGGGGATGGACATTGGGGAGGGTATGTGCTATGGTGAGTGCTGTGAATTGTGTAAGACTGATGAATCACAGACCTGTACCCCTGAAACAAATAATACATTATATGTTAATACAAAATTTAAAAAATAGGATGCTTGAATAAAAAACTTTCACATGTTTTAAAACATCTGAAATTGGAATTAAAAACATGGAATTGAAGATTTTCATTTTAGTTTTGCTACTTTGGCAGGACTCTTTGGGTGTGAAGTTTTCTTAAAGGCTTTTTTTTTTTTTTAATAATTTTATTTATTTATTTGACAGAGAGAGAGATCACAAGTAGGCAGAGAGGCAGGCAGAGAGAGAAGGGGAAGCAGGCTCCCTGCTGAGCAGAGAGACTGATGTGGGGCTTGATGTCAGGACCCTGAGATCATGACCTGAGCCGAAGGCAGAGGCTTTAACCCACTGAGCCACCTAGGTGCCCCGAGTGTGAAGTTTTCTGTTGCTTAGAGCTGTCACTGTTCATATGAGCTACAGTAGCCTGCTGCCAGACACAGCACCTGTGCTGCCCATCTCTTTCCTCCCATCTCTCACTCTTACATCTTCCTGACTCTGTCATTTATTCTAGTTATATAGGCTGCTTTACTTTGGAATCTTATAATTACAAGTCATGTTGAAATCTTTCTATTATTACCTTTGTGCTTTCAGAAATACCTCTACTCTGATGTCAGCCATCATTTCTCATTGGTACACATATGCTAGTCTTTCCTATATTTATAAACCATGTTTGTTTTTTTAAATATAAACCATGTTTTGATTTTTTTTAATAAGAAGAACAAAGATACTTTGACATTATAAAAGGTAAAATATATAGAAAGTCATTGTGTAACCATTCCACACAAATTCTTTAAGACCTGCATGGGGCATTTGATTTTAAAGGGCAGAGAAAATAAACCTAAGTAGACATAAAGTGGACTAGAAAAACATCGGCAAAAGAGATCATGAAGGGAAATTTTAAATAATGTAACAAAGCTATGGATGGTTGGGAAATATCAGTTGACAGACTAACCAGAGGTCTGTTGACCTTGAGGTATTCTTCAATTAGCAGAAAGTTTTTGTCCTTGTTTGTAATTAAACCATAGTCATAGTGTTCATGTACTACTGAAGAAGTTACAAACTTAATTACCATTAGGAATAAAGAGAATGAAGGCTTTTTAAAAAAAATTTAGATAATTATAAATTCACACACAATTATAAAGAATAATACAGAAATCTGGTGTATTCTTTACATAGTTTCTCCTAATGGTAACATTTTGTAAAATTAAAGTATAATAGCTTATTATACTTTACGTTGTAATACTAATTAAAATTAACAAATTATTCAGAAGCTTGCCATTTGCCTTAGAATCAGAATTCATAATTGAAACACAAGTCTGACTATTGGATTCTTATCAAGATGCCTTGTGTTATTTCACATTGCAATTTGTTGTGTGTCATCCAGGACACTCATTTGCAAGGCAAATAGAAAATTGATGGTGAAGACACTGGGGTATCTCATTTATTTGTGGGAAATATGTTGCATGTGAGATTCTGGAGGAGCTAGAATCATGTACTCTGAGGCTTCTAAGAGGCTTTTTATCTCTGCTTTTCATTTGCTTGTCATCTTCATTCTTAGCTTCTTCCACAAGGTGAGTCATAAACACTGCCACTAAACTTTGCAGAAATTCTTTCTGGAGGGAGCCTGGTTTCCCCTGGTGAACTAAAAAACAAAACAAAACAAAACAAAACCCTTAAAATGAACTCTGGCCCAGCTTAGACCACTTAAAGACCTTTGACCAATCACCCAAAGCCAAGGGGACACCCAAATCTGATTGTAAGGCAAATGGCAAGCTTCTGAATAATTTGTTCATTTTAATTAGTATTATAACGTAAAGTATAATAAGCTATTGTACTTTAATTTTATAAAATGTTACCATTACATGTGTTCCTCTGAATATCAGGGCTGTTTTCAGACACAAGGAAATTATTGTGATTTGGAAATTACCCAGCTCTTGTATATTACAGCATAGTAATGGCCTTATGAAATTTCCAATTAACATTGTCATGTGAACAGAATAGTATGATAGTGAATTGTGTCTGAAATCTTACAGGAGTTAGAAAACACTATGTTCATTCATTCAAACATTGGAAACATTCATTTTAAAAATCAGGAAACAGACAAGGATGTGCACTCTTCCTGCTTAAATTCTATATTGTTTTGGAGGGTCCCAAGTCTGTGGAGTAAAATAAAACCAATGGCATACAAGATATAAGACTTAATTTAGTTTATTTCATTGTATCATTTTTGATGTGATTATCCCACACAGAAAATTCTAAATCAACATTTCTTAAAAATAGGAGTCTAGCCAGGTTGATAATTATAAATAACATTGTTGTACACAACTTCAGTTTGCAACAAAAGGATAAGCTACTTATAAATAACTCAGTAAAGGATGTGCAGGACTTTTATGTGTGAAATCACAAGGCTTTATTTTAAGATATTAAAGGAGAACTAAATAGAAAAAATACAGTGATTCAGTAAAAAAAAAGAATGATTTTAACCAACTATACTAAATAAGAGACAAGAGAATTTATTGTAACAATCTAACTTACAGAAATTTGATTAACTTGTTACTAGTGTAGTGGTAAACCACAGGCTGGTCCTGAAGATAGTATATTTCCTTTTTTCATTTGGAAAATGTGGTCACCCTATGAAAAGCTCACTTTAACTGTATTTCCAGACTTCTGCCAAATTTTTGGATCTTTCAGACAATTTCAATAATAGAAACTCTGTTTGAAAAACTGGTCTACTCTTCATTGGTATGACCATATCTGGTGGCAGAAAAGTGCTCTACATAATAATTACTATATTTCTATTTAAGTCTCTCATGGCAATATAAAATATTCCCACTGATCTGGGATTTTTCATTCTGTTCACTGTAGCTTTAGTCCACAGTGTAATTTCTGCTCATCACATACAACAATACTACCTAAGTGATGCAAACAAAATGCATTTTCTGTAGTCAACATGAAACCAGAATGCAAAGTTGAGAAAGTCTCAGTTGTTGACATCAAGTAAAGTCCTAAGATCCTAAGGACTTTTTCTTTTTTTTCTTTTATAAATAAGTGTTTTGGCTTTTCCCAAAGTGTAAAATGGAAATTACCAGCAATGTTAGATATTAAGTATTATATGAATGAACATCTTACATTTTTTTAATAAATGTAGTTCCATTTTTATTTTAATGTGGATTTAACAGAAATTATTGCTTTGGAGGAAATGAGTCAGTATGTATTATCAGATAGTAATAGGGACTCTGGAAAAAGAAAGATAAATGAGGATGGGTCACAGAGGTCTGTTTTAATGGTGTAGGTGTGTAATTGGAGGTGTGTTTTATTTTTTTTTAAAGACTTTATTTATTTATTTGACAGAAAGAGAGAGAGATCACAAGTAGGCAGAGAAGGGGGGGGCGGGGAAGCAGGCTTCCTGCTGAGCAGAGAGCCTGCAGGGCTGGATCCAAGGAGCCTGAGATCATGACCTGAGCTGAAGGCAGAGGCTTTAGCCCACTGAGCCACCCAGGTGCCTATATGCATGAATTTTAAAGTTAATAGACAATGAACATTTTAAAGCAACAGGAAACTTTCAGAAGACACTGATGAAGAGCATACTTTATGGTAGGGCAGAAAATGTCAAAACAGCAACTTTTTTTTTTTTTACTATGTGTTTTAAGTTGTTAAATGATCAAGAACGATAATTGTGACAGCAAGAGTGTAATCTATTGTACATTTATGCACTGGATAATTCAGTCATTTGAAGCTTCATTATTTTAATTGGCAACAGTTAGGTAACAATAATTTTTTTTTTAACCTTTTACTTCTTCAGGTGAATATTTAAAAAGTTTTACTGCCAGCTCCAGAAAACAAGAATAGTTTGATATTTTCATGCAAACCTCTGTTTTGTAACTGGAGCTTGAAAGGGGGTGAGATGAGCCACAGTGGGGGGATGATAAAATTGGGAGTTTAGGCAGCTTCATGGCGTCTGATCTTTGCCTTGTTGAGCATGTGATAACATGTAGAAGGGTAGGCCTAGAACAAAAGAAAGATAAAGTCTGCAAGAGCAATAACTATTACACAACACTGGCAGATTTCCACACTGTCAAAGCCTCAGGAAGCCCATCCCATCCAAAGTGAATCAGGCAGTGAGTAGAGATGTGGGGCCTAGCACTCCAAAACAGTCATTTAGAGATTGAAGAGGGAATCTCAACCTAGGACTACTGACACATTGGGCAAAATAACTCCCTATTGTGGAAGACTATCTAGTGCATTATAGAATGTGTATTGTAGATGAGCATTGTAGGATGTTCAGCATCTCTGCCCTCTATCCACCAAATACGGGTAGGAGACATCTGATCCGATGACATCAGCTGGGATAAGCCAAGATGTCTCCAGATATTGCCAGATATCCCCAGTTAAGAACCCCTGGACTAGTGTGTTTACTGTATCTTGTAGTGTATCTCTTAACATTTCTGCATTTCTAGTGTATCTTGTAGGGTGTCTCTTAACATTATCTGACTTATACTTAATTGGGGGTGCTTACTGGTCTTTTAGACTAATAAGCTCTCAAGATAAGAGTGGATTCTTGTCTTTATTCTCTTTAATGCCTAATGTTTTTTTGATAACAAGTTAAAGCTCAGGAAATGGTTGCTGAATTGAATTCAGATGAAGTATATTTGTATAATAACTAGTGTTGCTTAATCTCTTCTGTATGTCAGACACTATGTTAAGCACTTTTGCATACTCTTATATCCTTAAACCCACTGTTTGAGCTAAGTTCTATTATCCTACTTTTACAAGTGGAAATATTGAGACCTACCTATTGATGTTTAAAAGTAGTAGAACTGAAAAACCAACCTATTTCCGGAAGTGCAGCTCTAAACCACACACCCAACTGCTTCTAGCTGTCTTCATCCCCAACAATTCACAGGGCCTTGAATGAGGTCTTTGGTTAGTGAGTACTGATAGTTCACAGAAACAAACCAGTTTTGTAACAATCTGTCCATAGGAATGTCATCAGAATTCCAGCTTGGCATGTCATTTATTTTTTTCATGAAGTAATTTCATAAGGTACAGACCATTCATATTGGCTTCACTAGACTAAGAACAAGTCTAAAATGAGGAGACCACAGGAAAAAGGGAATTATATTGCTTGGAAAAGGCTAGGAATGCCTGCTGATTTACCCCTTAATTTGCTTCTGCCTGTTCTTGCCATCCTCCTTCCTCTAGAGTTATCTGGTTCCCCTTAATTTTGTTAGCTTCTTGGCCAGGCCAGGACCAGCATGTGTAAGTGCAGTCACCCACCAACCAATTATTCACCCATTATCCTTGTCATCTGATGGCCTCTGTGCTGTAATAGATATCCTAGGGAATGAATAAGACAAGTGTCCTTTCCTGAGGGGCTGAGTTATTGGTGGAGATCTATATAAATAGCATCAGTGATGCACCAAATGATGAAAGCTAGAAAAACCACACAGGTAGAGTGTTAGGGCATTCAGAGGAGGGAGAAATTACTTTTAGTTGAAAAGATTTAGAAAGGCTTTGTGGAGAAGACAGAACTTGTATCAGGTCTTTTTTTTTTTTTTTTTTTAATGATTTTATTTATTTGACAGAGAGGGGAGAGAGAGCACAAGCAGAGGGAACAGGAGGCATAGGGAGAAGGAAGCTCCCTGCTGTGCAAGGGGCCCAACGTGTGACTTGATCCCAGGACCCTGGGTTCATGACCTAAACCACAGGCAGACACTTAACTAACTGAGCCACCCCATATCCCTGTACCAGGTCTTACATGACATATGCTAGCAACAACAGGTAGAGAAGAGGAGAGGAAGGAAGGAAATGTCAAGTGACAGAAGTGAAGTATAGGGAGAAAAGGACTATTTGGCTGAGCTACCTCTTCTTGGGGTGAGTATTGGAGGATATATACCTCCAAAAGGATAAAATGTAATTGTGCTTTTGTAAACTAGAGCTTGTTTGTAAACAGGAAAATACACGGGAGATTGATAAGTGCTCTGGGTCAAGTTCAAGGTGGTATAAGATTCTCTGGTTCCTAGGAAGTTTTGTCTGGTTGGGAGTATCTGAGAAAGCTGAGGCTTGATAGTTTGATAAGACTTCAGCCAGACTGTACAATGGTGGCACAAAAAGCGCTGTGATAGGGAAAAGAACATGAGCAAATACTCAGGAGATGTGAAAGCATGAGTGGCTTTAGAGGGAAAAACTTGGTTTGAATGATAAGGGTAGAATGAAAAATAAAATCCATATTATAGAAAACCTAGGAGTTAAGTAAGGAGTTTGGATATAGTTCAGAAGGCAGTAGAACTTCAATAAGTATTTTCAGGATACACCATCAGAGCTGGAAGCCCTGGTATGTCACTCCCCCAAAAGCAGAGCTTTGCTTCATTTTTGCATTAACAACATTTAGCAAGGGACCTGGATTAATAAATGCATACTGAGTGAATCCATTTTATTGGTAGTGGTAGAAGGTTATTGTATTAATGCTAAGAGGAAATGAAGTCCTAAATGATAATTCTACTAGTGGAGACGGAGAGGGAGAGATGAAAGCAAGGGGTGCATGGAAATAGGGCAATACGGAGATGAAAAAGGGGGACATGGTAGTAAGTTACTATGAGAAGTAGGATGCCAGTGTACACAGGGGAAATGCTGAATGGGAGAGGGTGGGGAAATGTACTGAGGTTAGTTTAGGAGAGGCAGCATACCAAAATGGTTAAGAATACAGAATATGAATATGAAATCAGATCTGCCTCTTATTACCTGTGGATGACTTAGGCACCTCACTGTAACATTTGTGTGTATCAATTTCCCCATTAGTAATAGGATAACAATCTTCCCACTGTAGGGTTATTATGGGGATTAACTGAATTAATATTTGTAAAGCTTTTAGCACAGTGCTTGCTATATTAAGGCTATATAATTATTTTTTTAATAAAATCAGATTAGAATGGAGCTTTTCAAATCTGTATCCAAATGCAGAATAATGACAGGGTTTAAGCTATTCATTTAATAAATGAATAGCTTGATTTTTAAGCCTGTGAGCTACATTTTTCCCCTTTGATATTCAGAAATTCTTGATTCCATGTTCAGGAATTTCTTTATGATTTCTCAAGTTTTGATTGACAGTTCTTGTTACAGAATCCTAACCTACTAGTATTGCCATAATTCTTGGTGGCAGATGTTGAAAAAGTACTACAAGCCACAATAAAGTTTTTTTTTTTTTAAAGATTTTATTTATTTGACAAAGAGAAACACAGCGAGAGAGGGAACACAAGCAGAGGGAATGGTAGCGGGAGAAGCAGGCTTCCTGCCAAGCAGGGAGCCCAATGCGGGGCTCGATCCCAGGACCCTGGGATCATGACCTGAGCCAAAGGCAGATGCTTAACGACTGAGCCACCCAGGCGCCCCCACAATAAAGTTTTGAGTTTCATATTCACATTGTATATGATAATGTGATAATATTATCATAGATAATACCTGCTAATAGATATTAGATATCTATTATATCTAGATATAGATATATAGATATCTATATCTAGATAATACCTGCTAGATAATACCTGCTAATTCCCAAAGAAGTGTGACTATAACTTCTTTCCCGTAATTTTGCAGATAATCTTAATTTTTAGAGACCCCACATTGATTCCTACTTCTGGGTTAGCACTGAGGTTTGTAGGTACTTCCAAGATAGAGTTAGGATAAGGTAAACTAGAAACAGATAAAGACCAAAGTCACAGTGTGATGTCCTTAGTATGTTTCAAGGTGGTCAGTATTTGCCCAGTTGCTAAATGATGTCAATTGGTGTTGTCATCTGCAGAGGTACTCTTGAATGTTCATTGCTGCGATTTGTAATGTTACTGAGAGAAAAATAAAGCATCTTATTTATATTTCTTTGGAAAGTTTTAAAGAGACTTTAAGGAGGGTTTGGGTGTCTCAGTCAGTTAAGTGTCTGACTCTTGATTTCAGCTCAGGTCATGATTTCAGGGTCGTGAGATCAGGCCCAGCTTCGGGCTCTGTGCTGAGCTGTGGAGCCTGCTTAAGATTCTCTCTCTCCTTCTCCCACTCCTCATCCCCCCAGCCTAAGAAAAAATACAAATAAATAAATAAACAAACAAACAAATAAATGTTAAAAAGATGAAAGAAACTTGAACTCAAATCATTCTTTAAGAAGACTATCTCCATTTTAAGAAGGAAAACAAATTGTTAACGCATTATTACAGCTAACAAAAGTTTGTGCTAAGTTAAATTTATGATATTACATAGTGATATTTTGGATTTATTTTAATTTATCTGTGTTCCATAATAATATACAAGAACTATGAGCACAGTTTGACATTTTTTTAAGTAGGTAGAGCCATAGAGTGTTTACTTTATTACTTTTGTAATGTATTATTGATTACATCATCAGTCTTGAAATATGAATGTAGTTGTTAATTTCAGTATTGGTCTAGTGCATAAAGGTGCACTTTATTATTTCCAGGAATATGTTGTAACAGATATAACCGTGTCTCTGTTTTTGAACAGAACAATTTTTATTAACCATCAATCGTTAAGTTTTTGTTTGTTTGTTTGTTTTTTTAATTAAATGTTTTCCTTTCTAGCTCTCTGGAGATATATGAGAAAAGGATCCGACTTAGCCTTGGGGAAAGGCTTCCTGTCAACTTAGGTAGAAAAGCCCAGTGTAAACATGAAGGATTTAGAAAACACTGATTTGTTGAACTGTGGTCTTAAGTGTAAAGGGGATCTTAGAGGTAGAGAGAGCTGGGTATGGAATGAGGTACTCAGACCTTGTAACCAGGATTGGGTAGGACTTTGTTTTGAAAAAAGCAGGTAGATTCTAGGCTTTTTCAGGTTGGAGGAGCCAAGGCTCTGAGTAAGCAGGGAACCTATTGATATATAGTAAAGAGATTTGTCTCAGGGAGCAAAGTGTGGGCAAGGAAAAGAAATGGGAAATGTGATTAGAGCAAGGTTTTGTTATATAGTTTGCAAATGCCATCTCTCAGTTTCCAGATAATCAAGTTTCAAGTGCTGGTAAACTGTTGAGGGAAGGGAGAAGGAGCATGATTTTTGGCAGACTGTTCAAAATGAGGAAGAATCATCCCATTGTTCTATCAGTAGGAGTAAAATGTGGCTGTAAAATAGTGCATATGTGTCTAGGCAAGTTATATTCCTTCCCCTACCCCCTCAAAAAAAAAAAAAAAAAAAAACGCAAAGGCAAAAGTAAAGCCAAAGAAGCAGCAGACATCTTCTCTCCATTTTATTGCCTTTTTAAAAGCTCAAGTTAGTTGTCTTTTTCACTAACTTATTTTTCTACTTAATATTCTCTTCCTACATATTTGCATATCCTTTCAATGTACTTTAAAGCAGTATTTTATTATAACTGAAACATCTTGAGCAATGTGTATGTGTATTCATTCTTATTTTACCTTAATCAAAATCACATTCTTCAGTGGTAAATGATGGGCTTATTTCTAGTGACTCTAGATTTAAATCACTTCCAGAGCAGAAACTGTATTTTTCTTCTGATTTATTAATCGAGAGAGATACTTCTTTCTTTCTTTTTTTTTTTTTTTAAAGATTTTATTTATTTATTTGACAGAGAGAGATCAGGCAGTCAGAGAGGCAGGCAGAGAGAGAGGGGGAAGCAGGCTCCCTGCTGAGCAGAGAGCCCTCTGTGAGGGTTTGATCCCAGGACCCTGGGATCATGACCTGAGCCAGAGGCAGGGGCTTTAACCCATTGAGCCACTCAGGTGCCCCTAGATAGATACTTCTACCAATGTGAATGCACAGTGACTGTCCTTGAAGTAGAGAAATGTATGAGTAAAGCATTCATTAGTGTGAAGTTGTTTTACCATTTGCCCAGGGGTAGTCCTTCCATAGGACTCAGGTAGGGTCAAAAACTCTGTGTAAAGGGTCGTGTTTGATACTTGCAGAACTTAGGACATGTGATTCACTACTTACACAAGAACACAAACATTTTCAGTTATTTGGTTCTGAAATAAAACTTGGAATTTCCTTAAAGTATAACCTTAAACCAGTTTGAGTTCATTTAGAAATTTTAGGATGTTTCTTTAAAATTAGGAATTTCTTTCTTTCTTTTTTTTTTTTCAGAGAAAGCAGACTTTATTTTTTTTTCCCCAAATATGTTTATTTTATTTTTTCAGTGTTACAAGATTAATTGTTCATGCGCCACACCCAGTGTTCCATGCAATACGTGCCCTCCTCAATACCCACCACCAGGCTCGCCTAGCCCCCAACCCCTTCCCCTCCAAAACCCTCAGTTTGTTGCTCAGAGTCCACAGTCTCTCGTGGTTCATCGCCCCCTCTGATTTCCCCCCATTCACCCTTCCCTTCCTTCTCACAATACCCTCCATGTTTTTCCTTATGCTCCACACGTGAGACCATAAGAATTAGGAATTTCTGATGATTGAATATTTCTCCATATTTTTTGACATTTAGTTTTCTAATATCATTACCCAGATACATTCCTGTGGAATTGTAGGGGTGGGTGGTAGGGTAAATACATCAAGTTTTTAGCCACCTTTTATAATGGTTAGAAATAAAACAGATTACTGTTAATTCCAGTGTCATTTTTCACAAGCCCATTGCTTTTCATGTTAGAACAAAACATTAGTTAATTGGATCTTCCAGATTTCCTTCTAAAAACTCCTCATCCTTCAATTTCCTCAGCCATTGTGGAAATGATTAAATTATTTCTACACTGTTTATGAACTGTAGTGATTTAATCTGAAAGACTTCCAGATGTTTTCAGAGGAACAATCTTCTATCATTATAAAATGCTTTGCTCTGTGCCTATGTGGACTGTGTGGTCACATTCTACATTATGTACAATTTTCTTTTTTTCCAACAAAGCAGAAAATTTTGCAGTCCACAAATGTGATTATTTATGACCAAAAGGTGGGACATCTTTAGATAGTTTAGTAGCAACAGAAATAACCTCGAAACATGAATTAACACCTTCATCTGTGCAAAGCAGTCTGTGATACAAAACTGAATTTTTTTGGTTAGCCAAAAGTGAGTGAGGCTGAAAGATGATTATAGAAGTGGAGTGCTTGCTAGTGCTCTCATGAGAAGTCTGTCATCCAGACAGGTGATAGTCACACTGCTGTGGGAGTGAGTTATAGCCATGACTAGAATCACCAGTTTTCCAACTCTGACTCTTAGTCTGTTATCTCCCCAGTCTACTATACTGTTTCAAAGCTCTGTTTTCTTCCCAGCAAACTATACAACAGCAAATTAAATTTAGATCCTAATCTTGGAAGCCCAGACAGTAAGTAGGTTCACACTTAAATCTTCTTGATGAAGAAAGAATTAGAAACCAACATATTTCTTTTATGTCAAGGAGTGTAGTTTGCTCATTTCATTTTTACTGTAAACCTGAAAGACAATTTTCAGAGTTTTTTCTTTTGTTCTACCTTTAACTCAGACTTCTCTGAGTTGATGGTGGACCACCCCTTGCTCTGGAGGCTTCTCTGGGAAGGGACTTTTTATAGCTCTCTTAGTAACTAGAGTTAGTGTAGAGAGTATGACAATAGATTTTCTTCCTTAGCTGGTTTTCTTCCACTGAATTTATGTGATTGAGAAATGAACATCACATATGGTTCAGCTTTATATCACAGAGGCTGTGTCTGGTTAAGGCCAGCAATTCCCTACTGTCTTAAATGGCCCAAACCCCAAATCACCATTTTAATCCAAATATTATTGGAGGGACTATTTTCTTTGAAGTGTTCTGCAAGCCCTTGAACTAACCAATAGCCAGTAAAGTCTGAGGTATTTTTCTAACAGGGAAAAACCTCTGTTTTATTAACTCTTAATTTATGAACTTGCAGACTGTCAATATAAAATATTGGGATAATTGCATAAGTACTGTCTTCCTTTGGAAGCTCTACATTTAGTTCTATGATGATGTCATTGGTCAAAATAAGGAATCGCTTCTAGTAATATTTTTTCCCAAACCACACCCGCATTTAGAGGTTATAAATGTCACTTTTGAGGGTATTTGAAATGAATGTGATATTCTGATGACGATTTCAAAAGCAAAATTCTAAAACAAAGGTTTTCAATAAGTAAAGCATTGCTGGAAAAAAATAATTTAAGGACATAATTTAGCCAAGATTTTAACCACTAGTTCATTAGAGCTGGTTGTAATTAAGACAGCATTTGTGCTTTTACACACTGAGTATATCTGAAGACAGGCAGGGAGCATTGTAGCCTTTGGAAGTAAAGCCTAAGAATGGTTGTGAGAAATTTCGCAGGATGCATAGCTTTTATTTACTTAATAGGTGGCCCCATCTTTTCTGCACATGCTTACATAGATTGTGTGGTCTACCCCTGGCCCTTTTTTCCAACTTAAGTTCCAAGTTACTTTTTTCCAAGTAAGCAATAGTGTTACTTTAAGATTGCCCTCATGTTTTTTCATTCATAGGCTACTAATGACTTAAGTTCTTTCCACTAGACGGGGATGACAAGAAAGGTTAAGAGACACAGTTTAAAAATTAGAAGGAAAGGGCAAGGTCATTAAAATTTCAGAGGATTAGAGCATAGAGAATAGTGCAATGGCTGCTATACTGGAATCTTGAATGTAAATCTAGGGAGCACATGAATTCAGTAACTAGTTGTGTTTGTCAGATCTTCATGAACTGTGAAATGCAGCTTAGTGTACGAATATGGACTTAACATTATCTTAGCTGAGATTCTGCTGCTAATCAGTTATATCTATCTATCTATCTATCTATCTATCTATCTATCTATCTATCTATCTATCTCATCCAGACAGATTTAACTTTTGAGTCCATGCTCTAATATTGGGATTTTAAATAATTTTTCTCCCTACTCCATGAATTATATATAAACTTAAATGTCTGTGAAAACATTTTGAAATATGAGAAGTTTTGAATAATTTGTACCCCTGTTGCACATGTGCCATGTCCTGCAGTCATTGCTTATTTTTTTCTCATTCTAAACTATAGGCTGCTTGAAACTGTATTACTTGTTTCAGAATCCTTAGCACAGAGTACGGCTGGACTTATTCATTACTATGAGTGAATGTATAAAGAACTAATAGAAAAACAAAGGAAAACAGTTAATAGAATTGGGAATATTGCACATTAATCATGAGAAATGATACTGTAACTCTGAAAATATTAGTAATATTAGTAATAGAAGTGCTTTTGGAAAAGTTTTTGGAATATTGTTTCCATAAATTAAGAAACTTGAAATACTTTGTAATTAATTAACTGGTATAGACTGACTAGTCTCTTAATAATTGTTGAATAGTGTAGAACTTGTTTCAAATGATATTTTGTGTTCATATTATGTTTTATGTTTGCTTCTCATATGATACTTTGTTTCTAACCAGTTGAATATTAATGCTCTTACCCTTTATGATAAAAGGGCATACCCCTTTAATAATATATAAGCATTAACACAACTGTAATTTAACTTAATATGGCAGTTGAAAATTTCCTACTTAGTATTTGGAAAATGACCATTAGATGTAATGGCATTAAAGTGTTTTGTTTAGATTAGCTATCCAAATAAAAACAACAAAATTTTTATTATATCAGGAAAAGCACTTTTACTATTCCATTAATATTTAATTTGTATGTAAAGAATGTTCAGATCTTGGCATCTGGCTTATGTTATCTAAGGACAGAAAAAATATGAATGGATGCATCCTCTTCTCTAATATTGTGTTGGCTGCATGTGCAGACCTTTCTGCATGGATGAGAGGAAGATGTATATCTGTTATTCAGCACGCTCCTTGAATCTTTTTGGAAGTGCCACTCCCAGATTTTTTTTTTCTTTCTTTTGTTGTAGTCCTTACAAGTCCTGCTTGTGTATGTACTCACATTCACTGTGCTTGTGTTTTATGGCTTCAATTTAGGCAGCTATTTTTGAAAATCTAGGCTTATTTATTTATTTATTTGTTTTGAAATGCTCAACATTCCAAGAGAGCTCTGCAGATAATAGGATGACAAAAACCATGTGACTGAGCTTTGGTTATTGTCAAATGTTTCACTTTGCTAGAGTCTTTGATCTCTACCTTAGAAGCTTACATCCAGAATTCATGAGTCTAAGTGATGGATGAGTTATTGTATATTCTAGCTGGCAAAATGGTGGCACCCCCCCTTTTCTCTGTCTCCCCTTTTTTTCTTTCTCTGTCTGTCTCTGTCTCTTCTGTCTTTCTTTGTATATATTCTTGAGAGTGTGATATTGAAGGAATTCACCTAACATCAGTGCCAGGGTTTTAATGATTCTATGCAAAGAATTTTAAGAAAATATTTTTATGGCTTGTGAATCCTATGGAGTTCCTGTTAGGAAACACATGAATCAAATAGTTTGTGATTATGTATGTTTTGTGGCCTTTGTGTAATTTGATTTTGAAATTATAAACTGACCATCTCTGTAAACGCAGAATATTCACTTACTCCCTTTCTACTCATCTACGTCCCAACTTAAACATATATACTCTGGATATCTAAATTAACCTTAATGTTATCTTAGAGACAGTATCATTAGAAAATAGTTGACAGTTACTGGAATCACTTAGTGTCAAGTCCAAATAGATAAAACTTCACTGATGTACATAATTAAGAATTTATTATCATCCTATTTCAGCAAATTGAATTTGTATTGCTCTTCCCAGCCTTTGAGCATTAATGAAATTGTGGTAACAGTAGAGTTCATATTTTACTAGCTAACTATCCCAATCCTCAGATTACGTGATATCCAGACCCTCAAAGTCTTTGTTCTTACCTAGTAATTTTTAGGAATCTTTAGGGACTATTTCTTACATTCCCAGAGAAATTCTTTCTGCTGATATTACCACTACCTCTTTGGGGCATGCAATTCTTCCTGTTGTTCAGCTGGGATAATTATTTTGCCATTGGTGCCTTATCCAGAAGGGAGATAAAAGGCCAAGCTATGGATTTTCTTTTCTTTGTTTTTCCTTTTTTTTTTTTTCAAGCTACAGATTTTCAAAGGAAGTTTGCAGAAATGAATTATACAATTCTTATATTCCACGTGAATAAAAAAGGGGTGGCTGTGGAGAGAGGATTTTATGAGACGAATTCTTTGAGTGAGTTATACTGTGAGTCTTACATCTTTAAATAGAGTGATCGGGGGTGGGGGGTTTGTCAGTGGGAACCAGTGAATCTTGGTATGATGTTATAGCAGTTTGGGGGGAATAGTGGTTAGATGCTCAGCTCATACTTAAGGAAGTTGATGTAGCCTGCAATACATGGCACAGATGGCTGAGCCTCTAGGGAAGTGACTACATTTCTACCTGATGGCATGTCAAAGAGCATGGGTACCAAGGACCTATTGAGGAACTCGGGGGGAAATGTTTACCTGGGGTCATTTTAAAAGAGGATCATGTCAAGAAGGTAGGGAACCTCCATCAGTAAGAAGATGTGGGGTATGGAAGCTGAGGAGGGGCGAGGAGTGGTTAACCAAAGGAGAAACACTGGCTGCATTAGTTAAGCCAGAGGTAGAGAGGCCCTCTAGGGGAGTGAGTCTCTAAAGAACCTAGGGAAATAATCCTCAGGAGAGAGTTGGCTTTAGCGATTTCCATGGCCAGAGAAGAAGAATTTTGTTAAGTGTCAAGTGAGAACTTTCCTTTCCAGTACTCCACAATAATCCTGGAAATGCTCAGTGATAGAAATAAATTGGAAACAAGGTGTATATAAAAGAAAAGAACCCAGGTAGAGTTTGTCCTTTACAGAACTCAGATCCTTCCTACTTCAGCTGGGAGTGGGTAGATAAGAGATACAGAGGCTTCCATTTCCTGAATGTCCAGAAAATCATGGAGACTGTCCACAGTCTCATCTTGTGAGCTGGTGGAGGACTGTTCCTCTTAAGCACATGCAGAGGAACAATGGGAAATAAAAGTAAACTGCCTCCAAACTTGACATTCCAGGAATCCTGCTTACCAAATACTTGCTGTGTTTGATACTACAATTTCCAGATCATCCAGGAAATACTTTTCTCCCTTTGTGTTACCGATTTGTGTGTGTGTGTGTGTGTGTGTGTGTGTGTGTGTGTGTGTTACACCTAAAAGGATCCCAATGAAGTTTATTTTTTCAGTGCTTCACAAAATTCAATGGCAGAGGTTTCTCGGGTTTTGCTTAGAGCTTTCTTTATTTCAGGACCTCCCAGCTGAGCCAGGGACAGATGTGAGAAATCTCTGTCACACAGGATGTACACAGAAGCCTAATATAAGCTTTTTTTTTTTTTGTACTAGAATACATCTTAATTTTAAATATGTAAGTGTGCTGTCTCTCACCAAGAGGAGCATATAGCGTATAATGTTTCCCAAGCTAGCTTTTGGTGAACAGAGAATGAACCAGTTATATACTTGGCTTAGTGCTAACTATAATAATAATGTCATTCGGTGAACTGTTCTCTGGCATTGTTGAGAAAGAGAGTGCAGGTGGACAATTTGTTAGCTCTGGCAAGATCAGTATCCTGCTTAGAGCTACCTCAGAGTAACCTCACAGGTTACTATTTCAGAACCAAAGGAAAAAAGTAGAGGGAAACATTATTCTTAGAACAGAATTTTTTCCCCTTCTCAAAATTCCTCAAGTAATAGATGGGACAAGGAAAATATGGAATATGCGTCACATTTTAAAATTTTTTAAAAAGATAAATTTGACCTAACTGAATATAAAGTGAATATAAAGTTATAAAGTACATATAAAATACAAAATGTATTACCTAGAATTTTCTGTGTTTGCATTTTGGAATCATACCTGCTATGATGGATTCCTTTTTCCAATACGTTCTAATTTGGGTCCATTACCAAAGTGACCAAAGCCAGAGTTTTCATGTGTGTGAACTGAGGTCAGTAATACCTGTCTTACAAGATGGTTGTGAGGATTCAGTGGAGGAGGGTACTTTATAAAGGATAGCTCCATTTACTATCATCAGTGTCAGCAAGAAAGTCATTAGGTTATTAAGAGAGGTTATAATTACAGTATTAATTTTTTTTTTAAGATTTTATATATTTATTTGATAGAGAAAGTGAGCGAGAGAGAAAGCACGAGTGAGGGGAGAGGGAAAGGGAGAAGCAGACTCCCCTGCTGAGCTGGGAGCCTGATGCAGGGCTCAGTACCAGGACCCTGAGATCATGACCTGAGCCAAAGGCAGAGGCTTAACCAACTGAGCCACCCAGGCGCCCCTACAGTATGGATTTCTGAGTTCCTGAAAAGAGCACAACTGTTCAAGAAGAATGGACATAAAAATGTTAAACACAGAACTGACTTAATTTAAAATGAATAATTGTAAGGCATTATAGCATTGTACTAGAACTAATTAATAGGATCTTTTGAGTCAAGAAAATATCAGATAAAACATTGTTATGTAAGTGACTCATGGATATTCCATAAACACAGATGACCTTTAGGAAGCTCACATTCCTGCCATCTGAGGAGCTTCTGCTACTGTGGAAGATTTTGTTCCTCTTTTGGTGTTCTTACTGATGGTTGCTTGTGAAGAATTCCTTGTTTTTATTGCCTTGATGCCAGGACGTGATAGCCTATAGGTGGTGAATCTCTACTTTTTCTGATCTACTGGGAAAGGAGGGAAAGAGGCATTCCCAGCTTAAATACTTCAACTATATATGGTTTAATGTACCAAGAACTAATTTGGGCACATGACAGATATATTACTAAATTGGGATTCTATGCCTCTTATGCCCTAATCATATTTTAAGATCAAAACTGACATAGGGGTCAACTTTTAGACAAAATCCGCTTGGAAACTGAGAATTCTTTTTTTTCCCCCTAACTGATCAAATAGATTATTTGGTAGAGATTTGATGGACAGATCTGAATTTGAGTGCACTTGGAAGTTGTTCTCTTGCCTCCATTAAGTCTATTTCTGCTTGTGTTACAGCTCCAACTCTAAGTGCATCATGGTAATCTCGCTCTTTTGCCACAGATGGCTTTGTGAGCATATGTCTAGGCCCCGCAACATATGCCATTCCCCTGTTAGGTACATGGCCTCAGGGGCATTTTTGGGAAAATGGCAAGGGATTAAATTCTGTAGGTTTGATTCTGTAGGCAAAGGCATTCTCTTTACTGGGCCAGACTGAATGAAGGACAGTCTTTGATGACTGTCCAACTGGGGCCTGAGGGATGAAGCTGACATTCTGGGCAGAGGACCACAAAGACTGAATGAACCTGAATCTCTCATGTCTTTGAATTTCTGGATCAGCTTAACCTGAATCTTCTCCTATCCCTACTTTTCCTGTAATGTGAAATGATATGTTTCTGTGCACTTAAACCACTTTAAATTGGGTTTCTTTGGCATTAAATTCTGATGCTAGAATTGGAATAAAGTCCTCCGCACACAATGTGTGGACAAAATCTTTGGGATCTTATAATACACGAGTTATAAATTTTTATGAATGGGAAGTTCACTTAAGAGTTTTGTTTATTAGAATGTGTGACATACTTTTATTGGATATTGCAGCTCTCTCTTCTATTTGATTTCTCACAGGTTATTGATTATAATTCCCTTATTGATAAAGATTATATCCTCTTATTGGTGAAGTTCCTTCTCTTCTTCCCCACTGTCTGGAAAAAAGTTAGATGTGGTACCCTCCTGGGCACTGCAGGGGTACAGGATATGGACTAGAAGGAAGCAAACCTGTTGGGAATAAATTTCTTCTGCTAAAAAAGACCAAACCAAAATTCAAGTAACTTAATTGATTCTGATGTTTGATGTGGAAGGATCTGAACTGGTATGCTGAGCAGCGAGCTGGGCTCCTTTTCTATTTACCAGGAGGGAAGTGTGCTGCTTGGCATCAAAGCCAACTAGAATGTGGGTTTTATATCCTGTAAATACAGGCTGCTGACAAAAATATAACTTCATTTTTTTGCCTATTTGTACATGCTAAGTTGTCTGAATATCTTTTTTTTTTTTTCTTTGCCAAAGGTTATTCGGACTCTTAATGTTTTTATCCCTGCTATAAAATTCAGCATTAAAAATAAAGTTATTATCCAGAATGGAAATTGAAACAGAACCAGCTTTTTGCTAAAAGTTCTTAGCTTTGAGGGACTTAATACTTCCTTACAGAGTATTACTTTTTCCTATTAAGTATCTTGTAATTGTGCTGTCTAGTATTTTAAGAAGGTAAGGATAGGATAATCTGACTTTCAGTGCTTTAACAAACCAACTCAAATATTAGTAGCTTGAAACAGTGCCATTTATTTTGCTCATGAATCTGCAATACGGGCAGGGTTCATCTGGGACAGCTTGTCACTTTTCCATTTGGTGCCAGCTGGGGTGATTTGAAGGCTGGGGACTGTGGTCATCTGAAGACTCATTCATGTGTCTTCTAATTGATTCTGGAAAAGAGTAAAACAGTAGGAGACTGGCCTTGGGCTCCTTGGCCATGTCTTTCTCTGTGTGATCTCTTCAGCATGTTGGTTTAACAGTAATTAGACTTCTTTTCATGTAGAATCAATACTTTCAAAGTTCATGTCCCAAGTGGAGAGAACCAGGCAGAAGCAGTTTTCTTATTTGATCTAGTCTTTAGGTCACACACTGCACTACTACTGTTTTATATATGGTAGAAACACGTCATTTAGACTACCTCATATTCAAGATGTGGAGAATTAGGTTCTATCTTTTTTTTCTATCTTTTTTTTAAGCTTCTGTTTTTTAATTTGGTTTGTTAACGTTATATTTTACGTTTGTTGAGTATGGGACTATGTCATAGCATTTAACTAGGGCTTTGAATGCAATAGGAGTGGAATAAGCCTTGTTTTTAGATGGTCTATGCTCTGTACCCTTTTTTTTCTTACATCTTTATTTTTTTTTAAATATTTTATTTATTTATTTATTTATTTGACAGAGAGACAGAGAAGGAACACAAGCAGGGGGATTGGGAGAGGGAGAAGCTGTCTTCCCACTGAGCGAGAAGCCCAATGTGGGGCTTGATCCCAGGACTCTGGGATCATGACCTGAGTGGAAGGCAGATGCTTAATGACTGAGCCACCCAGGTGCCCCTTCTTACATCTTTATTGAGGTATAATTTGTATACCTTAAAATTCACTCATTTTAACTAAACAATTGGATTAGTTTTAGTGAATTTACAGAGTTGGGCTGGCATCAGCACAATCCAGATTTAGAACATTTTCATTACCACAATAAAATTTCTCATGACTATTTATACTTCATCTCCAACCCCAAGCAATTAATAATCTAGTTTCTGTCTTTCTCGATTTGCTTTTTTGAACTATTTATATAAATGGAACCATACATTATGTGTTGTTTTGTTTTTGGCTTTTTTCACTTAGCATAGTTTTTTTGAAGTTAATTTTATATCCTATCAACTTCATTCCTTTTTATTGCAGAATAGTATTTCACTATGTGGATATACCATGTATATTCTTTAACCACTCAAAAATAGACATTTGAGTTGTTTTTCACTACTTGGTTATTATGAATAATGCTATTATGAACATCGGTGTACAAGTTTTTACGTGGACATATGTTTTTCATTTCTCTTGGGCAGACATCTAGGGGTGAGGTTGCTGGGTTTTCTGGTAAATGTATGTTTAACCTTTTAAGAAAATGCCTCTTTTTCAAAGTGGCTGCACCATCTATATTCTTACCAGTAGCTTATGAAGATTCTTATTGGAATACATCTTTCTAAAAGTTTTCTGAAGGCATTTTTTGGGTTGAATAAAAGAAGATTTGTGAATGAATTTACTTTGTGGGCAAGTATATATTTTATCATTTTTTAGGCTACAGATGGGGATGTGTGGCTGCTTTTATAAGAATGATGAAGTAGGGAAGGAAGAGAAAATAAAGTAGAAGGAAAGGGAGACAACTCCATTCTCCATCCTTTGAACAATTACTGTTTAATTTTTTGTTGAAGTTCGTTAATTTAAGGTTTTTTTAAATTGAGATAATTAACATCTTAGAGGTATACAATATAATGACTTGATATTTGTATACATTATAAAATGATCACCACAATAAATCTACTTAACATCCATCCCCTCACATTTAGAATTTTTTTTCTTATGATAAGAACTTTAAAGATTGACTCCCTTAGCAACTTTCAACTATACAGTACAGTATTATGAATAATAGTTGCCATGCTGTCTGTATGTTACAGCCCCATGACTTACTTTATAACTGGAAATTTGTACCTTTTGACTCCCCCTCCCCCGTTCTTTGCCTCTGGCAACCACCCATCTGTTCTCTATATCAGTTCCTTTCCTTTCCTTTCCTTTCCTTTCCTTTCCTTTCCTTTCCTTTCCTTTCCTTTCCTTTCCTTTCCTTTCCTTTCCTTTCCTTTTCTTTTTTCTTTTCTTTTTTTTTTAAGATTCCACTTACGTGAAATCACCTGGTATTTGTTTTTTTGCCTGACTTATTTCACTTAGCATAATGCCCTCAGGGTTTATCTACATTGTCACAAATGTCAGGATTTCTTTCTTTTCCTATGGCTGAATAATATTCCATTGTGTCTGTGTATGTGTATATTGATGTATATATGTGTGTGTTATATATTTTTTCTCTAACCACATCACATTTTTCTTTGTCCACTCATCAGTCAGTGGACACTTAGGTTGTTTCCATATATTGGCCATTGTAAATAATCCTGCAATGAATATGAGAGTGCAGATATCTGTTTGAATTAGTGTTTTTGTTTCCTTTAGATAATTACCCAGGTGAGATTTCCTGACCTTATGGTTTCTATTTTTAATGTTTTGGGGAACCTCAATACTGTTTTCCATAGTGGCTATATCAGTTTACATTCCTACCAATAGTGCACAAGTGTTCACTTTTCTCCACATCCTTGCCAACACTTGCTATTTCTTGTCTTTTTGATACTAGCCAATCTAACTGGTGTGAGGTGATATCTCATTGTAGTTTTGATTTGCATTTCCCTGATGATTAGTGATCTTATGTGCTTTTGCATGTACCTGTTGACCGCCTGTATTCTTGATTATAATACCTTACTAAGATCTAAGGTGATCTTCACTTTGTGCCTTATTATACTTTTTTTTAAAGCTTCTATTTATTTATTTGACAAGGAGAGAGATCACAAGTAGGCAGAGAGGCATGTGGGGGGGAGGGGGAAGCAGACTCCTTGCCCAGCAGAGAGCCCGATGTGGAGCTCAATCCCAGGACCCTGAGATCATGATCTGAGCTGAAGGGAGAGGCTTTAACCCACTGAGCCACTCAGGCACCCCTTTATTATACTTTTCCATGATTTTTGTGATGGTAAAGACTGTTATTTTGAAATACTACTTTGCATTGGGACATTCCTTAAATTCACTTTTTCTTTGTGGCAAGGCTCATTTCATAGAAGATTTGAACTGATTAATGAGATTTTCAAGCACAACAAAGACATTGTTTGAGAAACTTATGATAACACTACCTATCACAAAATTGATGTTTCCTTGTAAATAAATTGAAGTTGTAACATTTTTGGCAGGAATTAAAGCATCTGATGTTACTCTGTCTCATTACTGTTTGATGTTTTGACTGTCATGATGCCTGCCACTTTACTCCACTGTGAAGTTACTTTTTCTGTGTTTGGAATTAGTAAATTAAGTTCTATGTGAAGGAAGACTATATATGTAAACATCCTGTCATCATCCTATCACCTTCTGATTGAATCTGTTAGTGATTCTAACAAGCAATGTTTTTAATGCCTCTCAGTTAACTTACAAAAAGAAACATTGAAGAGATAATGCTCAATGGAAGAAACATTTAATGATTTTCAGGTCATCTGTTTGGGCAATACAAAGGTAATGTTTGGGTAAACATTAAACATTAGCTTATACCACACAAAATCAAGGATAGAGCTTTGATGCTCTGCTCCTCACTGTCATGTTTAGAGCCAGAGTACTTGACTCTCAAGTTCTCTTACAGGACATTGGGCACATATTTTGTGCACTCATTTTGTGTGTCCCTCTCTTGCTTTGTATCCTCGTTCTTCATTGCTTTATTTTTAACTCCATTTTAAATTTATCTTATCTTACTGTGTTATATTATCTTACTTTATCTTACTTTAAAAATCTTTAAATTTATCTTATCTTACTGTGTTATATCTTCATAAGATGTTTGGAGATTCTTTTTAGAGAAAAAAAAGGAAACCTTTACATTTTGCCTGTTTCCAGGGCATATAGGTCTTTGTTCTGGAGGATCAACTGTTGAGTTATCAGTTTTTGACAGGCACAAAAATAAAATATGTTAAATAATGGCCCAGCTTAATTCCTGGAAAGCCATCCTGATTTCCATCTCATTTTTATTTAATCTTACACCAACATTTACTGTTTTGAATCTTTCATAGTTTTCCTTGTGTCCTCATGAAATTATAACCTTGTTTAGGACAAGGGCTATCCATGCATTATATAGTATTTCCAGGTATTATGTACTCATATGTATATATGATCTGTTGAACATAACTATAGTATAGTAGCCTTACGTCCTTAGTCTCTAGTAAGATGTGATAGGCAACTTACTAAGTCAGTTCTTACGAAATTAAATGGAGAGTAAACTTGAGTCTGGCTATTCTTCTGACACTTGTGTTCCTATAATTTAACATGTCAGCAGATCCTAAGTCAGTGAGATTTGGTGATCATTCAGATAAATCATTAATGTAAGATAAGTGTCCTTTTTCTTTTTTTTTAAGATTTTATTTATTTATTTGACACAGAGAAAGGGAGAGAGATCACAAGTAGGCAGAGAGGCATGTGGGGGGAAGGGGGAAGCAGGCTCCTTGCGGAGCAGAGAGCCCGATGTGAGGCTCCATCCCAGAACCCTGAGATCATGACCTGAGCCGAAGGCAGAGGCTTTAACCCACTGAGCCACCCAGGTGCCCCTAAGTGTCCTTTTTCTTAATAAGTCACAGTGACCTGAACATTTTTGTAATCAATAAAGATGAATATGAATGATTGTGAACACAGCAGTTTTGGAATTATTCTCTGGTTAATTGAACTAAACATACTGTAACTTCCACTTGCCAGCTAATCAGAAACACTCTTGACAGAATCTACTATGAAGAAAATGGAAAGGAGTAACTTGAGGATCTTTGGAATAAGGTCTGAAGGTGGTACAGTGCAGAAGTACCTTTGCCCCAGTACAGAGTTGATGCTATACTGACCACTACCGGTAAAGAGTGACTGTAAACAGGCAGTGTGTTCAATTTTATGTCAAATAATTGGTGATTCTTAAGATATAAAGAGAAACCAAGGGCTAGAATGATTTTCCAGACTTCACCTATAAAGATAATATAATGCCAGGCATCTTGTTAACTTTTAGATTTGTGATATGGCCTTAGTTTTTAGTCTGTTGACTATAAGTTAAGTCAAAAGTGGAAATATGAACTAAACTTTAAATTACCTTGTTAAGTTATGAAGTAACAATGTTAGAAGGGAGGGAAAAACTTGTGAAAGCATATATTGAGTGTGCTCAGTATACATGATCTCTGTAATTTTTCAAAATAGTTATGTGTTCCTTATATTTCTTACAAAGTGGACATGCATCACTTGCAAAGGAATATCACAAAGCAGTTGTCCCTTTGTTCTTTGCCTCAACTCATCAGAGGTCCCTGCCACACTTCTGTCAGTAACAGTATCTTTCTATTGCAGGTATTTTCAAAGAGGAGACCAAGTTGGAAAAGGTTCTTCTATTCCTTGAGCATTTCCTTCCATAGAGGCTCAAGACACTACTCAAGACTTCCCACTTTTGGGATGCCTGGGTGGCTCAGTCAGTTAAGCATCTGCCTTTGGCTGAAGTCCTGATATCAGGGTCCTAGGACTGAGTCACTGCTTCAGGCTCTTTGCTTAGCAGGGAGCCTGCTTCTCCCTTTGCCTGCTGCTTCCCTTGCTTGTGCTCTCTCTCTTAAACTCTCTCTGACAAGCAAATGAATAAAAAATCTTTAGAAACTTAAAAAAAAAAAAAGGACTTCCCACCTTTAGCACTAATAACCAAAGGGACTTAATATTCACTAAATAAAGTATATAAATAGAAGTTACTTGTTTTTATAATGCTAATAATCAACATTTAGTTGTTAATTCCATTTTTAAAAATTTTGTAGCTTGAATTTAGAACATGTCAAGAAGAAAAATATGACCATGACCATCTCTCTCTCTCTCTCTCTCTCTCTCTCTCTCTCTTCCTGCTGCCACTTGTAAAGGTTTAAAAAGGAAGGGGCAATTTGTTTTAAAGCAGGATGCTGAGGCATTCATCTTTTAGGATTCTAATATTTTTATGATAGAATTTGTGTAAGGCTATCTCTTGATAATGTAGAAGAGTGTTTAAAGTTGTCCCAAAATTTATATTAAATTATTAATAAGTGAGGAGAAACATGAGTTCATTTCAGTTCAATAAGGCACTATATTAGTCTACTATTAACTGTTTGTGCAATTTTAATTTCTTTGGGCTTCCGTGTCTTTAATTCTAGAAGGGACAGTATTAGATATGATTATCTCAGAGCTGCCCAGTAGCTTTAGATTATTTTCTATCTAGTTTAATCTTGATATTTGAAAAACATAGATTCAATTTGTAGATACACCATGAAGTACAGTCTCTTCGACAAATCAAGACATACATACTTTTGTGTATACATTTACTTTATAATTAGATGACACTGAATATGCTAAGTGGGTGTCACATTCAGGTTAATTCTGATACACAAATTCCTTTTTTTCTTCCCCTGCCCTAGAAAGCAGTTGCTTTAACTTTGTAAACTTGTCCATCCATGTAGAGTCATAGATAAAAGTGATGAGTATTTGAGTTTATTTGACAGGAAGTTCTTGGCAGTTAATACCAAAGGGTTTTTCCATAGTTCTTTTTATTGTTGCTTTTTGGTTTTTGCAGGAATTGAGTTCAATTTAGGGGCAGAACTTCCCTTCAACTCTGTGGATTTAATTCTTTGCTGTGGCAGTGACTTTAAAAACCTCAGAAGACGTAACACTTTTATGAATAGTAATGGCCCATAGTGCAATTGTGAAGTCTATATAGAATAAAATTTTTACTCCTTTGTCATTATAATCACGTTCTGTATTTCTGTGATAGCTAACATAGAATAAAATCTAAATTTCATACTGTGGTTTTGAAGACCTTACCTGCTCTGCCATCTGCTTTAATCTCAGACATTCCCTGTTGCCTTCACTGTGATTTAGTCATGCCAAGCTTCTTTTCTTTCCATCAACATGTCAAGCATGCTTCTGTCTTAGGAGGTTTATACTTTCTGTTCTTTTTCCCTGAAACTCTTCCAGATCTCTGAGGACAGATCAGGGAGTGAGGAGTTATTATAATTCATGTTTCAATTCAAGGTATCTCTCTTTTTTTACTTTGTTTACCACCCAATTTAATTAGTATCCCCACTGCCTTTATTTTCTGTCACATCAACTTCTTTTGTTTTCTTTGTGATTTCTATCAACTGGTATTATATTTTTATTTTTTTTTATTTTGTGCTTATTTGACTTTATGAATTATGAAATAGTATAGCCTTTGTATTCCACAGGAAATATTTGCTTGAAACCTATTTGATCTACAGGTATCAACTCAGGAATTACACCTTAATGATTCAATCATTTTCAATTAAATCATTGGAAACATCTAGTTTTGGTTTATAAGCAATTGATTTGTGATTAATTTTAAATTCTCACCTGAAAAGTTGTGAAGAATAGTCTATGTGTTATTTCTGGTTGAACAATTACACTCACTGGGTATGTACATATCAGTACTACATTCTCTGTCATTTATATATGTAAACCAAAAAGAGAAGCATTATTACCATGTAATTTTTATGTGAGTCTGGTCTACAATAAAGTTGTCATTTATTAGGGGAGCCTATTCACAGTTTGCCACACATGTAGCTACAGCAGGCAGCTGTGTTTTCACCAACCTAATTATCTCTCTCATTGGACCATCCATGGTGCCAAAAATCCCCACCATTAAATTACCATGCTGTTTTAAGTGTCCCCAGGGCAAACAGCTTTCAGTGTACGAAAAGCAGATTTTTTAGCACTTGTCAGTAAATCAGATTTCCTGGTTGTTAGAGAGCATGGAGAAAGGTCTTGATGAGAGAAGCCATAGAAATTATAAGACTTTATTGGTGGGCCAAAGAGTATGGTAATGTTTGGAAATATTTAGAATTCAGGTTTCCTGGAAGCAAAGTCCTTGGTAAGGGGCTCCAATGGGAGAGAAAAGGGATGATGGTGCATAGCCTAAATAAACACACTAGAATAAAGGCCAAACAAAGCTGAATTGGGGGCAACTGAAGAGGTAGAAGTTTCTGAAAACAAATTTTATCTTCTTCACAATTTGACCTAGGCTTGCTCTTGCTTTGCCTTTTGGCCTAACTGCTCTAATTGTAACATAGTACAATTACAGTAATGTAATTTAGCATGTTCCCTGGCTGTAGAGATAGCATGCTCCCTGGCTGTTAAGCTGACAGACCAAAAGAAGCTGTGCTTTTCATTCCTCATTCTTTCAAGGGTGTTTATAAGCCTAATTGAAGTTTTGGCACAGTGATAAGATAGTAGGCCATTGCTTATTCATCTCTAATAAATATTGAAGGGCAGGCTGTTTTGCCAAATAGCATTTAGCTTTCCTATTCTCCCTACCCTATCCCCCAGTGCTTGTTCAAAATTCATTTCCAAATGGGCAACTAGAGTTGGTAAAGAATCAGAAGTTGCAGAAGTTCGTCTCATCCATTCTTCTTTTAAAAGTAGAAATGAAAGTTTAATGATAGGATTAAGCTTTTGTTTGCATGCATAGTGAAAAATCATAACCTGGCATGCCCTAGTAGAAGGTGGTCTATATTCATTATCTGTTAAAATTGTCATTTTCCTTAAAAGAAAGAAACTGGTGTGTTTGTGTGTGTGTGTGTGTGTGTGTGTGTGTGTGGTGTGTCTTAATCTGAAATCCATACACTTCAGTTTTTCTCTTTCTCAGTGGTTTCAAAATACTTCACAATCAATAATACATGAATGAATGGAGTATTGTTTGAGACTGAGGCCAGTATATGGATAGGAAAATGACAATTTAGTTTGATGAATGCAAAGTCCAGCATTGTCCATCTTAATTTTAGTTTGATTTGGCATTTTTTATTCTCTAACTTCTCTTCCAACTCCTTCTCCCATGTAGTTGTGCACCTTCGCTTCAGCCAATGCACTTGTATCAAAAAAATGGGGGTTTTTTTTTGGCCTTCACTGTATGCCTCAGATACTGCTCCAGGTCCTTGGGAATACAAAAATTTAAAAAAAGGTGAAAAGAAAGCTGGTGGCATAGGCATTTCCTTAGAACTACTCCTAATTTCACTGGGAAGACAGACTGGCATGGTGTGGCTTATAGAGAGAGATCTGTGATCCACTGTTACAGTGGTATAATCACAATTCTGGGGCTAACTTACACTGAGAATATTAAGGAAGCCTCACCAAGGACATGACATTTGGGCTGAGGTTTAAAGGATAAGAGACATTTAGGTAGGGATGAATAAGGGAACCAGGGAAGGAAAACCAAAGGAAAGGTCACAATATAAGCTAGATTTTATAAATTGTGTTCTATGGTGAAAGAAAAGACTTGCCACATAGAAGTGGCGGCAGAAAATGTTGTGAGGAGTTAGTGAGGGGCTTCTTCATTAAGGATTGAGGGATACTGGACTAAGGAAATGTCTTTTATATTGAAGGTTATGGAGGGATGATAAAAGCTAGGAAATAACATACTCTTCTTTTATGGACATTCTGGCAGCTAGATAGAAAATTAGTTTGGGTGGATTGTAAAACTGGGTGCTGATAAGTATGTAAGATGAATGTTCTAATTCTGGATAGAGGTGATGGGATGCATGCCAAGGCAGTGGGGAGATCATGGATAGGATGTGGAAGATGGAGAGGTTGAAGTCTGGGGCAATGGAGAAGCTTCCAGAATTTGGTGTCATTCACTGAGAGGAGACAAACTGAGATTGGAGAAGGCTGGAACATATCTTGAGGGGTTTTTTTGTTTTGTTTTTTGTTTTTTTAAAGATTTTATTTATTTGACAGAGAGAAACACAGGGAGGGGGAACACAAGCAGAGGAGGGAATCATAGCGGGAGAAGCAGGCTCCCTGCTGAGCAGAGAGCCTGATGCGGGGCTCAATCCCAGGACCCTGGGATCATGACCTGAGCCAAAGGCAGACGCTTAACGACTGAGCCACCCAGGCGCCTTGAGGGTTGTTTTTGAGGTGCTTCTGGGAGTGGGACAAACATTTGGTTTACAGATAGAGAGTTTAGCAGAAGTATCTGAGCTGCAGACAAGATTTATAAGCCATCAATCACTTCACGTGATATTTGAAGCATGAAACTACATTAGGTCACCCACAGATAAGGTGTAGAGTTTTCTCTTATCTTGAAATGTAAGATAAAGGTAAGTTTGTTGAGTCTATCTCTGCTTGCTTTACTCTGCAAAAGAGTTCTTGAAAGCTTATTAAGTCAGAAGGCCATTGAAGAAAATAATGTAAGATACACCTGAATGCTCTCAGGACAATATATTTATTAGCAGGGGTGAGGTGGAAGCTTTATTAGCTTTGTGTCTTTATGTTAATGTGCAAAGGTATTTTTTGTTGTTGTAACTTTACAGTCCAGTTTTATTATATTATTGAATTATCTGAAAAGGTGCATTTTCTCATATAGATTTTCAGATTAATTTTTAGATTAATTAAAATGTCTTAACTTTAGTCATACTCTAGACTATGTTAGGCATTCCTAAAAGCCCAAAGGTGGGGACAGGGTGTGATTATCCACAAAGTGATGAGAGTTGCTTGTCAGTATTCTGTGTAGGGACCTGGGTGATGTTGAGATAAGAACTAGGGTTTTACGAGCATCAACACTATTCTTGCTTATGTAAACTGAGCATCACAGAAGCTAAGTTTTCTTCTTCACTAAATATACTATCTCTTAGTTTTTTAAGAGGAAGCAAAAGAGAGAGAGAGAGATTGTTCCCCATACCTTTTCATAATTTCATATAGGATGACTTAGGCGCCCCTCAGCATAGTTTTGTTACTGCTTTGCATTATATCAGGTTGTGCACGTCACCATGAATGTATCAGAGTCTGAATCCCAGGCTGGCTGCTGCTGTCAGGAAGGGAAGTCATTTCCAAACTTCCAAGCTTTTTTTCTGGAAAAGAATCATAACCATTCTTTTAGCTAGTTCTATAAATTGAAAGTAATTCATGGCCTGAGGGTAAGACCAAAAGAAGTCAGATATTAATGATTTATTAAATGATTATGTTTTCTGTTGGGACATACTTTTCACAGATAAGGAAAAGTATATATATATTATATGTAATATATATATATTTAAGATTTTATTTATTTGACAGAGAGAAACACAGCGAGAGAGGGAACACAAGCCGAGGAAATGGTAGCAGGAGAAGCAGGCTTCCTGCCGAGCAGGGAGCCCGATGTGGGGCTTGATCCCAGGACCCTGGGATCATGACCTGAGCCAAAGGCAGACGCTTAACGACTGAGCCACCCAGGTGCCCCAGAAAAGTATATATTTTTTAATGTTTTTTGTCATGCCTTGTAAAGAGAATTTCTTTAGTATTGACACATTACTCTTACTGCGCAAAATAATATAAGACCTCACATAAAGGGCTAAAAGAGGTTCTTTAGTTCATTCGGTAAGAAAACTTTTTGAGAGCTGTACAGTGTGGAAAACTGGCCCAGGTTTATGACCAGATCTGGTTTTGGAAGAGACCAGGCACAAGAGTTAGAACATATGGAATTTATTTAGGAAGTAATTCTTAGCTATGACTAAGAGCCCGTGTTCAAATGCCTGGGAAAGTTTAAAAGAAAATGTTTGCAAAATAAATCATACCTCTTGTTTGCTGAATTGTAGGACTTTGATAACTTTTGGGTACTCATGGACTTTTATAATTATGTATTAAAGCCCTGAAGTTTTTTCTTTTAATTATTTTTTCTTGGTTTTATTTTCACACTGTGATTAGTTTGTTGGTTTATTCAGTTAAGGAATTATTTATTTCAAAATATTTTCTCTTCCTCTTAGCCCCCAGAGATCCTTACAGTACTCACATTCAAGCAGTCACTACCAGGTTAGTTTATAGGAAAGATACACCAAATGTGTTTGTATTAGCTTCTGGTGTTTTTTTTTTTTTCTTAACTGTACAAGTTCCAACTATGGTGTTTATTGTGTTTGTTTATATCAAGATAGTATGTGACATAAACATCCTAAGTAAGTGTCGTACCTGGGAAAGTGAAGTAGGAATTAGTAATACTAGTATGGTTGTATTTCTGAAAGAATATTCATTTTTCTCATTTCTCAGACTTTTATTGGTAGAATTATGTGGGAGAAATGTTCCTATTTTAAGTTAACAGTTCCTAATATTCCCTGTGTCCATACTGCTTCTCATATCACCATTATATTATTACAACTAAGCATTTCATAAGCCAAGAAAAATCATTATTACTCCACTCAGCCTGACTTTTTATCACACATGTAAATATGGCATCAGCACAATAGTGAAACCAAGGATGCAATAAAAAGTCCATATCATTTCTAAAAGAAGAAGAGTAATAGAGAAAATAATGTATCTACATATACGAGTTTAGAAATCAGAAAATAGGAAAATAATCTCATCCCTAACTCTGCAGGTCATTTGTTTTCTTTGGTTTTTACTTTATGATAGCCAAAGTCACAAGTATGTCTTGTGGGGGCAATTCTTACTTTTGGTCCTGCAGTATATTCTTTATTATCTGACAGTGGCCTAATGTGGATTGGCAGAGTAGTTAGGAGTATGGATTTTCGAGTCAGAATGCTGGAGTTCATGTTGTAGTTCTACTACCATCTATGTGTGTGACCTTGGGCAAATTACTTAGCCTCTTTGGGTCTTAAGTTTCCTTATCTGTAAAATGGGAATAATAATAGTACCTTTTCATAAATCTATTGTAAGAATTGAAGGAGAGTTCTCTTGGCCCATAGTAAGTGTTCAGTAATTATTGTTATATATGTACTCTAGAATCTGTTTCCTCATTTACCTGATGGGAGTGATCTGTGCACTTTTCTCATTGTGCTTTTAGGCCCATTATTCTACAACATACTCCCCTACCCGAAATCCCTCTCCTGGTTCCCAGCTAAGATCCTGTAGGGCCATGTTTTTCTTTATTGAGTTTTCAGTTCAGCACAGTAGTGAAATTAACCTTAAGGAAGAAGGAGTAGGGAGAATTTGGAGGGTGACTTACATATCTTTTTTGAGGAGTTACTGCTTTTTCCCTTTTAGCCTATTACGGTCATTTGTAGGATAACAGTCTGCCCTCCAAAGTTTTGACTTAAAGTAAAATAGTGTGTACTTCTTTTCCCCTGCAAAACCAATATATAAGTAAAGAACTGTGTGTGAAAAAAAAATCATTGTAAATCAATAGTTGTTTTTTTGGTAACTGAATCTTTTTCTAAAGATTATCACTGAGTTCAGTTTTCTATTGCTACTTACGTAGATACTGACTGCTACTTATGTTATACAGCATATATCACTACATATTATAAAAATACTAATTATCAAAAATAGTTTATTACCATTCTCAGTAATATGATGAGGAACAGTATTCACTATAGTAACTTATTGCAGATGCCCATTATGGCTGTCAGAAATAACTTTATCAATTTAGCGATGGTCGTGTTGAGTTACCACTGTGGCAAGGGATTTTTGCTAGACAGTGATTGTTAAAAAATCAATAAGACGTTATCTCTTCCTTTCCAGGAACAGAAAGGTAATTGTATCTATGTTTATATAACATATGAAGCATAAATACTCTCACTCTTGTTAGTAAGAGATGATTATAACCAACATTTGTGATCATTCCTTCAGTGTGGAGATTCACCCTCAGGATCATTCTCAACCCAGCACCACAGAAAACTGCTATCACTCAGATAGACTTGGAAGCTAAAACTGTTTATCATCAGTGCTATTTTAGAACTTTGTTCAAGGTGTTGCTATGGAAGCCCAGAAATTCAAAAGTCTTGCTCTGCATAAAAAAGTATAAGTGTGAAGAAGTACAAATGAATTTAATCTTTTGGGTGTTGGGAAAGATACTGAATTGGAAATGTTATAAGCCCACAGGTACATGTTTGAAAGAGATGGTTTAAAAAGTAGATGAGGGGCTCAGTGGGTTAAGGCCTTTGCCTTCAGCTCAGGTCGTGGTCTCGGGGTCCTGGGATCAAGCCCCGCGTCAGGCTCTCTCTGCTCGGTGGGGAGCCTGCTTCCCCCTCTCTTCCTGCCTCTCTGCCTACTTGTGACCTCTCTCTCTCTCTCTATCAAATAAATAAATAAAATCTTTTAAAAAAATAAAAAGTAGATGAAAGGAGTCTTGTATAATTACAACTCTTTCCCACTGTTCGTAGTTTAATATTGATGTCTTCCAAATGTATGTTTAGTTCAAAGCATTGATGTGCTGGAAAAGGTTAACTGCCAACACTTAGGTATTTGTGTGTGTGTGTGTGTATGTGTGTGTATGTGTGTGCACATGCATGTGTATGTGCACATAACCCTGATTTGTAATGCTTATTGATTTCCATGGTGTAAATACTTCCACCTCAGCTGATTTCAACCCCACATCATTTAATGAATACAGAGATACACATACTGTTTCCCTAGAGCCACTGTGAGCCTGCTTCTGCCCACCACTAGCTCCCAATCTCTCTTTCTATACTTTCTCCATTGCTCCCTGTATTAGTTAGGTTAATCTCAGCTTCGCTTATATGCTTTTCTATCCTGCCTAATTCCTTCCTCCCTTCTCTTTTCTCCCTTCCATTTCCTTCCCATTTTTGCAAAATTGGACTAAGCAATTTAAGCAATTGCATATACACTGGGATATCTTAAGTCTTTCTTAAGGTTTTAACAATCTGCCATTACGGAAATACTGAGCAATTGTGATTAAAACACATTAACATTCAGCTCCTAAGATGTAATTGCGGCAAAATAACTGTGACTCTGGGAATTTACTTAATGAATTTCCATTTCTTTTATAAACTCACAATGACTATTAGAAGCTTGCTTAAAATCACAAATGAAGAATTTAAAACAAATGAGTGGTTTTAATTTCTCTCTCCAAGATATTTTTAATAGTGAATACTGAGAGGGGTAGAGAAATATTAGCAGAAGAAATAGCAATAATAGCAGGGTGGGGAGGAGATAAACATTAGATTACATAAAGTATCACTTTGTTGAACCCCCCCCCAGACATAAATGACTTTGACTAGGGGATAAAACCTGGGGTAGGGGGGAGTCCTGTCCCAAATATACGAAATTGACTCAGCTCAAGATATACAATGTTTTTGATATTTAAGGTGGGGAGAAGTGAGAATGTCTATTTTCATCAGCATGAGGACATAAATACATGGGACAGCTGTGTTACAGGAAAGTCATTGGCCATCTCCTGCAGGGTTAACAAACGTGGATGCATCATTGGATACTATTGGCAGTACCACAGATGTATATATGTTCAGTAGATCCCAGGATATCCTGAGAATTCCAAAGGCAGAGTACTGGCTGAAGTAACCTCACTAGTAATTTTGCAGAATGTTTTTACCCAGTGAAATTCAGGAGTGATTATTTAACCCATTGAAACAACTGAGGTTGCAGCATTTCTTATATTACCTGTGTTCTCAAAGGTAGATTAAACTTCAATATCTGACTTGTATGAACTTTCAGGAAAGGTAATGCAGCCATATATTCCATAAAAGTGTTTCCCTAAATGCATACTTTCTGGCCAAAATCAAAGTATTTATTATGATGAATATATGATGTATGTGTAGGATGTTTAAGTATTTAAGTAGCTTGTAAGATATCAATTCTACTTTGACCTTCACATATCTTCTTTTTTATAGCTGAAAAGCAGTTTGACCTTCTTTTTGATGATTTCTTCTCAGTCTCCTTTATTTTCGAATTATAAATGTTCAAGTAGTAATCAGGATGATAATAAGTGGACACAGGTTTTGAGCAGGCAATATGTTATGGTTATATCTGGTATTTAAAAATGTTTTCTACAATGCTTGAGTGCTTTAAAATATTCTTAGTGTAACCTCCCATTAGAGATTGCTGGGTAAAAGGGAGTAATACGGAAGTAGTTTAAGAGCAACAAAAATGTAAGAAAAATAACTTCTCTTTCTTGTTCAAATAACTCAATATTCAGGGAATTTCATTTGGTACAACCTAGAGTTATGACATCATTAGATTGCACTGGATTATATGAAATTTTGCAATTTATCCTTTTCTTCCACTTTCTTAGATTCTATGAAAATGGTTGATTCTTTATTGAATGAATACTCTTCTACTCCCTCATCTTGTGAGTGTAGATGGCTTTGTTAAAAAAAATAGCAGGCTTTAATTTGAGTTATTTGGGATAGTTATAAGCTCTAGAAGCAGAGAGGATTCTTTGCTGTTTACTCTAGTAAACACTCTGTTCCATTTAAGAAGTCTTGACATTCAGCATATGCTGATGAGGTTTCACTCTTATAGGAGAACTCCAGTAGCAACTTCCTATTTCATTTTAAAAAATATACAAATATACATTATAATTGGCCTACATGAAAGAATGAATTTAAGAGAAAGCAAGTACAAATTTATACTAATAAACTTATGGTCATTATACATAAAATATAAAATTTAATCTTTGTAAATAAACATATTATCATCCTTAAACATAAAGGAAAACAGACTTGGACAGTTTGAATAACTTGACCAAGATTGCACAGTTGTCAGGGTATAAACCAAGAGTTAAATAGAAACTAGTGCACTGTCCTGGAGAGCATACTACTTTTCTATCTTTTGAAATAAGGGAGGATTCATAAAGCATCATTCTCTAAAAATTTAAATTTCTTTACCTGCATATTTTGATAAGAAATATATCATTACTGGTAAAAGTAAAGAAAATATGAAAGTAATATTAAATTTAGATGAGTGTTGGATCTAAACAGATGAGGTTCATAATGGAATACTGGCTTAATAAGTAGGATCAAAACATTCAATACTGAAGTAGCAGGTGACATTCAGGTTGAAATTAAATGTATTACAGTGGAACCCAGCTAACTTTACATAGCACTTTTTTTTTTTTTTTAAGGTGAAGACATGGTTTTTCAGAGTAATTTGCTTACATTAAAGGGTATAAAGTAAAGCTTTTAGTCTTTGACTTTGTATCACTTATTATATAAACGTCTTGTTTGTATATCCATCCTTTACACCTTTTGTGAGTCTGGCTTTTGAGTTCTAGTTTAGAAGAGCTGCAGGCTTATTGATGCAAAAGAAGGACTGTCTCTCCTTTTTTTTTTTTTTAAGATTTTGTTTATTTGAGAGACAAGAGTGAGCAAGAGAGTACAGGAGCAGGGACAGAAGGAGAGGGAGAAGCAGACCCCCTGGCTCAGCAGGGAGCCTGACACAGGGCTCAATCCCAGGACTCTAAGATCAAGACCTGAGCTGAAGGCAGATGCTTAACCAACTGAGCCAACCAAGCACCCCAAGACTGTCTCTTGTATAGCTGTGAAGAGTAACTTGACCAGGTTGGAGGAGTGGGCCTCAGGCCAGCCCTAGACCACTTGCCAGAATTTTATCCTGAGATGCTGTTTGGGAGGGAGGAACAGGACAAAAAGTTGGAAAAAGGCAGAAGGGAGATACTTGCCTATAATTCCAAATTAGGACTGTGATCTGATTTTCCCATTTGCAAATACTAATGGGAAAATAATCCATTCTTAGACTGCTTATAGGTAGCTTGTGAATTAACTGTTTAGTCTACTTATGAAATACCTTTGTGATCTTTCTTCTGTGTGTGGATTGGCTATATAGGTATCTCAACAGGAAATTATTTTTGCAATGAGCTACACCATCCAGGTTTTATTTCAATAAATAGCATTATCTGTTGTAGCCTTCTCAAGCAGTTGCTTTAATGAGCACCACAGAATATTATTAAATCTTCTTTTCTAAACTTTGAGTGTTTTGGTACTTTGAAAGTTTGGGGTAGAAAATTATAGTCTTCTATCCTGATATTATTGAGTAGGTTAATAGGAAACTATATTCACTGATTAGTGATGGGCTGTGACAGTACCAACAATGCTGGGTTTTAACCAGAACTTGGAAAGTAAAAGTGTAAGAATTACCCTTCAGATTTATTTTATTCCATTGCTGCTCATTTCATTGGACACACAGTTGTAAGGTTCTCAACAGTGAAAAGCAGGTGTTAAAAATAGGAATTTGGGGGGGCACCTGGGTAGCTCAGTTGGTTAAGCAGCTGCCTTCGACTCAGGTCATGATCCCAGGGTCCTAGGATTCAGCCCCACATCAGGCTCCTTGCTTAGCAGGGAGTCTGCTTCTGCCTCTGCCTGCTGCTCCACCTGCTTCTACTATCTCTCTCTTTCTGTGTCAAATAAATAAATAAATAAATAAATAAATAAATAAATAAAATATTTTAAAAATAAGAATTTTTTTTAAAAAGATGTATTTTTTTGAGAGAGAAAGAGAGCACACACCCATGCAAGCAGGAGAAGGGGCAGGGAGAGGGAGAGAAGCAGACTTCCTGGTGAGTACGGAGCGCAATGTGGGGCTTGATCCCAGGACCCTGATATCATAACCCCAGCTAAAATCAAAGAGTCTGATGCTTAACTGAGCCACCCAAGTGCCCCCAAATAGGAATGTTTTTGGTTTTTAAAAATTTTTTAAAGATTTTATTTGACAGATAAAAATAGAGTGAACGCAAGTAGGGGATCAGCAGGCAGAGGGAGAGGGAGAAGCCAGCTCCTTGCTAAGCACGGAGCCCAATTCAGGGCTGGGGGCTCCATCCGAGGACCCTGGGATCATGACCTGCTCCAAAGGCAGACGTTTAATGACTGAGCCACCCAGGTGCCCCACAAAATAGGAATTTTTAATAAAAATAAGATAACACTTAGAAATCCATCGTCTATAGAAAATTATAATTCATGTATTCATGGACACATACACAAAAAAATCTCCAAATGTGTTTAGAGAATTATTCATCTAATCATATAAAAACTTTTCTAGTCATTACTTGTGAGTGATTTATGAGCACTCCCTGGTAGCTCTGTATTAGAACCACTTGAAAGAACAAAAGAAAAGTGAGTGAAAACTTAATTGCCTGGCTTTATGTAAGTAACACTGCACCCACAGTTCAAGTGTATTTACCCAGTAAGTGCAGTATTGTGAAGTATTATCCAATATCAGATTTGCTTCTCTGCTGCAGAAAATAAGTGAAATAGCAGATAATTTGATTTTTAAAATGGACCAACATTTATAAAAATAGGTTGCTTGTACCCAGAATTTAGAATTACAGATGGTTAAGAATTTTAAGATTTTAAGTTGATTGTATCTTGTTTACTGAAATAAGACCTTTTTAAGATTTTACATTATCAATATCTAGGGAGAATATTAAAATTGGTTTTGTATTTTTCCTAAAGCTTCTTAAAAATGTGTTCTTAAAAATGTGTTCTAAACATGTGTTCTTAAAAATGTGTTCTAAAGTAACACATTCCAGAAATATTACGGTATCTTGAATCTCCTAAACTCTGTGACTTGACACCCCCCTGCTTGCCCCCACCCCCTAACCTGGAATCACCTTTTGGAAGAAGTTTCATCAAGCCTCTTATGTAAATCTGGGAAGAAAGAGTTCCATGTGAGCCAAAATTTCATTTCTCTAGTCACCAGAGTTGTACCCTGATTCACACTTTTAATTATAGTTTTCCACTATTTGTATGTCATTTTCCTTTATTATACAGTAGCAACAGTAACTCTTTTAAACCTGCTAAAAATTTTAAACACCTTTAATTTACACTTGGATTACTTCAGAGTTTAAGAATTTTATCCATGTGATTGACCAGTTTGTGGGGATGAAAAGTGTACGTTCTCTGGTGGATGTACAAAGATAAGGGTCAGAAGCAGCCAAATTGGGTTGTAAATCTACTTTGTGCCCTTTGAAGAGTGTTGTTGGCATTTCCATTTTGATGTCTTGAGTTTAGATTAACACGGTGTGAACAGTGGTTCATTGATTGCACACAAAAAAGGCATGATATTTGAGATGTAAACCACAGATACGTTGCACTAGCTTATGGAAAAAAAAATAGGTTCCTGTTTCTCTTTGATATCTCGAGTAGATCAGTATTGTTCTATTAAATTAATTTCAATTCAGTTTCTACTTGGAAAAACTACACTTTAAATCATGGGAAATTTAAGACTGAGCACATAGTAGACATTGTAAATTCTGTGAAAAAGGAAACATTTTTCAAAAGGCTGCCATATGTCAAATTTATGCTTGTTATTTTAAAAATATGTATATCTCTTCTTTCATTTTTGTAAATACCCTAAGAGGTATAGGAATGAAGACCCTGAGACTTGGAAGTTTTTTTTTTTAAAGATTTTATTTGTTTGACAGAGAGAAACACAGTGAGAGAGGGAACACAAGCAGAGGGAATGGCAGCAGGAGACACAGGCCGAGCAGCGAGCCTGATGTGGGGCTTGATCCCAGGACCCTGGGATCATGACCTGAGCCGAAGGCAGACGCTTAACAACTGAGCCACCCAGGTGCCCCAGAAGTTTTGATGCTGAAATTAAAATGGAATTGGGTCTAACTTTAACTCATGTGCTTGAAACATTCCAGATGATATTTGGATTTTGAACTTCATTGCTCATATAAAATCAGTTTTACTCTTGATATTATGATGAATTTAGCATAGTACTTGCCACATAGTAAACACTCAACAAATCATATCTTTTGATGTCTCTATCACTATAGATGGTTTTCTCCCCTTCCTTTTCTGTTTAGTACCTCTGGAACTTATTTTTTTTATTCATTCAATTTCACACTAATAGAATGAGAGTAGAAAAAAGAAAGAGGAGAAAAACAAACAAATCCAAAAACAAAAGAAAAAAATGAAGAAATCTGGGAAAATTGGGTTAAGAAATAATTATTGCCTCATAGGGTGGTTGTTAATTCACATTTCCTGTGTTGTATCTTCAGGATTTGTTTTATTCCCAGGTCATATTTACATGTGGCAGAGACTGAAACCATTGGGTACGAATGTGGTGCCAGTGTCTTAGTATATGGATTTATCAATCGGTCCCTTTCCTAATCTTTCTCTTCCCAATAATACGTTTCAGTCATATTGGTTAACTCTGTTATTTTGAGATGGCATATTCTGCCAAAATATTTGTGTCTTCCCATAATAGATCCAAAGTGAATTCATTTTCTTTATTTCTTCTCCAACAAACATCCTCTTTACCTTATTTACCCTAGTTCGTAATGTGATGCCAGAGTTCCAGTGCCTGAGGCAAAACCTCTTAATGTGCCCTTTGATTCCTCTCTCTCAATTCCTCTCCCACCGGGTCCTTTTCTGTTTTCTGAGAAAACTGCAATTCCCTGTTAGTAGTTTGTCAACACTGCAGGCACCCGATCCCAGTACCTTTTTGTTTCAAACTTGAGTTGCACTCCCAGCTCTTCACCTGGCACAGCTTGTCTTCATCTCTTCCTTCTCAAACTATCCCACATATTACTAGCTTCCTAGAACATTTTTTTTCAACAAGAATTTTCTGTTTAGAAGCCAGCAGGGACTCCATGTTCAGGCTATTCTTCCTAGATTATGGGTATCTTTTCCTTATTCCAACTGTATTTCCTACTAAAAATATATATACACTTTTCTCCAGCTAATGTTCTTATTAGTTGATAATAATGTATTAATTCCATGGAGCATGTTGTGTGCCAGAACTGTTTGACATACTTCATATTCATTCTGTATTCCCATTTTTCAAAAGTTAACTGAGGGCCTCTAACTAGGTCAATGCACTCACAGTCATGATTGACTTAATGCTCAATTAATCACTGCTTAATAAATGCTTTATTTTCTGCCCTGCACTCTCCCTTCCTGCCTATCAGGCTTAGTTCTGCCACTTTGCCTTTATTCATGGTGTTCCCTATTTCTAGAATATTTTTGTCTCTTCAGTATATCCAGTTCACAATCACCATCCAAATCCTACCTTGACTCATTTAGTTCTCAAGGATCTTTACTGTTTTCAAAATCCTGATGTATTCATAAGTAGTTCTCCATAGTTTATCATGTAGAACTAATCAGTTTTGTCTTTCAGTTTTTCCAAAAATTTTAGCAGTGTTTTAAGAGCATCAAATATTTGTGAATGAATAAAATTTTCCTCTCTTCTCAAATAGACATTAAATTTCTGGAAGGTTTAAGTCCATGCCTTCATTTTTTCCCTTTACCATATTCCTCAGCAGTGCTTGGCACGTACCTAGTGATTGAACATGGGAGAGTCCAGGCCATCTGTCTTTTAGGACTTTTATGTGAAAATACATTCTCATAATGTGCACATAGATAGACTTTAACCAAAGGGAAATATTGTAGATTCAAATACAGAAGTGTATTCAGTAGGTAAATACAGAATGAGATTAATTATCCATGTCAGTTTGGAGGTATTAAAAACTATAAATTTTGAGCACTATATTAAGACACTGAACTCAGTGTTTTTATATTCCTTATCTTAGTCCTTAGAACCAAGTTAAGTTGTGGGGTAGGTGTTGCAGCTGATGCTCAGAATGGTTAAACAGCAGCTTGTAGCAACAGGCTATTTAAACCCAGATATTCTTGATTTTAAATATATGTACTTGTGCTGTATACTGCATATCATCTTATTCAGCATCCTTATTGTTGCAGTTTTCACCACTTGAGAAATATTTAAGTTCACTGACTTTAAATATATTATATCTTGTTTGTTTCCAGCATAACATAAACCTTCAGTAACTTACCATTTTTCAAAATTACACATAACTGTTCATGACACTTTCATCTTATGCCAACTTAAGTTTAAAGGCAGATGTGTGTGTGGGTGTGTGTGGGTGTGGGTGTGTGTGCACGAGCGCACGTGCATGTGTGTTCATGTATTGGGGATTTCATGAGGGCAAAGATTTAGAGTGAGACAATTAAAAGTGAGCTACTTTGCTACTTTCCAATCATTTCTCTTTAGAAAGATGCCTGCATAGTGTTTCTGGAGGGATGCCTGAACTCACAAATTGGGTGATGATGTCAGAGGTACCTACAGTCTGTTGTTGATGTCTTAGAAAGGGTTTTGAGTATTGATCTACTTTTTATGTCTATTTTTTTTTAAGATTTTATTTATTTATTTATCAGAGAAAGAGCACACGCAGGTGGAGCGGCTGGCAGAGGGAGAGAGCCCCATGCGGGACTTGATCCCAGGACCCTGAGATCAGCACCCGAGCCAAAGGCAGATGCTTAACCCACTGAGCCACCCACGCATCCCTTTATATGTCTTTATACAAGGAGTTTAAGTCTTCTTTTCAATATCTGTCATATTATTTTTTTGCAAATTGGAGAATGATAATCATCGAAGGCACTAATACGCTAGTTTTTATTTTTGTGTATACTATCTTTGTGGACTTAGATATGAAATTTGAGAAATAACACTTGACTAGAGAATAAGAAGTTCAGTGAAAATAAGTGAAAGTAAAACATTTTCATTGAAATTTTAAAATTTTGATATAATTTTAGACTTACAGTAAAGTTTTAAGAATGATACAAGGAATTCCTATATACTCTTTAACCTATTTTAAAATTGAGTTATATATCTTAAAAATAGAGTTTTCTCTTCATCTTAGCATTTGCTATTTATATAATAAATCATGTTATCACAGGGGTAGAGTAAATTGTAAATTTTGTTAACTATAATAACTGAGATATCAAGGACATATAATATTGTGTAAGTTTAAGGTATGCAGGTTGACTTGATAACATGTATATATTGCAAACTGATTACCGTCAGGGCATTACCTCCATTCTGTCACATAATTATCATCTTTTTGTGTGTGTTGAGAATATTTAAGATTCTTTGTTTAGTTTTAATGCTTTGTAAAGGTTGTGTCAATTGAAGATTTCTTCCCAGCATACTGTTTTTTCTTAGAAATGTCTGTCGCTTACCTTCAATACCTGGCTCCCACACTGAAAATTCCTTCTTCACAAGTTTCTCACAGATCCAAATTAAAATATTTATCTGTTTTAAAGTGTTAGTAAGTCCCAGTTTGGAGTTTGGGGCTAAAATACTGTTCATTGAAATGAAATTAGGTAATATTATAGTATGGTTGAAAATATATGAACATTCAGGCAAATCCCAAGTGTAAAAAAACTAATTAAATAGAAAAAAATGAGGCTTCTTTTATTTTGCAGCTGTAGAATAACATGCTAGTGACTAATAGAAGAGCTTTATATGGTTTGATTTTAAAATGATGCTTAAACTAACTGCATTATACTAGTGTAATTAAAGGTATTTATAAATTTAATATGTTATTTCTTAGTTACCTCTTAGAATATGAAATTAAATATTCAGACTAGAATCTCAACATGTATACTTGGTTTCCATTATTCGTGTTATTGTTGGAATTAAATGAAATAATTTGTGAAAACAACCTTATAAAGTAGAAAATACTATATAACATGCAAAGTATTTTTATTTCATTTATAGAAGCCATCAAGAGAACAAAAGTTCTTTATTTAAGTAAGTTGAATAAAGGAGCTATTTGTTTTTCTTTAATATTTGCATGAAATATTATAGAAGTTAATGTATTTGCCTTTTTAATTTCAGATTCAAAATGCTAATGATGTATTAATTGCTCCACTTGAGAAATTTCGCAAAGAACAGATAGGTGCAGCAAAGGTAAGTGTTATCTTTTATTATTCTTCAGATATTCTCCTGATAATTAAAGATGACATACTTTCAGATGTTAACATTTTTGAAATTACAATGACCTTTTAAAAAATTCTGTACATCATTTTTAACTTTTGCACAGAGCCTATTACAAAGACTGGAATTCTTTTAAACATAAAGGGCATTCTTCTACTGAATAGAGAAAGTCAGCATGTTATAAGTTAGTTCCTTCCATCCCAACAATTGCAGGAAATTAACTATTTTAAAGAGAGTGAAATTAAGGTAAAATTGAGGAGCTTTTTTCCTAAGAACATAAAATAAAAATTAGGTATAGGGTATATTGAAAACTCAGGCAGTAATTATAAAAGAACTTTTATTATTTTTTTGTATTTTTTCATTATTAATAAAATAATGTGAGGGGCGCCTGGATGGCACAGATGGTTGTTTCCCTCTCTTGGTTTCGGCTCAGGTCATGATTTTAAGGGCCTTTTTCATGCTCAGCATGGAGTCTGTTTGGGAATCTCTTTCTCCCTCTGCCCCTCCTGTTTATGCTCTCTCTTTCGAATAAATAAGTAAGTCTTTAAAAAAATGTGTTTTTGAAAAAAATTTTCACATCCTTCTTCCATTTTTTCGCTGTTTTGGTTTTCCATTTAGTCAATGACCTACCCCTTTCCCATTTGAGCAGTGTTGTTCTACTGCAGAATTATTTTTCCTCCTTCCTTTCTACCTGAAATATTGAAATAGCTTTCTAGTTGGCCTCCACACTTCATCTTAATCTGTTAACATGTTTTTGCTGTCTTCATCATTCTTTAATGATGAAATTTTTGGTGGTTCTCCTTGAGGGACAGTTTAATTCTGATAATGAAAGCTTCCCAGCTTTCCACAGTGTGCCCATTTGCTGTATTTCAGTATAGCAAATATATTTTGCTTATATACAGCAAATATTACTATATTTCAGTATACTTCCCTCCTTAGGCACATTGTCTGTTAACCAGTCTCTGTTTATACCCTAACTAGGTCTATGGCTTTGCCCAAATTTCCCCCTCCCTGGAATACTTTTTACCCTTTGTTTGTTGAAGTCCTGTTAGCTCTCTATGGCTTCATTCATATCCCAGCAGCAGAAAGAAGCCTTCCTTATATGGGCCTTTCTTCATATTATTTGTTTCCCTTCCAGAATTGATTATCTTTCTTATAGATTAAGTAGGTTTTTATTTTTGCTTATTTACTGTAAAAAACTAGCACAGTCTGTGTTGAATTAGTTTTATGTGCATTTCTCTACAAATTATAAGCTATTATCAAATTAGGGACTAAACCAGAAGCATTTTGTGTTAATTAATTAAGCAAACATCAATATCATAGTTGGCCCACTGTGGCAAGCACTGTGTTTGATAAGATTAAGGGATACAACTGTAAACAAGACAGGCTTGCCTGTTGCTGTTGTGTCCCTTTTTACCTTTTGTGGAAAGCAGACAGCAGAGTAACCACAAATGCACTGAGAATTGTGATGCAAGAATAAAGAGTGCTTTGTGAGAGTATAATTAATAAAACAGACCTTGTCCAGAGAACCAGGCATTCTGGAGGAAGTATTGATTAAGTAGCAAACTAAATGATAAAGAAATAGCTAGAAATGGGGGTTCAGGAGTGGGAAGGGGAAAAGCTTTCATATTCCAAACAGAGTGGGTATGAATAAAGGCCTACAAGGAGGATAGAGCCTAGCATTTTAGAAGAAAAGGGTCCAGGATGTTAGAAATGTAGAGGACAATGAAGACAAGAGGGCACGTGCACAGCTTTATTAATAGTCCAAAGTATTTTGCTTCTTATTCTGAGGGCACCAATGAGCCAAAGAAAAGTTGTGCTAGGGGAGTGATATTTGCATTTTATTTATTTATTTGTTTGTTTATTTATTATTTATTATATTTGTCTTTTAAATGTCGCATGTCATACAGGGATTGGAGGGATAGGTCTGCTTTGGGAAAACCAATTTGGGGGCTATTGGATAGGGATTTTAGATTCAGAAGGTGATAGTGGCTGTGGAAACAAAGGGATGTATTTCAGAGGTAAAATGGGAAAGGTAAGAAATGGGTTACATATTGGGAAGTGAGGAAAAGGACATTTCAGGGATTACTCTTAGGGTTCTGGGTTGTATTATTAGGTGATTTTTGGAGTGACTTACTGAGATAGGCAACATTTATGTCTGGGTGGCAAAAATGTAAGTTTGGCTTATAGTTATAATGAATTTGAGGTTTCTCCAAAATACCCACGTGGAAATGCTGAGTTGGCAGGTGTATATTCAGATCTGATTTAGAAATACACATTGGGGAATTATTGTCTTCTAGGTAGTAATTAAAATCATGGGGCAAGATTAGATTCTTTCCAGGAAAGGATAGAATAAGAAGAGGACCTAGGTTCCATATAATATGAGAACTTAACATTTGATGTTTTGGGAGAGAAAAATAGGACAGATAAGGAGATTGAGAAGGAAAGGCCAAAGAAGGAAGAAAATAAGAATGTTCAGTGTGCTCAGAGCAAGGAAGAGTTTTTTTCAAGAATAATAGTAGCTAATCTTTATTTACATCTATAATTGTAGGGTTTTTCACTGAGCTATTACATCTGTGACTTAATTAAGTTCTCACAAGCAACCCGTGAGATGAGTATAGGTGTTACACCTGCTTTCACAATGAAAATGATGAGGTGACCTCAACAGATCACAGAGCTAGGAAGTCAGTCTATGTTTCTGAAATTAATCAATTTTACTTTAGAGCCTCAATTTACAATGTCTCAGTTCAGTGATACTTTTATAAAATGAAAGCTTTGGGGGCGCCTGGGTGGCTCAGTGGGTTAAAGCCTCTGCCTTCAGCTCAGGTCATGATCTCAGGGTCCTGGGATCAAGCCCCTCATTGGGCTCTCTGCTCAGAAGGGAGCCTGCTTCCCCCTCTCTCTCTGCCTGCCTCTCTGCCTACTTGTGACCTCTCTCTGTCAAATAAATAAATAAAATCTTTAAAAAATAAATAAATAAAATGAAAGCTTTGTGGGGCACCTGAGTGGCTCAGTTGGTTAAGTGTCCAACTCTTGGTTTTGGTTTGGGTCATGTCAGGGTCCTGGGATTGAGCCCTGGGCTGTGCTCAGTGGAGAGTCAGCTTCAATATTATCTTGCCTTCTGCCCTACCCCTGCTCTCGTGCATTTTCTCTCTCTCTCTCTCTCTCTTTCTAGCTCTCAAATAAATAAAAAACTTTAAAAAAATTTAAAGAGCTCTGTGAAAATGTTATGATCCATTTAAAGTAGTAGATTTTACTTGTGTATGGATTATTCTTATTTAAGGTTTTAAGTTAGCTATAGTTAAAATAACATGAACAATTACACCCATTTTATTTTATTTTATTTTTATTCTTATTTACGAATTTAAGTTAGCTATAGTTAAAATAAAATGAATAAATACACCTGTTTTATTTTATTTTTTATTTTATTATTTTATTTTTTAAATATCTCAGTTGCTGGGAATATCAGCTAAGAGCACACACAGTATACTATTTTGCCTTGTCATTGGGGAAGGTATTTTAAACTTTCTGTTAAGTGAGTTCAAATGAAATCATGAACCTAAATATTATTACACTTGGCCTTTTGGTTGTGGTGGTTCTGTGTACTTTATCTGCCTGATGCTGCAGTACTAAATTGTTTGTAAGCTGCTCAGTAATCCTTGTTCAGTAAAGTGAATGAAAACCAGGCATTTTCTTCTGAAATATATGTATAGGTCAGTTTTATTTTGGTATTGCAGAAATTTCTTGGTAGAAATTAAAATATTTGAAGGTGTTTATTTTTTTCTATTCCTTTATTCCTTATTTTACCTTATCTTATGTATTTTCTTGATAAATACAGTTAATTCTCCAAATGACACTCTGCTGCTTTTTACAGTCTGTACAGTAGAGGTTTCAAGCAAGTGTCTTCAGGCTAATGAGCTAGCTGAAAAGCCAGAACATCAGTTAAGTGTAGACTTTTCCACTGAAGTCAGTGACCTCTTTCAACTTGGGACAAGTAGAAAATGCTGAGTCAAAGTAGCCCGCTCCTCACGACCAGGTGATCCTATTTAACTGAAGTGGACAAAGTATATGTACCACAAACATTTCCTTTGTAGTTTCCCTTTCTATGTACTTTGAGACACCTGATACTTTGCTGTGTGAGTTACAGTTGTGGAGAACAAGCACCACTGAGAACCATTAGAAAAGATTATTGAGAGAGGAGGGGCAAGATGGCAGAGAGGTAGGACACCCTGTTGCAACCTGTCCCCAAAAGTGAGCTGGATATCTGCCAGACCACGCTGAACACCCATGAAATAAGCCGGAGGAGCAATATTTTTCACTTCTGGATCTCTACCGGAGCAGAAGACAGCAGAAGAGAGGTAAAGCAAAGCGGGAACATGCGAAACGGTAACGGGGGATAAACAAAAGGGGGAGGGAAGCTCTAGAAGCAACGCAAGGACAGTAATACCCGAAAGGAAAGCGCCAGGTGGTTGCGGAGCGACAATAACTTAGAGCCCGGTTAAAAACACTTAAAAAGAGCATAAGGTTCTGAGGAGCAGCGAGTGGAAGGGGGTGGGCATAAGCACAAGCCTGGACCCACGCCCCCAGGAAGGACACCACTCGCTTCAAAGAGAGACCAGTGGGGGGCAGGGACCTGCTCCCCGCACCATTTTGTGGGCCTGGTGCTCGCGCTCCTGAAAGCACCTTAGAGAGTCTGCTGGGTCCCGGAGCCCTCAGCTTGTCTCCATGTACAGCGCTCTCTAGACGGTGCACCACCAAAGGCAAGAACTGCTCTGCCTGCAGGTGCAGTAATATTGGCAAGAATCTGGCCACACCCCGCCGCGGCCTAGAGCCTCTAGTGCAGGGGAGCATGCTTAGTCACGCGGAGCCACCAAACTGCTGAGTGCGCACCACTTCTGGTCCACCCAGAGGGGAGCAGACTTCAGCTTCTCTGTTACAGGGAGGTCTGGGTACAGACAGACAGATCCCTCGCTCAGACTCTCTGAAAAGGAGAAAAAGCTACAAAAGGCCAAAAGCCTTCAGAGAGCTAGAGACTGAGAAACCGGGTTCCACAGAGCTCTGCCACTTGACTGGGGGGCAGGGTGACTCAACCCAAGAAGGATTGACTGGAAAACAACTGGCCAGGCCCCTCCCCCAGAAGACAAGTCAAAAAAAAAAAAAAAAAAAAAAAAAGACCATAACCACAGAGTCACCATAAGACTTTTAAACCCCAACATCAGGGGAAATCAATATATTAAGTGCTTGATAATACACTCAAACCTGTATATTTCATAGATACAAGTTTTTTTATTTTCATTCACTTTTTTTTTAATTTTTATTCACTTGTTTTCACATTTCTTGGTTTGATTTTGATTTTTGTTTTTATTTTTTTAAACTACTTAACATTATATCTAAAGGCTTAATACAGTGAAATATAACTGTCCTCTCACACGAGGAGTTATAAACAACCTCCCATCTTATCCTTCTGTCAGAGTTTCTGCCTATTTGCTTTTGTTCTGGTATTATAGAAAAACTTATTCCTGGGATTCATTCTGACTAGGTTCTTTTATTTATTATCTACTCTCATCAGTCTATTTGTTTGTTCTTGTTGGTCTACATACTTCATAAATCTTATTGTTGGGGCCCATTCTGGCTGAGACCCCCTCTTTTTCTGTTCCTCTCTATCTTTTTTATCCTTATTCTTTCTTTTTGGTGGTGAACCCCAATTGCTCCTAAACCTTCCAGAGTGCACCCTGCCTGGATCGTGGGTGAAATATCCAACTATACTCATCCACCTCCATCAATCTCATCCACCT
>CM053613.1:65070871-65097375 GCA_028646535.1 Procyon lotor
GAGGTTTTTACAGGGTAATAGGCTACCTGAATGACCCTCCCCAGACATGTCGCTCCCCGGGGGAGACAGAGGTATAACAGGTATGAAAAGGTCACTCCAAGTGCAAGGAAGAAAAACAACATAGCAGATAAGAATAGTATCTGAAATGAATGGGAGCAGGTAAGAAGTATGAAAAAATACCATTAGATATAATGGGCATGCACCACAGGGAAAGGAAAGGAATAGGAAAAGGAAAAGGAAAAAGAAAAGGAAAAGGAAGAAAGGAAATGCCATGCCAGTATGGGTGTGCCTGGGTGGTTCAGTCAGTTAAGCAGCTGCCTTTGGTTCAGTTCATGATCTTGGGATCCTGGGGTCAAGCCTTGTGTTAGGTGTCCCTGCTCAGTGGGGAGCCTACTTCTCCCTCTCTCTCTGACCCTCCCCCCTGCTCCTGCTCTGGGTCACACACTCCTACAGTCTGTCAAATGAATAAGTTAAAAAATCTAAAAAATATAAAGAAAAAGAAAACATTAATATATAAGCACTGATAAAATAGTTTCTCCCATACTCTGGCATATTTTAAAATGGTTACTTCTCTATATACACTGTAGCCAACAGAAGGAGAATTTTCTCTATTTCTGACTGTGAGAATTTCCTTGAGCTCCTAGAGATAAAACTAACAAAATTGTGTTTGGGGATGTAATGCCCCCGATTTTGAATCTGAGAGACCACCGAGGAACCGATACTGATGCAAACGCAAGAGGGTTTATTTGCAAGCTCGAGCTTGGGCCCAAGTATATCCGACACAGTGGGGTCAGGACTTGGACTCCTAGGTCAAAGGGCGTAACAGTTTTATAGGGGCCAGTGATCATGCAGAAAGTTGCTTAGTCATGTTGGTCCACACGCAGGTGGTCAATGAGATCTGTAACACACGCGGAAAGTTGCATAGTCATTTTCGGTCCACACACAGGTGGCCAATGAGGTTGTAAAACACGCGGAAAGTTGCATAGTCATTCAGTCCCCACGCAGGTGGCCAATTGAATCACAATTTACCTTATAGTAACCGTTTGAACTAGCCTATTACTCTGGTCTGAATTGGAGCTCAAGGTTGGCGGGTAAGGTAATTGTTTGAACTAGCCTATTACTCCAGTCACAAGTTTGGCGGGCAAAAGGCGGGGTTTACATCCTGTGGCGGTGAGGGATTCTGCATTCCTATCCGCTAACTCAGACTGGTTCAAGGACCGGCTAGGCAATGTTCTGACATTCTGTGACCTTTCTCAGGAGCAGGTGGTGTAGGGGTTATATACAAGATGACAGGTGTAGCACAAAATGAAGTTGGCCTTGTTCTGCTCTCTCAGGGAGGTGGGGGGTAAGTTGTATGAGTGGGCCTTCTGGAATTTTTACCTTTTAGACTTAACATATTGACCTTCCAGCAATTCTTTAATTACAGTTCATGTTTTTTCTACCCCAGTATAGATTTCCAAGGGGATTTCTGCTCCAGTAAATATGATTCTCTGTATCTACCTAGCTGGCTTTCTAAATTTTGGGGCAATGGTTTGCCCTGTGACCTTACTACTCTGAAACATCTAAGATTTATTAATCTTTCAGTTTGTTCAGAGTTTTTACTTCTTCTTAGGACAAGGCAACAGCAGCTGAGCTCCTTACACCCTGGACCAGAAACAGAAGTCCTTTCTACTCTCTTAATCTCTGCTGCCTGTAAACCCTCCCCCATCCCCTGCCTTTTTCTTAAGGAGAAGGGAGTTAAAATGAAGTGTTGTAGTTTGAATTTTCAGGCTTCTCCAGGCTGCATTTTACTGTGTAAATAACATGGGCTTTGGAACTAGGCAATTAAGTTCGGTTATGCACTCTGTCCATTATAAACTCTGCGATCTCATTCAGATTGCTTTTCTTCTTTGATAATGTTTTCATGTTTGTGAAATGAGGATACTTACTTTTACCTTGTAGGGTTTGTATGTGGAGCTTTGATATGCAAACTACCACTTTGCAGCCACTTAAGAAAGATTGTCCCTTTTTTCAGTTTTCTTCTCAGCCTTGGTCAGCCTGAGTAGCAAGACCAGTTGCAAAATGGGGATTTCATAAAGACTCAAATTAATGAATTCATAAAAAACTAATTTGTGAGCAAGTTTCAGCATACCCATAGAAAATTTTCTCTCCTCTGTATTCTAATTTCTATCCCTTTCTTAGTACCCTTCTAACATTTATATTTTTGTATCTCTTTCTATATAGTCTATATATTTCCACACTGTAAGTTTGTTTTCTCTTTTTTCCTCTATTTTTAGACTGAATTTAATTTTTATTGAACATATACAAAGTTTTTAAAAATTTAATAATGTATGAAGGTTGATAAATTGTATAAGACATCAGCTTCCTACCCTATCTCTCTGCTCTAAAGTTCTGTTCCCCAAAGTTAAGCATTTTAATTCTTTAAACTATTATTTTACATTAATTTTCATTTTCCTAAACAATTAACTAGTATATTTTGCTATAATTTTAGACATTATTAAATTAATTTACTTTACAGTGGAACACAGCCACTGCTACTCCATATATATTTCTGTTCCTGCTGTCCTCAAAATATATGGTCATATGTGAGAGAGCAAGAAATAAATAAATAAATAAATAAATAAATAAATAAATAAATAAATAAATAAAAGGGGGGGCTAACTTCATTTTGTGATATACCTGTCATATTGTATATAACCCCTATACAACCGGCTTCTGAGAAAGGTCACAGAATGTCAGAACATTGCTCAGCCCGTCCTTGAACTAGTTTGAGTTAGCCGATAAGAATGCGGAATCCCTAACTGTCACAGAATGCAAACCCCGCCTTTTGCCCGCCAATTCAGACCAGAGTAATAGGCTAGTTCAAATGGTTACTATAGGGTAAATTATGATTCAATTGGCCACCTGTGTGTGGACCGACAATGACCATGCAACCTTCCACGTGTGTTTCAACCTCATTGGCCACCTGCGTGTGGACCAACATTCCGCGGGTGTTACAATCTCATTGGCCACCTGTGTGTGGACCGACGATGACCATGCAACTTACCGTGTGTGTTACTCGGTGGTCTCTCAGATTCGAAATCGGGGGCATTACAATATGTTTTAAAACTCATGGTCAGTGTTTATATAATACTGAAATTATCGTTCACAGGTAAGCCATACCAAATTCTATGATTACATTTCCTTTCTTACATGTTCTTGTTTTTTCCCAGAGTTAATAATTGTCTTGCTCATAAAAATCAGCATAAAATTCTCTCTTCTCAAATGCACAAACATAATTACAAAACATATCCTAGTATGTTTGAACACAGCAGATACCTTTGTTTTATTCATTTATTTTTAAAGAGTCATTCCTCCAGAAACTCATCTTAACTGGCTACTTTCATAGGTTTACTAGTCTATCTGTTTTCGTGGAAGTTCATATTATTTTAATTCTGAGAATTCCCTGTGCCTGTTTGAACTGTTTTCCTGGATCCTATGTTTTGGTCTTTGGTTTATTCCTTCATTTTAGTGGAGCACATCTCTCAGTATCTTTTTGGGAAATGGTACATACATAAAATTTTTGAATATGTTTGAAAATATTTTTATTCTACCTTCAAATCTAGAGTGCCATTTTGAGTGGATATAGTAAATCTAGATTAGAATTAATTATTCTTCAGAACTTTGATTGCATTGCCCTTTAGTTTTTTAATTTCCTGTGATGATGTTGTGGATTCATTATTATTCTAAGTTCTGATAATTTTTATTTGACCACTGTTTTTAGGTTTTCATTTTTATCCATAAGTTTATCATATTTTATGATGTTATGTCTTATGGGTATTTTCTCATTTATTGTACTTTGTATATACTGTGACATTTTAATATGGAAAATTTTTTTCTCAATTCTAGAAATTTTCATGTATTATTTTTTATGTAATTTTCTCCTGACACTTTCTTTTTCAGTGATTGTCAGTCAGATGTTGGGTTTCCTGATTAATTTCCTAATTTCCTTTTTTCATCTATTGTCCTTTAGTTCACAGCCCTCGCTTGTTTTATTCATTTACTTATACTTCATTCTTATTTTCTTCCTTATAACCACTCATTTTCTTCCTTCCAATAACCATTCTTATGAGTTTAATATGTGTATTTTTGTTTTTTGTGTTTTTGTAAAATTGTTACTATTTTGTATGCATGGCTTTTTAATTTACATAAATGACTTAGTGTTGCTTGCCTGTTCTGTCTTTTTAAACTTAGAATTGTGTTTTAAGATCCATCAACGTTTAATATTTCCTTCTAACTTTTGCCTAGCACTCCATGGTTTGCATCAAGTTCATTTTATGTCCATTAATGAATAAACTGGCTATCTTCCTGTCCCCACAGATGCATATCCTCATTTGCGTTTCTTTATGAACTTTTTGTGTTCTTAGGGTCACTTAGTAGTGCAACATCTCTCTTTAGAAAGGTTGCACCACTATTCCACCAGTAATATATAAAGGCTTCTGTATTTCCACATACATTCAACATGTAGCATTATTCAACCTTCTAACTCATGCCAATATCTGATACAATGTGATATCCCAATATTTTAATTTGCTTTTTTTCTTAATTACTAATGAGTTTTAACAATATTTTGTATGCTTGTTACCCTTTGGACCTTCCTCTTCTGTGTCTTATACCTTCATATGCTTCATATCTATTTTTGTTTGTTTGTTTATCATTTCAGTTTGTTGAAGTTCTTCATAAAGGCAAATATGAAACCCTTGGTCCTTATGAGTCCAATCACCTGGTAGTGGTAGTGGTGGGGTAATTGGAAATAGGGGAGATGTGGTGAATTTTAGTGTGACAGCTACCCAGAAAGGAGATCTTTTGGAATTTCTACGTTTCAACACATTGAGGAGGAAGGACTTGGTGGGAAGTATTTAGGGAGACTGGGAATAGTTGGGTAGAGTTACCACAGGAGGAACATTGCTGTGTAAGCTATACTAGGATTCTCAATAACCTGGGTTTCTGGTGACCAGAATTACCAGGAATCTCCTGGGCCTTAGAAAACTCCTACACAGCATGCGGTTGGAATATTCGAGCATCTGGCACTTTGGGAATTAGAGATGGTGATGTCACCCTGGACTGCCTTTCTAATCCAGCCATCAGAGGAAGAAGTCGATCCAGGATTGGTAGTCAGTGCTATAACTTATCCTCACAATGCCTAGCCCAATGCCAGTTGTAAGAAGTCACGTATTTTTATATAAGGAATTTAGCTATTTGTTTTAAATATTATTCTTTCTATTATTATTTCTACTGCTGTGCATTCACTTGAAGGATTTTTTTCATAATATATGCAAACTGCTTATTAGCTAATGGCTGTACTAACACAATGACATAAATAGTTGCATGGGAAATTTCACAGTATCTTGGTTGATAATTATAACATTGAAATAGTCTTAAAAATCTGATGTATAAATCCTAAATATGTGGTTTTTTCTTTTTCTTTTTCTTTTTTTTTTTTTGAGAGAAAGAGTGAGAGCAGGGTGGGGGGGAGGAGCAAAGGGGAAGAAAATCTTAGGCAGGCTCCATGCCCAGTGTGGAGCCTGATGCAGGACTTGATCTCACACCCTGAGATGATTACCTGAGCTGAAATCAAGAGTCGGATGCTTAACTGACTAAGACACCTCGGTGCCCCTTGTGCTCCATTTTTTAAAAAAGAAATATAGATTTTTTTTTACTTTTTATTTTTAATAATTTATATCATGGCAACATTAAATGTTGCTGACAATTATTTAAACAAAACTTTGCGGTGATCTTCTATAGAAAAAAATGCATTTAGATAACATTTTGAGAATTTGTATTTGTGATTTTCTAAATGTTGTGGTAGAGTCTGTTCTTCATATTTGGTACACTCTTGTGGTCAGTAGAAGGGATTGGTTGGGCCTTCTTTTAACAATTACATATAATTTCGTGCTTTTTATCTGCATGGTAAACCTATAGTTTTTCTATAGTTTTTATAATTATTTGACTTTTTTTGTTGTTATATACAAATTTGGAGCAAAATTGACATTTGGAGTTTCCCTCCCATTCCTTACTTTACCCTGTAAAGTGAGGGTGTGGCATAACCACAGTTGCTAATTTTAGAAGCTAAGATATGGCTACTGTGCTTAGAGTAAATGCAGTATCATTTGGAAAGGGGATTGATTGCAGATCCAGAACTTACCTTACACTTTAGCCAGCTAAAATTGGATTTGGGAATAATTTTCTATTTTGGATGATCTCCTTTAAAATTTTATGATATGTATACTCACATACATACAAACATCACACATATATACATACATATATAAGACTTCACTTTAAATGTTTACCTAGTCCAAATGCCCTTAACTAAATTTACAGAAAATGTAACACCTTAATGTAGTCTCCTTTCTTTGAATCAGGCTGTGACGATGAGACAGGAATCATGTACAGCATTTAATAAAGATTCAAAGGTTATTTTTGCCTTAGGTCTGCTGCATTTGTTTCAGAGCAAATTCATAGCTTGATATCCAGAACATACAACACAAAAGATAAGAAGTAGCTGTATGGTGTTAAGTGACTAAGTCCAAATGAGACTTAGCTTACAGGAGGAGTATGTCATGGCTTTTGGGATAGATGTGAATTTCAAGGAGAAACGCTTTTTGTTTTTAAGAACATGCTTCCCCACATTATAGTTGCCCTTCTTGTGGCCTCTTCAACTCTTTAATTTTATGCTAGATCTGAGTGTGTTTTTGTTTTCTACATCATTGGAATCTTTGAGTAGATCTTTTTTGCTGGCCTAGTAGTATGAAGCATCAGGGTTTGAATAAGAGTCCAGGAAGTGCTCTGGGAATGATTTTTGTATTGCCAGAAATGCTGACATGTTGGCACTGAATTAATGTTTCCAAAAATGCCATCAAACACTGACTGAAAACAAAGATACTAGTGTTGTCACCACAGCTGTGTTCTCTTAGTCTTTAACCAGTTTCTTCTATGCATAGCAAGAAATTTTAAGTCCCCTAGCATAAGATGAAAGTGAGTCAGTTTTGTGTACTATACTACAATGCGACCAGTTGCTCCCCAGTATTTGTGCACATTGGGATTGAATTAAACATTTGTGTGGAATTGTCCCTGGTATCATGGATATTGTTTTGTTTTGTTTTGTTTTTTGTTTTTAAACAAATGGAATATCTTTGAGAGACTGTGGAGCCCAGTGTAATAAGAGGAAGAATTTCTCTTTTTCATTAAATATTTATTGAGCATTCTCTCAAGTATTCAGTTTGAAAGGAGATAGGGTATATACATAAATTTCTCTGCTATGGTGTCAAACATGAATACCATAAGAAACCCATGTATAAAGCTCTATGAGCATTCAAAAGGGAGAAAGAGTTGATAGAAGGGACTTGTGAATGAGGCCTGTATAAGTTGGATGCTAAAAGTAGTTGTAACTTGAATATTTAGAAATTGAAAGAAATGAGCATTTATGTCAAAGGAGATATGGCCTAGAAAGAAAAAAAGAAAACGAGCTCAAAAGTGCTAATGAGAGAGCCTTTTTGAAAGGTTGACTGGGCAGGTCAATTGTGGGCATGAAATGCTAGATGAAAAAGTAAGCTCCACTGAGCAAATGGTGAAGTGTTCACTCAGGTATCTTGTTATAACAGTAGAAAGGACAAGCTCCTCCCTTCCTGAACCTTGGACTTCCCTGCTTCAGTTTGGGTCTGCTACTCCACATTTTGTAATGTGAGTTTCTCAGTAGACTTTTTTTTTAAAATGTGAATGCCACTCTTTTTTTATTATTATTATTGTGTTTCTCCTAGTAGGGCCCCATTTTGTCCTTATGTAATGAAAATCCTTTGGAGATTTTGACTTTTTTCATTTATAGATCTAGTAGTTCAATTTACAAATATAATTAGTACTTCTTAAACGTTCCAAAAGTGACTTGAATTTTTGCAGTACAATCCTACTTGCTCTTCCCATTCAATGTAATTTTATCAGTTAACCTTCTAAATTTCCATATTTGGAACTAGATCATGGTGGGTTAAAAACATCAGAGGTGCCAGTGGATCAAAATAGAATTACTTGGATCTATCAATCTCAATCTGACAACCTCAGATAATGTGAAAAACAGGCAAGAGCCCTGCTTGTCTTCTCTTCTCCCTTTCTCCTTTCCTCCCTTTCTCCTCTTGTCCCTCTGTACAATTATCCATCTATTTTCTTAAAATTTTTCTTTTTTTTTTCATATATATACACACCATACACACACACACACACACACACACACACATTTATTTGTTTGTTACATTATGTTAGTCACCAGACAATACATCATTAGTTTTTGGATGTAGTGTTCCAAGATTCATTGTTAACATATAACACCCAGTGTTCCATGCAATACGTGCCCTCCTTAATACCTACAACCAGGCTCACTGGTGCTCCCCCATCCCTTTTAAAACCCCCACCCCCACCCCCATTCCTTTTAAAACCCTGAGCTTGTTTCTCCCAGTCCACAGTCCCTCATGGTTAGGTTTTTCTACTGATGTATAGCACAATGTTACATTAGTGTCAGGTGTGCAACATAATGATTTGACAACTGTATGCAGTATGCTGTGCTCACTACAAATGTAGCCACCATCTGTCACTATACAACAGTGTTATAGTACCATCGGCTATATACCTATGCTGTACCTTTCATCCCTGTGACTTAATTTATTCCATAACTGGAAGCCTGCTATCTCCTACTCCCCCAAAGTATGGCACACTTCATAAATTTGTGTGTCATCCTTGCACAGAAGATCCTTCTGATCTTCTTTGTATTGGTCTAATTTTAGTATGTGCTGCTGTGAAATGAGCTGATATGTAACTATTATTTTTTACTAAACTCTTTCAAATACTTAAGCAAATAATGAAGTAGAGCATTATGTATAATAATCATAGAGCTTGTTAAAAATAATAATTCCTAAATCTCTGGATGGGGAAAATAGGAATCTACATTTTGAATAGGCTTAAAAATACTTGACTATCATTAAAGTGGTTCAGGCATTATACTTCCAGAAACACTAAAATGAAAGCAAGTAAGAGTACTTATTTGTCCAATGAAATTTATGAATTTGATTACCTAGTATTTACCTCATATGGACTCATAAATGAAAAAAAAAATTGCCTGGTTTGGGGCGCCTGGGTAGTACAGTCTGTTGAGCATCTTAATCTTGGTTTTGGCTCAGAACACGATCTCAGGGGTCCTGAGATCAAGCCCTGTGTTAGTCTCTATGCTCAGTGCAGAGTCGGCTTGAGATTCTCTGTCCCTCTTCCTCAGCCCCTCCCACCCCCACCTGTTCTCTCTCTCTCTCTCAAATAAGTAAATAAATCTTAAAAACAAAACAAAAGCCCTTACCTGATAGATAACCTATTTATAGTTGGAGAAGATTATATGTCCAGGTGGGTCTTATCCTCTTTAGGATTTTATTCCCTTTGCATTTGTATGAGTGTGCCACAGGATGAAAGGTAAAGTTATCCTCCTCTTCCACAAAAGGCCAGCTGGGTTACAGTTTTCCCTATAAATCAATGCAATTTTAGGGAAAAACAAAGGGTCAGCTATTACAGTTATGGTGAGTGTATAATAAATATGTTGCTAATCTTTTTGGTTTGATTTTGAAACATCTTATTTATTTCATGCTACCAGCTTTTAGAAGTCCATTTTCTACCATCAAGAACAAATTGTTTGAAATATCAGGTATCTTTTTGTAGCTGGGAAATGATAATTCCTTGAAAAGAGTCTGTGTGAGCAGTTCTCTAAACTGGTCACATATTAACTCATTGATACCACCAAAAAGCATAAATGAGACATTTTCTCTTGGTCCTATCTTAGACTTAGTAGGTCAGAATCTCCTGTTAAGAGTCAATTATAAAGTTCTCAGAGGTATTCTACGGTAGCCAGACTGCCTCCCTCCATACTGTAGTTCTATGAACTTCTTTGAGAATATTTGAATTCATTTTAATATATATTTGAATATATATTCAAATGACTTGTTTCACATCCTTTTTCATACTCCATCAAGTTTTGTGCATAGTTGGAGCTCACTAAATTTTTATTAAATACTTGTATTGGACATTTGATGGGAATGTCGAAAAATTAGTTTTATTCTCGAATTAGAATGTTTTATTGTTATTGTCATCTCCTAGGATGGAAAGAAGAAGTTTGACAAGGAGAGTGAAAAGTACTATTCTATTCTTGATAAACATTTAAATTTGTCTGCAAAGAAAAAGGAATCTCATTTGCAAGAGGTAAGTTTTTCCAATTGAATTGTGAACAGGACATTAGTATTGTCATGTGAAGTCCAAATTTCCAAAGGTGGTAGTATCTCAGAATCTGCCACTCTATAATAAAATAGTGATAATAAGAGTTAACTGAGCACTTACAATGGACAGGCACTGTGCTGAGCATTTCACATGCTTTATGACCCTTAATATCAACAGTTCCAAGTAAAAAACTAGTTATTTCCTTCAATGATGAGAAAGAATGAAATAAGATTTTTTTCTTTTTTTCTCCTTGGGTATATTTTCAAAGGCAGGACCTGCCAAATTGATGTAATAGCTTTTTTAAAATATCTGCTTTTAAGGTATTGCTTTTGCATTAGGGGGAAAACAGATACCCAATTACACATTTTAAAATCTCTATATCAATTTTCTTAAAAAACAAGTCAACATAAAATATTTTAACCTCTAGGGGTGCCTGGGTGGCTCAGAGGGTTAAAAGCCTCTGCCTTCAGCTCAGGTCATGATCTCAGGGTCCTGGGATCAAGCCCCACATCGGGCTCTCTGCTCAGCAGGGACCTGCTTCCCCCTCTCTCTGCCTGCCTCTCTGCCCACTTGTGATCTTTCTGTCTGTCAAATAAATAAAAAATCTTAAAAAAAAATTTTTTTTAACCTCTATGCATTTAAACAATCCATTTCTTCTTTTTTCTGAAATATTTATTCTCATTAGTAGTTTTGAACTATAATAAAATTGAGTAGCTCTTTTACTAAGGCATAATACAGTTCCAGTACAGTGGTGAGGTATATTTAAAAAAAAATTTGGACCTCTTTCCATTATCATCTTAGCATCAATAAAATCTTGAAGCACAGCATATGAACATCAAACCCAGCATGGTTGGGAACTGTTGAGATAGTTCATCAGTTGCTCCTTACTGTTCTCAAGACCTTTACAGGGAATCTTATTCTGTGCTGAGTCTTCTCCAGTATCTTCTTTCTCTTCTGTCTGTACTTCTAGATATCACAGTTAAACCTCTTTCAAATGCCTCCTCTTAATCTTTCTAGTAAAGGCACAAACCTTACTGAACTGCTTATCAAATTCAACCTGGTTCTCTGTTCTCCTTATTTCTTTTCTTATTTGCCTTACCTCCACATTTACCTACCAGGCATACTTGACAAGTTGGAGTTTGGATACAGTGAGCTGGAGTCAAAAGGCATGGGAGGTTATTTTTACTTCTGTTTCTTTTTTTCTGTACTCGTATGTTCTCATTGAGGGGACTGAATTTCTTCATTTAAAAACTTTTTTTTAAAGTTTAATATTGGGAATATTTGTTATTTAAACATATGTTTATTACAATTAATATCTTGTTATTAGCTTTTACTACTAAGATAGGATATATTAACATCCAATTTGTGCTGAGGGAAAGAATTTCTGGCTAAATTGAGATAGAGAAAAAACTGTCATTAAGAAAAGTCATATTTTGAATTTTCGTAGACATAGCTAATCTTATGAAGTACTATGTTGTAACTTAATATTATGTTCACACGTTCCAAACTTCTTAAATGCTCATGTACCTTTTTGGGCATTACACTACAACAAACCTAGGAAACAACACATTGCATAGATGCAATCAGGTGAAGAAAAAGCTCGCCTGATTATCACCAATACATCACTGTCTGCCATGCTGAGGGCTATGGCCAGGTGCCATTTTACAAATACACTGCCTCTAAAGCAATGGTACTTTTTAGGGTCTCTAAAGGGTATATGTTCTTCAGATTCTTGGTGAATATGAGAAACCATACTTAGACATTGCTTAAACATCAAGCAAGTGCTAACTTTATCTTTATTTTAAAATCCTCTAGAGGCTATACTTCAGTTTTTCTTGACAACCTAACTCTATATTTAATATTAGCTTGTTAGTGACCATTAATCGCTTAGGCTATAGTAGAAAATAATATCTGTTCTGATTCTATATTTACTTGGAGCCTGGAAAAATGTATAGTATGATTAGCGGCATCCTCTACTTGCCCCATGCATGCAGGCACACACTTAGACTTCTTTTCCAAGAGCCATAGCCCACAACACAAATTGTGTCAGAGCAGCTCCTCAGAGCATGGAATGTAGCCGAGGAAGAATGTGCCTTGTTTTTTGTTTTGTTTTGTTTAGTTTTGTTTTGCCCTTCCAGGAATCAAACCTGTTGTAGGGAGATGCTGCCATACATGTGTTTAATTCTGTAACCTCGGTTCCTTTCCAGAGCAGCTCTCGTTCTTCTGTCAGCATCCTGCTTATTGTTTTCAGAAAGATTGCTCTGTGCCTTCTCTTCTGCACAGTTGAATCCTTGTTGATTCGTTCATGAAAAATAAGTAGCTGTCCATTTTCAGGACTGAATTAGGGGTCAGCTTGTGTTCATAAAGCTACAAGGCCATCAGTTAGATGGATCATTGGAGTAAGCAGAATTAAAACCATACTTGTTAAGATTATAGACTTTATAGTGAATGAAAAGAAGTAATATTTGACGTGTAATTAGATGGTATCTTTCTAAGTATGAAATAAGAGGAAGAGATCATAAAGGAACTGTAGAAAGACCAGAATACATCAAAATAATCTTTATTTCAAAAGATATTAAATCAAATTAAAAGGCTAAGTGTTAGGGAATTTGTACAACATACAACACAGGATTACCATCTCTTACATACAAGTTGCATTTGCAAATCAGTGTGAAAAAGTCCTCAGTGGAAAAATATGAAGTAAGAATTGAAAAGAGCAGAAAATGGAAGGGAAGATTGTGGCAAAATAGGAGGATCCCACCAAGGTTTGCCTCATCCCATGACTCAAATAGATAGTTATCACATCATGCTAAATACCCAGAAATTGAGCTAAAGACGTGCAGAATAAACTCCACAACTAAAGGGAGAAAAGAGGCCACAACAAAGAAGATAGGAAGTGCAAAAACACAGTTTGGGAGAGAAATGGATCATGGTCATTGTGGTTGGGGCAGAGGGGAGCCACAGTCTCTGAGAAAGACAAGAGACAGACTAACACATGGCAGGGGAAGCACACTGGAGAAACAAATCCCCATAGCAATTGGCTTGGGAAGCGAGAGGAACCAAATTTTGAATTTTGTAAATTTCTGGCAACCAGTGGGGCTTAAAGCCTGAAGTTCTAAAGGTCAGCAGGTTTGGCTCAGAGAGAGCCTAGCAGCATTGGGATTGCTCTTGAAGAAAAGGCAGGGTAAACAGCTTGTGGTCATACAGTGTGGAAACAGTAATCTGAAGAGTACCTGGGGCACCCAGTAGAGATGTTATTTGTTTATCTCAGAATATGTGCCAAAGAGGTAGCATTCACAAAGAGAATTGGCAGAATTCCCAGAACAAAGGAATTGGCAGGCACCATTTCCTCCCCTGCCCCTCAGCGTAAGTACAAGGCCACCTGTGGGAACTACTGGAGGGCAGATGCTCCCCACCCCCCCCAGTGGAACCACCCTTCCCAGTCATGCTTGCCTTGGTCCCAGAATGGCAGGCCCCCACCTGCAGGTCAGCCAAAATCCTGCCAACACTGCATCTCCAGATGCAGGAGGTTTGTGGAGCCTATGTTCTGGTTACAGTGGTAGTATGTCTCATTTCACAAGCAGAGCAGAGCACACCTAGTTGAAAGGCACCAAATTCAGGCCAGGGACCAAACACTGCCTGGAACATGCAAAGAGAGCCTCTGCAGATGACTGGCCTGAAGGATAAAGCAGCCAGGACACAACAGCAGAGCACATGCAGCACACATTGGAAGTACTCTCAGAAATGCCAGAAATAAATTCTTTATAAGACCATTAGCCTCAAGAACAGGAGATGTAACTGACTTTCCTAACGCAGACATGAGACTTAAACAAAATGAGAAGATAGAGGAACTTGTCCCAGATGAAAGAATAGGACAAGGCCATGACCAGAGATCTAAGTGAAGTAGATACAAGTTACATGACTGAGAGAAAATTTAAAGTGGTGATCATAAAGATACTTGCTATACTTCAGAAAGGAGTGGAAGGCATCAGTGAGACCCTTAACACATAGATAAGAAATAACATAACAGAGATAAAAGGCTCAATAAATGAAATGAAAAAACACACTTGCTGGAATAAATAGCAGGATGGAAGAAGCAGAGGAACAAATTAATGACGTAGAGGTCAGACTAATGGAAAGTAATTAATCGATTACTACAAAAAAGAGAAAAAACAACTATGCAAAATAAGAATAGAGTTAGGGAAATTAGTGAGTCCATCAAACATAACAGTATTATAAAAGTCACAGAAGAGAGAAAAATGAAGCAGAAAATTTATTTGAAGTTCAATGATAGTTAAAAATTTCCTTGTCTGGGAAGGAAACAGACACCCAGATCCAGAAGACACAAAGAACTCCCAACAAAGTAAAAAAAAAAAGCAGATCCACACCAAGACATATTGTGATAAAAAAGGAAAATTCAGTGATTAAAAAAATAAAGAAGCAAGAGAAAAGAAGACAATTACATACAAGGGAAAACCCCTTAAGGCTATCATGGAAGTTTTCAACAGAAACTTTCCAAGCTGGAAGGAAGTGGCAAGATATATTCATGGTGGGGCACTGGGGTGGCTCAGTCGTTAAGCGTCTGCCTTCGGCCCAGGTCATGATCCCAGACTCCTGGGATCGAGCCCCGCATCGGGCTCCTTGCTCAGCAGGAAGCCTGCTTCTCCCGCTACCATTCACTCTGCTTGTGTTCCCTCTCTCGCTGTGTTTCTCTCTGTCAAATAAATAAAATCTTTAAAAAAAAAAAGATATATTCATGGTGCTGCATGGGAAAAATGTGCAGCCAAGAATACTCTAATAGCAAGACTATCATTCAGAATAGAAGGAAAGATAAAAAGTTTTCCAGACAAATAAAAACTAAGGAATTTGTGATCAATAAGCTAGCCCTGCAAGAAATATTGAACAGGGGACTCTTTGAGTGGAAAGGAAAGACCATAAGTAGGAGTATGAAGGAAGGAAACAAAAGAACAGTAAAAATGAATATTGTTTATAAAGTATCAGTCAAAATAAAAGGTTATAAAACATGAGACCATATACCTAAAACATGAGGAGGACACGAGGTTCATCTTAAGAGACTACTGTATGCAGAAGATGTTATATACAAACCTAATGATAAGCACAAATCAAAAACCATAATACATATGTAAGGAATAAAGAGAAAGGAATCCAAATATATCACTAAAGAAAACCAGCAAACCATGAAAGAGAGAAAGACAAAGGATCGGAGAAAATCTTCAGAAACAACCACAGAATAGCTAATAGAATGGCAATAAATATATCTATAAATAATTACTTTGAATGCAAATGGTCTAAATGCACACTATCAAAAGACATTGTGACAGAATGGATAAAAAAGCAAGAGCCATCAATATGCTGCCTATAAGAGACTCATTTTAGAACTAAAGACACCTAAAGATTGAAAGTGAGGGGATGGGGAAACATCTACCACGCAAATGGATGTCAAAAGGAAGCTGGAGTAGAAATACTTATACTGGACAAAGTAAACTTTAAAACAAATAGTGTAAAAAGAGACAAAGAAAGACACTATATAATAATAAAGAACAATCCAACAAGATATAACAATTGTAAATATTAATGTACCCAAATACATAAAATGGTTAATAACAAACATAAAGGAACTAATTGATGATAATATAATAATAGTAGAGGACCCCACTTAATTCAAAACACTAATTGATGATAATATAATAATAGTAGAGGACCCCACTTATATCAAAACACAAATCATCTAAACAGAAAATCAACAAGGAAACAATGGCTTTGAATGACATACTGGAGCAGATGGATTTCACATTCAGAACATTCCATCCTAAAACAGCAGAATACACATTCTTTTCAAATGCACATGGAACATTCTCCAGAATAGATCACATATTAGGCCACAAAAGAAGCCTCTACAAATCCAAAAAGATTGAAGTCTTACCATGCATCTTTTCTAACCACAATGCTATGAAACTAGAAGTCAACCACAGAAATAATTTGGAAAGACCACCCATGCATGGGGGTTAAATAGCATGCTAATAAACAATGAATGAATCAACCAAGAAACCAAAGAAGAAATGAAAAAGTACATGAGAAAAAAAGAAAGAAAAAGAAAAAACGCAATGCTTGAAAACCTTTGGGATACAGCAAAAGTAGTTCTAAGAAGGAAGCTTTTAGCAATACAGGTCTACTGGAAGAAGCAAGAAAAATCTCAAATAAACAACGTAACTTTACAGCTAAAGGAGCTATAAAAAGAACAATAGACAAATCAACAGAAAGAAGGAAATAATGAAGATTAGAGCAGAAATGAATGATATAGAAACAAAAAAAACCCCACTAGAACAGATCGATGAAGCCAAGAGTTAGTTCTTTAAAAAAAAACAATAAAATAGATAAACCTCTGGCCAGACTTATCAAGAAAAAAAAGAAACTGCCTCTGCCTTCAGCTCAGGTCATGATCTCAGGGTCCTGGGATTGAGCTGCGCATGTGGCTCTCTGCTCAGCAGGGAGCCAGCAGGCTCCCTGCAGGCTCCTCCTCCTCCTCCTCCTCCTCCTTGTCCCTGGAGGCTCCTCCTTCTCCTCTCTCTCTTCCTGCCTTTCTGCCTACTTGTGATCTCTCTGTCAAATAAATAAATAAAATCTTTAAAAAAAAAAAAAAGAAACGACTCAAACAGTCACAAATGAGAGAGGCGAGATAACAACCAACACCACAGAATACAACAATAATAATAAGAGAACAGTATAAAAAAACTATATGCTAACAAGTTGGACAACCTGGAAGAAATGGATAAACTCCTAGCTACATATAACCTACCAAAACTGAACCAACAAGAAATAGAAAATTTGAAGAGATTGATAACCAACAAACTGAATCAGTCATCAAAAAATTCCCAAAACCAAAAGTCTAGTACAAGATAGCTTCACAGGCAAATTCTACTAAACACATAAAGAAGAGTTAATACCTATTCTTCTCAAACTATTCCAAAAAATAGAAAAGTGAGGAAAACTTATAAAAGTCATTCTAGAAGGCCAGCATTACCCGGATACCAAAACCAGATAAAGATACCACAAACTAAAAAGAGAACTACAAGCCAATATCTCTGATTAACATAGTTGCAGAAATCCTCAACAAAATACTAGCAAACAGAAGCCATACATTAAAAAATCATTTACCACAACTGAGTGGGATTTATTCCTGGGATGCTAGGCTGGTTCAGTATTCACAAATCAATCAATGTGATAAACCACATCAATAAAAGAAAGGATAAGAACCATATGATCATTTCAATGGATGCAGAAAAACCATTTGACATAGTACAACACCCATTCACATTAAAAACCTTGAACAAAGTAGGTTTAGAGGGAATATACCTCAACATAATAAAGGCTGTACATGAAAAATCCACAGCAAACATCCTTTACGGGGAAAAACAGATTTTCTTCTAAGATCAAAAACAAGACAGGGATGTCCACTATCACCACTTTTATTCAACATAGTACTGGAAGTCCTAGCCAGAGCAATTAGACAACAAAAAGAAATAAAAGGCATCCAAATTGGTAAGAAACAAGTAAAACTTTCATTATTTGCAGATGACATAATACTCTATATAGAAAACCCGAAAGACTCCATAAAATACTGCTAGAACTGATAAACTCAATAAAATCACAGGATACAAAATTAATGTACAGAAATCTGTTGCATTTCTATACACCCAATAATGAAGCAGCAGAAAGAGAAATTAAGAAAACAATCTCATGGAGCACCTGGGTGGCTCAGTGGTTTAAGCCTCTGCCTTCGGCTCAGGTCATGATCTCAGGGTCCTGGGATCTGGCCCTGCATCGGGCTCTCTGCTCAGCAGGGAGCCTGCTTCCCCCTCTCTCTCTGCCTGCCTCTCTGCCTACTTGTGATCTCTCTCTGTGTCAAATAAATGAATAAAATCTTTAAAAAAAAAAAAGAAAAAACAATCTCATTTATGATTGCACCAAAAATAGTAAGATACCTAGGAATTAACCTAACCAAAGAGATGAAAGACCTGTACTCTAAAAACTCAAAACACTGAAGAAAGAAATTGAAGATGACAGAAAGAAATGCAAAGAAATTCTATGCTCATGGATTGGAAGAACAAACATTTTTATTTTTTATTTTTTTAAGATTATATTTATTTATTTGACACAGAGAGAGAGATTACAAGTAGGCAGAGAGTCAGTCAGAGAAAGGAGGAAGTAGGCTCCCTGCTGAGCAGAGAGCCCAATGTGGGGCTCGATCCCAAGACCCTAAGATCATGACCTGAGCTGAAGGCAGAGGCTTTAACCCACGGAGCCATCCAGGTGCCCCAGAACAAACATTCTTAACGTATTTATACTACCCAAAGCTATCTACATATTCAGTGCAATCCCTGTCAAGATACCAATAGCATTTTTCACAGAAAATAATCTCCTAAAATTTGTATGGAAACCTGAAAGACCCTGAATAGTCTGAGTAATCTTTAAAAAGAAAACAAAAGCTTGGAAGTATCACAATTCCATACTTTAAGTTATACTACAAAGCTACAGTAATCAAAACAGGTATTAGTGCAAAAATAGACACATAAATCAATGGAACAAAATAAAAAAAAAAAAAACTAGAAATAAACCCACAATTAATATGGCCAGTTAATTTTTGACAAAGGAGGAGAGAATGTTCAATAGGAAAAAGATGGTCTCATTAACAAATGATGCTGGGAAAACTGGACAGCTAGCTGTATGCAGAAGAATGAAACCGGACCACTTTCATAGACTATACACAAAAATAAATTCAAAATGAATTAAAGTCTTAAATGTGAGAACTGAAACCATAAAAATTCTAGAAGAGAACACACGTATAATTCTCTGACTTTGGCTGTAACAACATTTTTCTAGATGTCTCCTGAGTCAAGAGAAACAAAAGCAAAAACAGACTATTTGGGTTACATCAAAAATAAAAAGTTTCTGCACAGCAAAGGAAAAAACAAACCAAACTAAAGGGAACCTACAGAATGGGAGAAGGTGTTTGCAAATGGCATATCTGATAAAGGGTTAGTATCCAAAATATATAAAGAACTAGTAAAACTCAGCACCCAAAAGCCAAATATTCCAATTAAAAAAGGGCAGAAGACATGAACAGACATTTTTCCAAAGAAAACATACTGATGGCTAAAAGAAACATGAAAAGATGCACATCATCACTTACCATGAGGGATATGCAAATCAAAACTACAATGTGATTTCACCTCAATCCTGTCAGAATGGCTAAAATCAAAGATACAAAAAACAAGTGTTGGTGAGAATATGGAGACAAAGGAACTCTCTTACATTATTGGTGGGAATGCAAATATTATGCAGTCACTGTAGAAACGTGGATGGAGGTTTTCAAAAATTAAAAATAGAACTATCTTATGATCCAGTTATCAGGCTACTGGGTATTTACCTAAAGGATATGAAAACACTAATTCAAAGGGATACATGCACCTTTGTGTTTATTGCAGAATTATATACAATAGCCAATATATGGCTGCAACCCATAAAGAAGTGTTTATTGCAGAATTATATACAATAGCCAATATATGGCTGCAACACCATAAAGAAGTGGTGTGTAGGGGGCGCCTGGGTGCCTCAGTGAGTTAAGCTTCTGCCTTCGGCTCGGGTCATGATCTCAGGTCCTGGGATTGAGCCCCACATCAGGCTCTCTGCTCAGCGGGGAGCCTGGTTTCCCCCCACCCCCCGCCTGCCTCTCTCCCTACTTATGATCTCTCGCTCTGTGTCAAATAAATAAATTCTTTAAAAATAAATAAATAAATAAATGAATGAATGAATGAATGTATGAATATGTTGATGCAGAATTACAGTGTAAAAATTGAGAAACATCTGAAGTGGCACAAATGAATGATTGAAATAAATATGCCAATATAGCTTGATAAAAATGGAATGTAATATGGCTGTAAAAAGTTCTATTTGCAAATTACTTAAAGACATTGAAAAATACTCATTAAATAAAGTGGAGGGGGAAGTAGAGTTTAAACCAGATATGCAGTATTATTCAGGTTTAAGTTTTGTGTGTGTTACATATCAAAATATTAACAGTAGGGTTATAATTCTTATATTTATGTTTTAATAATGAATAATGAGTAAACTTACAATAATGAATATATATTTCTTTTATAATCCAGAAGAGAAAATAAAGGAGAAAAAGAGTTTCTTGTAGAAATTTAGATTTTGGTTTTCCACATATCACTAAATAGTCTTTCAACAGGTTCCTCTTATCCCCAACTCCTAAATGAAAGGAATCTCTTAGATTCTGTCTTTTTGTCTCTATTGTAATAGTGTTTGTGTCCCTGAAATCTCTTCTTCTGTACTGCCTTTAATATTTTAATGAGTATCTCCTGGCTCAAGATTTCATCATACCTAACCACCTACACTGTCTGCTGGTGGTTCCCAGGACTTCAGACTATCAATCCTTAGTGAACATGTGAAATGTTTCACATGTGAAATTCCCCATCCTGATTTTCTCAAATTTGCTCTTATTTCTCATTTATTTAATTCTCTGTTAATGCTGGTATTATTTCTTGTTATCAAAATTATCTTTAACTTTTCCTCCTCCCTTGCTTCTCACACCCACATCTTTCAATTTCTCTTTCTTACTGGGATATATAAACACCTTTACCCCTTTACCCCTATCCCAGTCCTGCCTTTAAATCTATATTCTACACTGTCCTCACTTTAATCTTCTTGAAATGCTGCTTTGACAAACCAACATCTTCCTCAAGCTTTTGTCCTATCTATATGATGAAGTTTGCACTCATTCTATATGCCTTAACTCTCATTTCTTATCATTCCAAATCTTGCAGTCTACTGAAACATAACTTTTCTTAACTCTATTCTCTCTCTCAAACTCCTCTCCTTTTATTTCCAACTACTCTAAACCTCTTCATTTTTCAGAATCCAGCTTAAATTCTTTCTCCTTTGGAGGTGATTTGACAAAGTATCATGTGAAGCTTTTTCCTGTATCTTAAGTTGACATAGGTAGCTCATTGTAGTTGGGGAAGAATTTATGTATCTGAGAACTATATGGTTTTCTTAAGAAATTCACTTGTTTTTAGCAAGATGACTTTACTGTCCCTTTCATCTTATAAATGACAGTTTATACATATTGTTCTGGCATAAATATTCCTAGTGCTCCCTCTCAGTTTTACAAGTTGGGACAATAAATTACGTGGTTATCCTACTGATCCAGTACAAAATACAAGATAGCAACAGCTGTTAGTGGATATATGAGCAAGTGCCTTCTAGTAAACCACCTGCTATGAGCTTAAGTACTAGAGGGAGTCACCTTAAATAAAAGAATGCTTTTCTAAATTTTGTATTGGAAAGTAATTAAATTATAGTATTCCTTAAGCTGTGTGCATTCTGGATGACTTTTCAAAGCAGATTTGGTATACTGAATATAGTTGTTTAATTGGAAATGATGGAAAACATCTATTACTGACAAATAGTAAGAGCATTTATTTTCTTTTATCCCTCTTTGCCCCCCTCCCATCTTTTGATGACATGGGATTGTGTGTGGCCAATAAGTTTCTGAGGAAATAATACTCTTCAGTCAGGGGACCCCAAGACCACTCCTAAGTTTGGTGATTTGCTAGGAAGACTCACTGCTAGATTTATCATCATGGAAAGATATAAAGAAAAATCAACAGAAATACATAGAATGAAGACTGAAGGAAAGCAGGCACAAACCTACAAGAATCCTCTCCCAGAGGAGACAGATAGAACATGCTTAATTCCCCCAACCATAAATTGTGACAGCACATGTAAAATGTTGTCTATTAGAAGCTCACTGTAGACCGAGTGCCCATAGTTTTTATGGGGGCTGGTAACATTGGTACTCTCTGCTTGTCATATCCTTAAATTCCAGACTCCCAGAAGGAAAGCAGGTGTTCACAATAAATCATATTGTTGGCACAATTTAGGCACAGTGAGCTACTCTTACTCTTACCTCTTAGGGTGGTAGGTGCCCTCCTGAAATCCACATTCCCAGATGCCTGCAAGGACTGGCCTTGTAAACAGGCCTTTCAGTGGAGAGCATTTAGGACTGCTGTGTTAACTCTTTTCTTCTCAGCTTTGTGGACCACTAGTAGCCATCTATGCTGTAAAGCTGTCTCAACATTTTAGTTTGTTCCCGTGTGCTTGTCTATACAATCAATGTCATTATTTTTTAAAGTAAAGAAAAGCTTCAAAGGTAACTTGTGGCATAGAATGTTCTCTCTGGGATTGAAAATATTCTCATATCATTTACACCCAGTGTTGTACTGGAGCTTTCTTTTGGAGAGCTGATTTTCTTTTTTAAAGATTTTTTATTTATTTGACAAGAGAGAGATCACAAGTAAGCAGAGAGGCAGGAGGGGGTTGGGCAGAAGGGCAGGCTCCCTGCTGAGCAGAGAGCGTGATGCGGGGCTTGATCTCAGGATTCTGAGATCATGACCTGGGCTGAAGGCAGAGGCTTAACCCACTGAGCCACCCAGGTGCCCCAGAGAGCTGATTTTCTTATCTCTTCCTAACTTCCACATACAGTGATGTTAGGTTTGTCCTTTGGAACTGGCTATTTTGGGAATATTTACATACAGAAACCAGCGTAGACTGAAAATCAGGCCCACCAAAGACCCAGTTGTTAAACACTGATTAGCATACCACCACCAATACCTCCTTACCATTCATTCTGTAAATACTGTATTCTTCTAACAGTGATAAGAAGAAAATTTATGTAGATATATATATCCTAAACTGTCTTCTGGGAGCTGGGAAGCTTCTGGTTAAAATTTCCTACCTGATTTATATGTTCTTTTCTACATTAGTTTGGAAACTTGGAATTCCCAAATTTAAAAATCTCTAATGAGTTGCTAATAATATTGGGTTATTTTTATTTATATAAATAAATTTATAGTAAATAATTATTAATAAATGTATTTTAAAAGAAATTTTAATATGCTTTGATATTCAAGCCAGCAAACCTAATTTTATCTTTTTTAAAGGTTTTTCTATATGAAATTATCATTGTAAAGTGGCTCCAAAGCATTTTCTATTCCCAAATTATTGTTGGTGGATACTTAATACTCCAGAGAGCCCATTCTTTTCTTTTAATCTGCTTTTGGTAATATCAGCTGGCAGTGAAGAGTACAAAACTGGGAAAGAAAAGTAAAATCATGATGCTCTACTAAATCAAGTATCCTCTACCAAGTCAAGATCAGTTTTAAAGAGGATATCAGAAGATGATAGTGGGCATGAAGAGAGGCAACCAAAAAAAAAGGAGAGAGAAAATTATCTCAATAACACTTTCTCATACTTCATTAATAGAACCTTATTGCAGTTATGCATAATAAATGCGCATAACATTGATAAAGCATGATTCACTAGGTTAGAACAATTGAAATTTTTTTTTGCTCTACTACCAGTATTCTCTTTCTGAGACTTTACCTAATGATGTGACTCTATTGAAAATTCTCAAATGATTCTCCCTCAGTTAAAATCCAAATTTGTTACAAAGTATCTAAGGTTTTTTTAAAGCATGATGGCAACCTTACTTCACCCTCCTGTACTCTTCTTTTTTACTCTGTAGCCAAACTCTGTCAGTATATTTCATGTTTCTTTACTTTTTTGTGTACACTATTCACTGCCAGTTGTTCATCTTAAGATTCAACATGTACCACCACGATTTTCTTCCTGAGTTTAGTCTCTTTTTCTAAAAGAAAAAGATTCCATAGATTTCCATATATATTAATATGCCTTTGTATTTTTTACGGTGAATGTTGTATGCTTACTCTCCCTCCCATCTTCACACTCCATGTCATATAAACTCTGGTGGGCCATGACAGTGTTTTCCTTGTCTCTGTGTGTTCAAAGATAATAATTGCTATATTAAAACTTTTTGTAGAACTTAATTTTTAATAAATATTTTGAAGTAGAATAGGATTTGAGTCCTTTTCTATATAGAACTATCAATAATTACTCTTTGTGTCATGATTCACCTATTTTTTTTTACTCTAGGCAGATGCACAGATTGACCGAGAACATCAAAATTTTTATGAAGCATCACTAGAATATGTCTTTAAAATTCAAGAGGTTCAAGAAAAAAAGAAGTTTGAATTTGTTGAACCAGTAAGTTTCAATTTCCCTACAAAATAGTAGTTCCAACACAGCCTATGAAAACAAAATATGTAAAAGAAAGAAAGAAAGAGAACAAAATTTGTAATGTTTTTCTACTGAACATTGTGATTTTTAAAAACAAAAGTGAAGGGAAGTGTAGAGGAAGGTAACTATGGAGTATAGAGCACTGTTAGGGCAGTGGATCTATCCTATATGACTATATCACACATGTCATTATGCATTTGTCAAAATTACAGAATATACAATGAAAAGGGTAAACCCTAATGTACAAAATAGAGATTAGGTAATAATAATGTATCAGTCTTAGGTTATCATTTGTAACAAATGTACCACACTTATGCAAGATATTAATAATGGGGGAAACTAGGTGGTGGATGTTGGAGGAATATATGAGAGCTCTTTATATTTTCTACTCAATTTTTATATAAACCTAAAACTGCTCTTAAAAATAGTTTATTAATGTAAAATTAAAAAATGAAAAGGGTTCACATATATATACCTAAGTACATGTAGCTCACCACTAAAGCGACCCATTTACTAAACCTTTAGTTGAAAGGAGAAAACATAAGGTTTATATTTCTCCCTTTGTTCCCTTCCACTAACTTGCAAGACTAGGATCTGCCTGAATTCCCTATGAAGTCACTTATTTTCCTAAGTCAGTGTAAAAAGTAATGGATTCCCTAATGTAAATTGCATTACAGGAAAGAACAGGCGGCTGGTCTTTACAAGCTTACTTCATTTTCTTAGCATTTTTCCTCAAGTACTACCATAATACGTTACAGTATTATCTGATAGGCATCATCATAATGCATCATCTGTGATGAATCGAGTTAAGTCCTATAAGTCAAGATAATCTTTGTTAATATATAATGTTCAATTCCCATGAGATGAGAGGATAGCAATAGTTAAATACACAGATAATCTAAAAGATGATTTAATCCATATTTTTCTATGTCAGTTGTTAAAAAAATCTGTTTATAATAAGAGATAAAATACCTGTTTCTATCTAAGTGGAGATTGTGGCGAGAAGGAAAAAGAAGACACATTTTAAAATGTATTTGATGAAATTCATTTCTTGATGGAAACCCATCAATGATTCCCTAAGGATGGTGGGAGAGATACTGGGAAGAGTTCTATTCCCTGCCTGGCTCTCAGCTACTTCTTCTTTACTTCTCTCCCTCCACCTGAAGCAACCTAACTGTATCCTATAAACTGGGTACTTGGCAAGTTTATATGCTTCAACTAGACAAATTTAAGGAACTAGAGACCACAACACAGTCTCAGGGACTTAATTTTTATACTTTATTTGAGTTAATAGTATTTTTTTTAAGATTTTATTTATTTATTTGATAGAGAAATCACAAGTAGGCAGAAAGGCAGGCAGAGAGAGAGGGGGAAGCAGGTTCCCTGCTGAGCAGAGAGCCTGATTCAGGGCTTGATCCCAGGACCCTGAGATCACAACCTGAGCTGAAGGCAGAGGCTTTAACCCACTGAGCCACCCAGGTGCCCCTGAGTTAATAGTCTTAACTGCAAGTTCTGTTTGCCAAACAGCTAAGTCCTTAAATTCCTTAGAATGAGTTAGTAACCTCTTTTGTTAGTAGATGTTTGGGGGATCTCATTAAATTTCATATGAGTTAGGGGGTCTTCTGAAGCTTATCTGTGGCTCATTGAGACCTAGGAAGCCTAACAACCCCCAGTCTAGAAAGATGACTAGTAGTTAAAATTTTTATTCCCCTTTTCATTGATGAAGTCCTGCCTCTGAATCCTGCCATGGTTTTTTGAAGCCTTTCTACTTTCTGGCAAAATTCAGATTTCTGAATTTTAGTTCTTCTTGACACTAAACTTGTGGTGTATGCCCATTATATCTAATGGTATTTTTTCATACTTCTTACCTGCTCCCATTCATTTCAGATACTATTCTTATCTGCTATGTTGTTTTTCTTCCTTGCACTTGGAGTGACCTTTTCATACCTGTTATACCTCTGTCTCCCCCGGGGAGCGACATGTCTGGGGAGGGTCATTCAGGTAGCCTATTACCCTGTAAAAACCTC
>CM053613.1:65097875-65133899 GCA_028646535.1 Procyon lotor
ACCTTGCCAATGGTTGGGCCAAGCACTTTGCTCAGGTTTGCTGTTGGGAATCTTTGTTCCTTGAGTGCTTTCCATACCATCCTGGAGGCCGGGAATGAAAATCGCGCCCTCCTAGCCTCCAGCCCAGAGGAACCGAGTGCTGGGCGCCCTGCTTCTCAGCGCGTCCTCAGAAGAAAGCGGTCAATCACTCCTGTGTCCCTTGTCTGTGCCCCACTTTCTGTGCTCAGATAGTCCGTGGAGGAGTGCCTCTATCTATTATGCGCGTGTCCCCGTCTGGAGTCTCCAAACCCAGCAGATTCCTGCTGTGCACTCCTGTGCCACTCCTCCCGGAGGGGGAAGAGGGGGTATCTCTGGAGCTGCCTCCTGTGTGGTCCCTGCTTGAGGAGCTGTGGCCCACCTGTACCTCAGATCACAGCGCAAGATATTCCCAAGCATGATAGCATGCTGCGTGGCTCCTTCTCTGCTGCCAGCTTCTCCACCATGAATCCTGGGAGCTCTGCCACACTCGGACACCCCCATTCCCTCTGTGACCCCACCGGTCCTGAAACCACACTGTTCCCATGAGGGCTAAACCCCCCGCTTAGCCTCTGGAGCCATGTCCCTCAGCATAGCAGACTCAGGACCTATCTTCTAAGATATATCTTCTAAGATATGGAGTAGAATAGAAATTTTTATTAGGGAATGATTGTTGGTACTAAATATCATAAAGTAAGAATGTTGAGATGTTTGAGATAATTTTATATTGTTTCGATTGATGTCAAGATCTTACTACTTGCCATAAAATTTCTACAGAATATTCAAAAGGTGCAATAGTGGGTCCATTTTATCCACAAGTATATGTTCCAAGACCCACAGTGGATGCCTCAAACCAGGAGTGCTCCTGCCCCTATGTATACTGTGTTTTTTTTTTTCCTGTACATACCTACATATGAAGATAAAGTTTAATTTATAAATTAAACACAAGAAAAGATTAACAATAATATCTGGTAATAGAACAAATATAACAATCCTCTGTAAATAAAGTTAGTGAATGTGTTCTCTCAAAATATCTTACTGTACTCCCCCTTCTTGTGGTGATGTGAGATGATAAAGTGCCTATATGATGAGATGAAGTGAGATAAATAATGTAGATATTGTTAATATATCATTATTGTTAGGCTACTATTTACCTAATGATAGGTCAGAAAGGAGATTATCTGCTTTCACACCATGATTGACTGTGGGTAATTGAATTACAGAAAGCAAAGCCTTGAATAAGAGGATATTACTATATTAGATTTCTAATATTTATATTAGATATATAATAGATTTCTAATATTACTATATTAGATTTCTAATAATACTATATTAGCTTTCTAATATCTAATAATAATATTCCTACAGTATCATTATTTCAAAGAAAAGCTAGTTCTATTACATAGAAGAATGGGAGACATTTCTATTTTTTTATAAAACTATGTAACCTCTTAAAAGATAGAGAAAATCAGGTTTTTAAACTCAATTCTTCATTAGATACATAGTTTTAATGGCCTCCTACCACACATTTATCATATCTTGTATAGAAAGTGATTGTAGTTAACTGTCTCTATACCTACAGTATCCATTATGGTAGCAACTACCCATGTTTGGCTACCAAGCACTCAAATGATAGATTAAGATGGACTGTAAATGTAAAACATGTACTATTTTCCAAAGGTTTGGTACAAAAAAATTATGTGAAATATCTCAAAACTTCTTTTATATTGCTTAAATATTGAAATAATACTTTAGATAAATCATGAAAGTAAAATATTAAATTTCACTTGCTACTAGAAAATTTAAAATTTCACATTGGTTTGCATTTATTCATGTGTTTCTGTCTACTAGGGCTAGACTTTTTCCTTTCAGATTTGCCAACAAGATATATGATTTCTGGGCTAAAATGGGAGGAAAGATCATAGAGGGAAAAACCCCATCTCCTGACTCCTGATCTTAAGATCCTTTTACTTCTCAGAGTTGCTTGGAGCTTATGAGAATTTTGAGAGGTTAGGAGAAAAAGATTCTCAAGTATGCTGAACATGAACAGCTTACCTGAGAGAGTTGAGCCCTAATGTAGTTGAAATATATTATGGTACATGAAAGTTTGTGGCTCAGAAAACTGTGGAATCTTTTTTATGACTTAACTCCCTTACAGTTCATTCAGCTGCAGTTTGTGTACATTTTGATTACATCCTTTTGCATGCTTAGCTGAAACTAAAGTTTTGTGAGCAACTACTGCGTCATGTGTTTTCTCTGTGTTACCTCACATGGCCCATACAATAGCTTTATTGTTAGGTAGTTGTTATTTGTCCAGATGAGGAAGTCATAGGAAGATTATTAGTTTCTTGGGATCACAAATGTAAGGAGGAAAGGCCCAGGAATCCAGACCCGAAAGCTGAAGTCTTGTATAGTATCATTTGCTGTCTCACTGGCCACCTGACAATAACAATTAGTCCTTCCTTGACACTTGTTCTGACTAAATAAAATGAATGACTATAGAAAATTGTGTTGTAAAATTATTTTAATTCTTTAAAATTAGAAGAAAATTTGAGGTTGTCCTTTATTTTGGTAAAGGTCTTTGAATCAGTGCATCCTATCTATCCTTTTATTCATTCTTCCATACTTTTTTTATCATCCTTTTTAAAAAATTGTCCCCTCCCTGACTAGGCTGCAGTTGACACACTTTTCATGTAGTGACCGACAATTATAATGCCTGAGAGGTAATAAGATAGAATTTGGCTCTAGTCTTACAGCTGTGCAAATCTGGCTTGTTTTTCAAACTCTGTATACCTTAGGTTTTTATTTGTAAATTGGGAATAAAAACTGTAGTTCCTAGGATTGTGGTGAGGCTCATCCAATGCAGATAAAACACGGTAAGTGCTTATCAGTAAGATATCAGCTGGTATTGAGCTCTCACATTGACTGTCAGCACTAGATATGAAAACAATAATGAATTTTTTTTTAGTGTGGCTTCATAGCCAGATATAACTGTTTCAAAAACACATTTTTAATTTTAACATGCTTTAAAATATACATCTAAATACTGTAAGAGTGTGTTCTTATTAGAGTATTCTTTTTAGAATTTTAGTCTTTTTGTTTTATGTTTAAAACTAATATGAAAAATGAAAATAAACCATTATATGTAAACTAAAACATACTGTTTTTGACACTCTGCTCTTAGTCTGTTAAATTTAATTTTAAATCTTTTGCTAAAGAAAATTTCACTTAATCTGCTTAATATGTGTTAGCTTTTTAGCTTATTAGTATGAGTATACTAGAAAATACTTTGTGGGTTGCCTAAGTTCAATAATTTTGAGATGCAATGAATTTGCTAAGTTAAAGTCAAATAGTATATAGACCTGGAGGTTTTGAAAGTTGAACCTATTTGTGTTCTTTTTGGTATGATTTATTAGCTTTAATGTAGAAAATTTAATTTAGGATAAATTAAAGTGAGCAGATAAGACAATGTCAATTTTTTTCCCCCAAAACTCTGTAGGACAAAAGGTTAAATTTCTATCCTATTGAAAACCTAAGTACAGTTAATGAAACAATAAAGCTGTCCTCAGATCATATATCTTAAAATCTGTTTTGGTCCTCGGATTTAGTTCTAGATACTCTTACTGAAAATCTGAAATTTGCAAAAGCTATTAGATAGTGAATAGAATTTTGGAAGAGTATGAAAAATACATTGCACTGGTTTGGTTGACTCATCCCCTGTACTTTGTGTTAGAAATCAGTCATGTAAAGATCTTCTAAATGTAGCTTCTGTTGAATTTAATTTTTTTTATTTTTATTTTTTGTAGTTTCAACGTTTTATTTAAATTGTAGTCAACATACAGTGCAATGTTAGTTTCAGGTGCAGTACCCAGTGATCCATCAACCACATAACACCCAGTGCCTACCACTACAAGTGTCCTCCCCAATACCCATCACCCATCCAACCCATACTTCATCCCCAGCAACTCTCAATGTGTTTTCTATAGTTAAATGTCTATTTAGTGGTTTGCCTCTCTCTTTTTTTTGTTCACCCTATGTTCATTTGTTAAATTCCACATATAAGTGAAATCATATTTCTCTTAGCAAAATACTCTCTAGCTCTCTCCATGTCATTGCAAATGGCAAGAATTCATTCTTTTTGGTGGCTGATGAATATGTATACACTATATGTACACAAACACATATGATCTCTGTGATTCTTCTTTATCCATTCATCAGTTAATGGACATATGGACATTTGGGCTTTTTCCATAATTTGGCTATTGTTCATAATGCTGCTGTAAACATTGGAAGGCATGTATCCCTTTGAATCAGTATTTTAATTTTTATTAACATATAATGTATTATTTGCCCCAGGGTACATGTCTGTGAATCATCAGGCTTACACATTTCACAGCACTTAATATAGTACATACCGTCCCCAATGTCCACAACCCAGCCACCCTATCCCTACCCCTCCTCCCCGCCTTCCAGCCACCCTTAGTTCGTTTCGTGAGTCTAGGAGTCTCTTATGGTTTGTCTCCCTCCCCATCCCTTCCTGTTTCATTTCTCTCCCCCACCTTCCCCAGACTCCCACCTTGCCTCTCAAATTCTTCATATCAGAGAGATCATGTGATAATTGTCTTTGAATCAGTATTTTTGAATCCTTTGGGAAATACCTAGTAGTGCAATTGCTGGGTCATAGAGTAGCTCTATTTTTAACTTTTTGAGGAAACTCCAGACTGTTTTCTAAAGTGGCTGCACCAGTTCACATTCCCACCAATAGTGCAAGAGGGTTCCCCTTTCTTCTCATCCTTGACAATACTGGTTGTTTCCTTTGTTGTTCATTTTAGCCATTCTGACAGATGCGAGGTGATATCTAATTGTAGTTTTGATTTGCATTTCTCTGATGATGAGTGATGCTGAACATCTTTTCATTTGTCTGTTAGCCATCTGTATGGCTTTAATCACCTTGTTGGCTATTCTCTAGCCAACAAGTTTTTGGTTTTTCTGTTTCTTTACCATAGAAGTTTATCGCCAGCCATTTCAACTGAATTCCATTCCCTTAAAATCTTGGAAATTTGCCTTTAGGAACTCCACAGATACTTGACTGCTGATATAGCCATACTTTCAAAAAAAATTTTGCCTTTTTTAAATTAATTGAATCTATGCCCATGTCTGCCCATTCATTCATTTATTCTTCTGTCTTTCGTCATCCTCTTTAAAAATTGTCTCCCCAGTCTGCTTTTCATATTTGGTTCTCTTTTCTTTAATTTTCTGATTTATTTGATTATATTTTTATACTTTTTCATTTCGATTCAATAAATTGCTCTGAGTAGCTATGCATTAAACTTAAGGCATTCAATAGTTACTTTGAGGATGTTATTTAAGATATTTATCTCTAAGTTTCCTCCAAGTAAGGAATAGCAAGGAGTAAAGCTTTAACTCACAGGCTGGACACTTGTACTGGATGAAAATTGATGTCTTGCATTTGCCCTTTGTTTCCAATCTTCTTAAAGTTTCCAATAGCCAAATGTAGAGATATTATATAAGATTTGGATTTCTTTCAATGAATTATGGTACTCTGTATGTGAAGTATATTTTATTTTTTAAAAGTAGTCTTATTGGAATATAAATCAATATAACCATACAGTTCACTCATCTTTAGTTAATTTTTGTTTATGGTGTGAGGTAGGGTTACAACTTCATTCTTTTGCATATGGTTATTCAGTGGTCCAAGAATCACCTGCTGAAAAGACTATTCTTTACCCAATGTATGCTCTTGGTGCCCTTGTTGAAAATAAGTTGACCATAGATGTGTGGGCTTATTTCTAGATTCTCAATTCTTAGACATTGACTTAATGTCTAATGCCAGTATCATATTGTGTTGATTACCATTGCTTTTTATTGAGTTTTGAAATGGAAAAGTGTAACTCTAAATACTCAGTTTCCTTTTTCAAGATTGTTTTGATGGTTTGGGTCCCTTGTAATTCCATATGAATTTTAGCATCAGCATGTCAGTTATCATAAAGAAGTCAGCTGGGCTTCTCACAGGGACTATACTGAATCTGCTAATCATTTTGGAGAGTATTGCCATCTTCTTTTTTTTTTAAGATTTTATTTATTTATTTGACACACAGAGAGAGATCACAGGTAGGCAGAGAGGCAGCAGATAGAGAGGGAGAAGCAGGCTCCTTGCTGAGCAGAGAGCCCAATGTGGGGGGCTCGATCCCAGGACCCTGAGATCATGACCTGAGCTGAAGGCAGTGGCTTAACCCACCAAGCCACCCAGGCACCCCAAGAGTATTGCCATCGTAAAAGTATTAAGTCTTCTAATTCACGAACGTGAAATACTCTCCTTTTATTTAAACTTTCTTTAATTCTTTACAGTGTTTTGTACATTTCAAGTTATAAATTTTGTGCTTAAAATTACTCCTCAGTATTTAATTCTTTTGAAATTATTATAAATGGAATTATTTCATTTTTCAGATTGTTCATTCCAAGCATATAGAAATAAAGTTAATTTTTGTGTGTTGATTTTGTATCCTGCAGCATTGCTGAACTTGTTTATCATTTCTAATAGTTTTGGTAGTAGATTCCCTAGGATTTTCAGTGATTAATTTCTTAGGAGACAAGGAATGAATCACACCATTATAAGAGACTTTATATATCCCAGTTCTTTGGCTCAGTTTGAGCAGCAGTCCTAGAATTACTGCATCAGTTCCTTCAGAGTTCTTCTTCTCACTCCCATGCTAGCTTCCAACTCCTTTTCTTACTTTTTCTGCCATTCACAGTATCACTAGTAGCTGTGGGCCTGTAAGACTTGAAACTTGGTAATTTAATGGGCTGGGGAATTGTGAATATTTTTTTGAAACTTTGCTGTCTTGTAGTCAGTTTTGCTAAATAATTATAAATGTAGTATCAATGTTTATATTTGGTTAGGATATTGGAGTGACAAATAGTAATTTGATTCTAAAACCCCTGGGAATAATAAAATGCTATATAAACTTTTACTGATGATAAAAATTATTTAATATTTTTGGGGTCCCTGGGTGGCTTGGTCAGTTAAGCATCTGTCATGAACCTGGGGTCCTTATTTATTTATTTGAGAGAGAGAGAGAGAGAGGGAAAGTGCATGCACTGGGGGAGGGGGAGAGGGACAAGCAGACTCTCCGCTGTGCAGGGAGCCCACTGCAGGGCTCCATCCCAAGACCGCAGGATCGTGATTGGGCCAAAGACAGATGCTTAACTAACTGAGCCACCCAGGCACCCCAAAAGTGATTCAATATTAGTTTGTCTCTTCAGTAATTTTTAGTAGTTGTTATTTGAAAGATCAGGTTTACCTTAAGATAAGCTGAGACTTTCCCAAACTGCTCCACTCAGGCAGACTTAACAAAGAAAAGGATATGTGGGAAATGCAATTCTTAAAGATTTTTCAGGCTGTCCTATTAAGTTACCTTAATTTAGCATCATGGAATTTGTGGAGGAGAAAATGAGCTAGTATAGATTCAAACCTAAAGTAGTTTTACTTTACTGCCCTCTAATAATAATAATAATCTGCCTATTATGAAATAGGCAGTTATTTCATAATGCTATCTTTTTAAAACTTCATAGGTTTGCTTCCAAACTGGACGTAGAACAGAAGGACAAAGTGGGTTGTTCTTTGTAGGTAATTTCTCTGTAATTCTCTCAAAATTGTTCTTTCCCTGGTAGGTGCTCAGCATGCATTGTTTCCTACTGAGTGAATCTGAATTGTGCTAAAAGATGCTAATAGATTTATTTATTTAGACAGGTCTTGGGGAATTTGGTATTTTATGGGAAGACTTACAACAAATATTCTTAAAGCTCTCTGCTTTATAAGTTTAATTAGATCCTATATACTTAGATGATATTAGAATAGCATCTTCCTTGTATGAGATCCAGTTAATAACAAGATAATTTAATTGGGGATGAGTTATAGACATTAAAACATGAAATAATACTCCTTCAAACAACTTAATAAATTATTATTTGAATGTTTCAAAGACTAGTGTTGTTTATATACTTCAAAAATATTTTCTTATTTGTTTCTGAAAACTTCTAAAATTATATCCAAATTTCAATTAATTAAAGGATATCGTTCTTTTTAATTAGGCCACAATATGTGCAGACTGTATTTTAAATTATTCGATAACTCAACAGATATATTGTAGCATTATTTTAGTAAAGTGTAATCTATTGAGTATTTAGTTTTGCTAGTAATAATTATCAGTTGATGTAAAATTGACAGTGTAAAATAATTCTAAAATTGGAAAAATATATTTTGACATATTAGGTATTGTTGAATAAGAGAAGGAAAGTCTTTAAAATATAAGAATTTAAAGCCAACCTGAAAGTGTGTTTTCTGACATGAACATAACTTTGTAAAAAGTTGATTGCTATAGAAGGGAAGCATTAGGTTGTTGTTTTCAGACAGATCCAGTATTTATCTGTTGGAAATCATAACACACATACCAGTTGGTGCTTAGCTGAATCTCCCTATTTCCCCAGACAGAGGAAATTGTGGGAGATTTATTGACATGAAAATTACAAATTGTGTTTCTTCCTTTGTTTAAAATAATAGCTTACAGACATAATATGCTATTTGAATTTGAAAAACATTAGCTATTTCTAGAAGATATTTTCTAACTTTATTGTAGGAAGAGATCAAATTGGTAGACAAGTTTGTAATAAAAACCCCAATGAATTAAATGAAAAAATAATTATCTTTCAGTTGCAATTTATATAAGTAACTGTGTCCTGTAAGTCCATGGAGATCCATTCTTGCTTTATGAATAAGACCATAATAAATAAGTGCATGTGAGTTTGGGATTAGAAGGCTAATAGACATTGTGGTTTCCTAAAGAGGATTTTATAACAACTCTTTATATGAAAAATCTGTGTCTAGTTCCAAGTGTTGGCTCAACTCTTTCCTCCGTTTTTAGTTTTTCCCACTACTTGCTAAAATGTCTATTTAATACCTGAATCAGTACTGCCACCTTGTGATATTTTTCTTAATTTTATCTGGCCAAATTCTTACTCCTTCCCTTGGGTCTTACTTTATCTCTAATTTACTGGTTTAGTCTTCCTCACATCTGCACATGTTTTATCTCTCTGTTTGGATTAGAACCTCTTCTAGAGTAGGACCCATGTCACTTGAGTCTTTATCCCTATTAGTGGTCTCTCCTGGATAATTCTTCAATGCATTTGAATAGTAGAATAGTTAATATAACAACTGTCCCTGTCACTGTTTACCAAAAAGTATGTAAAATTAACTTTTGTGATTTATTTCACATTCATAACTCAAGTGTCTGCCTTGCCAAACAAAGGGGTTGAAATTTTGTTAGTTTGTGGATTTAGAATGAGATGTAACTTCCTAATTTATTATGTTTGATGACCATCTTTTTTTAAAACACATTTTCATGGTTTCTTTCATTTCTCTATTTTTGCAGCTTTTGTCATTCCTTCAGGGTTTATTTACTTTTTACCACGAGGGATATGAACTCGCCCAGGAATTTGCACCATATAAGGAACAGCTTCAGTTCAACTTGCAGAATGTAAGACTATACCTGTTCTCACTGCTTCTCCTTAGTGAATCAGATGGGGACAGAGAAACTAACTATAACCAAGCCAAACCTTGGAGTGTTTCAAAAACTCACCTAATTGGGGCGCCTGGGTGGCTCAGTCGTTAAGCGTCTGCCTTCAGCCCAGGTCAGATCCCAGGCCCCTGGTCTCGAGCCCCACATCGGACTCTCTGCTCTGCAGGAAGCCTGCTTCTCCCGCTACCATTCCCTCTGCTTGTGTTCCCTCTCTCGCTGTGTTTCTCTCTGTCAAATAAATAAAATCTTAAAAAAATAAAATAAAAAAAAAACTCATCTAATTTAGAAAAGTCATTTAATAAATTTATTAAAACATTTTTTTCTAGCTGCTGGTTGAAAGTGTACCAAGAAGGAGTTAAAAATCATATGTTAGAAAAATGTATCCTAGCAAATTTCATAGAAATAAATATTACTGAGATATAGATAATAGATACTTGGAAGATTGGAAACTTTTGCCTTTATCCAATGTTCTCATTATTTTACTGGGTGACCTTAAGCAAGTCTTATTTTCTTTCTTTTTTTATTTTTTTATTTTTCCAGTGTTCCAAGATTCATTCTTTATGCACAAAGGGTAACATTTCTATATTTGTAAAATGAAAAGGTTGTACTTGAGCACTAAAGGAATGTCCTTTTCCTCTCTGAAATTGTATATAATATATATGATATTTTTTATTTTCTAATATTTTAAGTGTGGTTTTTAAGCATTCATAGAGACTGCTTCAAAGCTTAATGGAGAATTATTTATAAACATCTATTTCTGTTAGGGTTTATTTTGTAAAGTTATCTAATCCTTTTAGTATCTGATTTCATAGTTATACAAATTCAGATTTGCAGATGCTAAGCATCACTCACATTATACACACACACACACACACACACACACACACACACACACACACACACACACAACTTACCCAATGCATTCCTGCATTATCAAACCTGACAAATAAGAAAGTTGTATTTCTTGAGGATTTTGTATAAATGAAGTTATTTTTGAGTAACTAGTGCTTAATGTCCAAAATAATTTGGGAAACTTTCACTTAATTTTCTATAAAATCTTATCTTTCACTGCTTATCTGATTCTTGCCATTGTGGAGATGTCCAGTAAGTGGAACTATGGGGTTGGAGTGTCCTGTGAGAAATAGGTAATTGGATTTACACGACTTGTGTTTTTTAAGTTTTAGCTTTTTATTTAATCTAGATTTTCTAGCAGATTTTTTTTTTTTTAAGATTTCACCTATTTATTTGACAGAGAGAGAGAGATCACAAGTAGGCAGAGAGGCAGGCAGAGAGAGAGGGGGAAGCAGGCTCCCCACTGAGCAGAGAGCCCAATGCAGGGCTTCATCCCAAGACCCTGGGAGAGTCTTTAACCCACTGAGCCACCCAAGTGCTCCTCTAGCAGAATTATTTTCACATGCAAGTCATTCCATTGTTTTTCAATATGGAATGCATTTGGACTTTTTAGTAAATATTAAAAGGGAAAATTATAAAACCCAAAATATTTTTATGATTTATTTCCATATGAATTACAATTATATTAAGATTCCTGCAGTTCAAGAACAAGAGAGGAATGTAAGGAATTAGAAAATTTCTGATCCTTATGTTTAAAAGAATTTGAAAAAAAAAAGCTTAAGAAGTAGCAAAAGTGACAAGAAAATTTTCTTAACTTACTTTGGGATTCAGTTATTTTTTTTTAATTAAAGATTTTATTTATTTATTTGATAGAGAGAGAGATCACAAGTAGGCAAAGAAGCAGGCAGAGAGAGAGGAGGAAGCAGGCTCCCCGCTGAGCAGAGAGCTCAATGTGGGGCTCGATCCCAGGACCCCAAGATCATGACCTGAGCCGGAGGCAGAGGCTTTAACCCACTGAGTCACCCAGGCACCCCAGGATTCAGTTATTTTATTATGGGCCAGAACAAATTTTAGAGTTAGGTGGTGGTGATTTTTGTTTCCAAACATATGGCTTGCTTCCAAACAAATTGTTAAAATAATGTGGCCTGAATGCAAAAGAGATCGAGAAAAGCCTTGTGCTTTCTATAGCTTACCTTAAGTAAACTTACTGTAATGTGAGTAAATTATTTTTTGTAACAGAAGTTAGAACTAGCAAACCCATTCATTTTTATGGGTTAATTTATACAATAACCTCATGATAACTATTTCTGGAAACCAAGCTAAGTGTTATTTCTTCTAAAAAGTTTTAAGAATATGGGTGATGAACTTTTTTTTTTTTTTGCTAAGTGCTACATAAAAGTATTTGAATTTATTTTGTCTTTATCCCCCAAAAGGAATATAAGTCCCTATATATCTGCTTTATTACCTTAGATATTAGTGAATATAAAACTCTTATTTCATAAATATTATGCTTTTAAATGTTATGATTTGTCTCTTTTGTAATAATATTAGAGTAGGAAATTGGAGTAAAGTATACACATACACATACCACACAAATTCAGAGAAACATGCAGAAAGCATGTTTCACTAAAGCAATTCAAAGTCAGACCATAGGACTCAGCATATAAGGTCACGGATGTGTTGAATAGTGCTAGAGAATCAAGGTTATCCTTTGCACTACCTGTAGTTTTGAAATTTTAGACTGGAAATTCCTCAAAACTGATAGGAAACAATGAATGAAATTGTTGTTTCTGTTTACTTAAGACAAGGAATAATTTTGAAAGTACTCGACAAGAGGTAGAGCGGTTGATGCAAAGAATGAAATCTGCCAACCAAGATTACAGACCACCCAGCCAGTGGACAATGGAAGGCTACCTTTATGTCCAGGAGAAACGTGAGTCACAAAGACATAACTTAATGAGTCTTATGATTAACATTTTGATTCATGAGATTTGACTTGGTTAGTGTTTTTTCCTTCAAATAGGAAGACTGAAATTCCTTACAGCTTTATCATATTTAGTCTGCTCTCCCACTACCACCATCAAAGTGAGGAAGTTTTTCCACATTTCGCCATCAGGATCTCCAAGTTGGCATATTATTGAACTTGGAACTTAACAACCTTCAGTGATGATACGGTAACATGAGTTCAGTTTTAGAATTTCATTGTAATAGCTAATCTCAATTTAAACTTTCATGGAAAATTCAAAGCCTTTATCAGTATGAATCATCTTGGTGACTATGATAATACTTTCTTTTCCTACAGCATTATTTCATTAAATTCTGTGCTCTATTAGTTTTCAGGAATAAAACTGGCAATTATGTAATGTCAAATTGGCACTTTTTTCTTCCTGAGGTTAGATAATAAGCATCAGACTATTTCACACTAGATATGCTCTAATCCACCAGTCTCATCCTGTTTATGGTAAAGGAGCAATTGTTTTTATTTCCAATTCATTATGGATCTATGTCTTTGTAAAACACAAAATCATATGCTTGGATTTTGCAGTAATGCCCAATCATTGTAAAAGTTTTGAAATGGTTATTTTTACTTTCTGTATTATTGTCATACATTAGGACTCAAAAAACACGTAGAGTAGCACTGCTCTGAGGTCTCCGTAAATAGATTAATGAAGTTGTTTTGGTTAGTTAGTAAGATATCATAGTTAAAAAGGTTGAGATGGGAAAGCTAGAGATACTGGGTTGGCTGTGGAAGTTTTTGACATAATGTAATATAATTACTAAAATGCCAGCACATCTCATGTTTGACATGCTCAAGTGATGCTCATTTGTTGGACAGCAGAATACAAGCAAATAATGATTTGTCAATAGACTCAGCAAATATTTATTACTGTATGGATTATATGATAGAGAGCTGCTGGCTCAGGAGATCTCAGGAGATCTCAGGAGATGTCTTTTATCAATACCGACTTTGGCCAGTCTGCTGTTTTTGGATGTTAAAATAAATCTAATGACCTCCCTAGCTATTCTGTAATTAGGCCATAATAAATCACTTTCATCACAATTTCATGAAAAAAATCCTAATTCATTGGTCGCATACAGGGTATATGGATTTAACTCAGAACACTTAGGAAATTTTTAAATACTTGTTTTGAATAACTGTTTCAGATTTGAAAACCTCAGTGTGAGGGTACATAGAGAGGAGCTTATATTTTCCATCAGTAAAATGTTTTGCTGAGCAGAAAAATATGTTGATAAAGAGGCTTGTTCAAACATGCACATGGTAGAGGAGGTGGCATCCCCTTGCTTAAACATTTTTTTTATTCATTAAGATGCGATATTTTATTTTTTGAGTTTTTGGGGGTTTTTTTAAACTCTTAAGTGTTACAAAGTTGGTAAAGTCCTTGTGGGCACACAGTATTTTGTTCTAAAGAAAAAAGCTTTGGATTACTTAGCAAATTCTCTTTTACATTGATCTTCAAGTTCATCATGTTAATTTGTCTTGGGAGTCCATCCATTGGACAGTGCTATAGTTTACTTACTCTACAGCCATTGGACATTTGGGTCAGAATATAAGCATAGGCCCTTTAGTAATTTGGAGACTGCATGGGTGCATAAAATGCAGTGTTTTATGCACCCATCTGATGTTGGCATGTTGTGTTAAGACACATGACTTCTCTGGGTCAGTCTGAACTGATGATAAAGCCTTTATGACTCTGACTTTTCTTTGAAATTTGCTATCCTTCTAAGTGATACCACCCACCTTCCTAGGCTAAAGACTGGACGTAAATCCTTTACTCCTTAATTCCAGTGTCTCCCTATAACCTGGGGCCAACTCTGTCCATTTGATCTCTTCGATAACCTTTGAATCCACACCTTCTCTCATCCCCACAGTCTTTCATTGGTCTCATCATTGCTTTCCTGCCTCCAGGCTTGCCTGTCTATAATCCATCCTCTACAGGATGGAACTGTTGGCACATCCCGCTACAATGCTAGCTAGCTTGTTGTGTCCCTCCTGTGATGGCCTCCTAAGTGGTGTGTGGCCTTTGAGACTTGAACTCTCTGTCTCTTTGGACTCTCTTTTAGAATTCTCCTTTGATGTTGCCCTCCTATTCCTAAGATAATTTCATCTCAATTTTCTCTATATCCACCTGCATTGTTTTTACAGCTTTAGTGAGGTACAGTTGGCATACAGTGAATTGCAAATATTTAAAATGTATAATTTAAGTTTTGCCATATATATATATATATATATATATATGACGAAACCATCACCACTATGAACACATTCATCACCTTCAAAAGTGCTCTCATGCCCTAGTATAATCCCTCTCTCTTTTTCTTATTCACCATCTCCCCACTTCCCATTGCCTAGAGATTTTTAAAAAAGGAAAATGAATAAATTTATATCCCTTTGGAATTACTTTTATATGAGGGTCGAATATCCAAAGCCCTTTCCACTTTTTTTTAAGAAAATTTGTAAGAAAATCAGACCAGTTCACTAAAACATATTGGTTGTACTTTTGCTATCAATGAATGAATAAGTTCTATGGGCAATAGAAGTTGAGATAAAGAGTTTGGCTCTAGGGTCTTTATTCTGTAGTGGAAGGCATAAAACAAAGTCATGCAATTAGTAACTAGTAATCAATAGTAAATATCAGAGCTGTGAATTACATTCTAATAGACTTCATTTTATATATTTATTTATTTATAATTTAAATATTAGTTAAAACACAGTATGATGTTGGTTTCAGAAGTAGAATTCAATGATTCATCACTTATATACAATACCCAGTGCTCATTATGACAAGTGTCCTCCTTAATACCTATCACCCATCTAGCCCCTCCTCTACCCACCTCTTTCCAACAACCCTCAGTTTGTTCTCTTTCATAAGAGTCTCTTATGCTTTGTTTCCCTCTCTCCTCCCTGCCCCCCCCATTTGTCCATGTTTTCTTTCTTAAATTCCACATGAATGAGATCACATGGTATTTGTTTTTCTCTGGCTGACTTATTTTACTTAGCATAATACACTCTAGCTCTAGCCACATCATTGCAAATGGCAAGATTTCATTCTTTTTGGTGGCTAAGTAATATTTCATTTTGTGTGTGTGTGTGTGTGTGTGTGTGTGTGTGTGTGCACCAGTGCCACATCTTCTTTAGTCATTAGTTGATGGACACTTGAGCTCTTCTCATAGTTTGGCTATTCATAATGCTGCTATAAACACCAAGGTGCACGTACCCCTTTGAATCTGTATTTTTGTATCTTTTTGTTGCTGGATTGTAAGGTAGTTAATAGACTTCATTTTAAGCAGGAAGAACATGGTTTCAAAGTCAAAATTATGTTGGTATTCTGCTTGCAACCTGTTACTGGGTGATTCTGGACAAACAGTTTTCTGAGTTCAGTATCCTCATTTATAAATTACCTATCTAGTAATGACATTGCAAGAATAGAGGTGATATATATAAAATGTCTCTATTATCAGTCATGGTGAATTATACTTACCATGAACATTTACTGTTCCATTCAATTTATATTTATCTCATTAGTTTCTTAACACAACTGTTGAGAAGTATTATTCCTCTTTTTAGAGGAATAATCTATTAGAAAACTCTAATCGCATGTCTATTGATGGAGAAATAGTACCACCTCCAGGTCTTAAGCTATATTTTCTTATACATAAAATGCTCTTCATAATGTCTAACTTAATCTGCCTTCTCAGCGCAGTAAGTAGCACATGAGTCTCATATGATGTCTGACTTAAAACGTTTCTAGATCACACGTAGGCAATAGTAGGTATTCAGTGAATGTTATTTCCTCCCATTCCACAAATACCATCTCAGCAACCTCATGATTACTGGGTAAGATGATTAAACTTATTTTATTTATTTATTTTTAAAGATTTACTTATTTTAGAGAGAGGGAGAGTTTGCAGGGATGGCGGAGGGGCAGACGAAGAGGGGAGAGAGAATCTTAAGCAGATTCCATGCTGAGCATGGAGCCTGATGTGGGGCTCAGGCCAGGACCCTGAGATCACTACCTGAACCAACCAAGAGTCCTATGCTTAACTAACTGTACCACCTGGGTGCCCCTAAACTTGTTTTATTTTCCAGCTTTAGAGATAAAATAAGTTTTTGTTTTCCTACACTTTTTTTTAAGGACTTCAGAATTTCTTGTCTAGGAACATCCACACTGGCCTAGTGCCAAGCAACTTTAAAGGAAGTAGCATGTGTGTACAGCAAACCTGAAGTTTAAATGTATGAGGTTCTGAACGTAAAATGAAGGCAGGAAAAAAACAACTTAGGTCTAAAATGTCATCAGAGCATTGCAGTGCTCTTGGGAATGTAAGGTATGCCACTTTTACTGAGGAGATAACTGGAATTCAGATCTGAAGGGACTCTTGAGTTACAGGGGAGTATCAGTGCTGCAAGCAAGTAGAGCCAAGTTGTTTGATTCCAAGATTTTCTACCCCATACAACTCTCCCTGTATACTGGCCTTCCTCACAATAAATCTTCTAAACTAGCGTAGATGGAGATGTTCAGTTGTGTATCGTAGCATCAAAAACTGTACAAACATAGTCACAAATCATTTATTAACAATCTATAATATTTGCTTCCTTACATTAGGACCTCTTGGTTTTACATGGATTAAACATTATTGTACATATGATAAGGGAAGTAAAACATTTACAATGAGTGTTTCAGAAATGAAATCCAGTGGGAAAATGGTGAGTTTTCTTTTACTTCTTTTTTTCCTAAACTGAGCTTGCTAGCTAAGTAATAGAAGTAAAAAAACAAAATAGAACCATATTTGTTTGCTTTTCTTAAACATGTAAACAATTTTTAAAAAATGAAAAGTTAAAAAAGTTTTCTGTAACTTCAGTGATCTTGATGACTTAAAAAGAGCAGCCAGGATTTTCTTTACCTTTCGATGGAATGTTTATAAACAGTTGAGTTAAATGTAGAGAACCTGTAGTAGACCTCAGACGTGTCCTCTCATATCCCTGGCACAAAGTTTATGCTTTTAGCTGGCTAGCACCTTAGTAGAGACTCCTAATGGCTGGACCAGGTTCAAGGACTCTTCATCTTTCCTCCAGGTCACCTCTGTGGGAGGCAGCCTTTTGCCTCTGCATGCCACTTCCTCTTCTACATGATGTACTGTTTACTGAAATGCTGGCCAGCATTCAGAACAAATCAGTTGATGCCCATTTACTCCAAAAGTAAATTGGTCACTGGATGTCTTGAAAGACTAGTGAACAGTATAGAACAGAGCGTACTTTTTATATAAGGAAGTGCTACAGAGTACAACACCTTTATTGTATATAGTGTATAGTCTTTTGTGAATAATAATATGAATAGGGCAAGTGACTGAACTTAAGAATTAGGTAACTAGGACCATCATCTAAGAATTCTAGAGCTGAGAGTTATCCTAAAGATTATTTAGTCCAGCCTTACTTTAACAGATTAGAAAATCAAGGTGGTAGAAAGTAAGTGACTCACCCAGCTAATTTGTGGTATAGATCATAGCAGAGGTAAATGCTGATCTAACTTAGATATATACTCAAATACATCAGCTGAAACTTATTGTGCTTGGGCATTTGGTAGAGTCTAATAATTCAAACAGAGAGACATAATATAAAGGAAAACATATCAGAACAAAAGAAACCTTCAGCCCATCATGAGAAGTTAATGCCTAGTGTGTACTTTAAAGTTCTCATAAGAAAAGATGTTGCCTGAAAGTCAGCTTATGTGACAGTCAGTGAGCTGTTAGCATATAGACCCAAGCCAAAGTTCTGTTAATAAATCTATGATCTTTGTAACCAAAGATAGTAGAATTAACCAGACATTGGGAAATATTCCTCTTAAGGTAACTGGTGTCTCAGGTATAGAAGAGAATTCTTATGACTCAAGCTTATGTTGGATCCTATCCGAAGAGTTAGAATTTAGTAGCAGAGTAGTTATTGGTTACCAGCAAAGCAGTCATGCAGTGTGTATGATAGCAATATATTTATAACAAGTAAATACTAGAAAAGTATTATTTTGGTAGCTCTCCTGAAACTTTGAGCCAATTATCATTTAATACCATAAGACTCTAATGCATAAACACACACACACACACACACACACACACACCTGTACACATACTTGCTCACATGTGCGCACACACACACAAATGAACAATACTAATCTCTTAGCAACCTAGGGCATTTTTATGCCAAAGCAACAGTGTTGTATCCTGACAAGCTCTATATAGCTAATTGTGACATTATGGTAACTATGATTTTACACATTTTCTAAATCTAAAGTCCTAAAGAATGTACATTGTAGTGCAATTTAACATAGTAAGTATGTTTAAGACTACTAGACAGGTATGCCACAGAATTCTTTAATTAAAATATATATATGATTAGTTTATTAGTTGTATTATAATTGAGCAGTTAACATTAGGCAAAAAGTCTGTATTCAGAGGACAAGATGTGATTATGACCTTTATACATAAGCTGTACTTAAAGTTAACATTTTAGTGCAACGGCGTTAGTTGGCATATTTAGTATTCTCCAGTTGCCCTTGTTATAATGACAATAATGTGTTCTTCTTGTTTCAGAATGGCCTTGTTACTGGTTCACCAGAAATGTTTAAATTGAAATCTTGTATCCGACGAAAGACAGATTCAATTGATAAACGATTTTGTTTTGACATAGAAGTAGTCGAAAGGTTTGAGGTTTTCTTTTCACTTTGTATTTTTTAATAAGCTAAATTATGCATTTCTATGTTTACATATAAATATGAAACAGCATATAATTACTTGTTTTTCAGTCTTTAAAAACAGTATGCATGCTTATTTCAATTTTTGATGTATTTATTCAACAAATATATATTGCATGATGCTTTCAAAAAATAAATCAGACAAAGGATGCTAGCAAAAAGCAACATCACTCAAAGAAGAATTTGGGGAATCAACATAAGACCATATTATGGTATGTGTGGTGGACTTGAGTTCCCATCACTATGAGTGATCCTGAGAATATTGTTCACCACTCCTGGATAAGTCTTCTTGTGGCTCTGTTTTTTATGCTTTTTAAAATTGTGTTACAGACATGTACCCTGGGGCAAATAATACATTATATGTTAATAAAAAAATACTAAAATAAAATAAAATAAAAAATAAATAAACTTGTGTTAAATAATTTGGCACTGTGCTCTTAGATTTTATGTATCTACTTATTAAGTTTCCCTTTCTTTCCAAAAAAATCCTTTGTGATTTTTGACTGAAGTAGCATTAGAGTTATTAATTAATTGATGGAGAGTTGAACTCTCTTTGAGGATTTTATTTTTTTTTTAAGATTTATTCTTGAGTATTTTCATTTTATTACAATTTTGAATAGAATTCATTAGTATATTTTTTTCCAAATGGTTCAGACTCCTGTATTGAAAGGCTATTAATCTTTTTTTTAAAGATTTTATTTATTTATTTGACAGAGGGAGAGAGATCACAAGTAGGCAGAGAGGCAGGCAGAGAGAGAGGGGGAAGCAGGCTCCCTGCTGAGCAAAGAGCCCGACGCGGGGGGCTCGATCCCAGGACCCCGAGATCATGACCTGAGCTGAAGGCAGAAGCTTTAACCCACTGAGCCACTCAGGCAAAAGGCTATTAATCTTTTTAATATATCAATCTATACCCACATAGTTTTTGAAGTTCTTACTGATTTTAATAGTTTTGTGATAGGAACTTCCAGATTTTCTATGTAGACAGATGCCAACACGCTAGTGATTTTTCTTTTTTTTCAGTACTTTTTAGTTCTGTAACCCTGGGGCATATTGTTAAGTTGTGCTTTGGTTGTCTCATCTGTGAAATAATAATAGGTACCCACCTCAAAGGGCTCCTGTGAAGATTAAATTAGATTTAAAAAAAAAAAGGAAACACATTTATAACATAGTGCCTGACACATCATAAACAGCCAAAAAATATTGTTACCTTATTGTTTATGTTGATGCTGGCTTAGATTCTCCAAGATCAAATGATCTTGATCTTCATCTTGATCTTTCCTTTTTCTGTCATTCCAATGATCTGTTTTCCTGTTTTCATAAGAGATAATATGCCTTTATCACAATTTTAAGTCATACCAGTTTTCAATCACACAGTATTTAACTGAAGTTTCTTCCTTAGTGTACCTCTGCATGGAGCGCTCTAATTTCCTGTTTAAATTTATTTTCTGGACAATCTGCCCAATTAACTAATAGTTAATTTAACTATTTCTGAATTTCATGCCTTTTTCTATCTTACATTGCTTTCCTCCTTCCCTTTGCTTGCTCTTTCTCTTAAAGTACATCCTCAAGTAACTTACTCAGAATGGGTACATGAGAAAGAATGGTTTTTAAATGAATTAATTTTAGTATTGTGATCATGTCGTAAACACACAACAGGAATTAACTGAATATATAAAATATTTGTTTTTAAATAGACATGGAATCATCACATTGCAGGCATTCTCAGAAGCTAATCGGAAACTCTGGCTTGAAGCCATGGATGGTAAAGAACCGGTAAGAATATGACACATTCTATAATTTAGATTTTATTCTTCTAATTACAAAGTACATCTGAAATTTTTTAATTTTGTAGTAGTATATTTGAAAATATTAGTATAGCACATCAGAGTAGAGATTCTTACTTTTTTTCTAGTGTTGTCTCACTCATTGACATAACTTTCCAATTTCTTTCTTAGGGGGACTTCTAGATTTAAAATCCTGAAATTATTTTTTAACAAATTACTTATAACTAACCTGGCTGTGCTAATTGAATTATTTTATTCGGTTAATAATTGAGTACCCACTCTTTGCAAGGCCTGGGCTAAGCTTCATGATCAGTGCGATGAGCATAGATAGGTTCAGGGTAAGAACTAATCCTATGATCTATATCATTCTTTAAAAGTCTTGTGTGGTGGGGCCCCTGGGTGGCTCAGTCAGTTAAGCATCTGACTCTTGATTTTGGCTTAGGTCATTATCTCAGGGTCTTGAGACTGAGCCCTACATTGGCCTCTGCACTCAGTGGGGAGTCTGCTTGAGATTCTCTCCCTGTACCCCGCCCCCCGATAAATAAATAAATCTTTTAAAAAATAAGTTTCCTTTACTAAAACTGTCTTGTGGCTTGAAATTTTCCCTTCTATCCATATCTCCACTGTTTTAATAGTTATTTCAATATGGGCATGATAATTTACTTAAATTATTAGGGAAGGGAATAAATCACTGATCACTGTTTTCTTTGTGAAGAACACTACATTGGATTGTTGGGGGTATGAGCACACAGAGAAAATAGGAGGCCCTGTTTTGTCCCTTGAGAACTATCCTTTAACTGGCAAAGAGTCTGAACAAACTTGTACAAAGTACCTATGCAACAACACAGCTAAAGTGCCATCCCTAGACTTTGAGACCATTCCCTCCAACTGTTACCAGTCCACAATAAAACGAGTGCAGAAATTATGATTAATCATCTGGGACATTTTGTAGCAATTCGAAGAAGTCATTTTAAATCTATTGAGTTTAATAATAAAAAATTTGGACTTTGCATCTATTCTTTATAATGTTTATTATAACATAAAAATATCAGCCAAATACAAACTAAAAATTAAAACATAATAATTTGACTCTTTGCCATTAATAGTTGCGAGGTAAGCTCTGACCTAGAGTAAATTTAGGAGATGGTGTGACAGCTAAGGTACAAGTTAGGGCTGTACATTTTGAGAACAAAACACTAAAGAGATAATTTGAAGGAGTAATCTGGTAAAATCCATCATGAGATCCTTCCTGAAGAAAGGATACATACTGTCCATCATGTCATTTAATAGAATGCGATATATAAATCAGGTGAAAGGGGTAGAACTTTGTTCAGGGCTAGACAGCCATGATGGAAAGAAGTGGAAAACAAGGTAAGGTTGACAGGTAGGGTGCTGGCCCGAAGAACACACCACTTGTAGGACCTTGAAATCAAGATACTCCCTTTGTGTATCCCTGTACCATCATCACCCTGCTTCTGTGCAGGGTCATTAACTGATAAGACTTCCTTTGTTTTTTAGATTTATACCCTGCCTGCCATTATTAGCAAGAAAGAAGAAAGTAAGTTGTTTTAATAATTATTTAAAATTTTATCGGTTTTTTTTTTAAGCACAAAGGTATTAGTGATATTAAGAGTTAATTCTGGGAAAACATATCATTGATCTGACAGTTAAGCAAATTTAAAATTTTCATTCAAAGAAGTTTCTCAAGTCAAAGCCACTAGCTACTGGTGTTATAGTGACCAAAATTAATTTTTATTTGTTTAGTGTATATTTACTTATAGGTATTTACCTTGCTTTATCTCAGGAGGAGATTTGAAGCAGTTTATATTTAGTTTTGTTTTTTAAATATTTTTAAGGGCAGTAGAGGATTTCTTTATTTTAGTTTCCCTGTTCCAGTGACAAGACTGACGACATGAATACTTTGTGCTGGTTTTAAAAGACCGTGCCCAACATTGTGATATATTAAGACATTATCATAACACATGGGATATGTAGGAAAACCTTGTCTCACTGTAGAATTACTGAACCCTTAGTATTAAAGCAGTCTTAATAAGCATATTTTATGTGTTTTCTATCACATTCTAAATCCTCTTAATCGTCTGCCACATTCTTGCCATCTTTTACCCTTGGTTATTTTCAGGTTTGTTTTTTTTTTATATGTACTCTACGTGGTCAGATTGACATATAAGTATATTATTTTCTAAGGTTATGTGTATATCTTCTAAAGCAATTTCAAGTTTTATTTAACTCAATTGACTTTCTTTCATGTCTAAATTTATTTTTAAAACAATATTAATAATAACCCTGACTTTTAAATTGCTAATTCAGTGCAACTTAGAATGAAGTGAAGATAAAAACTGGGAAAGCACTCATTTGAAAGTCATAAATATTGAGTGTATGGAAGAACCCATTATTTTAACTGAATGAAATGCTTCCTGGCAATTCATTTCAGGAATTATCAAAAGAACGTGATTTAAAATACTTTTAATATTAAAGACTTAAAAAATTATTTCCAGTTTTTATTCTTGCATTTCTTTATTGCAAATCAAGGAAAGTGATTGGTATTCCATTGCCCATTTTTATCTAATCACAGAAATAATAACCAACAGATTAGTACCAAATGTTCATTCTAAACAATTACCTTAAAGAGCAATATATTATATAATTTGCATTTGAGTAGAGTTTGAAATGTGTTTTCTAATACTGGTTTCATTTTTCATATTTAGTATAAAGGTAGTTCTTTCAACTTCAAATGAACTTACTCAAGGATAAATCCTGAGAAAACAGTATGGTATTGAGTAAGGTTTTAAATGGGGACATGGTGAAGTCAGTGAGAATATATTTGATCTTTAATGCATTTCTCAGAAGTAGAGTTTTTTCATAACTAAGAAATTTGAATAAGAAGCACTGGGTGTGGTGCAAAACAATAAATCTTATAACACTGAAAAAAATAAATAAATAAAATTAAAAAAAAAAAAGAAAGTTATCACATGTATTCATGCTGTGATGGAGGGGGAATACACTTCTTAATGCCATAAAGACTCTTCAGGAAATCTTTCTTGTGGCCTCAGCCACCTGAAACATCACTATGGCATCATTTATAATTATAAAATGGTATGTATATTTTTTAGAAAAGTAGCCCATGTGTTTGTGTCATTTCTCACATTTTGGCTTTCGTTATAGTGTTCTAGTATTCTACTTAGTTCTCTGAGCAACTTGTGACAGAACACCTGTCCCCTTTTTCTTAGTACTCAACATGGGCATTCCATGAGGTATGTGTTCTCAGCACACATTTGCTCTTATTGTTGCTCTTAGTGTCAGTAGGCTTTTATTGCCTAGGGGGAGATTTTGATCATAGAAAAGAATATTCTAATTATGTTTACTTTATTAATATGTAGTGCTTAAAGTTATAAATCTTAACCTTATTTTTAAGTTTTATTTTTATTATTTTATCTTAAGCTATATTTTTTCTTTCAGTCTATTTTATATAAAGATCTTATTTTATGTATAAATGTCCTAATTTTTGAAAATGTCATTTTCACTTTGTTTTCAGAAATTTAATAGAATTCCCCCATTATACATTTAGCCAATGAAGCTTTTTTTTTTTAGATATATCAAGATATAGTTACAAAGCTAGTAAATCTTATTTTCCCAAATGTAGCACTCTAATAAGGCAAGTTTATGATTCGGTTAATATAATCTTTCTAAACTGGTAGTATCTTTTGTAATCTAGTATATTGGCTTATAGATGCTGAGATTAATATCCCTTTAAGTATTCTAAACATTCTAAATAAATTATACACAAAATTGTGTATTGATTTCAAAAGGTCTTACCATTTGGGCTTAGACCTAGCTTACCCAAAATCACACTTATTTCTGATTGTTTTTCCATATTCTCAGAAATTCAAATTTGCTTACTCAAGGAAAATCACTACTCTCTTGAAAAGACAGGACTATGGCATCAATAAAAAGAAACACTAACTGATGTAGGCACAGGATTGAATGTACCTTCCAGAAATAAGCTCCCTGTAAGCTGTGGAGTGGACTTTTTGCTTTTGCCAATTTATGTAAGCAAGGTTTTCTAAACATCCCTCAATCCAACATGCATTGAAGTCCCTTTCCCAGAAATGACCTGCCTCTCAGATGAGTCGGTGGGCTTTCCAGGGCCTCAGAATTTAATATTTTTGCACATAATTTTAAATATTTTACTACATCAAGGCCTAAAATGTCTTAGTAGAACTTTGGATCTCCTGCTCAGATTGTAATTTTAATTCTTACCTCTTTTATCATGTGTTTTATCAATACACCACTATTTAACTAGTGATTTAATAACTTTAATAACTAATAGGATATACAAGAATATGCAATAGTATTCCAGACTCAAGCATATAGTTCACCTGAGAGCAGCAGGGTATTTTCTTCCTAGTGACATGCCTGGAATTAATTGTATATGTTTCAGTCAAAATTATATTCCAGTGATGGTAAAGTTCTCAGACCTCATATTTTAAGTCTTGAATTAATCATGTAAGTCCATCCTATTAGGAATGAACAGCAGCTTTGATCTTTATGTTCACCCCTTCTACCATTTTTCTATATATCATCCTGTTTTTTTGAGATTTCTGTGTTCCTTTTGACATTTGACTCCTCTCAAAAGTGAAGAATTATATCAATCTCCATTTGTAACTTCTCTCTCAATTGGTATTTGAAACCAGCACTAGTCTTGATCCATTTACCACCTTAGGAAGTGCATCTTTATAGCCTTGGTAAGTCAGATGGATTCTTTTTATCTTAAAATACTTGAGTTCTCTCCCCTCTGGAAAGTTAGTTTTGCATGGGATATCTTTGTATTTTTGAAATGATGAAACTAATAATGAAGCATAGGATTATAAAATATAAAACTCAGATAAAAATTTGTTTTGACTGTCAGCCATTAAAAGCAGTCATAATGTCTGTGCTTTCATTAAAAATCCTCAAGGTTATAGAATAAAAACAAGCATCCTAAAATAGGGCCATACTGTAAATATTCAGAGAATATATGCCATGAAATGAAGAATAAAACTATTCTGTGACTGTAGAGTCATGAGACTATCTTTAAAACCTAACATGAAAAAGTCTCAGTACTTTGTGGTTACTCTTATTTACTGGTTTCAGAGTATAGATGCTGCAAATGAGACTAGCATATAATTCAATAAAGAAGGAAAGTTTGACACTTCTTAAAAAAAGCACTAAGTACCAAAACTAAAGAATTGGTCAACAAATGCTTTTCTGGTTGTAAAATACGCTTGTTACTACAGTATTCTTTTCTTGAAATTCTAAGATGTTGGGACTTCATTAACTTTGAGAATTGCAATGTCTACCATCAATATTAAACAAATATTATTTAGTTAAGAGTAGAACTAAACTATCCCTCAAGCTGGGCCATTAGGGATATTTTTTAAAGAGTAACATCAATAATGCTCCATAATTTGAGCCTGTCTTCTAAGGAACCAATTTTCTTTTCTTTTCTTTATTTCTTTTTTTTTATTAAGTCTTTTATTTTAATTCCAGTTAGTTAACATACAGTTATATTAGTACAATATAGTGATTCAGCAATTCTATACATTACTCAGTGTTCACCGTGGTAAGTGTACTCTTTAATCCCCATCACCTATTTCATCCATCTCCCCAACTACTGGTAACCAGCAGTTTGTTCTCTGTAGTTAAGATATGTTTCTTGGTTTGTTTCTCTCTTTCTTTTTTCCTTTTGTTTCTTTTGTTTCCTAAATGCTACATACGAACAAAATCATATGGTGTTTGTCTTTCTCTGACAGACATATTTTGCTTGCATTATACTCTAGCTCCATCCATGTCATTGCAAATGGCAAGATTTCATTGTTTTATGAAGATGAGTAATATATATATCACATCTTCTTTATTCATCTATCTATCAATGGACACTTGGGCTGCTTCCATAACTTGGTTATTATAAAAAATGTGGCAGTAAACATAAGGGTGTGTGTATCCCTTTCAATTAGTATTTTTATATTTTTTCAGTAAATACCCAGTAGGGTGATTACTGAATTGTAAGGTGGTCGTATGTTTTTTAGTATTAATTCCAGTCTAGTTCACATACAGTGTTATATTAATATCAAGTATACAATATAGTGGTTCAGTAAATCCAACAAATCCATTCATCACCCTGTACCACAAGTGTACTCCTTAGTTGCCTTCACCTATTTCATTGATTCCCCTACCAACCTCCCTTGTGGTAACTAACCATCAGTTTGTTCTCTATAGTTAAGAGTCTGTTTCTTTGTTTGTCTTTCTCTTTTTTTTTCTGTTTGTTTGTTGTGATTCTTAAATTCCACATATGAGTGAAATCATAGGGTTATTTGTCTTTCTCTGACTGACAAATCACCTAGTATTATACTCTAACTCCATCCATGTTGTTGCAGATGTCAAGATTTCATTCTTTCTTATGGTTTAGTAATATTCCACTGTGTTTGTATGCCACAACTTTTTTATCTGTTCATCTGTTGAAGGTGTTGAAGGATACTTGGGCTGCTTCTGTAGTTTGGCTTTTGTAAATAATGTTGCAGTAAACATGGGAGGGGTGCATATCTTTCAAATTTTTTGAAGTTTGGGGGTAAATGCCTTGTAGTGCAATTTCTGAATCAGAGGGTAGTTCTATTTTTAATTATTTGAGGAATTTCCATACCATTCCAGTGGCTACACCAGGTTACATTCCCACCAACAGTGCATAAGGGTTCTTTTTCCCCACATTCTCACCAACGATTGTACATTCTTGTAATTTTTTATGTTAGTCATTCTGACAGGGGTAAAGTGATATGTCATTGTGGTTTTGATTTGCATTTATTTCCCTGATGATGAGTGACGTTGGCATCTTTTCATTTGTCTCTTGGCCATCTGTGTGTCGTCTTTGGAGATATGTTTGTCTATGTCATCTGCCCATTTTTTAATTGGATTATTTGATCTTTGGGTATTGGGTTGCATCAGTTCTTTATGTATTTAGGATACTAACACTCTATCAGATATGTTATTAGCAAATATCTCCCTCCTCCCATTCAGTAGGTTGTCCTTTAGTTTTGTTGGTTGTTGTCCTTTGCATTGCAGAAGCTTTTTGCTTTGATGTAATCCCAGTAGTTTATTTTTGCTTTTATTTCCCTTGCCTCAGAAGACATATCCAAAAAAAATATTGTTACAGCCAATGTTGGAGAAATTAATGATTGTCCTCTCTTCTAGGATTTTTGTGGTTTGGGGTCTCACGTTTAGGTCCATAACCCATTTTGAGTTTATTTTTGTGTATGGTGTAAGAAAGTGGTTCAGTTTCATTCTTTGGTATGTAGCTGTCCGGTTTTTCCAGCACCATTTATTAAAGAGACTTTTTCCCATTACATATTCTCTTCCCTACTTTTTCAAAGAGGAATTGACCATATAGTTATGGGTTTATTTCTGGGCTTTCTATTCCATTCTGTTGACCTATATATATTTTTGTGTCAGTACCGTACTGTTTGAAAGAGATTATCTTCCATGATATACCTTTTGTGTCCCAAAACCTCCATCTTGGGACTAGTTGTTAACAGGGACAGAGGCAGTTGTCATTTTTCCTAAACTTTCTTGCTCTGGCATTCTTTCTTAGTGCCCTAAGCTTTGTCCTCACTCAAACATGTTTTGTGTGGTGGTTTTTCAGCTGGTCCTTCTACTTTAGGTTGGAGGAAGTGAGAATTTAGAAAGAAAAGATACTATATTCTCATTCTGTTATGCAGTTCAGTTCAACAGTATTCCATTGTGTGCCTACTTTATTCCAGGTAGTGTGAATGAGGGGAAAAAGTTCTTTCAAATGATGTTTCTGCTAATGAAAGTCATGATTTGGCTACATCCTAACAGTCACTTGACATTCAGTCTCATGTGTATGTCTACATCATGTCCTCATGATTGGACCAGAAAATACTTTCAAAATTTCCCCCAAAACTCAATTTCTGCCACTGTGTTTCAGTGACTTTCCCCATGTGTACTTAAAGAACATGTTCTTCCCAGCAATAAATGAAAGAAAAATTAAGCTCGTTCTTCTTATCCTAGACAATTGCCATCTGTCATGAGTTTTTTGAGCCTCATACTGCTGTTTAGGTAGTTTAATTCTGGAAGTTCTCAGATGTCCCTAGATTACATCCTCCCCTCCTCACCACATCTTCCACCAGGCCTGTGATCAAATAATTTTGTTTCTATGTTGAGATCCAGGAAGAGGATTATAGCTTAAATGCTTTTCATGGGCAGAGCAAGAAGAAGGAACAGTTTAGGCCAGGGCTATGGAGAGTGAACTGTTCATCCTTTAGGGAAGAGAGAAATGGTCCTGTGGATATTACAAATAACAATAAATGCACTCATTTCTTTTTTCTGTTTCTTTCAAGCCATGGATAGTATAATATTAATTATCCGTGATAAGTATCCTTTTAATCTGAAATGGCAGATTAGAAAAATGAATTAGAAATTAAAGACAAATGTTGCTTTGTTTTGTCAGCCCTGAGAAGGTACTGTAAGGCCAAGTAGATTACATCTGAAAGGACATGCTGGGTTTTTAATTGCGAGGAAATTGAAAGTACAAGGACTTTTGCTTTGTTAGCTGTATAGAAGACTATTCTTTTTCTTTTTTTCGTGACTGTTGCAATTCTTTTGAGATTAATAGCTATTATGCTATTAAACTCCCTTATGGAAACTTTATTTGGATTTCAATGAAAGCTTAGCCCTGAATAGTATCCGGAGGAAAAAAATAATATTTACACTTAACTTTTGATTGAATATATAAAGTTCTTTATAAGTTAGCTTGTCTTCTGCTTCTACTCCTGAAAGCCAAGTATCATTAATATTCAGGGTTTCAATTCTTAGGAATTTGGTGGTATTTGTATTTTGCATATCCTTCTGGACCTTTCTTAACAGGGAGACGTGCGGCTAAGGGCATCTGAGGAGGAGTGACAGAAGCTCACTCCTGTTAGCTAAGTACTAACCCTTCTAGAAGCAAGGGTATTTACCTAACCCACTTGAAAACCAATAACTAGCAAACAATTCATCAATAAGCACTTATTGGCTGTCTGCTCTGAACCAGGCATTGAGCCCTGATTAAGTAATCTGTATTTCTTCTATGTAGGATGGGCATACTCGTCTATAATGTTGAAGGAGGAGTATCTTGACATCCACTAAAGAAGAATTATGATATCTTGGTGATTACAACTTTTTAATATAGCTTGAAGTCAGGCCACATGATACCCCCAGCTTTGGTTTTCTTTTTCAACATATCCTTGGTGATTCAGGGTCTTCTCTGGTTTCACACAAATTTTAAGATTGTTTGTTTCAGCACTTTGAAAAATGCTATTGGTATTTTGATTGGGATAGCATTGAAAGTATACATTGCTCTGGGCACCATAGAAATTTTAACAATGTTTATTCTTCCAATCCATGAGCATGGAATGTTTTCCATCTTTTTGTGTCTTTTTCTATTTCTTTCATGAGTGTTCTATAGTTCCTAGAGTATACATCCTTTGCCTCTTTAGTTAGGTTTAAATCCAAGGTATCATCGTTTTTGGTGCTATTGTAAATGGATTTGATTCTCTAATTTCTCTTTCTACAGTTTCATTGTTAGTATGTAGGAAAGCAACTGATTTCTGTGCATTGATTTTTGTATCCTGCCACATTACTGAAATGCTGTATGAGTTCTAATAATTTAGGGATGGAGAGTTGGGTTTTCCACATAGAGTATCATGACATCTATGAAGAGAGAGAGTTTGTCTTCTTTGCCAATTTGACTTCTTTACCTTTTACTTCTTTTTGTTGTCTGATTGCTGTTGCGAGGACTTGTAGTACTATGTTGAACAGTGATGAGAGTGAGTGGGCATCCTTATTGTGGGAAGACTCTCAGCTTTTCCCCATTGAGAATGATATTCGCTGTGGGTTTTTCACAGATGAATTTTATGAAATTGAGGAATATTCTCTCTATCCCTATACTTTGAAGAGTTTAATCAGGAAAGGATACTGTATTTCATCAAATGCTTTTTCTGCATCAATTGAGAGGACCACGTGGTTCTTCTCTCTTCTTTTATTAATTTGTTCTATCACATTGATTGATTTGCAAATGTTGAAACACCCTTGCATCCCAGGAATAAATCTCAACCTGGTTGTGGTGGATAATCCTTTTAATGAGCTATTGGGTCCTATCAGCAAGGATCTTGTTGAGGATTTTGGCATCCATATTCAAAAGGGATATTGGTCTGAAATTCTCCTTTTTGATGGGGTCTTTGCCTGGTTTGTTTGAGGATCAGGGTAATGTTGACCTCATAGAGTCTGGAAGTTTTCCTTCTGTTTCTATTTTTTGAAACAGCTTCAGGAGAATAGGTATTATTTCTTGTTTGAATGTTTAGTAGAATTCCCCCAGGGAATCTGTCAGGTCCTGGACTCTTGTTTTTTGGGAGACTTGATTACTGCTTCAATTTCTTTACCGGTTATTGGTCTCTTCATATTGTCTATTTCTTCCTGTTTCATTTTTGGTAGTTTGTAAGTTTCCAGGAAGGCATCCATTTCTTCCTGGTTGCTTAGTTTGTTGGCCTATTGTTGCTGGTAATAATTTCTAAAAATCGTTTCTATTTCCTTGATTTTAGTCATGATCTCTCCCCTTTCATTCATGATTTTACCTAATTTGGGTCCTTTTTTTCTTTTGGATAATTCTGGCCAGTGGTTTTTTGGTCTTACTAATTCTCTCAAAGAATCAGCTTCTAGTTTCATTGATCTGTTCTACTGTTTTTCTGGTTTCTATTTCATTGATCTCTGCTCTAATCTTTATTATTCCTCTTCTCCTGCTTGGTTTAGGTTTTATTTGCTATTCCTTCTCCAATAGGTGTAAGTTTAGCTTGTGCATTTGGGATTTTGAGTGAGGCTTGGATGGCTATGTATTTCCCCCTTAGGACTACCTTTGCAGTATCCCATAGGTTTTGGGCCGATTTGTTTTCATTCTCATTGGTTTCCATGAATTGTTTAAGTTCTTCTTTAATTTCCTGGTTGACCCATTCATTCGTTAGCAGGATGCTTTTTAACTTCAAGTGTTTGAATTCCTTCCAAATTTTTTCTTGTAATTGAGTTCCAGTTTCAAGGCATTGTGGTCTGATAACACACAGGGAATAACCTCGGTCTTTTGGTATTGGCTAAGACCTGATTTGTGACCCATTATGTGGTCTATTCTGGAGAAAGTTCTCTGTGCATTCAAGAAGAATGAGAATTCTGTTGTTTTAGGGTGGAATGTTCTCTATATATCTACAAAGTCCATCTGGTCCAATTTGTCATTCAAAGCTCTTGTTTCTTTGTTGATATTCTGTTTATATTATATGTCCAGGGCAGTGTTGAAAGTGAATTGTTAAAATCTCCTACTATTACTGTTTTATTGTTGATTTGATTCTTTATTTGGTTAACAGCTGGTTTATGTAGTTGGCTGCTCCCATGTTGGGGGCATAGATATTTACAATTGTTAGATCCTTTTGTTGGATAGATCCTGTAAGAATGATATAGTGTCCCTCTGGAGCTCTTATTACAGTCTGTGGTTTAAATTCTAATTTGTCTGATATAAAAATTGCTACCCTAGCTTTCTTTTGAGGTCCGTTGGCATGAAAAATGGTTCTCCATATCTTCACTTTCAGTCTGGATGTATCTTTATGTTCAAAATGAGTCTCTTGTAGACAGCATTTGGATGGGTCCTGTCTTTTTATCCAATCTGCAACCCTGTGCCATTTAATGGGAGCACTTAGGCTGTTGACGTTGAGAGTGATTATTGAAAGATATGTATTTATTGCCATCCTGTCTGTACAGTCCCTGTTTCTATGGATTGTCTCTGTAAATTTCTGGTCTATATTACTCTTGGGATCTTTCTTCTTTTATAGAATCCCCCTTAGTATTTCTTGCAGGGCTGGCTTGGTGGTCACACATTCTTTCAGTTTCTGCTGGTCCTGGAAGCTCTTTGTCTCTCTATCCATCCTGAATGACAGCCTGGCTGAATAAAGTACTCTTGGCTGCATGTTCTTCTAACTTAGTACCCTGGATATGTCTTGCCAGCCTCTCTGGCTTGCCAGGTCTCTGTGGACAGGTCTGATGTTATTCTGATGTTCCTCCCTTTGTACGTAACAATTCTCTTCCCCCTAGCTGCTCTCAGAGTGGCTTCCTTGGTTCTAAGATTTGTGAGTTTTACTATTACATTCCAGGGCATTGGTCTGTTCTCCTTGATCTTGGGAGGGGTCCTCTCTGCCTCTAGGACACGAATGCTTGTTTATTCCCCAGATTGGGGAAGTTCTCAGCTACAATTTACTAGATATATCTTCTAGTCTTCTCTTTATCTCCACTCCCTTAGGGATCCCAAGAATTCTGACATTGGAACATTTCATGGCATCATTTATTTCTCTAAGTCTGTTCTCCTGGGTTTTAAGCTGTTTTTTCCAGACCTCCTCCTCCTTCTTATCAGTTTATCTTCTAGATCACTAATTCATTCATCTGCTTCATTTACCCTAGCTGTTAGAGTATCCAGTTCAGACTGCATCTCCTTCATAGCATTTTTATGTTTGGCCTGATTAGCTTTCATTTCTGCCCTTAGAGAATCTATCTATGTTGCTTTAATGGTTTTCTCAAGCCTAGGTATCATCTTCATAATTGCTACTATGAAGTTTATTTCTGACATCTTGCTTGTATCCATATCCATTAGGTCTGTGGGAGAGGCTATTGCCTCTGGTCTTTTCTTTGTTGGGAGTTCCTCCTCCTAGTCATTCTGTTGAGGGGTGGTTGAAGGGTTGTACAGGGTCAAAGGTATCAACCACAATCCAAACAAGAAGCACCCTGGGAAAGTTTGGAGTGGTCGGAAGCCACCAGTGAAAAAAACAGCCAAAATGAAACCAAAGAATAAGATTTAAAAAGCCAAGGAAAAAAGTGGACATGGGAGGGCTATAATCTCTCAGTGTGGTCAAAGTAGTTCTTCCTGGGTGAATTTTGATCTCTTTGTTAGAGAATACCACTTCCCAGAGTTACAGGGAAAAATTAAAACTGCTATATGTATATATAAAGGTAGTATTGAATAGGGAAAAGGGGGCTACATTGAAGCTTATATCTTTATATATTTCATATATATATGAAAAAGTACAAGTTAAAAAGCCACTATGGAATATATTGTATTAAACATCTAGTTGAAATGAAAAGTAGGTAAAAAGAAAAAACAGAGAAGAAACATGAGAAAGAAAAAAAAAAGAAAAAAAAAGTTGTATCTGAGAAATACACAGGCTGTGAGGCAACACCGGGAGCTCAATAAGCTATTTTCCCCTGGTGTTGGGGTTTTACAGTTTTATGGGGACCCTAGGGTTGTAGTCTTCTTGTTCTTCCAGCTTGTTTTCTGGGGGAGGAGCCTGCCATGTTCTTTTTCAGTCAGTCCTGATTGGGCAGTGGCATAGGGGGTAGGGCTCTGTGGAAACCAGTGTTTTGGGTTTTCATTCTCTGGCTGCTTTTGTGCTGTTTGCTTTTCTACCTTTTCGGAGGATCAGAGCACAGGAAAATGTCCACACCCAGACCTCCGTCAGGGCAGAGAAGTCACAGTCTGCTTCTCTCTGAACCCTCCAGAACACACAGTCTGCCTTCCTGTAGGTACTGCTATAACCCGCAGCCTCCCACAGACAGTGCACAACCCCAGCAACCCTCTCAGCGGTCCACTTAGGCCCCCACTTGTCTCTGTCCTTTGTGCTTCCAAAACCACCAGCAAGCCCAGTCCACACAGGCATTGGCAGCTGAGGCAGCAGCAGTGGCCTGCCAGGGTCTGAGGATGCGGGTCCACAGGAGAGGTCACCCTGTCCTGGTGTGCTTCCCCTCAGCTCCTATATCCTGTCTGAGTGCTTGTTATCAGGACCTTCCCCTTGGGCCTCTACCCAATAGTTCTGCAAGTTATTGCGGTCCCCTGGCATAGGACGCGTTAGCTCTTGGGTACTATATTACTTTCCCGTGGCTGGCTCCCTCCCTCTCCTGTTTATCGTCTGATATCTGTCCACAGAATCACAACTCCTTCCTTCATATCTTGGGACCACAGATCCTTTGCGCTGGTAGAGATCCAGACATATGTTCTTACATCTCAGGCTGATTTCATAGGTGTTCAGAATAGTTTGGTAGATATTCAGCTAAATTCAGGGGACAAGTTGAAACCAAATTTCCCATTCCTCTGCCCTCCCCGGAGAAGTGTACTCAATCCTCATCACTGATTTGACCCACCACCCTCCAAACTCCCTTGTGGTAACCATCAGTTTGTTCTCTATAATTAAGAGTCTGTTTCTTGGTTTGTTTCTCTGTTTTTTTTTCCCTGTTTGTTGTGATTCTTAAATTCCACATGAGTGAAATCATATGGTATTTGTCTTTCTCTGACTGACTTATATCACTTAGTGTTATACTCTAACTCGATCCATGTTTTGCAAATGTCAAAATTTCATTCTTTTTTATGGTTTAGTAATATTCCATTGTGTTTATATACCACAACTTTTTTTAAAATTTAATTTCATTTTTTCAGTGTTCCAAGATTCATTGTTTATGCACCACACCCAGTGCTCTCCATGCAATATGTACACAACTTATTTATCTATTTTTTTAACAAGTAAGAAAAATAGTTTTTACTTTTTATAATGTTTACATTTTTAATATATTTTTACCCCAAATATGTTTATTTTATTTTTTCAGTGTTACAAGATTTATTGTTCATGCACCACACCCAGTGCTCCATGCAATACGTGCCCTCCTCAATACCCACCACCAGGCTTGCCCAACACCCACCCTCCTTCCCTCCAAAACCCTCAGTTTGTTGCTCAGAGTCCACAGTCTCTCATGGTTCATCTCCCGCTCTGGTTTCCCCCCATTCACCCTTCCCCTCCTTCTCACAATGCCCTCCATGTTTTTCTTTACGCTCAGCACGTAAGTGAGACCATAAGGTAATTGGTTCTCTCTGCTTGACTTATTTCACTCTGCATA
>CM053613.1:65134399-65164342 GCA_028646535.1 Procyon lotor
CAATGTTTATTCTTCCAAACATAGAGCATGGGATGCTTTTCCACCTTTTTGTGTCTTCTTCAATTTCTTTCATGAGCGTTCTGTAGTTCTTTGAGTACAGATCCTTGACCTCTTTGGTTAGTTTTATTCCCAGGTATCTTATAGTTTTTGGTGCTATCGTAAATGAAATAGATTCCCTAATTTCTCTTTCCACAGTTTCATTGTTAGTGTATAGGAAAACCACTGATTTATGTGCATTGATTTTGTATCCTGCCACATTCCTGAATTGCTGTTTGAGTTCTAGTAGTTTGGGGGTGGAGTCTTTTGGGTTTTCCATATAGAGTTACATGTCGTCTGCGAAGAGAGAAAGTTTGACTTCATCCTGCCAATTTGAATGCCTTTTGTTTCTTTTTGTCGTCTGATTGCTGTCGCTAGTACTTCCAACACTATGGTGAACAAGACTGGTGAGAGTGGGCATCCTTGTCGTGATGATCTCAGCGAAAGGCTGTCAGCTTTTCCCCATTGAGAATATTTGCTGTGGGCTTTTCATAGATAGACTTGATGATGTTGAGGAATGTTCCTTCCATCCCTATACTTTGAAGAGTTTTAATCAGGAATGGATGCTGAATTTTGTCAAACGCTTTTTCTGCATCCATTTAGAGGACCATGTGGTTCTTCTCTCTTCTCTTATTGATCTGTTCTATCACATGGATTGATTTGCGAATGATCCCTTGCATCCCAGGGATAAATCCCACTTGGTCATGATGAATAACCTTTTTGATGTGCTGTTGGATCCTATTAGCTAGGATCTTGTTGAGAATCTTGGCATCCATATTCATCAGGGATATTGGTCTGAAATTCTCCTTTTTGTTAGGGTCTTTGCCTGGTTTGGCGATCAGGGTAATGCTGGCTTCATAGAATGAGTCTCGAAGTTTTCCTTCTGTTTCTATTTTTTGAAACAGTTTCAGAAGAATAGGTATTATTTCTTCCTTGAAAGTTTGGTAGAATGCCCCAGAGAATCCGTCTGGTCCTGGACTCTTATTTTTTGGGAGGTTTTTGATCACTGCTTCAATCTCATTAATAGATATTGGTCTACTCTGGTTGTCAATTTCTTCCTGTTTCAGTCTTGGAAGATTATGGATTTCCAGAAATGCATCCATTTCTTCTAGGTTGTTTAACTTATTGGCATAGAATTGTTGATAATAATTTCTGATGATTGTTTCTATTTCCTTTGGGTTAGTCGTGATCTCTCCCCTTTCATTCATAATTTTGTTAATTTGGGTCCTCTCCCTTTTCTTTTGGATGAGTTTGGCCAGTGGCTTATCAATCTTATTGATTCTTTCAAAGAACCAACTTCTGGATTCGTTGATGCGTTCTATTGTTTCTCTAGTTTCTAACTCGTTGATCTCTGCTCTGATCTTGCTTATTTCCCTTCTTGTGCATGGGGTTGGCTTCCTTTGTTGTTGATTTTCCAGTTCTTTGAGGTGTAAGGAGAGCTGGCGTATTCGAGATTTTTCAATTTTTTTGAGGGAGGCTTGGATGGCTATGTATTTCCCCCTTGGGACTACCTTTGCCGTGTCCCATAGGTTTCACATCGATGTGTCTTCATTCTCATTGGTCTCCATGAATTGTTTAAGCTCATCTTTGAATTCCTGGTTGATCTCAGCATTCTTGAGCAGGTTGGTCATTAGCCTCCAAGTGTTTGAATTTCTTCCAAACTTCTTCTTGTGGTTGAGTTCCAGTTTCAGAGAATTGTGGTCCGAGAAAATACAGGGAATCATCTCAATCTTTTGGTATTGGTTGATTCCTGATTTGTGACCGAGTATGTGGTCTATTCTGGAGAAAGTTCTGTGTGCACTCAAGAAAAATGAGTATTCTCTTGTTTTTGGGTGGAATGTTCTGTATATATCTATGAGGTCCATCTGGTCCAATGTGTCATTCAAGGTTCTTGTTTCTTCATTGATTTTCTGTTTACATAATCTGTCTTTTACAGAGAGCGGTGTATTAAGGTCTCCTCCTATGATTGTATTCCTATTAATATGACTCTTTATTTTGATTAACAGTTGGTTTATGTAGTTGGCTGCTCCTATATTGGGGGCATAAATGTTTACAATTGTTAGATCTTCTTGGAGGATAGACCCTTTCAGAATGATGTTATATCATTCTCTATCTCTGACTACAGTCTTTAGCTGAAAATCTAATTTATCTGATAGAAGAATTGTTACCCCAGCTTTCTTTTGAGGCCCCTTGGCATGAAAGATGGTTCTCCATCCTTTCACTTTTAGTCTGGATGTATCTTTTGGTTCCAAATGAGTCTCTTGTAGACAGCATATGGACGGGTCCTGCCATTTTATCCATTCTGCAACCCTGTGCCGTTTTATGGGAGCATTTAGGCCATTCACGTTGAGAGTGATTATTGAAAGATAAGTGTTTATTGACATCATGTTGCCTGTGTAGTCCTTGTTTCTATAGATTGTAAATTTCTGTTCTAAGTCACTCATGGGTTATCTCTTCTTTTATAGAACCCCCTTTAATATTTCCTGGAGTGCCGGTTTCTTGGTCACATACTCTTTTAATCCTTGCCGATCTTAGAAGCTCTTTATCTCTCCATCCATTTTGAATGTCAGCCTTGCTGGATAAAGTATTCTTAGCTGCATGTTCTACTCATTTAGTGCCTTGAATACATCATGCCAGCCCTTTCTGGCTTGCCAGGTTTCTGTGGACAGGTCTGATGTTATTCTGATGGGTCTTCCTCCATATGTAAGGGATCTCTTCCCCCTGGCTGCCCTCAGGACCTCTTGTCTAATATTATAATTTGCAAATTTTACTATGATGTGTCTCGCTGTATTTCTAGACTCATTGATCTTGGCAGGTGTCCTTTCTGCCTCTAGGACATGAACCCTTGTTCTATTCCCCCGATTGGGGAAATTTTTATTCAGAATTTGGTCACCTATATCTTCTAGTCTTCTGTCTTTCTCTACCCTCTCTGGGATTCCAATAATTCTGACATTAGAACATTTCATGGTGTCATTTATTTCCCTAAGTCTCTTCTCATGATTCCTGAGCAGTTGCTCCATCTGTCCTCCTGACCTTTCTTCTCTACCATTTTATCCTCTAGATCACTAATTCTATCCCTCTGTCTTTTTAACTCTAGCTGTTAAACTATTTAGATTGGATTGGATCTCACTGATAGCACTTCTTACATTGGCTATATTGGTTCTCATTTCTGCCCTTAGAGATTCTATATTGTCATTAATCCTAGCCATTACCTGGACTGACATACTGTTAATGTCCATGTCTAATAGTTCTGAGGGAGAGGGCGCCCTCTCTGGGTTTTTACTCTGTTGTGTGTTCCTCCTCCTAGTCATTTTGATGGGAAGTGGATGAGAGGATGTATAGTTGGATTTTTTGCCCATGATCCAGCCAGGGTGCACTCTGGAAGGTTTAGGAGCAATTGGTATTCACCACCAAAAAGAAAGAATAAGGATAAAAAAGATAGAGAGAAACAGAAAAAGAGGGAATCTCAGCCAGAATGGGCCCCAACAATAAGATTTATGAAATATGTAGACCTACACGAACAAACATATAGACCGACAAGAGTAGATGACAAGAAATAAAAGAACCTAGTCAGAATGAACCCCAGGAATGAGATTTTCTATAATACCAGAACAAAAGCAAATAGGTAGAAACTCTGACAGAAGGGTAAGATGGGAGGTGGGTTATAGCTCCTCGTGTGCAAAGAAGGATATTTCAGGTCTTCCTGAGTTTATTGTTGTATTAAGCCTCTAGTTATAATGTTAATTAGTTTAAAAAAATAAAAACAAAAAAACAAAATCAAACCAAGAAATGTGAAAACAATTGAATAAAAATTAAAAACAAAACAAGTCAATAGAAAAAAAAACTTGTTTCTATGAAATATACAGGTTTGAGGGTATTATCAAGCACTTAATATATTGATTTCCCGTAATGTTGGGGATTTAAAAGTCTTATGGTGACTCTTTGGTTATAGTCTTTTTTGGGGTTTTTTTTTGGTTTTTTTTTTTTACTTGTCGTCTGGGGGAGGGGCCTGGCCAGTTGTTTTCCAGTCAGTCTTGCTTGGGTTAAGTCCCCTGCCCCAATCAAGGGGCAGAGCTCTGTGGAACCCGGTTTCTCAATCTTTAGCTCCCTGAAGGCTTTTGGCCTTTTGTAGCTTTTTCTCCTTTTCAGAGAGTCTAAGCGAAGGATCTGCCTGTCTGTACCCAGACCTCCCTGTCGCAGAGAAGCCACACTCTGCTCCCCTCTGGGTGGACCAGAAGGAACACTCCCCTCCACAAATCTCCCAGCGCAGCCGTCTTTTCCCAGGCGGCGCACACTCAGTAGTTTGGCAACTCCACATGCTCCCCCGCACTAGGAGCTCCAGGCTCTGGCGGGGTGTGGCCAGATTCTTGCCAATATGACTGCACCAGCCATGCAGTTCTTGCCTTCAGTGGTGCACAGTCTAGAGAGCCCTGTACACAGAGAAAAGCTGTGGGCTCCGGGACCGCAGCAGACTCTATAAAGTGCTTTCAGGAGCGTGGGCACCCTGCCCACAAAATGGTGCAGGGAGCGGAACCCTGCCCCCCACTGGTCTCTTTGAGGCGAGTGGTGTCCTTCCTGGGAGCATGGGCCCAGGCTTGTGCCCATGACCATCCCCTTCCACTCTCTGCTCCTCAAAACCTTATGCTTTTTAAGTGTTTTTAACCAGGCTCTAAGTTATTGCTGCTCTGCAACCACCTGGTGCTTTATTTTGGGGTATTACTGTCCTTTCGCCGCTTCTGGTGGCTCCCTTCCCCTTTTGTTTATCCTCCGATACTGTTTCGAGTGTTCCCGCCATGCTTTACCTCTCTTCTGCTGTCTTCTCCTCCTGTAGAGATCCAGAAGTGAAAAATCTTGCTCCTTCGGTTGATTTCATGGGTGTTCAGCATGGTCTGGCAGATATCCAGCTCACTTTTGGGGACAGTTTGCAACAGGGTCTCCTACCTCTCCACCATCTTGCCCTTCAAACTACTATCCATTTATCTATTGATGGACACTTGGGGTACTTCCATAGTTTGGCTATTGTAAATATGCTACAATAAACATGGTGGGGGGCATATATTCTTTTGAATTAGTGTTTTTGTATTTTGGGGGTGAATACCCAGTAGTGCATTTCTCGATCATAGGGTAGTTCTATTTTTAATTATTTAAGAATTCTCCCTACTGGCTATACCAGGTTGCATTCCCACCCACTGTTTTATATGTTTATTGCCATTTTGTTATGTTTTTGCAGTTGTTTTTTTAGTTTTTCTATGATCCTTCCTTCTCTTGCTCTCTTTCACACTTTGCTGACTTTATTGATAAACTTGGATTTCTTTGTGTATGTTACTGCGTTTTGATTTGTGGTTACCATTATGTTCATGTAGAACATCTTCTGCATATAATAGTTTATATTCAGTAGATGTCACTTAAATTAGAACTCATTCTTTTTTATTACCCTTCCCCCCATGTTTCAGGTATATGGTGTCCTACTTCACATTCTTCTATTTTGTGAATTCTTTCACTGATTTTTACAGATATGCATATTTTTACTGTTTTTGTGTTTCCTACTTTTCATACTCCTACTTATGGTCTTTCCTTTCCACTCCAGGTATTTCCTTAATATTTCTTGTAGGGCTGGTTTAGTGGACAGGAACTACTTTAGCTTTTGTTTGTCTGAGAAACTATCTCTCCTATTCTGAATGATAGTCTTGCTAAAAAGATAATTTTTGGCTGTGTATTTTTTCCTGTTAGCACTTTGAATATCATGCCACTCCCTTTTGTCCTCCAAAGTTTCTGCTGAAAAATCCACTCAAGCCTCTTGGCATTTCCCTCCAATGTATAACCAATTTCTTTTCTCTTGCTGCTTTTAAATTTCTTTATCACTAGTGTTTGCCATTTTAATTACTTTGCATCTTGGTGTTGATGTCCTTGGACTGATTTTTTTGGGAAGATCTCTGCCTTCTGGATCCAGATATCTGTTTCCTTCCCCAGATTTGGAAACTTTTTGGCTATTGTTTCTTCACATAAATTTTCTGAGCCTCTTTATTGTTCTTCTGGAATCCCTAAAATGCAAATGTTATCTTGATGAGGTCACTGAGTTCTCAAATTCTGTTCTTATTTTGCATGATTATTTTTTCTTTCAGGTTGCTCATTCATTCCTCTGCTTCCTCTAGCCTGCTATTTATTCCATCTAGTGTATTTTTTTTTAAAGATTTTATTTGACAGAGAGAAACACAGCGAGAGAGGGAACACAAGCAGAGGGGTGGTAGTGGGAGAAGCAGGCTTCCTGCCGAGCAGGGAGCCCCATGCGGGGCTCGATCCCAGGACCCTGGGATCATGACCTGAGCCGAAGGCAGATGCTTAACAACTGAGCCACCCAGGCGCCCCTGTATTTTTAATTTCATTTATTGTCTTCATCTCTGAGTTGTTCTTCTTTATCTCTTTGTTAATCGTCTCACATTCTCTACTCATTTCTCAAGTAGAGTGAGTATGTTTATGATCAGTACTTTAGATTCTCTGTTGGGAATATTACTTTTACTCATTTCTCTTAGGTCTTTTACTGTCATTTTTGTCTTATTTTTTCCATTTGAGGTATATTCCTCTGTCTCCTCATTTTGCCTAACGCTCTGTGTCTGTTTCTTTGTGTCAGGAAAGTCAGCTACATCTCCTCTTGAATGTAGCAGCCTTATGAAAAAGAAATCCTGTAGTGTCCTGCAGTTCAGATTCCCCCATTCCCCAGAGCCCAACACTTCAGGTGGTATCTCCTATGTGTGTTGCATGTGCTCTACTGTTTTTTCCTTCAGTCCACTTTTGCAGAGGCTCTCTTTGCCTTTGTGGGCAGCATTTTGTCCCTGGTGGGGGTGTGGTATGCAGTTTTAACAAGGTGTGCTCTGCTTCTGAAATGATACCTGTAGCTTCCAGGACCCTGGCCTTCCTTGTGAGTGGGTTGTGTAATTTTAACATGGTGCTCCTTGAACTTCCACAGTGCCTACAGCTACTGTCAGAGCCTCAGTCTTAAAAATGCATGGGTGGGAAGATGCAGTGTTGGCAAGGTTTGCGCTGGATTTCTGAGCGGGGTGGCCTACAGTGCAGGGACTGATGCAAGCACGAGTGGAAAGGGTGGATGTGCCAAAGCATTAGGGTGTGGGAGCAAATTACATAGTGAGTTTCCTATTGGTTTCTGCAGGCAACCATGTGTTTATGCTGAGGGGTGGGGAGGGCAGTGGCACCTGCCAGCTCTTTTGTTCCTGGAAGAGTCTTCCTCTTGACATGCTCTGAGATGAGTAAATAACTCACCTTACTGTACACCCCAGGTGTTTTTCAAAGTGTTTCTTCTACCCTGGATCTGGAGGGCTGTTGGTCACACTGTCTCTTTCAGGGCAGGGACTCATCTTCCTATTGCCCTCAGGGCTCTTCCAAAATGGAGCCAGCTGATTTTTAAGATTCCAGGCTTTAAGTCCCTCTTATTTGTAAGAAGTCAGTAAATTCAGCTCCACCTGCTTTCAAAGCCATATGTTAGGAGGATTCATCTCTCCAATGTGAGCTTCCTATTTCTCGCCTTCTCTATGCCTGTGGCTCCCTCCTGACCACAGATGGCCACCTCTGTTTTGCTCCCAACTATGTCTCCACCCTTTTTACCCTCTTTGATGTGGACTCTTCTCTGTCTTTAGCTGTAGAGTTTGCTTTGCCAGTCTTCATTTTCTTAGTTACTTATATTGATGTGAGTGTTATTTAGTTGTGTCCATGAGACAAGGCAAGCTTAAGATCCTCTTACTCCACCACCTTCCAGCCTCCTTCTAATCTACTATCTTTAATTGGAAACCAGTTTTAACTTTTTTATTTGAATTATTTTCATTTTTATTTGAGAATATTAAGAAATATATCTCTACCACATATGATGAAAATTTTCATTATAGTACCAAGAAAACATCTGAATTTTTCCTCAGGGTGTTACTTGGTATTCTTAAATTAAATCCTTTTAAAAAAAGAAAATAAGTAATCTAATTTATCTGGCCTCAAAAACTTAAGAAAATTAGAACAGATTTAAAATCTAGCAAAAGCAATGAAAATAAATTGCTATTTCATAATGTAGGATCTTTGGGGGATTTTTGGTTAACTACTGAATTACCATATATATAATAAAAAATCCAGTAGAAAGAATATTGGACTTGGATTCAGGAGATCTGTGTTAGAATCCTGGTTCTCGAGCTTGGAACAAAGTGAAGTTTTCAGCAAACAAGTGAACCATCTTAAGATTACAAAGCTTTCTCTCTACCTCATAATGTTTTGAGAATCCCATGAAAAGGAACATGTGAATAGCTTTGTAATGTAATTACCAACACAGAATAAAGGTTTTTTTCTTAATACATTTGCTTCTATCATCTGGAAAAACATGTAACGAAAGATAATGCTGATTTTAGAAAAAAAGGATAGGATCAGTGTAAGACATTTACTTTCTATGAAGGATCTGTGTATTCTAAGGAATTAAGTTTATGTAGTAACATTGGTGACTGTGAACCTCTCTACTTCTACCCTCCCAAAAAATTCAGACTCTAACTAAAACTGTGCCATTGTGCCCTAAAATAACAGAGTCATCTAAGGGGTAATGGAAGTTGGGCATAAACCCTTTCTGAGATTTTCTTTTATTTTCAGTGTACCTAAATGAAGCAGGGTTCAACTTTGTGAGAAAATGCATTCAAGCTGTGGAAACAAGAGGTAAGTGTTGCCGGAGAGGTACATTATTACTGTTATGTAGTTCTTGTAGTTCATTCTTATATAGAAACCTCTCAAAAAATGAAGATATATTTCATCATTAACATGAAATTAACTTTAAGAAGTATATAAATTAATAAATTATTTAAATATACAAATAACTGTAGTTTACCCTGTATTTCTTTTTAATGATTTTTCCTCATAAAGGCTGCTTTACTTCTTATTGATAGACTTTGTGTTATTTATTATTGTAAGCACCTCTGATTTTTTTCAAGTTTTAGTGGGGTAAGATTCTTAAAGAACTGTCTTCCTCCTTCCTTATATTATTTCCCTCAGTGATTTCAGTCACAGTCACAATTCTAGCACCTTTCCTCTCTCTAATCATGACCTCTCACCTGAAGCCCACTTCAGATACCTATTACACTCTTTCAAGTCCAGAAAAACTTGTCTAAAGCAAAACTCAAATTAGGCTTTGAAATTCTGTGAACTTAGGCTCAGATTTTGGTGCTGCCACATAGAAGTTTTGAGAAGTTAAGTATATTTCTTAAATTCTCTGACTCTGTTTCGTCATCTTCAAAGTGAAGATGTAAATGCCTTCCAACTCTTCAACATGCAGGACTCAATGACTGAAGAAATAGAGGATGAGAAATACTGATTATCATTTCCTTTCTTGATGCTTTTTGTATTCAAATAGTGGTAAATGAACAGGGGTACTTTGCTACTTTGAAGATCTTTGAAAAATTTTTGGACACTATTGACTGTCTTCTCTGAGAAATACATGTTTTGTGAGTGTTTCCAGGGTAGATTTGCTGAAGTCAGACTGCAAAACACTCAAGTAGCTTTCAAATTCAGTATAAGTATATGTCCAAAGTTTTTAACATTCAGTACTTGTGCTACTGGTCTCAAGTCATTCTCTTGTGATTTTCTTTCTCATTAGGCATCACTATTTTAGGCCTCTACCGAATAGGAGGAGTAAACTCCAAAGTGCAAAAACTCATGAACACAACATTTTGTAAGTTTTGGATGAAGCTGGTTACTTAATTTTTGTATTATATATAATCCAAACCATAGTTTTCTTTGAGAATTATACTATTGCTTGTCTTTGAATATTTTCAAGTAATATTTAAAATTAATATTTGCATTCAGTTTTTAATGTTCAGTTATAATAGATGAACAATCAGGATTTGAGAGGGGTCTTTTTATAATGTTGGACTTTTTCTAAAGTGTCCTTTGATTAACTCAAGGTGCAATGAGATTTATGGATGCTGGATTCAGATTGCCTAGCTTAGAACCCTAACTTGCATTTAAAAGCTCTTTGACCTTGGGTAATTTATTTAACCTCTTTGTGCCTCAACCTTCTCATTCATAAAATGGGGATAATAGTAGTGCCTGCCTCATTGAGAAGTATGAAAATTGGATATGTTAATTTATCTAACGTACTTGGAAGGTTTCCTGGCAGATAATAAGTGCTCTGTGATGTTAGCAATTAACAATAATTTGATTTGGAACCCTATTATTCCACAAGAAATCTTTGAGGTTTATAAAGCATCAGAGTGAGGTTTGCATCAGTTCGCACAAACCACAATCCTGAACTGTTGATACTCTAAGGAATAAATGCCTCTCTCTTTTACCTACTTATGTTTGTGTCCATCTTCTTTATGGTGTGAGTGATTTTTATTTTTAATAAAATCTTTACTTTACTTTACTTTAATAAAATAAAGTTTTAAATTGCATAGTTTAAATATCTTATTTTTTACTCTTTTCAGCTCCCAAATCCCCTCCTGATATTGACATTGATATTGAATTGTGGGATAATAAGACAATAACAAGTGGACTGAAAAACTACCTCAGGTAAGGAAAGTTTAACTCCTACTCTGCCTGTGATGTCTCTTGCCTCCTTGGCCAGTTGCCATGTGATTCCTCCAAGCTCCTGTGCATGAACTTCACTACTTACAACAATTTCTTCACTTCAAGTGAAATAACATAAAGCAGTAATATTTATATTTGGTGTTTTGGAGCTTATACATTCTTTTTCAAATAATAAACTTAAGAGGCTACAGTATTTTGTGAATACTAAATAATACTTTATTTCATATTAAATGTGTTGTTTTCATGTTTTTTTTTAAGTTGAAATTGGAATTTTTTGTTTTTTGTTTTGTTTTTGTTTTTTAATTGACTATTGTCCCCATATCTTAGAGAGATTTTGCTGTTGTGGTTCAGTAGTTCTCACAAAGTAAAAAAATCATTTTCCAGCCTCCCCTTTTTAGTACAGTTGTGTGAAGAATTGCTATAAGACCTTGGTGTCTTTGAGGTCTGCATTTTGGGACTACCTGGAGCAGCCCTACTAGGACTTGATCATACTTCCTAATACCCAACACAGAAAGTTCAAGGGAAATAAGCCATTCTAATGCCTGCTTCTTTATTCATTGCAGATGCCTTGCAGAACCACTGATGACTTACAAGTTACACAAAGATTTTATTGTTGCAGTTAGTAAGTACACTTCCATTGGCTGTATTATAATTGACATAATTTTATACTATATCACTTAGAGGCGTAAATTTAAACCAACTACTTAAGACTGTCCTACATATTGTTTAAGAAATTGTCAATCTGATACTTAATAGCTGACAGTATGGTTTGTAAACAAATAAGAAATTGAGAATGATGGATTAAAGACCTAAAAACCATAGAACTAGAAGACATAGGCAGTACTTCTTTGACATTCTAGAGAAACATTTTCCTAGATATGTCTCCTCTGGCAAGGAATATAAAAAGCACAATTAAACAATTGGGACTGCACCAAAAATGAAAAAAGTTTTGCACAATGAAAGAGATCATCAACCAAACAAAAAGGCAACCTACTGAATGGGAGAAAATATTTACAATTGATATATCTGATAAGGGGTTAGTATCCAAAATAAATAAAATTGCAGAATGAAACAGAATATTTTGCTCCTTAATAAGAACTCATTGGGGTGACTGGCGTGCTACAAGGAATTATTTTAGTTACATTTTACTCAACTGATGAATGTTAGTTTCTTATAAGAGCAACTTTATGGTTGAATAGACAAGACTAGAAATATGTACAGTCAGGTATGCTACCTACTCATATTTACACACTATATTCCTAAAGCTGGAGAGAAGAGTCAGGTATTTTTGGTAGTTAACAGGCACTTCCATCAATCCTTTTCCCCCATTTATTGATAAGGATCACATATCTATGTCATTTATTTGGATCTATGATTGCTATAAAGGAATATATATAGATAGGCTTAATTCAAAAATTGTGGGGAGGGGCTTGGTGAAAACATGTAAGCTAAGAAATTAGAAATACATACGATTAAAACATTGAGACCAAAGTACTAGGTTGCCATCTGAGCCTATCACAACATGTAACAATTAGAAATTAGCCTTTCATTGTTAAGATGTATGAAGTGTGACTGTACCAAGCATTTTTCACAGTCCCAAGAAAGAAAGCAGTTGCATTAATTTATTACAACACATTGTAATGTCATGGGAAATGTTGTCAGCTGATAAGTGTCAGATAGCATTGAGTGAACTTGGTTTTCAATCCAGCATTTATGACTGACCACATAATCTTATAAACACCTGTACCACTTAGTTTTCTCCTGAAAGTTCTCCACTCTATATTCTTTTCATTGAAATCCATCCTTATTACATAAATAAAACTTGGAAAATGTAGAGATGACCTCTCATTTTATTGACTAGGTTCCTGAGCGGCCAGTGACTTTGTCCAAGGACACTAGTAAATTGATGGCAAAATCAGAACTACAAGCCAATTTTTTGACCCTACCCTAGAACTTTTTCTAACAGAAATTTTGTGTTACAACAAATAGCATTTGAGCCACTTAGCTAAGTAGCTAAATGAACAGTTTGTTTTAAAAGAAACATTTGCTTGTAAGCTATTTTTCTCTACTTCCATGGCAAATAAATAATTCACTACCATGATAATTGAAATGTATTCTTATAGATAAGAATTCGTCTTTTGTCTGGGTCAAGGATAATCTCATGTACCAGATAATAAGGTGATAAAATTAGATATTATTTGGAAATTCAGCTCTGTAAAAAAGGGAAGTTATTCAGAAATTACAAGCTGTCTCACAGAATTCCCTGCCAAAGTATGGATCAGGCCTTCCATGGGCCTATAGCTATGAACTACAAAATTGGAAATTGATCTTTCTCTTCCCATCCTTTTAGGAGGATTTCTCCTCCCTGTTCTTTGCTGCATATCTGCCATATTTGTATCTCCCTTTCCAATTGGATTTTCTGGGCTTTGGCGCACATTTGGTCATGTCAACCCTGGTCTTACATGATATGCCTTTCCACATATATAAACAGACAGATCACAGTTTTGGTGTCTCCATTCCAACCCCTGGGAGCCCTTGTATTTGGCCCAGCTTGAGCCAGGCTCTTTCCTCATCTCCTGTTGGGCATTTTTAGGGAAAGGGCTTGGCAGGGTAGGAAGTCACCATAGAACTTATTATAGTAAGAACATGTAAATAAGTTCTTCATTCTGAAGTGTTAGATGTTTCCCTAGCTGACGTGTCAGCATGTTGGCTTTTGCCTGGCAAATAAGACTTTCTTTAAATGGTTTTTACTGTTTAGAAATTACCATTGTCAAATGGACTCAAATCTATTAGGCCTTTGTTTGCATAGTAATCCTGACACTTCAGAAAGTAATTCCTTGTTGTCTTTAAATCTATAAAATTTGGAAAGGAATGACTTCTTTCTTTGTCTAATGGAGTCACTAGGAGGTTTCTGTGTGATAAAGTATATTATATTGCCTGGCACAGTGGGCCATCTGTAACAATTCCTGTGATCACTCACATTGCTGAAGTTTTGATTCTGTCCTTGTGCAGCAAAACCAAAGGAGGTGATGAGTTATAGATATATGGAATGGCTACAAGCACAGGTCTGGATTAGCTAGAACTGGGCTAGTTTGACTTCTTTATTTAACTAACTTGGTCATTACCATGGTCAAGTCACTCAACTACTCTATGCCAGTGATAGTAATAATACTACATGAAGCAGTGTTTATAAGGCATGGGGGTGGGAGTGGTTATAATGTTTAGATTACTGTTTATTTGCACATTTGAATGCAATTTAAACTTGAATATTTGAAACCTTTATGTTATAGAATCTGATGATCAAAACTACCGGGTGGAAGCTGTACATGCATTGGTGCACAAATTGCCCGAAAAAAACAGAGAGATGCTGGACATCTTAATAAAGCACCTCGTCAAGTAATTCTCTGATTTATGTTGTTCCCCTAACTACTTGTTCAGCTGTTGAAGTTAGACTTGATCATGTCTTTCTAAAGTGTATGATGGTGCTATAACACTGTTATTATAATCAGTCTATTGAATATGCTTTTTAAAAAGGTGGGACACTTTATTTTTTTAATTTTATTTTTTTTATCCCCCAAATATATTTATTTTATTTTTTCAGTGTTACAAGATTAATTGTTCATGCACCACACCCAGTGCTCCATGCAATAAGATATATCTGTGTGAGTGTGTGTGTGCTGTGTATGTTTACACTTTGCAAATGATTAGTGTTAATCTCAACTGTTAAACTAATGACAAAAACCTTACATGTCAACTTAAAAATATATGAAGGAGTATATGGTTTTTTTCTCCAGTTCCTTTAGATGCATCATAAGCCCTATGTTTGAAGATCAGTTCTCTATGCTACCAGTGTCAACAGATTCTGCCAGGTCAAATTGCCACTCTAATGTTAATTTCTTTCTCTGGATTCATAGCATCACTTGGTCTCTGAAGATTTTTCTCACTCTGCTATTAGTTCATATATGTATTTAAAAATCCAGATAGATATCATATTAAGTTTCTCCAAAGGAGCAGAACCAATAGGATGATTGTGTGTATGTATATGTAGCTTTACATGTGTGTATAGCACATATATATATATATATATATATATATATATATATTTAGAGAGAGAGAGTGTGTGTTTGTGTGTGTGTGTGTGTGTGTGTGTGTGTGTATTTTGTGCGTTTATATGAGAGAGATTGATTGCAAGGGACTGGCCTGTGCTATTGTGAAGGCTGGTAAGTCTGAAGTCTGCAGGGCAGCTAATAGTCTGGAGACTCAGGGAAGAGTTAACATTGCAGCTCCATTCCAAGGCAGTTTGGAAGCAAAATCTCCTCCTACTCAGACGACCTTAGTCTTTTTAAGACTTTCAGTTGATTGAATGAAGCCCACTCAAGTGGAGGATAATCTGCTAAAAAACTAACTTTTCAGAATCATCTAGAATTATATTTGATCAAATCTGTAGGTACTATGGTCTCATAAATTTGTCTAAAGTTTATCTCTCTTTCATACACACATGCACACACACACACACAGACTTGCCATGCAACCATAAACAAAAGTTCAGATTTTATTTTATTTTTTAAAGGTTTATTTATTTATTTGAGAGGAGGGAGGGGTTGAGAGAGAAGAAGAGGGACAGAATCTCCAGCACTGAGCACAGAGCCTGACACAGGGCTTGCTTGATCTTCGACCCTGAGCCGAAACCAGGAATCAGATGCTTAACCTAGTGAGCCACCCATGTGCCCCCAAATTCAGGTTTTAAACTTAAGAATTCCCTTACAGGCTCATATACAAATAAGGATATTTTCCATCTTAGCGAGTATTATGATTCACAATTAAATGATTACTCCTTAGTTGCTTACTACAAGTAGTGACTCAGTTATGTTACTTTGAGCCATGAACATTTGAAAGAGTACTACATAACATAAGTCTCTTCTTAACCTGCAGCTGAGATAATATGAATTGCCCTCCCACCCTTTGAAATAAGAAGGAAATCCATTAGGAACTGCATCATATCAAGTTCATTATTAACTGTTGCATATAGCAATACCTCTTTTAGTTAATGAAGAAAGATTCTTGGTCAGATTTAGTCTTGAATTATGTTTTGAATTGTGTGGCCTCTTTATGAAATTTAACCACATTGTACGTATCGGGCATTCTCTTGGTGTATTCAAGCTCATTTTCTAGCAAAGCTCTTTTAAACTGCTTTTAAAAGATACATGAGTGTCACATAAAATGTTTTTGTTTAGTTATCTAGAATGTTAGATGAACTCAAACTTCCCCTGTGAATGTGCATGGCATTGGTACCGGGAATAACAGAGGATAGTATCTGGCCGTAGAAGAATGCTTAAAATTCTTTTGCCCATCCTTTACCACCATTTCTGGCTTTTTTCCTGAACCTACAAAAAGTCGATCCCCATTGACTGAGCAGTATTATTGAAATGTATGTCTACATCACAGGTGACTTAAGTAAACTACAAACAAGTAGTAACATTCATGGTCCCTGGCAAACTTAACATATCTGAAGAAAAGAGAACTTAAGTCCAGTTATCTGTATTGGTCACTATCTAAAGGACCAGCGAAGATTGATTCCAAATCTCCATTAATTAACTCTGAGACATGGTATAAACCATTAATTCTTTTTCTGAGAATCCTTTTCTTTGTCTTTAAAATGAAGGCATTCTGTGGTCTCTTCTTCAACTCCAACTTTGAATATTTAAAAGGACAATTGGATGTCTGTTCCCTACAATAAATTGAGGAAATAAGGTGCAGAAATAGCTGAGATGTGGGTGATAAGTGTCTATATTGATTGAGTTAGCTCAGCAGAAGTGAAATTTAATGAAGAGAAAATTGTTCATCCAAATATTCCATCTTCTGTGCAACACAGTCATAAACTCTTCTTTTCAAAACCAAATTTTTTTTGGATTTCCTATTTTTTTAGGTTTTCCAAAATTTTTCCCCATGAACTTAATATTAATCTCATTCCATTTTACTCACACTATCAGCAACTTTTATGTTTTAGCAAGAGTGACTAAAGCCAATTTAATTACAAGGAAGATTATTGTTTTGAGATCATATTTCCTGTAACATTATTTAATCTTATCAACCTTATAGGGGTCCTTACTCTTCATAGATGAGGAAACTGAAGTCTAGAGATTGTAACTTGGCTGATTGCACTCAGCTTCTCTAAGTTGGATGGATCTGAGCTTTAAATCCAGACATACTTTACGTACTACTTTCTTAATAGATTCTCTGATACATACTAAGCAATTAATATACATATATATTATAATACATATTATTATGTATACATACATATATATACACATACATACATATATAATATGCATTATATATTTATATTTACATAACCAATATTTTGATTATGTAAAAAGAAAATTTGGAATGAAACTTCCTCCTATTCTAACCAAGAGCTTCTTAGCTAGTGCTCTCTCAGGTATAAGGGAAAAATTCAATCAGTCAGCTCTTCCTGTCCTGTGCTAGGATTTGCATAATATTCAGAATCCTGAATTCTTCATAAAATTTTACTTTTGCTTCTGGAGTGTAGTTAGTGAGGAACACTTGGGATAAACATAATCTCATGTTGTGCTTCTTTCTAGAACTTTGTATTTTGACGTGTCTAGAAGATAAAAAAGGCAGTGGTTAACCTAGAAGATTGATCAATTGAGTGAGGTTTCTTCTTAAGAATATATCCAATTGGGGCACCTGGGTGGCTCAGTTGGTTAAGTGTCTGAGTTGATTTCAGCTTGGGTCATGATTTCAGGGTTCTAAGACTGAGCCCTGCATAAGACTCACTATAGGGATAGTGATCCCCACTCGTCAGGGAGTCTGCTTGAGATTCTTTCTTCCTGCCTATACCCCAACTCCTGTGTGTACACACTCTCTCAAATAAATAATCTTAAAAAAAAAAGAATATAGCTAATTTCCAAATTAATTAGTCAAAGTTATTTTTGGTTGTTTCTGGGATAAGGTAACTTTTGCTAAAGTCAATAATACCAGAGGCTTTTTCTTTCATTTTCATTTTCAAGCCAGCACTGGCTTGAAACCATATCTCCTTCTCTTACTGTTTGCCTAACATGGTCCCAGCACTAAGGAGGCACTCAGGGAATTTTGAATGGATGAGAGGATGGATGAATGGATGGATAGAATGGAAAAAGGAAGGATAGAAACATTCATTGGCCAGTTGTCTTATTTAGGGAGCTTAAGAAAACCCCTGACTTATATTCAGGAGATCTGAATTGAAATAACATCTCTGTCCCTAATTTGCTATTATGTGGAGTACATCATTTTTACTTTAAGAGTTTTGCTTTAGAAAAAAAATTTTTTTTAAAGATTTTGTTTATGTATTTGACAGATCACAAGTAGGCAGAGAGGCAGGCAGAGAGAGGGGGAAGCAGGCTCCCTGCTGAGCAGAGAGCCCGATGCGGGGCTCGATCCCAGGACCCTGAGATCATGACCTGAGCCGAAGGCAGAGGCCTTAACCCACTGAGCCACCCAGGCACCCCCCCAAAAAAAATTTTTTTTTACTTTGTTTGAGAGAGAGAGAGGAAGAGAGAGAAAGGTGGAGGGGAGGGGAAGAGAGGGAAGGAGAGAAACAAGAAGACTCGTGCAGAATGCAGAGCCCAATGCAGGACCCTATCCCAAGACCCTAAGATTATGACCTGAGCCAACACCAAGAATTAGATACTTGACCAATTGCACCACCCAGGCACCCCAGTTTTGCTTTTTTTTTTTTTTTTTTTAACCTGTACAATAGGAAAAACTGACTTCCTTCCTGGGAGAATTAAATACAATAATATCTGTGAAAATGCCTGGCACTCAATATCTCAATAATATGTTTTAGTGTGTCCGAATATAATTCCAACCCATCTAATCTTAACCATCTGCTTTAAAAGAAGTGTAGTACCTTAGAGAACCCATAACAACTCATAATCTCTCTAGTGTGATTATATTTGATTTAGGATATCAAGATTTATTCCTTTAATTAAACTTTGTAATTATTTTACTTAGTTAATATTAACTTTTTATGTCTTTTTAGACTATACCCACATATGCCAATTGGGAGTGGCTGAACCTGACTACTTAGGAAAACTAACCTATCATGGCATATTTTACATTTCATTTATGCTGCAAATTTGGTAAATGAGAACATTGCCTAATTATTAAACATTTAACTTGTATTATTTTTATTGCTCTTATTTGCAGAGTATCACTACACAGCCAACAAAATCTCATGACTGTCTCAAACCTTGGTGTTATATTTGGCCCAACTCTAATGAGAGCACAAGAAGAAACTGTGGCTGCCATGATGAATATTAAATTTCAGAATATTGTGGTTGAAATTCTGATTGAGCATTATGAAAAGGTAAACTGATTTTTCATGTGGAAGTATCAAATCTTGTACTTTGCTTTTAAGAAGGACTTTTCCATTTGTATTATCTATGAGTTCATTGTGATCTCAGATTCTTATAAAGTATCAGTCTTGTACATTTTGTGTAAATTGCTTCTTCATGGGGACTTTGCTTGCTTTTTTTTCTTGTTTGGTTTTTAAGTGCTTCTCAGAATCCTCCAGGTAAATGGTTTCATTTCCTTTTACATCATTTACTTTTCAAGATTCTCTTTTTTAGTATTTGTGTAGTGAATTTTTTGCTCATATTCAGAGAACTTGTTAGAATCACTTGGTAATTAACCTTTTTGTCTCTCTGGAATTACAGCAGCAATGATATTCTTAATAAAACAAAAGAATTCCAGGGACAGTCTTAAAGTCCTCTCTGGTCTTTAAGCGTGGTTTCTTTGACAAGATTGAGATCTTAGAATAACTGTGGAAATGGGAAATCGAGAAAGTCAAAGTGATTGGATTGTTAAGTAAATCCAGCCACTGAAACTCAAAACATTTGTGGTCCATTTATATCTGGTCTAGTCCTTGTGAGAAAAAGACTATGCCCTCTCCTTCCCTGGGTCCCTTCTTGGTGCCTATAGAAGAATATCCTTCATTTATCTAAGGTTGCAAGCACTCACAACCCAAGACCACCTGGCTGTATCCTGTAGCTGTGCTGAGACTTCTCCCTGCAGCTTGTCATGCTCCAAGATAGCTCAGAGCCAACAGCATGACAGCACCTTCTCCTGAGAAGCAAGGAACTCCTTAGCTGGGGAAATGATACAGAATGAGCCTCTTCCTTCAGGTTACGTTCAGCATGAAGGAGAAAAAAAATACCACAATAGTAAGAGTCTACGTGTCTTGACATAGACATATGTTCGTATTTGAAATTATTGGAAAATCTTCTGAAATTTGTTGTTGGAAAACTGAGGACGATAAAAAAGAAAACCCAGAGAACAGACATTACTCAGTATAAGTGGTAAAGAAAAAGTTATAAACGCTGTAGGGTATTTTTTGTATCAAGTATCTCTTGCCATGAAGCTGATTAAATAGCATATAGTTTTAAGATTGTCTGTTAACTCACAGATATCATTTTATGATGAAAGTGGCAATTCTCCCCTTTTATTGACCTCTATTTTGTTTTGTTTTGTTTTTTTGTGTGTAGATTTTTCATACTGCCCCAGACCCAAGCATTCCTCTTCCTCAGCCTCAGTCTCGATCTGGATCCCGAAGGACACGAGCAATCTGCCTGTCCACAGGTTCCCGGAAGCCCAGAGGGAGGTATACACCATGCTTGGCAGAACCTGATAGTAAGTGTGCCTGCGGTAGGGAGATGCTTTCTTCATTTTTTTAGTCTTCCTCACCTTATGGACCTTAAGGTAGAAATAGATTATTTTACTGATACTTTCTCCCCAACACTCCCCTCCCATTTATATATTCTTTGTCAGTATAGTTACAAAGTACTTTGTACAAACAAATTCATTACTACTACAAAAAGGAAAAAAAGTAGTTTGCTCAGTGCCCTTTTTTTTCTGCAACTGCTATTAAGTACATCAAGTGCTACTTTGTACCAGGTTTTATCCTATTGTCAAAGTGGTAGAGAAGGAAGCAAGGAAAAGTCTGGCTAAAGCAGTCATTTTCTTTCTTCTTTTCACATTATGTCCTGAAAGCATCATCTCTTGGGTATCAAAGTGTCTGAAAGAGAGAGAGAAAAGAAGTAAAAAGAGAAACCACACTACACATTATCACTAATTTTCTGAAACAAGCCCCACAGCAGAGTAGGTGACAGCTTGAGCCCACACTACATGTTAAACTTGTTTCATTTTACTTTATAGTCCCAAGCCCCCCGGTTTTTTCTCACAATCAGTATTTAACAGAAAACACTAATTTTTAATTGAGATATGTTTGAATATTTTGTTATAATTATTTCTGATTTTTTTTCTTAAATCTTACTTTTAGGACATTAAAAATAATTCAGTTAAGTAGGCAGTTTCTTACATTGCTATATCTTGGCAGGAGGAGAAAAAGTCTTTTATTTTAAAAACATGAGCAGTTTCTAATTTGTAGCAGACATGACTGGTGCCTTTGAATGAAGGAGAACTCGGATGCATTATGACTCAGGATCACCTAACATCAGGAAAATTAAAAAAAAAAAAAAAACAACAACACAGCAGAAACATCTCTTTAACATCCCTTCTTCCATTCATTGATCTCTTATAATGTCATCAAAGAATCTTATTTCTATTACTTGTGACTTCTTTTTCAGAAGCAATTTTTTAAAGTAGGCTCCATGCCCAGCATGGAGCCCAATGCAAGGCCCAAACTCATGACCCTGAGATCAAGACCTGAGCTGAGATTAAGAGATGGACACTTAACTAAATGAGCCACCCAGGTGTCCCCAGAAGCAAATTTTGTCTGAATTCAAGTCAGCTCACTAATCCTTCAATAAGTAACATTATTTCATAAGGTCAGGGTAAATATAAAATCTTCCTTGAATAGTATTGAAAAACACATTCACTAGGTTGAAATGCATATTTTAAAGCCTTTCTCCAGAACTGACAATGGTTTTCCATATGGGGGCAGGCCTGTCACTCCAGTGGGATTAGGTGGCCACTGATCACATATGAGTTGGAGAATGGAAAGGCTTTGTTTGTGTTATTCTTAGTAGAGAGCCACTGTTGTTTTCTTGCTCCCACTCAGGTGACTCTTATAGCAGCAGCCCAGACAGCACCCCCATGGGGAGCATTGAGTCACTCTCCTCTCACTCCTCTGAACGAAACAGCACAACCAAGTCTGCTTCCTGCCAGCCCAGGGAGAAATCTGGAGGGATTCCTTGGATTGTATCCCCATCACCTTCCAATGGACAGAAGAGTCTTCGACTCTGGACAACTAGTCCTGAATCAAGTTCTAAAGAGGATGCAGCCAAAACAGATGCAGAATCAGATTGCCAAAGTGTTGCCTCAGTCACCAGCCCAGGGGATGTTTCCCCACCCATAGACCTGGTCAAGAAAGGGCTGTATGGGCTTTCAGGACTGAAAAGAGCCTCAGCTTCCTCTCTCAGATCCATCTCTGCAGCTGAAGGTAAACCAGATTTGAGCTTATGTAAAATGCCATTGTCTCTGTATCACTTGCTGGATTATTCAGCATGATTAAGGAGGGAAAAGTTAATGGCTAAGGGGCTAACAATGCTCTTCCTGAGCTAGGATTTTTAAAATTGTGCGCTGTGACTTTTTCATGGATCTTTCCATCTCTCTGAGGTGATGTTTTTGTAATTACTATAGATTGTGATCTCCCTGAGTGATGGGCTGCTGTGCTCAAAGAACATTCTGAACCTTCTCATTTGGGCTTAGAGAAAAATGCTTCCTTTTGTTATGTGCATGTACTGTGTTACTGCTGTTATTTTGTCTGATAGCACCTTGCCTGTTTTCTTCTCAGGAAGCAAGAGCTACAGTGGATCTATTCAAAGCTTAACTTCTGTAGGTTCCAAAGAGATGCCCAAAGCCCTGCCAAACCCAGACCTGCCTCCAAAAATGTGCAGGAGGTTAAGGCTAGACACTGCCTCAAGCAATGGCTACCAGCGACCTGGCTCTGTGTAAGTGAGAGAGAGTTTATATTTGGTGCATTTCCAAGGATACACAGGAGTTGAATATGTCCAAAAGAACCCTTAGGAGGGCCACAGCTAAATGCCATATCTATAGTGTGGGAACAGTCAACTTCTGTAGAACCCTGTGCTCTTCTACAAATGACATATAAATTAGAGTAGGCTTAAGTTATATACATATATATATAGGGGCTGTGTATATATATGTATATGTATATGTGTGTGTGTGTCTATATATATAGACACACATACACACACACACACATATATATGTATATATTCCATACACATACTATTTCAAGCATTTGCCTTACAAGCAGAACTATGGCTTAATTTAAAGACATGAGAATAGACGTATAATATAGTTGTTTTGGGCTTTGAAACGAGACATTCTGTAAAAGCTAGACATCTACCTCTCAGCTGAGCCAACTGCCCATATCCCACCTCCTCCACCTCTTTGTTAGAAATACAACTGCTGTCTACATTATGAGGGTTTTTTTTTCTTCTATCCATCATTCATTTCCACTACATGAGTGTTCATGGATTTAAGTAAGTTCATGGGAAACAAAGAGCATGAAAGGCTAAAGGGAGTACTTCTAATCAAAAGACCCAAAAGTATAAAGGCAGATAGGATAGAGTACATGGATGTAAATAGGAAGGGGACAAAGAAAAAATGGGAACTTGGATGAAGACCTAAGCAAAATTTAAAAAGGAAAGTTTTTAACCCTTTCATTTGGTTTTTCTTACTTTCACTGAGCTTTCCAAATGCTATATGAGCTATTACTAGGCTCCTTTACATACATTATCTCTTAATGTCCTTAGTATCCCTCCACAGTAGGTAGTAGAAACTTCGTTTTCAAGATAATGAGAACTAAGACTTGGAAAGTTAAGGAGCCTATTTAATTATTCACTGAAAGTCCAGTAAGGCATTTTGCTAAGCCTATTTCCATAGGAACAGTAGCTTAAATTCATTTATTCGTCACCTCCTTTGACAAGAACCTTTTGCTTACAGAGTGTGTTTAACATACATTATCTCTCTTGGTCAGAAATCCAACTACCACTATGTAGACAAATACTATATTTAAAAATCTGTCTACTGCACAGTGTGTATAGTTCTAGTCATTAAGGGAAAATAAATTTTAAGCCAATATGTCAAGGGAGATAAGAGAATATAAATTCTATCCTTTGTGAGGGAAAGAAAAGATTTCATTCTGTTTTGTGATTGTCCTTATGAAGTAGAAATTAACATTGAGAAAATATATATTCTGTATTAGGTATAAAATGACCATTTTATCAACTGGCTAGGCTCTGGGAGAAATGTTTGTCAATTAAAGAAATAAGATACACTTTAAAAATCTAATTTAAAACATCATTCACAGAATTTGATATTCTCTTCTATTAAGTATAGAAACTTCTAATTACCCCAGGGTGCCTTAGTCTCACTTTTTCAAATAGATCATGCCCTGTCTCCCATGATTTGAGATAAGATTTGAATCCACAAATGTATTTATTGGCTGTATTTTCAGAGGCCCCTCTTTTCACTTTAAGAACTGTGTTCAAATATTTAAAAAAAAAAGTTAAAGTTATATGTGTATACTAGTTTTATACTAGTTTAATACTAGTTTTGTCTTAGCTATTAGAATGAACAGCAGTTCTTTTGTCATGATGACTCGATTCTTCTCTGTGACTCCACAGGAGTCAATATCACTTCCAGAAGCTGAGTGGGGAGAAAATGTTCTTTTTTTTTACTGCTCCCATAGGTTTCTGAGGTAGAAAAGATGAGGACAGTAAGATCTCCAAGGGAGGTAGCTATAGGTTATTACATCTGGTACTCTGTGAGTTGAAGACTGGATCTAAAAATTTCTTCCACATTAAAGCTTAAAACAATTAAAATTCAGGTCAAATTTTGCGGATAGTTCTTAACTAATTATTTTTGGGTGTGTTAACTGATAACCCCAAATTATACTTTGAATTGAATGATTTTCTGATTGATTTTAATGAAACTTGCATTTTAAAATTATTTTTCAGTGTAGCAGCAAAAGCCCAACTGTTTGAAAATGTTGGTTCACTTAAGCTGGTTTCTTCTGGGCGGTAAGTTCTCAAAACCCTTAAAGTAAAATATAAATAAAATAGTGGGTGTCATCGCTGTCTTTTATTGACATGTTGGGTCATCTTTGATAGTTCTGACCTTCAGGTCTGCAAATGATCAAATCCACACCCACTGTCTCCTCAGAGAGAAAAAAGGTCATGTCTGTAAACAGCATTTAGCCTCTCAGTCTGTTCCAGTAATGCTTCATTTACTAAAATCTTCACAAAGGAAGGGTTCTAAGCAAGTTTTCTAAAAGATAAAGTTGCCATAATCCTTGGCACAGCAAAGACGCCTTTGATGACAGTTTCTGAAAAGTTTTCAAAAGTATATTCTTTTTCTTTAAATTCTTAAAATATTTATTATTTATTTGAGAGGGAGAGAGAGAGAGTATGTGTGTGTGTGTGTACGCGCACATGAATGGGGGTGGGCAAAGGGAGAGGGAGAGAAATAATTTCAAGCTGACTCCCTGCTGAGCACAGAGCCAGACTCAGGGCTTGATCACACAACCCTGAAATCACAACCTGAGCCGAAACCAAGAGTCAGACACTTAACCGACTGGGCCACCCAGGTGCACCTCAAAAGTATATTCTTGACTTCTGAAAGTTATAGAACTTTTTCTGGAAAAAATTTTATGAACATGCATTGAAAAATATGCTTATTCTTAATGGCCACTGTGTTGCTGTAAAGTTGATTGGCCTGAGCCCCTTTTTTTTCTGAGTACAGTTTTTCATTCGGTTTTCCCAGATTTTACCTTCCTCTGTTAAAAGGACATGGGTTGTTACATCTTGCTGCTAATAATCTGTTTGCTTCAAAGTTTTCACTTTCCTCTCCTCCTGTTCCAGACTGATCTTCTCATGCACAGTGGGCTTTGGCTTTTAATTTGAATATGTCTGAAATAATGGGTTTTTTTTTTAGTATATCGATATATCCATTTTTGTTTTGTTTTGTTTTGTTTTACAATCAGCAACAGGTTTGAATCATTCATTAAGTGCTAGCTATTGAAAGAGCATATAAATGAGAGTACTCAAAGAACAAACCTTGTTTTCTTGTGGGTGTGCAAAGGCAATTCTGAGCTTCCCATGTTTGGATGTTCAAGGCTATAAAGTACCATTGTATAGTTATTTAAAAGTTATACAACCACTATATTGTACATCTGAAATTAATATAACACTGTTTATTAACTATACTGGAATTAAAATTTTTAAAAAGTTATTCAACCATAGAATTTTTACTGACCTTTTTAAAGTATGTGGACTTTTTCAGGAAGTGTTAAGGAAATACCTAAGCATCTACAAGGGATTCATTGACCTTCAAATTCTGTTTTGTTTTGTTTTTGTTTTGTTTTTTTCCCCAAGACCTAGCACGGGTCTTTGTGTATTAATGTTTTTGACTTCAGAGTAGAGATACCTGGTATCTTACTGGGATGTTGGTCAATGTGTTAAACTTAGGAACAAATCCCAGAGTAGTTGCATTTACTTTACCTCTATCCATATCTTCACCTTCTTCCCTTTTGTCAAGGCATGGTGAAAACTAGACACTGTGCATGTCAGAGCAAACATCATTTCTCTGAAACTGTCATCATTTTTAAAGCCTCAGTGTAAGGGATTTAACTTTGCTTCTTCTGTCTTGCTATATAGTTGAATTGCTCCACTAGATGGAGCCCTTTTATTTTGAAGTTCTCAACAATCTGTTAAGGACTCAAGTTCTGTGATCAGACATAAAATCCTTTAAAAGCTTTAAGAAAAGAAGCTAGTAATGAAGTAAATCAGAACACTGTCATATACTCAGATGTTAAACAACCAACCTATGCATTTTTAATATGCTTTTATGTTATACTCTATATCAATTTCTAATGGCTGTCAGCATAAACTTAGAGCTCACTCAGTGCACTGAAGGTTGGAGTCTTTACTTGTCAACAGTTCCATAGCATTTGTTGACAATGTCAGAACTTTTCACCAAGAGACAAGTACCGTGGAGCACAACCAATGTCAGGGTGAAATAGACCCATGTTTAAATTCTCAGTCTACCATTTCCTAGTTATAGTAACCTTGAAGGCCATAATTCTTTTGACAAATTGTTGTGTACACTGTAATGTATTTGAAGTATTTGGTAAGTTCTCTGGAGATGGTGGACAATAGTTAACTATTATGGTTACTACTTAAAATTCTTGCTTAAGATTTTCAAGCTTCTAATAAATATATCAGTGTTACTTAATCATTAACTATTAACAGTCACTTGATACTCTTTTATACCATTAAATACATGTGAACAACACATTTTCCTTACTAACCTCCTATAATGCTTATTTTGCTTGCTTTCTCAGGAGGTCTGGGTTACCCTTGAATTGGATCTTGAAGAATGATAGAAGCAGTAGTGGGTAGTAGGATAACTAGCCAGTTTTGAGAAAGAGACCAAGTGGGAGATTTCAGTAGATAGCTTTGAATAACAAGAAAGTAACACCTCTGGGAGTTACTGCAGAGTTTGAGTCATTGAGCAAAGGAGTAATCTAATCATGGGCACACTTGAACAGTTTATTCAGGTGGCTTTTCTAGGAGGTTGTGAAGAGAAGAGAACATTGGTGGGTATTAAGGAGGGCACGTATTGCATGGTGCAAATGAATCTTGGAACATTGAAAAAATAAAATTAAATTTAAAAAATAAGATGAAATGATGACATTTTAAATGCCTTAATTAGGGCAATAACAAAAGCATGAAAAACTATAAGGAGAATTTTATGGATCAGAGCAGGATTGGACAATTGCTTTGATACTTTGGGAATGAAAGACGGGTGAAGAAAATTCTAAGTCTTTGAGACTGTCAAAGAGAATTGAGTTTCTGACCTCAGCTTGTAAGTACATAGGAGGGAAAGGGAAGTTTTGACCATAATGTTTGAGGAGCCTGAGGAACATTGAGAGACAGTTAGAAATGTGCAACTGGGGCTCCTGGGTGGCTCAGTTGTTAAGCATCTGCCTTTGGCTCAGGCCATGATCCTGGGGTCCTGTGATCAAGCCCTATGTCAGGCTCTCTGCTCAGTGGGGAGCCTGCTTCTCCCTCTCCCTCTGCCTGCACTCCCCCTGCTTGTGCACTCTCTCTGTGTGTCAAATAAATAAAATAAAATTTTAAAAAAGAAATGTGCAATTGGAACCAAGAGAGAACATGGAGTTTGGTGCCATTTGAGAAATTTCCACACAGTGATTACACTGCATAAATAAAGGTAAGGGTACTCATTGATGGAGCTTACTGAGTAAAAAAGGAAAAATGACTGAGCATTGATCTTTGGTGAATGGTTTAAATGATTTAAAGTTCAAGCAAAGGAGAATGTGAAGGAATGATCAGAAGTTTTGGTCAATGCGGTAGAAGCAAAAGTGTCAAGGAGATCATTAGAGGAGGGCACTGGTTTTAATCTCTAAGGCATCACTGGAAATCTTTAAGAAATCAGATTCAGTGGAGTACGAGGGCCACTCTTCAAGGGAGCTTGACCTGTAAGACTTATTAATAGGAAGATTCCTGAGTTGCTGCAGACTCTCAAACCAGAATATCTGAGACTGAGACATGGAGAATATGAATTTTTAACAGCCTCCCCAAGTGATTCTTATGTACAAAAAAAAATTGAGAACCATTTGAATAGAGAAAAATGTCATAGTACCTAGCATATCCCTAAGCAGACATTGGTTATTTACAGTTGTTCTCCTTAATCTGGAGAATTCCTTCAAGAGCCAAATGTCACTTAGCTCTGTTTTGCCATTATAAAAGCATGTGGAAAATGATATCCATAAAGCCTTTGCCTCAGTGTTAGTTATGTTTGGGCAGAGGGGAAGATCCACTTTAATATAATTTAGGCAAGCTATACAAATATCTTCTGAAGGTTGAATTGAGAATTATGTGCTTGAGAATTAAGAACATTGGGAGTGTTTGCCTCGTTATAAAAAATTTCAAACCAATGTTTTGGTTTGAAAACACCAAAGTAAAGCTCAACAAAGTCATCTTGTCCAGTGAGTTTGAGATTTAAGAAGGCTGTCACTAGTTTAGAACATAGGACACATGTAAGACACATATAAGATAAATTACTGTGCTACATTTAGAAGCAAGAAAAGAATCCATGATTTTTAGGAATAACAACTTTTTCTTCTTTTAAAGAATGTACAGAATAATCAACTAAAAAAAGGGAAGAGAAATCACCTCTGATTTCATAACCTGAAGATAAGCACTATTAACATTTTGGCTCACAACCACCTAATCTCATCTATGACCATGGTTCTGAAACTTTTTGGTCCTAGAACACCTTTATACACTTAAAAAAAATAATTGAGGACCCTCAAAGAACTTTTGTTTATGGGGGTTATATCTGTTTATATTTACTATATTAGAAATTTAAACTGAGTAATTTTTTAAAAATTATTAATTTATTAAAAATATGAATAAGCTAATGCAAGTAAAGGGTGATAATAGAAACACTTTGTTAGAAGACAGAATTGTGATTATTCACTCTTATTATCAACAATTATCAATAATAGAAGTGATTTTTTTCAGGGTTATTAAGACATCTTATAGATAATATCCAAATAGTCAGAAATGTCCTAGACCAGCAATCAGGAGATGTAGCGTATACCTAACTTTGCCATAACTTTAATTTCTCTTGGACTTCATTTCTACATATAGAAGATGAACCAAGGAAATACCTCTTTACTTTCAAAATTCAAATTCCTATCACCTCTCACCTGATGATCACAAGTACTCCAGCATTTGGGGGTCACCTTTTTCTGTGAAACTGTGCCTACCCCCAGGTCACAACAGGGTCTAGCCTCCCTACCTCTTCCAAAGGTCATATTCTTTTTTTTTTTAATTTTTATTAATATATAATGTATTATTTGCCCCAGGGTACATGTCTGAATCGTCAGGCTTACACATTTCACAGCCCTTACCATAGCACATACCCTCCCCAATGTCCACAACCCAACCACCTTATCCCTACCCCCCTGCCTCCCAGCCACGCTTAGTTCGTTTCGTGAGTCTAGGAGTCTCTTATGGTTTGTCTCCCTCCCCATCCCTTCCTGTTTCATTTCTCTCCCCCACCCCCCCCCAGACTCCCACCTTGCCTCTCAAATTCTTCATATCAGAGAGATCATGTGATACTTGTCTTTCTCTGACTGACTTATTTCGCTTAGCATTATACCCTCCAGTTCCATCCACGTCACTGCAAATGGCCAGATTTCGTTTCTCTTGATGGCTGCATAGTATTCCATTGTGTATATGTACTACATCTTCTTTATCCATT
>CM053613.1:65164842-65181266 GCA_028646535.1 Procyon lotor
GTATCTTTAGGGTAAATACCCAGTAGTGCGATTGCTGGATCGTAAGGTAGCTCTATTTTCAACTTTTTGAGGAACCTCCCTACTGTTCTCCAGAGTGGCTGTACCAGCTTGCATTCCCACCAACAGTGTAGGAGGGTTCCCCTTTCTCCGCATCCTCGCCAACATCTGTCCTTTCCTGACTTGCTAATTTTAGCCATTCTGACTGGTCTGAGGTGGTATCTCACTGTGGTTTTGATTTGTATTTCTCTGATGCTGAGTCATGTTGAGCACTTTTTCATGTGTTTGTTGGCCATTTGGATGTCTTCTTTGCAGAAATGTCTGCTCATATCTTCTGCCCATTTCTTGATTGGATTATTTGTTCTTTGGGTGTTGAGTTTGAGAAGTTCTTTATAGATTTTGGATACTAGCCCTTTATCTGTTATGTCATTTGCGAATCTCTTCTCCCATTCTGTCAGTTGTCTTTTGGTTTTGTTGACTGTTTCCAAAGGCCATATTCTTAATGTGTCTAAGATAATAGAACTTGTTTCACATCCACCACCAACCCAGGCTGCATCGAATCCCACTTCTCTGTTGTAGCTATGCTGCAGTCTGCTTCCATTCCTTAGTGATGGTGACTGCTAAGAGCGCAGAACTGACACCTCTCTTCCTTATTCCCACCAAAGCACCATTAATACAATAACAAATATTTTTTAAAAGGTCATTACATATTAGTTTAAATAACATAAATTTTATAAGAAATATTTTCTAATACAAAGAGTTACATTATTTTACATTTTTTACAGACCCCTTAATATATGGCATAATAGGAAATAAATGGATTCTCATATATATTTCATTTGCCTTCAGAGCAGTGTCCTCTCAGAGTCCCATCTACCCATTCATCCTGGTTCCCCTTGACTATATTTTGTGAACCACTCACTCCTCTGTGATAAACACAGAAAAGGAACCCTGAAGGTGGTATTCACTGTATCATGCCAACATGGTACCCAACACAGGGAAGATACTCAACAAAGTTGTTAGATAAAGTAGTAAAATAAACATTTTTAACTTAAAAAGACTTAGTTACTGGGGAACCTGAGTAGTTCAGTCAGTTAAGCATCAGACTCTTGATTTCAGCCGAGGTCATGATGTCTGGGTCATTAGATTGAGCCCCACATCAGGCTCCATGCTGAGTGTGGAGCCTGCCTGATATTCTCTTTCCCTCCCTCTTCCTCACCCCTCCCTTGCTTGCTCACACATATGCAGACATTCTTTCTCTAAAAAAAAAAAAAAAAAAAAATTGTTACGTTTTCACTTCATTTTCAATGGAGTTGCAGTACACATGCCTTTCATATAAGCAGCTTTAACTCTACAAGCTCCCATGGGAGTTCTCTAGCATTGAGGCATTCAATACTCAGACATGCAAGCCAGAAACAGCCAGTATTTGTTGACAAAATACTCAGAAAGGAATATGTGACTAATTTAAGAAATATCCGACCAGTGACCAAAAAGCAAGTGCAGTGTTTATTGTAAAGAGTCACAGGCAATTTAAGGGTCTTGCAAGGACAAAATTTTTTTTTAAATATTTGCCTTATGTGCTAGCAGTGTTTCATGTCATGGGTTCTTCTACCTTACTATTTGTAGTAGCTGCCTAGTGCTTTATTGGATTGGTGTGTGTTAATTTATTAAATCTTCTGATGAAGACTTAGTTTGTGATATATTACTACTTTGGAATCTTTTTAACTATATCTGTGTGCATCTCTCCTTCCTTCATACAAAAAGTGTGTGTGTGTGTGTGTGTGTGTGTGTGTGTGTCTGTGTGTGATTAAGTGGCTTTTCAGAAAACTTTTGATTAGGTGACATTTTAAAATGTTGCTTATATTAAGATAAGCGTTGTGAATTTTGCACACTCAACTTTATAAGTCTACTCATCAATAATAGCATTTAGAATTAGGAATGGATCTTGTGAACAGATCATCCTCTGGATGATAAGGGAAGAAATGGCTTTCAGGATGTTGAGTGCCATTACCTTACTCTCCCATGCGATAAGAAGCAAGATTTTCAAAATTCTTTTCAAAGGATATTAGGATTTTCTGAAGAGAGACTCAATAGGTGAGTGTTATTTTCACGTCTTCTTCTATATACCAAGGCAGTAAAAGAGGAAGCATTAGCACCTGGAGAGAAAAATTCACTGTCACAGATGTCTACATTAAATCATCAAAGATCTCTGCTGAATTAACACCTGTAGTTACAGATCTCAGCAGAAGAAAATTATGCCTGTCTAGTCATATGCACAGATAATTGAGAAGTCATGACAGATAATATTTTGTGCTTTGTATTTTTGACACATTTAACAATATCCATTTATTTAGTGATATAATTATTCTACATGCCTCCCCCTTGCTATCCAATCCAATCCAATAAAATACCATAGAGAGAACATTCATGTCTGAAATATTAACAAAAATAGTTTGGTTGTATTTAGAGTATAATTTTAAAAATTATATCATTGTAAGGATTATTATATCTTAATGATTTCTGTAACTGAAAATTGTTACCTTATGCATCTCCTAATAATTCAAAGCAGTAAGACTTAATATTAGAGGAAATTTTTGCTGTTAGATTTGATTTTTTGAAAAACCTTTACATATTTTTCAAGAAATGGCTCTGGAACTCTCAATTGCACCAAACATCAGGTTATATCAGATCAAATTATACCAAATTATATTAGATTAAATGATTATAATTGGAAGATTTATAGGGAAAACTAATATTCTTTTTTAAAAAATTTTTTTAAAGATTTTATTTATTTATTTGACAGAGAGAGAGATCACAAGTAGGCAGAGAGGCAGGCAGAGAGGGGGAAGCAGGCTCCCGCTGAGCAGGGAGCCCAATGCAGGGCTCCATCCCAGGACCCTGAGATCATGACCTGAGACGAAGGCAGAGGCTTTAACCCACTGAGCCACCCAGGTGCCCCTAATATTCTTTCTATCTAAGATTACCATGTTCTGGTTCTTAGAAATCTTCATAACTTGGTGTTATCTTCTTCCCGACCACCCACATCCATGTCAACCAACATATCCAAGCACATGCATTCATATACACACACATACATATGGCTCTTTCAAAAACTATTTTTTTTATTTATTTGACAAAGAGATAGCATAGGAAGGCAGAGCGGCAGGCAGAGGGAGAGGGAGAAGTATGCTCTCTGCTGAGCAGGGAACCTGACGTGGGGCTCCATCCCAGGACCCTGGGATTATGACCTGGGATGAAGGCAGCCATTTAACTGACTGAGCCACCCAAGGGCTCCAACATGGCTCTTTAGTGTAGAACCCCTGTCCTTCTCTGGGTACCTTTACTTCCTCAATTCTTCCTTAGACCATGTTGCACTGGGCTAGTAGTCATTTCTAAATCTGCCTGCTGCAATCTGTCCTAGCAAACTTCCTGAAAGTATAGCCTGAGACTCACCTCATGAAATAGACTCTGGGGGTGGGAACACAATTTTTCTCTAATTTTTAATTTTCTGATTTTCAGATGTCTGTTTGGGACTCCAGTATAAATGACCTAGTCTCATTCTGGAAATGTAAGAAAATAAGACCCAACATCTAGCTCCAACAGGGAAATAAAATAATAATGTTACACTGCTCTTTGAGAGAGCTGTAGATAGCAAACACTGCTTGAGATGCTTCTTTGCAGGTAAAGTACTGAGACTTCAGGAAGGACAGGGTGCCTTTAGTCTTAAGAGGACTCATTGTGTAGAAAACAGACCCCAGAGCATCTTACCTTTTTTTTTTTTACCATTCATTGATTGAGCAAATACTGAGTTACCAAGCATCAAGCATCCATTCGTGGAGCTTGCATTCTAATTGGGGGGGAGAAGATTATAGAATTATCAGAATACCAAGAGAATATCAACAGTATACCAGATATTAACACCATGAGGACTTAAAACAGATGAGTATGATAGTTTCCTGGGCAACTATTTTAGAGCATGTGGTCAGGAAGACCTAATGTTTAACAAAGCTTAGGAATTTAAGATGAACTAGGTGAAATTTAAGATGAATTTAACTATGCACTAGAAGTGCATAGCCATGAGGAAAACATCTCAGGGTGCTTGGGTGGCTTAGTTGGTTAGGCATCTGCCTTCAGCTCAGATTGCGATCCCAGAGTCCTGGGATCACATTGGGCTCTCTACTCAGCAGCCTCTGCCTGCCTCTCTGCCTACTTGTGCTCTCTCAGTCTGTCAATTAAATAAAATCTTAAAAAAAAAAAAGAGGAAAACATCTCAGGACAAAGCCCTGATAGTCTTGAGGTGGGAACAAGTTTGGCATGTTTGAGGACGTGAAAGCAGGACAGTGTGACTGTAGTATAGTAGGTGAGCAGAGGCAGGTACAGAAGAAGCAGGAGACACCTAATTATGCATAGTGTGAAGTCTAGAGTTAGAGACCAGTTGAAGGTTTGTTTTCAGGGAAATAATTTGGTCATCTCATCATGATCAGAACCTTTCATACTGCCCCCTGGCTGCTCTGTATAGAATGGATTGTAAGGAGACAAAATAGGAAGCCTAGAGGATTTAGAAAGCTAGCAAGCCATTTAGTGAGTGACACCGGAAATGATTTTAGCTTGGATTCTGGTTATGATGGAGATGGTGAGAAGTAGGTGAAGTTTGGATAACCTGCCCATTGTATTGCCAAGGCAATTGGATGTTGAAGATTAAAGGTGACTTGACAGGTGATTTGATGAGTGGCCTCAGTTGATGGCTTTTTAGTGTAGGCTCAGATATTTTAAAATAGATCTCATATAAAACTCTGAAATTCTGGCTTCTCTTAAGAAACTAGAGAATCTGGTTGCATTGAGTTTGAACTCTCATATAAGTGTTGGCTTCCTACTTTAGGAGGTAGGTATAGGCTCTGGTTTACAAAGCTTTCATCTGTCCTCAAAATCTCCCTGACAATGAGGCATTGTTGGTTGCCATCTATCATCAATTTATGCTAATGTTTTTCTTGTATCATGCTCACTCAATTTACTTACTATACTCTGTAGGCCTTTAATTTTGGGGTCCCACCTCTGATGGTCTGAAAAGAAAGTAAAAAAAAAAAAAGCTTTCTACATATGTGTAAAAATGGCCTGTTTGCCAGGATACTATTATTTAATAGTATTCTTTAAAACCAATTTGTGCTGTTTTAAGCCAGGTTAATTACCTTTGGGGACATTTCCTGAAAACACAAGAAGGGTTTTTGGTGTGCTGTCAATGTTTGATTTCTTGATCTGGTTACACCAGTTGGTGAAAAATGCTCTTATGCACACTTACATGTGTGTTTTTTTGTTTTTAAAGATTTTATTTATTTATTTGACAGAGAAAGATCACAAGTAGGCAGAGAGGCAGGCAGAGAGACAGAGGGGGGAAGCAGGCTCCCTGCTGAGCAGAGAGCCCAATGTGGGGCTCTATCCCAGGACCCTGGGACCATGAAGGCAGAGGCTTTAACCCACTAAGCCACCCAGGTGCCCCTTACTTGTGTGTTTTATGTATATTATACTCCTACAACTAAAAACTAATATAATTTTTTTGAGAATAATTTCAAGTATAAATGTACTTGAGTTGAGTGTTGTGGGTTTTATAAATTGCTTTTTGTTCTTTCAGCCAAGCCAAAGCCATGTACTCTTGTAAAGCAGAACACAGCCACGAGCTTTCCTTCCCACAGGGGGCAATATTTTCTAATGGTAAGTATATGATTCCCTTCACTTAAGTTCATTATCATGGATGGGGAAGATAAGGAATAATGTAGGGAAAAAAAGCTAAAATAGAAGCCAGCGGACTCAGAATCTAGTCCAGGTTCTGCCTCATAACCGGTACAAGTGACTGTGTCAAATTCCTCTGCAGCCCCATTTCTTCTTGTATATTCTAGAGAGGCAGAGGGAAGTGATGGGGAAAATGGGAAAGATAGAAGGATGGGAGGGATTGGGGATAAGGAAAGATTGGTTACACAAATGCAAAGGACATTTCTAGTCTTAAAGGGGCAGTGACATTGTTTTGATGTGGATTTTTACCCATTTATGTATATAATTATTTGAGGCTACTGTTGATTGAATGACATTTTTTTTATTTTTTGTCAGTGTACCCATCAGTGGAACCAGGATGGTTGAAAGCAACTTATGAAGGAAAAACAGGACTAGTTCCAGAAAATTATGTTGTCTTCCTCTAATACTGTTTAGTGGATGGCAGTATCTTCATGGTATCCATGGTAACAATAATAAGTGCTATGATTTTATCTGACACAGATAAGGGAATCAGCCCAATAAATGAAAATTAAATTTCTATCAAGTTTCTACACTAGCAGACTATATTGCTCCCTATAAATGGAAAAGGAAAAAAAAATGCTTAAATTGCTTGCCATACCTTTTTTTTAAATTTCTATTTAAATTTTTATTTTATTTTTCAGTGTTCCAAGATTCATTGTTCATATACCACACCCAGTGTTCCATGCAATGTGTGCCCTCCTCAATACCACCACCAGGCTAACCCAACCCCCCACTCCCCCCTGAGTTTGTTTCTCAGAGTCCACAGTCTCTCATGTTTTGTCTCCCCCTTCGTTTTCTCCCAATTCATTTGTCCCTCCCGAAGCTGCGCACTCATTAGAAGAGGACAACCTTCCCCAATAGAGGAGAGGACCGTTCTTTGGTCAAGAGTATATGAGTAGCTGCACTCCCCTGCTAGAACCTCCAAACAAGCTCTCAAGGTCCTTTTTTGTTTTAATCTTGACTGCTTTTTTTATTTTAAAATCTTTCTTCCCTTGTTTTTCTTCTAATAAGTAACTCTTCAAATTGTCTCTTCTATGACAATTGTAGAATTCCAAATACTGTATTAAGTACTATATCCCAGAATTTTGGAAACTAGAAATTTGCTATAAGGATTTTTAGATATGTCCTTTACTGCCTGGCATTCTCTGAGGAACCTTGAAATCATTACTTAAAAATGTAATTTAAATTGTTCATTTGTTATTTTTTTCTTAGAATTTACTTCTTTTATATATGATTGTTTTGCTGGTCCTAAACATTTCAAGGAATAAGTTTTGTTTAACGTAAGTTTATTTTATTTGTTTACCAAGTAGATGATGATATTCGAAAGGAATAATGTATATGATGTCTATAAATGAAACCCAGTTAAGTCATACACTGATTTCAGTATAAACACTCCATTCAGCATTCCAGACACCTTCTATGGGCATAGCAGGGATTAGCAAACTATTTCTGTCAAGGCCTGATAGTAAATATTGGGGAGTTTTACAGAACTTGAAGGTCTTCACCACAATACTCAACCTGCCATTGTAGCAGAAAGCACCACAGACAATGAGTAAGCAAGTGCACATGGTTTAGTGCCAATACAACTTTAGTTATGGACCCTAAAATTTGAAAATCAAAATTCTTATGTGTCCTGCATGTCATCCTTCTTTAACTTCTTAAAATCCATTTAAAAATAGAAATATTTTAGCTGATGAGCCATACAAAACTGATGGCAAGCCAGATTTGACTCATGGGTCATGGTTTGCTGACACCTGGTTAAGAGGGTGTGTAAAACTGTCTTTATAATTTGGGGATTTTATAAAATTTATAGATGCTAGTGGCATTATAGTGGCATCACAAAATAGAACTACAATAATAGGAAAACAGTGCAGTTTTAAGGCATGCAGCCTGAATTCTACTTGTAACACTGTAAAGTGTCAACATATTTTATTGTTATCTAATTTTAATTGGCTTTCAAGAAATTCTTGTACAAATGATAAAGATTTTTTTAAAGACACTAGTAGAGAAGCCTTTTAAATTCTATGCTTGATTGCAATAGAAACCAAACATAAAAATACAGAATTCTTAAATTATGTTGAGCTACAGAATTTAAAATTGTTTTATCATCTTTGGCAGGAATAAAATCTGTACATGATTTTCTTTTATGCCTTCAATTTACAGCCTTTATTAAGAATTCACTGAATTTATAGAACTTAGAAATAGGTATTTACTACTCATTTAAATATATCACCAATATCTGGTCATGCATCAACCATTATTTCTATTATTTCTATTTTAATTATTCTAAAATATTATTTCTATAAATATCTCCATGTGGCAAAGAGTCTTTTTTCTCAAGATTCCAAAAAGCTCATTACTCACCGTAGCCTGCCACAGCACTGGTTCACTAGGCTATGATATTTTACTTGTTACTTTGGAGTTCTCCACTGCACACTCAGGTATTGACTGCATAAAACTCTTTTTATGTGGTAATATAATCTGTAGTATCAGTTTCTTCTACTTTAAATGAATGTTTCTAGAGTTAACAGGTTAAATTATATGTGCACACGTATACCCACAACTATGCCTTGGAGCATTTATGCTTTTAAAATTAAAAATGGAATACTAGGTTAGAACTTAAAAAGAGTAACAGTAGGAAGAATCACAACCAGAAATAGGTATCAGTGCATTGAAATAAAGGAATGAAAAATATTTAATGTTGTAAAAATTAGTAATATAATGAAAATAATCTGATAAGTGTTTATTTTTTACCTCCTGTTATTGATCTTTGTATACTTATAATCAGGTGTTGCTACAGCTTTTTGGTCCCAAGATCCTTAGTGGTCCTTACTAGTAATAATAGCATTGCTGACACCCTGACTACCCTCTGCTGGAACAGAAGGTAGTTTTTCCAGTGTACCAATCCCTTAGTTTCTATGACACTCTCAGTTTAAACACTCTTGCCATCATCTGGCATCCTACTAGATTAAAACTTCTTAATGGCAAATTGATTTTCTTTCAAAGACCAACTTGACTCCAAAGAAAGATTCAGAATTCTACTTCACTTGCTGCTGTATAGAGAAATCTCAACCTTCATTTTAGTTTAACACAGACCAGAGTGTTCCTTCCTCTGAGTTGTCTGAGAGCTAATTCCACTGATGATCAGTAAGGAATTAAAGGTTTTGCTGTATAAGACATGGATGTGAAGCCCAGCTCTCCTTTCTCATAGTGAGACATTTATTGTGGCATTACTTACTGTGGTCCCTTTTTTGAAACAGAAGTACAAGTGCTTGTTCAAATTGTACTTTTTGCAGTTTATGGGTATGGTCCTTTTTCCTTCCTATTGATTACATGTGTAACGCATGGCCACATACTGCAGTCGGACTAAAGCTGCTTTTCCTTAGAAATAAGTTACCTACAGATAAGGTGTTTATGAGCATTGAGAAAATCAATATATGTGCTCTAAATTACATGAAATATTACACAAGAAGGTAATGGCAGTCACTGAAACAGGATCACATTAAAAATTGTAACTGCATTTCAATAATGAAACCTTGGCTTTTCAGGAATAGTATGAAGATATGTTAGAATTGCCACATCCACACTTTGAGAATGCACAATGTGGACAACCTAAACACTACTTATGGTATAATCAGTATGAGCAAGAGATTGCTAAACCTAAGGTAATCATATTGTGTCTATGTGAAAATATTTCCAAGTACAAAACATTTATGTATTTAACAGGTGACTTGTTGTGCCATAACTCTACCAAGCTCATGGAAACTGTCAGTTAACTGAAAGCTTTTCTTATGTTCTGTGTAAATGTCTGAAAAGTAAAATAATCTTTGTATTCCTGTGAAGTCCATGAAGTGTGAGGAAATGCCCTTCCTTCTTGTTGTATTTGAGTGGTTTTGGTACTCGTGTTGGCGCCCTGTGCTTTGTAATGTGGATGAGTGCAACCAAGTTTCTCAACAGTGGCTTCTTGGCTACCTCTTTCAGAGGTAGTGGAAGAAAAAAAAATGTACTTTATGATCTAAAATTATCCAAGTTCCTAAGTAGGAAAAATAAAGATACATAATATTTTTATTCTTATTTTTATGATAATTGGTTTTACATATTACAGCATGCCTTTTAAAAATCCACCAGGTTGGGAAAAAAAAAAAAAAAACACCTCTAGGTTGTAAGGAAAAAAAAAGTCTTGCACCATAATCCTGTGGTGATAACTTCATTCACCTTATTACTCCTGGCCTCATTTTTCAGGTCTGTGCCTATTTCTGATATTAGAAGGATATCATTCCTATGGGTGCTGGTGTAGAAGAGTCCTTCAGAGCCTTCTTTCAAACAACTATATTTGTAGTATACTCCTCAATTATGTATTCATGATGCCTTAATTAGCATTTGGAGCTCCAATTTGAATTATTCTTAATTGACTTAAAAGTCAATAAGACCATGTACAGTCAGATTCTGTTCTTTGTTTTTACAAGACCTTTGTAATTTGCAGCTGTTACTGTGTATGACCTAATAACATCACTGAGTAGGACCCCCAAATCATATCTTCTGGTAAAGAAAAAAAAAATTTTACTGTTGTCCAGAAGTTATTTTGCACTTGACTAAAGTTTCCCATTATGGAAAAAATTGCTATTTATTTTTGATTCCTATCTTTTTTGGTTACCTTCCAAAATCAGAAAAATTTTTACAAATGAAGTTAACCTTTCTGAATAGTCTATGTCCCAGCTGTCTCCTGTTGAGCTCAGACTTAATTACCAGGTATTTATCAAGTAGACTTAGTTGATACATTCACTGTACCCATGTGTTGTCACCAAAATCTCCCTGCTTCAGATGTGCAAGTTCTACTCAGTAGTAATCTTAGATGAACTCTGGCTTTAAGTGACATGTACTTCTAAGAGATCAGATCAATAAATAAGATTTTCAATTTTTTACGACAGCTGCATCCACTGTTTTAAATCAGGAATTTCAAATAAGAATGTTGATAGCACTCACATGAGCTGTTGTCAGAAAACTGATCTGAATATTCTAGATGAGTGTTTAGAAGCTGTTGTATTAGTTAGGGAACCCAGTAAGTCTGCACTTCCCTCCCTGGCCCTCAAGAGAGATGCCAGGTTCAGAGGTTGAACATTTCTTGGTGCTATAGGGAGAAATAGTCTGTGTGCTTACTGAGAAGTCCCAAAAAGGCAGGGACCATTTGTAGTTATTACATTAATAATCGTCATCCAGTATGTTCATGTATAGGGCTATGTTAGGAATTTAAGTGATGGAGGAGGGTGGGGGCAAAAGGTTCTGACACCACCTATTTAGATGACCACTTTCTCCCCTTTGTACCATCTGCCATCTCTCAGCAGTGTTTCCTTTGGTCTTTACCCTTCCAGGGTTGAGAGAAGCCTAACTTTGCCTTAAATACATTCGGTCTCTTTGATTAAAAGTATGTATTGTTTTCTATATGGCAGCATGCTAAAAGTTTTATATATGGCTTTGCATCTTCATTTACCTTTTTACAGAGAATGCTAACTACACATGATTTATGCTTAAAGTCTGAGATATCACCACATTGAGGGCTGTAACTTCAGGAAGAGCTAAAACCTTTACAGCTAAATAGGGAGTTGGCAGGGAAAATTACGTTTTTAATAAATTCAGAATCCTATTTATATACTGTTAAAATTTGAAGTACTATAGTTTATATTAAAATTGAATATTCAGATTATATTTCAGTATTAGGAATTTTTGTGTAGCCACTAACATGAAGATTAATAAATATGATGAAAATGATTGTCAGTAAATTATACTGAATTATTTGTAGTGTTTCTGTATTTGTCTTCATTTGTGTATATATCACATATATGTACAAAAATATGTGAATAACCTCATGTTATTCCTAATTTCAATTGCCACAGTATCTTTAATGTATGTTGACACTGTACTTTGAATTACTTAAAAAATAAACTATGTAAGCACATTTTAATTTAGTCTTTGTACTTCAAAGGCCACTGTGTTGGAGGGCAACTGTCTTAGATTCATATGGAGAAAAAACAAAATACTGTGAATGGTCATTTTGAGTGTGGCTGAGTGGAAAATTATAGAATTAATAACATTTTCCTGACAATTGGATCTTTTCCTGAGAAATCAGCATTATGACAGATCAGGAAAATATTAGTGTTGGTACCTATTAATGATGAAGGTGTCTCCGAGAGAGACATAAATGAGCCACAAACAAAATATCAAATGTAACAGGTATGCAGGCTGACCTGAAAATATGTTTGCAAAAATTTACAAATGTGCTATGGAAAGTATCAGCATGAAAAATACACACTTAGATTTTTACTAGTTTTATGACCCTTTTGATCACTATTTGACTTCTACCTAAAATTTTGTTTTCCTGTATCAGAAAAAATAGAATCATGTATTCGTTTTGTGCTAAATGGATTGTTGGAGAGCAGCAATCACCTGCAAAAACTAAGCCTGACAGATTAGTAATAGGGCCACTGAGCATACAACCTGATTTGCTCAACTGGATTGTAACTTTCGTCAGTATTAGAAAAAGAACCAATAAATTCATGACACATGACTGTTGAGATAAAAAGACTAATATGAATAAATTCCAGTATGAGTAAGCAGGAAAAGACTACAAGGATAGGTATTAGAAATCATCATGGATCAGGTATTGTTTGAGAATGTTGGGTTGGAAGGAATCAACCTAGGATGGAATCCCTTATAATAATTGATATTTTAGAAATAGCAAAAACTAGCTCCCAATAGCCAAAACTAAAATGGTTTGAGCAAAAAATAAGTAATGTATCAGATGATTGGATTATGACCCAAATTATAAAATATCTGTGAATCTATACTGATACAAAGGACAATAAATTTTGTTTATATAAACACATGCAAAATAGGGAAGAGACAGGTATTCTTTAGAGAAGAATTCCAAATAACTGGAATTTTATTACTCTTTCCTCTAGGTCGTAGAATTTAACTTTACCCTACTTGGGGATGGGCTGTTAGACCTAGTGACTAATTTCGAAAAAATAGAGTATGGAAAACTATTGTAACTTGACAGAGAAGCCTGTCAGATACTATCCTAACCAAGTAATAAAAGTTGACATCATCAGTGATACCATGTGATTTTCTTGTAATTCACAATGTGAATGTGAATGTGATGAGAAAAGCCTATCAACTCTGGCTTTTCTTTCCCCAAACCCATATCTCCAGTCTAATCATAAGAAAAACACCAGATACATCTGGATGGGGCCATTCTACAATATAGATACTAAGTCAGTACTTCTCCAGACTGTCAAGTTCATGAAAAATAAGAAATTGTCACAGATAAAAGGGTAATTGAGAGTCCAGACACCTGAATGCAATGTGAACCTCTGGATTAGATCCTGGAAAGGAAAGAAGACACCAAAGGAAAAACCGATGGTATCCAAATAAAGTATAAAGTTTAGTTAATAGTGATAAAAAATGAAAAAGGTAACAAAATCAGTTACAAGATTGTGACATGAACTGGGGCTACCTTATCTCCTTTTTGAAATTTAAGTTACTTTTATTCAAGACTTAAATACTTTAACATTTTTCTCCACTAAATCGGCATCGGTGAACAGGACATATCACTAGTTCATTGCAGGGTCTCAAGGAATACATTAGAGCTTAGTATACACCAGGCCCAACCCCTTCCACTAAATGAATAAATTCACTAGCAAAGGAACAATCGCTGTAAACTGTTTCGGAATTTAGATAATGCAGTTGTGGGCTTCGGCTGTTTTCTGTGTCTTCTTTTTTTCTTTTTCTTTTTTTTTTTTTTATATGTACAGAAGAAAATCATTTTTATTTTATTTTATTATTTTTTTTTGGTGAACATTTTTACATTTTGTTTTTATCACCCAGTTACCCCATCCTCAAACCCCCTTCCTTTTTTAACCCTGTTTGGTTCCCAGAGTCCAGGGTCTCTCATGGTTTGTCTCCAACTCTGATTTCTTCCCAGTTTTCCCTCCCTTCCTCTCTGGTCCTCCGCTCTTATGTTCCATATATGAATGAAACCATATGATAATTGTCTTTCTCTGCTTGACTTACTTCACTTAGCATAATCCACTCCAGTTCCATCCATGTTGATGCAAATGGTGGGCATTCATCCTTTCTGATGGCTGAGTAATATTCCATTGTTTATACAAACCACGTCTTTATCCATTCATCTAGTGAAGGGCATCTTGGCTCCTTCCACAGTTTGGCTATTATGAACATTGCTGCTATGAATATTGGGGTGCATGTGCCCCTTCTTTTCATTATATCTGTATCTTGGGGTAACTACCTAGTTGATATTTTAGAAATGACAAAAACTAGCTCCCAATAGACAAAACTAAAAACCATTTTATGGTTTGAGCAAAAAATAAGTAATGTATCAAATGATTGGATTATGACCCAAATTATAAAATTATTAGCAATTTACAATTGCTAGGTTGTAGGATACGTCTATTTTTGATGTCTTGAGGAAACTCCATACTGTTTCCCAGAGTGACTGTACCAATTTGCATTCCCACCAAAAATGTAAGAGGGTTGACCTTTCTCCATATCCTCACCAACACTTATTGTTCCTGTCTTGTTAATTTTCACCATTCTAACTGGTGTAAGGTGGTAGCTATTGTGGTTTTGATTTGTATCTCCCTGACGGCTAGTGATGTTGGACATTTTTTCATGTTTCTGTTACCCATTTGTATATCTTTTTTGGAGAAGTGATTATTCATGTTTTCTGCCCATTTGTTGAGTGGATTATGTTTTTTGGGTGTTGAGTTTGAGAAGTTCCTTATAGATCTTGGAAACCAGCCCTTTATCTGTAATGTCTTTTGCAAATGTCTTCTCCCATTCCGTGGGTTGCCTCTTAGTTTCATTGACTATTTCCTTCGCTGTGCAAAAGCTTTTTATCTTGGGGCACCTGGGTGGCTCAGTCATTAAGTGGTTAAGTGTCCGCCTTCAGCTCAGGTCATGATCCCAGGGTCCTGGGTTTGAGCTCTGCATCGGGCTCCCTGTTTGGCAAGAAGCCTGCCTCTCTCTCTCACACTCCCCCTGCTTGTGTTCCCTCTCTCATTGTTTCTCTCTTTCTCAAATAAATAAATGAAATATTTGGAAGGGAAAAAAAAGCTTTTTACATTGAGGAAGTCCCAAAAGTTCCTTGTTGCTTTTGTTTCGCTTGCCTTTAGAAACTTTTCTTGAAAGAGGTCGCTATGGCCAAGGTTGAAGAGGTTACTGCCTATGTTTTCCTCTAGGATTTTGATGGGTTCCTGGCTCACATTGAGGTGTTTCTTCCATTTAGAGTTTATCTTTGTGTATGGTGTAAGAGAATGGTCAAGTTTCATTCTTCTGTATGTGCTGTATGTGTATTGTGCTGTCCAATTTTCCCAGCACCATTTATTGAAAATGTTGTCTTTTTTCCATTGGATATTTTTTCTTGCTTTGTCAAAGATTATTTGACCATACAGTTGTGGGTCCATATCTGGGTCCTCTATTCTGTTCCATTGATCTATGTGTCTGTTTTTGTGCCAGTACCATACTGTCTTGGTGATCACGGCTTTGTAATATAACTTGAAATCAGGCAACATGATGCCCCCAGCTTTGGTTTTCTTTTTCAACATTTCCTTGGTGATTCGAGGTCTTTTCTGGTTCCATACAAATTTTAGGATTGTTTGTTCTAGCACTTTGAGAAATGCTGTTGGTATTTTGATCAGGATGGCATTGAAAGTATAGATTATTCTGGGAAGCATAGATATTTTAACAATGTTTATTCTTCCAATCCATGAGCGTGGAATGTTTTTCCATTTCTTTGTGTCTTCTTCAATTTTTTTTCATAAGTGTTCTGTAGTTTCTAGAGTATAGATCCTTTATCTCTTTGGTTAAGTTTATTCTTATGTAAGCATGGTTTTTGGTGTTATTGTAAGTGGAATCAACCCTTAATTTCTCCTTCTTCAGTCACGTTGTTAGTGTACAGAAATGCAACTGATTTCTGTGCATTGATTTTGTGTCCTGCCACATTGCTGAATTGCTCTATGAATTCTAGTAATTTGAGGGTGGAGTCTTGGGTTTTCCACACAAAATATCACATCTGCGAAGAGAGAGAGAGTTTGACCTCTTCTTTGCCAATTTGAAAATCTTTTATTTCTTTCTTTTTTTTTTTAATTTTATTACTATATAATGTATTATTTGCCCCAGGGTACATGTCTGTCAATCGTCAGGCTTACACATTTCACAGCACTTAACATAGCACATACCCTCCCCAATGTCCACAACTCAGACATCCTATCCCAACCCCTTGCCTCCCAGCCACCCTTAGTTAATTTTGTGAGTCTAGGAGTCTCTTATGGTTTGTCTCCCTCCCCATCCCTTCCTGTTTCATTTCTCTCCCCCAACCCCTACAAACAAAATTTCGTCATATCAGAGAGATCATGTGATAATTGTCTTTCCCTGTCTGACTTATTTCGCTTAGCATAATACCCTCCAGTTCCATCCACGTCGCTGCAAATGGCCAGATTTCCTTTCTCTTGATGGCTGCATAGTATTCTATTGTATATATACACCACATCTTCTTTATCCATTCATCTGTTGATGGGGATCTAGGGTCTTTCCATAGTTTGCTATTGTGGACATTGCTGCTATAAACA
>CM053613.1:65181766-65255879 GCA_028646535.1 Procyon lotor
AACCCCCACCCCCCTCCCCTCCAAAACCCTCAGTTTGTTGCTCATAGTCCACAGTCTCTCATGGTTCATCTCCCCTTCTGGTTTCCCTGCATTCACCCCTCCCTTCCTTCTCATAATGCCCTCCATGTTTTTCTTTACACTCAGCATGTAATTGAGACCATAAGGTAATTGGTTCTCTCTGCTTGACTTATTTCAAGTCAATCTCTTATGAGATATGATCTCTTCCAGTCCCATCCATGTTGATACAAAAGTTGGATATTCGTCCTTTCTAATGGAGGCATAATATTCCATTGTATATATGGACCATATCTTCTTTATCCATTCATCTGTTGAAGGGCATCTTGGTTCTTTCCACAGTTTGGCAATTGTGGCCATTACTGCTATGAACATTGAGGTACATGTGGCCTTTCTTTGTAATGCATCTGCTTCTTTGGGGTAAATACCTAATAGTGCGATGGCAGGGTCGTAGGGTAGCTCCACTTTTAATTTCTTGAGGAATCCCAATTGCTCCTAAACCTTCCAGAGTGCACCCTGCCTGTATTGTGGGTGAAATATCCAACTATTCATCCTCTCATCCACCTTCCATCAAAATGACTAGGAGGAGGAACACCCAACAGAGGAAGAACCCAGAGACTGTGCCCTCTCCCTCAGAACTATTAGACATGGACATAAACAGCATGTCAGAAAGGGAATTCAGGCTGACATTTATCCAGGTAATGGTTAGGATCAATGACAATATAGAATCTCTAAGGGCAGAAATGAAAGTCATAGATGGTTTTTAATGAAATCAAGGAATATTCCCTCTATCCCTACACTCTGAAGAGTTTTAATCGTGAAAGGATGCTGTATTTTGTCAAATATTTTTGCTGCATCATTTGAGAGGACCATATCATTCTTCTTTCTCCTCTTATTAATGTATTCTATCACATTGATTGATTTGCAAATGTTAAACCACCTTTGCATCCCAGGGATAAGTCCCACCTGGTCATGATGGATAATCCTTTTAATGTACTGTTGGATCCTATCAGCTAGGATCTTGTTGAGAATTTTGGCATCCATATTTATCAGGGATATTGGTCTGAAATTCTCCTTTTTGATGGAGTCTTTGCCTGGTTTGGGGACCAAGGTAATGCTGGCCTCATAGAATGAGTCTGGAAGTTTTCCTTCTGTTTCTATTTTTTGAAACAGCTTCAGAAGAATAAGTATTATTTCTTTGAATGTTTGGTAAAATTCCCCAGGGGATCCATCAGGTCCTGGAATCTTTTGGGAGGTTTTTGATCACTGCATTCAGGTTGTCAATTTCTTCCTGTTTCAGTCTTGGAAGTTTATAGGTTTCTAGGAAGGCATCCATTTCTTCCAGGTTGCTTAATTTATTGACATATAGTTGTTGATAATATTTTCTGATGTTTCACTTGCTTAGTGTTAGTATTGATCTCCCCTCTTTCATTCATAATTTTATTAATGTGGGTCCTTTCTCTCTCTCTCTCTTTTTTTTTTAATAAGTCTGGCCAGTGGTTTATTGATCTTATTCATTCTTTTGAAGATCCATCTTCTAGTTTTGTTGATCTGCTCTACTATATTTCTGGTTTCTAATGCATTGATCTCCACTCTAATCTTAATTATTTCTCTTCTCATGTGTGGCTTAGGGCCACACACATGAGGCCCATTTGTTGTTTTTTTCCAGTTCCTTAAGGTGTAAACTTAGTTTGTGAATTCAGGATTTTTCTAATTTTTTGATTGAGGCTTGGGTGACTATGTATTTTCCCCTTAGGACCACCTTTGCAGTCTCCCATAGGTTTTGGACCAGTGTGTTTTCGTTCTCATTGTTTTCCATGAATTATTTAAGTTATTTGACTTTCTGGTTGACCCAAACATTCTTAAGCAGGATGGTTTTTAGCTTCCATTTGTTTGAATTACTCCAAACTTTTCTTGTGTTTAAGTTCTAGTTTCACAGCATTGTGGTCTGAGAATATGCAAGGAATAATCTCAATCTTTTGGTATCAGGGGAGGCCTGATTTGTGACCAAGTATGTGGTCTATTCTGGAGAAAGTTCCATGTGTGCTCGAGAAGGTTGAGTATTCTATTGTTTTAGAAAGGAATGATCATATATATCTATGAGGTCCATCTGTCCAGTGTTATTCAAAGCCCTTGTTTCTTTGTTGATTTTCTGCTTAGATGATCTGTCTATTGTTGAGAGTGGAGTGTTAAGGTCTCCTACAATTAATGTGTTATTATCAATATCTCTCTATTTTGGTTAACATGGCTGTTCCCATGTTGGGGGGCATAGATATTTACAACTGTTAGATCCTCTTGTTGGATAGACTCTTTAAGAATGATATAATGTACTTCTGTATCTTTAACTATAGTCTTTTACTTAAAATCTAATTTTTCCGATATGAAAATTGTTACCTCAGCTTTCTTTTGGGGTCCATTAGCATGAAAAATGGTTCTCCATCCCTTCTCTTTCAGTCTGGATGTATCTTTAGGTTCAAAATGAGTCTCTTTTAGATAGCATGTGGATGGGTCCTGTCTTTCTGTCAAATCCGCAACCCTGTGCCATTTCATGGAAGCATTTAGGTCATTCACATTGAGGGTGTTTATTGAATGATTTTATTGTCATCGTGTTGCTTGTGAAGTCCTTGTTTCTATAGATTGTCTCTGTAAATTTCTGTTCTATGTCCCTCTTAGGGTCTTTCTCCTTTTATAGAACCCCCCCTTAATATTTCTTGCAGGGCTGGCTTAGTGGTCACATATTCTTTCAATTTTTGCCAGTCCTGGAAGCTCTTCATCTCTCCATCCATTCTGAATGATAGCCTTATAGTATAAAGCATTCTTGACTGCATGTTCTTCTCATTTAGTAACCTAAATATGTCTTGCTAGCCCTTTCTGGCTTGCCAGGTCTCTGTGGACAGGTCTGATGTTATTCTGATGTTCCTCCCTCTGTACATAAGGAATATCTATCCCCTAACATCCCTTAAAATGTTTTCCTTGATTCTAAGATTTGCAAGATTTACTGTTACATGCTGGGGCATCAGTCTGTTCTCCTTGATATTGGTAGGGGCCCTCTTTGCCTGTAGGACACGAATGCTTGTTTTATTCCCCATATTGGAGGAGTTCTCAGCTAGATTTGCTCTAATATATCTTCTAGTCTTCTCTTTCTCTCCACCTCCTCAAGGATCCCAATAATCCTGACATTGGAAAGTTTCATGGCATTGTTTATTTCTCTAAGTCTGTTCTCATTTTAAGGTATTTGTTCCAGGCCTCCTTTTGTCCTTTCCTTTCTATCACTTTGTCTTCTAAATCACTAATCCATTCTTCTGACTCGTTTACCCTAGCTGTTAGAATATCTAGTTTACACTGCATCTCATTTATAGCATTTTTAAGTTCGACCTGATTAGCTCTCATTTCTGCCCTTAGAGAATCTATGTTCCAATTAATCTTTTTCCCCAGCCTAACTAATGTCTTCATAACTGTTACCTTGAAGTCTATTTCTGACATCTTGCTTTTATTCATATATCCATTAGGTCTGCGGGAGAAGCCATTGTCTCTGGTCCTTTCTTTGTTGAGAGTTCCTCCTCCTAGTCATTCTGTTGAGTTGTGGTTGAGGGGATGTACAGTCAAAAATACCAATCACAATCCAAGCAAGGTGCACCCTGGGAAAGTCCAGAGCAATCGGAAGCTACCTCCAAAAAAAAAAAAAAAAAAAAAAAAACCAGCCAAAATGAAATCCAAGTTGAAGATTATACTATAAAGTACAAAAACAAAAACAAACAAACAAAAAAAAACCCAAAATTAAACAAACAAACTAAAAGGTGGGGAGGTGAAGGGAAGGGGACTATAGTTTCTCAATGTGGGCAAAGTAGAATGTTTCAGTTCTTCCCGGGAGAATTTTGTTCTCTTTGTTAGAGAACGCTGCTTCCCAGAGTTATAAGGAAATTAAAACTGGTGTATATATATAAAGGTAGTATTGAATAGGTGAAAAAGGACTACACTGAAGCTTATAACTATATATATATATAAAGAAAAATTATATATGTGTGAAAAAGTTCAAGTTAAAAATTACTATGGAATATGTTGTATTAAACATCTAGTTGAAATGATAAGTATCTGAAAAAAAACATGAGAAAGAATTAAAAACAGAAAGAAAATAAAAGTTGGATCTAAGAAATACACTGGCCATGAGGCAACACCAAGAGCTTACTATATTATTTTCCCCTAGTATTGGGATTTTACAGTTTTATGGTGACCCTGGGGTTGTTGTCCTCTTATTCTTCCTGGTTGTGTTCTGGGAGAGAGGCCTGCCGCATTGTTTTCCAGTCAATTCTGCTTGGGTGGAGTTGTCCTGCCCCCTAAGCAAGCTCTGAGCTCCCTGGAAACTGGTTTTTTTAGGTTTTTGTTCTCTGATGGCTTTTGTTTTCTGGCAGTTTTTCACACCTTTTTGCAGACTGGAAGGTTAATTTCTCTGACCCAATGTCACATAGTTGGGTGGTGGCAGAGCTTGGACTCAAGTCCAGGTGTCCGTCTTTGAAACTCAGTACTCTTTACAATAAATCACTGTTTTACTACACCAAGTGGAGTATGATAAAGCTTTATGTATCACCACACTTAAAAGAGTTCTTTGGCAAACAAGCTTATCCAGAAGAAAGATGAATTTGGTGAGGAGACTAGAAACCCTATCCTCTGAAAAATATTTTAGATCAGAGTGTTGCTACTCCCAAGTGTGACTTTTGGACCACTTTAAGAGCTGTTTATAAATGCAGAACCTGAATCAAAATCTGCCTTTTAACAAGGTTGCAAGATAATTTAGATAAATAGTGTTGAGGTGCAGAGATGGGCACTATTCTGAACCCAGAAGATTGCAGAAGTGATGACAAAGAAGATAGACTGGATATAGAGAAAGACAAGTGTGAATTGATTGTATCTTGGTGATGTTATCATCCAACCAAGCTTTGGCTGAGGTGAGAAGCTAAAAGGAGTGGCGCTCCCTGCAATAGATTGGGATTCCGTGTTGCACAGAGGAAGAGGCAAATAGAAGAGTTGGAGATGGGGAGGAATAGAGTGGGTAATAGGGAAGGGCTGGGATAAGTTGGATTTCTTCTTTTTTATGTCCTCATCCTTTCAATTAACATAGTGCCATGCACTGTTTTAGTTACTCAGCATTCAAAAAAGAATTAGACATGGTCTTTGTTTTTAAGGAGTTTGAAGGAGGCAGACATGCATGAAGGTAAGTGTGGTAGAAACACAGTGTGAAGAGAGCACACAATAACCCTAAAACTTAGAGAGGAAAGTAAAGCAGAGATGATCATAGGAAGTTTTATATCCAGAAGGAAAAATCCTAAGTAAATCCTAAAGGATGGAACATCATCACAGAGAATGAAGAGCTAGAGACATAAAGTTGAATGAACTCTCTGAAGGATTAGATCTAGTTCTAAGTAGCTGCAAAATTGGGTACTTTCACAGGTGCATCGATGTGATTGTAGAAGCACAGGATGAGGTTAAAAAAAATGTAAAAAACAGTATTGATTACATGAAGGCCAATCTGAGGAGGTAGGGAGGGTTTAGGGAAGAGAATGATGTACTCAGATTTACCATTAGGAAAACTGGAATGAAGGGATGAATTCAAATGAGTGTTGTGTCAGGCACTGCAGAAAGGGGGCTGGAAAGGCAGTGTTTCATAAACCCTAGAAAAAATGAACAAGGCCAGAAAAAGGAAATGACTCATTTGAGAGGTCAGAGTGACATGACATGACCATTCTGAATGAGTTATTTAGAGGATTCATATGGGCTCAGATGTCTGTAGGTTGCTGAGGAAGGAATCAGCAATAAAGACAGTGAGCAGAGTTATCAAGGCTAAAAAAGGCTGCCAAAAATACTGGGTAGAGTGAGTGACTGGAATTGGTTAGTAAATTTGGTGATATAGGCTCACTTGGCCTAAACTATTCCTCTTTTTGGGAGCACTACAGGCATCAATAAAAGCTTGGATATTGATTGCTTAATGCTTCCTATAAAATCCAGGGGCTTTAACTTGAGTTTCACGGGCGGACGTAGGTGGTGGGAGTGAGAAGTGTGAATTCCCTAGGTTGTATAGTAAATGTGTTTGTTGTGTGTATATATGAACATTTTTCCCCCCAGGAAGAGGGGCTGTAGATATGATGATTCAAAAATTTCAACTCCACATTTGAACTGCTTTGTCCCCAGCACAAAGAATACCAAATGGCTGCTGTGTACAAAGTAGCTAGAAGTTGTGGCTGGAATGTCCATTTGAACCCAGGCTCAGCACTGTGGAAGATGAGAGTGGAGTTTAACTTGGGGCCTGCTTGAGCTCTTCCCACATATCAGACTGAGAAAGGAATGATACTAGATGAAGCTTAAAAGCGCAGGCCAGCCTACTTACTTGTGCTTATTGGATGAGGGAATGCTTATAGCAACCACATCAGGTATCGGGAAAATAATGAGGAAGGGCCACTCAGTGTTGCAGGACATTTAGGCTCCAGTCTTCATTCAGTCTTTCTTGAGGCTGGGTTGTGACTTAAAAGCTGAGGAGGTAGCTTTTCTTCTGCTTTGTGAACTCAAGAGATCCATGTGTCAGAAAGAATTTTTCTGGCACTTGTAGAGCAAAAAAAGGGGCCTGTCATTCTTCCCCCATGACCTTTGAGGAGTTCAAAAGCAGGCCAGTTTTTGCTCTACCTAAGAATTCTTGTGTGGTATGAAGTACAAAGCTATGGTGTTGTAGAGTGAGTAAAGCTGCAAGAAGTGACAGTTTGCCTCTACCCAGTCTTTCTTGCTGCTTGTATCAAGGGTCACCTGCTGCAGATTCCCACCCTAGATGGGTTGGTTGTTTGTTTTTGTCTTTTTTGCTTGGCAGTCTAGACTAAAATAACTCTAAAATAAGAGTGACAATGTCCTTCTTAAGTACTTAAACATAATATATCAGTCTGTTTTCAGTCTTTTTTCAGTCTGAAAACAGACACCCCTTAGTCATTAGAATAGGTTAAAATTAATGTAAAGGTCTGTTAACTGTAAAAGGTGACTATTAAAGAGCCTAACATGGAAGTCTACTACCTATTGGGCAAAGGGAAAGTACAAAGGAACTAAAAACTAAGAAAAGCCCATTTGAAGGTGAGACACAGACCTTATTGTAAAGAGTATGGCTGTCATAGGATACACAACAGAACAGTTGTTAGAAACTTGCTAGTGAGTGTGGGCTGGAGCTGAACTACAAGAAACTGACGATTTGTGGCAGAAAAGCTAGCTGGCAACTGCCAACTGGTGAGCAAGGACCATAGAGGTGAGTGCCACTGGGCTGCCCCTACCTGATCTGCTTAGTGCCCCTCTTCCTCTCAACTGACAAAGTCTAATGTTGCACCAAGTGGCAAAGGAGAAATGTTTTCAAGGTCTACCCCCAGTGTCATAAAGCAGGGATAATGTCTTTGGAACTGAAGGTAATGACGTGGTAACTGACATACTTGTAAATACTGTTCACCTCAGATCAACCTCAAAATGTTGGAGTCTTTTCCTATTTAATTAGAAAACAGATTTCTATCTTAATGATTAATCAACACTGTGGGAAGTTTTTGCAAAGATTCCATTTATTTTCTTTTCCTTAGAAATAAACAAATGATTTGAGGCTCATATAAAAAAATGTGTTCAAAAAAAAGGCCAAGACATTTTTGACAGAAAAGGATGAAGGCAGTACTTATGCTATGTTATTAATACAATTTTAAGTTATAGAAATTAAAACACTACAGTATTATCATTAGATTAAGCAAGTATTAAAAAAAGCCAAAAGTATATTTAAGCATATGAAGAAAAAAACATATGATAAAATTTAATAATTAAGTTAGGTTAACTTAATAATTGGCTGTCAAAAGGGAATGAAACAAAATTAGACCTCCTTCACACTTTATACAAAATAAATTTGTAGAAGAATTTATAAAATCCTTACAGTTAAATAAAAAAAATAGAAGAAATATCAGGAGTTTGTGTAGGGGAGACCATCTTAAAGCAAGAAACCACAAAATCTCAAAGGAAAAGATAGTCTTAATGACATAAAATTTTAGAATTTATACACTTAGAATGTATCATTAAAGTTCAAAGACGCCTTTTAGACTGGAAAAAATATTTGATATCCTTAATATACAAAACGACTCCTATGAATTAACTGATGGAAAATGATATGGAAATAGGATCAAGGGACCCCATAAGGCAATTTAAAGAAGAGGAAATGCACATAAGCATTTGAAAAGATGTTCAGCCTCATTATTTTAAAAAATGCAGATTAAGCTGACAATAACGTACTATTTTCCACCCGGATGACTGGCAGAACTATAGAGATCACATCTAGTTCTGCTGAGGTTGCAGGGAAATGGGAACTCTTATTTGTGAATTGTCTGTGAGTTACTACAACATTTTGATTCAAAATATTTAGCAAAATTTGATAAAATTAAATACACATACACTATGACCCCCTGTAATTGGGCTCCAGTAATCCAATTTTAGGAAATGTGTATTACAAAAATTAAAAAACATGTTCAAGGATGTTTTACATGATATTTCATAGTTTCACCTGCTTATAAACAGTGGATATAAAAAGACAATATTCTTAATTTCCAAAACTAACTTTAAATTCCAACCTTAAGACTCCAGCTTGCTTTCTGGGAGACAATTTGATTTAGATGCTTCCAGATAAATTCAATTTAATAAGCAATTTTTTAAAAATATTGAGTATAATTTCTTTGTCTGTAGGCTTCAAAGATGAGATTTTAGTTGAGCTTTGAGGGAAAAGAAGAGTAGGACCAACATAAGAGATGAGTGTGTGTGTGTGTGTGTGTGTGTGTGTGTGTGTTTGTGTAGGAGAATGTTGGTTGCGTAAACAAGAGAGGTACATCCCAATGGAATAACAAAAATAATATAGACTTGAAGGTGAAATTGAAACTAAGATTATCCCAACTGGCCAAGATAAATTTCCCCTCCTCAACTGGCTTTGAACATCTACTCCCTTATGTTTATTGCTGCAGTGATTATTACTTTTCTGAATATATTATTGCAGAAAAGCAAGATTAGCCCTTGCCTACTGGGATATGCATAATGTCTCCAAGGAATGTGATGCCTTCCAGGAATTTGATGTTCTTATTTTTCTAAGTGAATGGCATCCTGTTTTCATCCTGCTTGAGCCTAGGAAAGAGAAGGTAAGTTTTTATTTAGAAGTCCCTAAACTTATATTGTGTTTTAACTTTTACAAGTTCATATGAATTCACTTATAAAATTCTCTAAATTTTGCAAAATAGGAAATATAATCATCTTTTATTATAAGTATCATAATTAAGACTTATATAGGTCAATAATGATTATACTTGTTAGATTAATGATTAATCTAACTTGATTAATTAGTAATCATTAATTAATGATTAAACCTTGTTAGGACTTGCAGTAAGTATTTTCAAACCAACTTCTGTGCTCTTTTCCCTAAACAAAGGTTTCCCAATGTATCCCCTATATAATTTTTGCTATGCCCAACTATAATCTTATTTACTTAACTCAAATCTAAGACTATGACTAAGTTTTTTATTTTTAGTCTTGTCATAGCAATATTTATGAAATATGGTTTAGATATGTTAACTAGTTTTTCCTAATACAGATTTAATACAAATACATAGCTATAAGTTCTGTTTCGGTGAGAAATATTGCCTTAAACAGACCAAATGCCTCTCAGAAGTTTTAAAAGAATTGACTTTATTAGTATTTATAACACTTGATTAATGAGGTCTTTAGAGACTCATGGCTTGGGAAACAGGGCTGCAGAAGGAGAGGTGGGTGGCGGGATGGGATAGCTGGGTGATAGGTGTTAAGGAGTGCATGTGATGTGATGAGCACTGGGTGTTATACACAACTGATGAATCACTGAATAGTACATCTGAAACTAACAATGTATAATATGTTGGCTAACTGAATTTTAAAAAATCTTTTTGTTTTGTTTTGTTTTGTTTTGTTTTTTTAAAGATTTTATTTATTTGACAAAGAGAAACACAGCAAGAGAGGGAACACAAGCAGAGGGAATGGTAGCGGGAGAAGCAGTCTCCCCGCCAAGCAGGGAGCACGATGCAGGGCTAGATCCCAGGACCCTGGGATCATGACCTGAGCTGAAGGCAGATGCTTAATGAATTAGCCACCCAGGCACCCCCAAAAAATCTTGATTAATGAAAACAGCAGGGAATTACCTAAGGACCATTAGTTCTCTACTTTCTATGGGTGGAGATGGACAAGGCAGGAAGAATCAAAATTCTAAACTATGATTGATGAGTGTAGTACGTATTCCTCAAGAAGTGGCAGTTTTCTTTATCAATTCTTTCCTTTCCTATATGTAGGAATATGCCACATATTCCACATATGCCTCTCCATCCAAGAAAATGGATGCCACGTGGGAATATGCCACATAAGCCTCTCCATCCATGAAAAACTGGAGCTATTAATCCTCCTCCTGAATCTAGTCTGGCTTTATGACTTGCCTTGACTAACAAAATGTGGTAGAAGTGCAGTGGCACAGCTCTTGGACTAACTTTAACAGTTTTGGCAGTTTGGGGAAGCCAGTCACTATGCTGTAAAGCAGTTTGGATTAGTCTAATCAATTACTTGATGCAATGTGAGGGAAAGAGAGAGGCCACATAGAGGAGCACCAAAATACTAAACATGTGAGTGACACCATCTTTGACCTTCTAATCCAGCCCTGAGGCTAGCTCTGTGTAATTTCAGAGAACTTCTGTGGGGCAGGAGAATGAGCCTCCCCAAACTCTGACATATAAAATTGTGGTAAATAATAAATTGCTTTAAGCTACTAGATTTTGGCATATTTTGTTATGTTATGTTTTTACCCACTGTCCAGCATCTTTTGGTTTGAAATCCTCCGGTATAGCACCAGTTATAGTCGATATTGTCAGGTCTTTGTGAATCTGAAACACTACATTGAAATCTTATGGTCTGAACATTTTGGTCCAGATCTCTATTTTTTGTTTTAGTTTTTGGAGCATCATCTCAGGGGATGAGTTTTCTCTGCTGTTGCTTCATCCTAGTGAGAGAAGCCACATACTTATGCTAAGGTAGAATTTGTCAAACACTTCTTGAAACATAGGTTAAATCTAATAGAATCAACTATTGGAAAGTTCAAATTCCACATAGTGTGGAGTTCTTTATTACAGAATAGATTGGAGCAATTATGTGGTGAAGAGTAGCAACTGCAAAAAATGGAGACATCAGACCTGTTGGGTTCTCTTTCAAAAATACCTTTTTATTCACCTAAATTCTAAGATCTTACTATCCAAAAACATTTCCCCATAGGGCCTGTAGCTGATAACAGAAATCCCACCATTTCCTATGAATGAGGCATGCTTCCCTTTAACAAACAGACATCACAGGAAGGTGTATTTTATTTATTTACTTCTTAGAGTATTGACTGATCAGCAACTTTCTAATGAGGAAATTCCCTGAGAATGGATTCTTGGGGAGAGAGCATAGACAGGTATGGGTATGCAGCAAACAGCTGGAGTGAGAGAGGCCAGGGCAGACTGAGGCTAAGTTCAGAAGTAGCTGATAGACATGTGGAAGATGCCCTAAGAAAGAATGAGAGAAGACTAAGAGCAATTTTCAGCATGTAAAAGATAAATCTCTACTTTCAAAACTCTCTAGGGTCACTTCTGAGTTTTAGATGCCATTTATAAATATGTTCTTTAATTCTTGAACAATAGTGTGAAATTAGCTAGCTTTTGGTTGTGTTTACAGTAACAATCTAAAAAGCCCAGCTAACCCAGAGCCACCTCCTTTGCCAAAGTTCACCTTGTACTTTTGATATAAGTATGCAAAGATTCATGGGAATGCTTATTGACCTTCAGAGCTAGAACATAGAGCAGTTGTTAAAGTACTGTACATAGGAAGCTGAAGCCTTTGTTATCCGAATTGAGAAGCTGATTTGTTACATTTTCTTTCAATTACTGTTCCTGGCAGTGAATCCAGTATGACCTTACAAAGAACTACAATCTGCTATGGGACTCCCTCAACCCTCTCAAATGCATATTCCCTGAGGCTCTCAAGAACTCTGGTGCTCTGGTTCTCTCTCTCTCTCTCTCTCTCTCTCTCTCTCTCTCTAGGCTGCCCTCATAAAGTAAGTTGCTCTGTTGATGTACATTGCTACTATATTTGAGTTCTTTGGATGTTGACATTTTTATTTGGAAAAGAAACATAAGTCATAATAGCAGCAACAGAGTTTGGAGAAAGAGCTAGCTATTAAATAATTCCTAAATGAAATGTTCTTTTAGATGACTGCAGGGACAAGATTTATTTACTGTGACATTTTTATGTGATATTACATGTTTAATTTTTTTTTTAGTTCTAGATTTTCTTTACTCATTCAATAATCTTTTCTATTTTTCTTATTTAACATCTTTTAATGATATGGTCAAATGATGGTAGTTTTCCTGCTTAAGGGAAATGTGTTAAGCCCCTTCTTTCTAGCTAAATTAACTTCATTATAGTTTTTAAAATATGAAGTTCTCAAACAGTTATGTAAGTACTTTTTCTGTTTTTATTGATATTAATGTTCATTGTCTTTGCTCTCCAATGACTTTGAAGAAAGTTTGCAACTATGACAAGTTTCATGCAGTAATTTTGACTATTTTCTTTTCAGTCAACCTGTCCAACTACAACAGACTGCTCCAGAGTAGGTCCCTTTGGTCTACATTACCCTGTCTCTATTCTGAACTCTTAACACTGGAATTAAAGCCTATGATTTAAGACTTATTTTTATTACAGCTTAAATTTCCTTGAATTTTTCTCATGTGTGCAATATCTTTCACCTCTAATAAGACCATGATTTAATTGTGAGTAGATCTACCTTCTATTTAGATAACATTTTAAATTCTTAAATGGCACATAATAGGAGCTCAATACATATTTGTTAATGCCTTAGGGAACAGGGAGAAACATCCCATCCTGTCATTTTTGGGTCCTTAATTGTTCTGAAGAAATGTTTTTTATTTCATTACCCCCATTATTTTAAGTCAATTTAGGTCTTCATTCATTAAAATAGAATTCTGTTCTTCAATGATCACTGACTGAAGCAAAGGTTTAGATGATAACCTAAATCTCTTTTTTTCTCATCATGGTGACTTTTGGAAGACATTGTAGTTTCATTCTACTTCCAGGCCTACTAAATAATGCTTTGAAATATTTCAAAACAAAATCTATATTATAGAGACCATTCCTCTATTCATTTATATTGGAATCATCCCACTGAACTTTGTACAAATTAGTGATGAGAGATGTAGATAAGATGGAAGTTTTCAAAACTGAAAAACCATTGATTAAACATGGTTCTGACTTTGGTTTCTATTTTTCTCCCTTTTGTCCCAAAGTATAAGAAAGTAAAAGATTACACACCTTTACCAGTGAGTAAGTTAATATTATCAATGGAACAGAAATGCTTACTTCTACCATTTTTAAATTTTTTTCTTTTAATCCTAATACAGTTAACATACAGTGTTACAAGTGTGCAAAATAGTGATTCAACACTTCCATACAATATGCAGTGCTCATCACAACAAGTGCCCTCCTAAATCCCCATTACCTATTTGACCCATCATTCCCTTCCTCTCTCTGGTAACTATCAGTTTGTTCTGAATAGTTTAAGAATCTGTCTCTTGGTTTCTCTCTCTCTCTCTCTCTCTTTCACTCTCTCCTTTTCCCCCTTTGCACATTTGTTTTGTTTCTTAAATTCCACATGTGAGTGAAATCATATGGTATTTGTCTTTCTCTGACTGACTTATTTTGCTTAGCGTTATACTCTCTAGTTCCATCCCTGTTGTTGCAAATGGCAAGATTTCATTTTTTTTAATGGCTGAATAATATTCTTTTATATATGTCTTCTTTATCTATTCACCTATTCACCTAGTGATGGACACTTGGGCTCTTTCCATAATTTTGCTATTGATAGAGGTGCGTGTGGCCCTTTGAATTTGTATTTGAGGGGGTGAAATTATTTGCAAATGACATATCTGATAAAGGGTTAATATAAAAAATATATAAAGAACTTATACAACTCAACACCCAAAAAACAAATAATACAATTTAAAAGTGGGCAGAACAGAACAGATATTTCTCCAAAGAAGACATCCAGATGGCCAACTGACCCATTGAAAGTTGCTCAATATCACTTATCATCAAGAAAATGCAAATCAAAACTACAATGAGATACCACTTCACACCTGTCAGGATGGCTAAAAACAACAACAACAACACACAAGAAACAGAGGTTTACAAGGATGTGGAGAAAAAGGAACCCTCATGCACTGTTGATGGGTATGCAAGCTGGTGCAATCACTGTGGAAAACAGTATGTTTCCTCAAAAAATTAAAAATAGAGCTATCATTTATTTTGATTGAGAAAAAGAAGAAGCTAATTGTGCCCCCAAACAACTCTATTTCTCTTCAGAAATATGAAAAACTCATTTCAATTTTTTCATAAATCCATATTTAAGGCATAAAATGGATAACAAATTATAATTACAGTATAGTTGTAGCATAATAACATCATAGTGCTAACTGCAATGGAAGGTTAAATTCACTACTTCAATTCCATGTGAACAAAACTAAGAAGAACCCACAATTTACCAGCCTTTTTGTTAACTAAAAACCCACATCTGTTGGGGGTCTCCCAAATCAGTAACATTTTGTGGTTGACCTACAAATCAGTGCCTGGCTGCAACTCCTACATTTGTATCCTTTATGACCTTGCATGAGTCACATACTCTCTTAAATTTCAGATTATCTATTTGAAAAATGAGATGGTGGAATTAATTTCTTTGTTAATATAGTTTTCATTGCTGACTCCTCTCAGAAGTTAATGAAGGCAATAAAAAAACCTATGTATGTACAGACACTAAAGTATACACAGACTGTTGAGACTTAAGCTCCCTCAAATCTTGTCCATGGACAATTGTTAAAGAGGCCATGGACAAAAACAAGAGACAATTGTTAAAGAGATCCTTAGAGGCTTATGTAATTCTAATGTCCTATGACTCTCTGGCTCTATTTTTATTTTAAATTGTCTTAAACAGTATAATGAGAGAGAGAGAAAAAAGGAATACATGTATAACATAAGCAACACGTATCTGGGTATTAAGTATGAATTCCAATACTAGATTGTGGTGCTTGGAATATAGTGATTATAATTAATTTGATATGCAGAAACAAATAAAATATATCAGCACTGACACTGCATTTTAAGAGTAATATTTTAAATGATGAATTGCTATTTATTACAAGATGAATTGATTCATACATCTTCTAAAGGTACATATCCTCATTTCATTAAAAAATTCATTATAGAAAAATATACTGATTCAAAGAAGAGATTAAAACATCATGACTTCCAAATTAATACAGAAGACACTATTATTTTAACATACAAATTTCAAATATTTTTTATTTTTAAATGGGTAATTTTTACATTTCACATCTGTACTGTTAAAATATTTGGTTGAAATTATTTTACAGTTAAGTTTGGTTTAATCAATAAAATAAGCTTCCATATTTTTGTTTGAACACTTTATCCTTGAAGTGGTTTACTTATTATTTTGAGCAAAAGAATTTTCTGAATATAGCTAAGAAAAATTAAAATTCAAATTAACATTTTGAATTGTAATGTCAAATTCAATCTTCAGAAAGAATAATGGAAAAATGATTTGTTTTTCAGAATGAAAGATTTATTAAAAAGAATAGGTAGAGAGGAGATGGAAAGAAAAAAGAAAAATTGGTTTTGCATACCAAACAAAAACTACTTTTTAAAAGATAGTTAAAACACTGAAAATAGAGTACAGAAAAAATGATAAGGTTTTTTGTATGAAATATACATTAGATTTTAAAGTATCACAAATCAAAGCATCACTATTTTAAGTTTCATTAGTGTTAAACACTATAGCTATCCAATTTTATAATTAAATGAGTAAAATTGGGGTTGTCATTTTGTGAAATTTTTGTAAGTTCCATAAATTACTTTAGATTTTTAATAGATGTGTAGAAAATAAAGAGTCTAAATGTTTCTTGCATTTTTCAGAAATTACGTGGAAATACGTAAGTTAAACAGAGGTTAAACAACGATAATAACGTCAAAGAATTTATAAAATGAATTAAATAAAAATCTATTAAAACTTAGATTAAACCACTGTTGTCCAGATTTCCAAAATTTTTGAGATACATATATATATATCATGTTCCTTCATCTTTCAGGTAGGAAAAATGAAGTTCAGAGAGGTTAAGTAACTCACTCCAGCTCAGTAAGAAGTATCAGAGTACAAGTTTAACTGAAATTTTTTCCTTCAATTTTCCAGTCTCTTTGCCCTAAATTTTAGCCAGAATTGATAATTTTTGTTGTCTTTTATAAAAGGTACTTAGCTGAATTTTTTTTTTTTTTTTTTTTTTTTTTTTTTTTTTTTTACTTAGCTGAATTTTTTTCTAAATTGTTTGTATACATTAGTTTGCTGTTATGTATCCATGCACGCAGAGTTGGGAGTAGATGTTTCCTAATCCCAGAATAATTTCAATGTAAACCCTACTTATGTAGAGATAACTGAGGATAGCAATAAGTTAAAGAAAACTCCACATGATATACGTAATTTAACTCTATACAAAAAGGATTTTAAAATATAAAAATATTGTGAATAGCTTCTGAATGTAAGTTCAGTATTTTCTTAGTTCTTGGAAGAAATACATTTTGAAACTTCATAGCAAAAGTGAAATAAATCACCAGACAAGAATCCAATGATTTCAGCCCAGTTTAGATGACCAAATCAGATGATTTTTAAACAATAATCTCTTCCTTCTTCCTGGATTAGCTTTACTTAGGCCAGTTGCCTAATTGCAAATAAAAATTTGTTGTTCAGAACATTCTATTAAATAAACAACTCATAGAGATTTTTGTAAGTATATATGAATTTTATAAAATTTTTATTTTTAAAGAAATCTTTTTATTTCTTTAAAAATAAAGGCCTCTTAGATAATAGTCATGAACATGATTCTCTATTTAAAAGGATGAAACTAAAAATTCTTGGGAGGGGCGCCTGGGTGTCTCAGTGGTTAAGCCTCTGTCTTCAGCTCAGGTCATGATCTCAGCGTCCTGGGATCAAGCCCCACATCGGGCTCTCTGCTCAGTGAGAAGCCTGCTTCCCCCTCGCTCTCTGCCTGCCTCTCTGCCTACTTGTGATCTCTCTCTCTCTGTCAAATAAATAAATAAATAAAAATCTAAAAAAAATAAATGAATAAATAAATAAATAAAAATAAAAATTCTTGGGAATGTGCGATCATGTGTTGAGTTAACTTTTTCCAAAAAGTAGATCTTCAATGACCATCTCCCATTGCAGAGCATACGTCTACATGAACAGCAACCTCACAAGCTACACAACAGAGTGAGCAAGCTAACGGTCCACAGAAGACTAGAGGATCCCATTCTCCAGATGGGATTCCATATGAACTGCCTTTGTGTCTTTTGGTTATTAAAAATCATATTTTTGGTGACCAAAATTAATTTACTAATGTTATCTACCTACATTAGAATACATATTGTAACTATGAATGATTTTTAGCATGTACTTACCATTATATAGAAGAATTATAATTGCACAGTGTTTTATAGCGTTCAAAGGAATTTTTTAGGCACTATCATATAAACATGAAACCTTTTGTTGAAATATTCTCTGCTTGATAGGTGAAAACACTGAAGTTCAAGGAGTTGAAAATAGATTACTAAGATCACAAAGCATTATTTTAGAGATGTGACACACCTATTCTTTAAAACTGTGTGGAATATCTATATGTAAAACAGTTTGTTTTGTGAATCACTTAAATTCTATTATTAATATTATTTTTGCCAAATAAATATTATGATGTCATAAAAAACTGTGTGGAACAATGCTGTGTTTTATTGCATGTATTTGAGTCCTATTAACAACCATCTGAAATGGATGTTTAAGCTCTCTGTTTAAGTAATTCACAGATATGCATGTTTTGGTTCACCACCTGTATATTCTTACCTGTATACCTTAACTTTTTATCAACCAGGTTATTATTTTTTTATTTTTTAGGAATTTTTAGTGATGGAACACCTGGGTGGCTCACTCAGTAAAGTGTTTACCCTCAGCTCAGATCATGATCTCAGGGTCTTGGGATCATATCCAGCCCAGCATTGTGTCGGTATGGGGGGGGTGAAGGGAGGATCCGTGATCAAGAGACCAGGAAGTCTGTTTCTCTCTCTCCCTTTGCCCCTCCCCACTGCTTGTATTTTAATCTTATTTAAAGGAAACATTTCTATTGTACAATAAGAATTAAAACATGAATATAAAGTAAGGAAGCTTTAAAGGCATTAAGATACCATTTTTATCAAGACTATTTAGTAAATATATAATGGAAATATTATGAATATGAATTTATCCTCAAAATCCAACCATTAAAAAACATTCCTTGCCAAATCATTTGGAGCTACAATGAAGCCAGAGGTAAAATCAGAGAATCTTTGACTTTTAAGGAGAATATAATCATTATACTTTATATAACTCCCTACTTTCATTTGAGTAGGACTTTAAGATATATTTTCTTTAAGATGTGTATATATTTCAAAAAACACTGTTATTATGGTAATTTTTATAGACGTAGGAGCTATCAGTTAACCTTTTATTCTAAACTGTCAATGAAGAAACCATTTCTCCAATTGCACAGACCATGTCAATTAATTACTTGCATGAAAATATTCTCTCAAAATATGTATATATTTCCAGTAATTATATGCAGTTCAAGTCTTTTATCATACATTTAGTAGGTGAGGAATTTTCCTTTGATATTTGATTAATTCCTTAGCAGAGGCTCTGATGCTGGGAAATTAGTGATATTTATATTTTGGCTTTCCTGTAAAATTGACTTTTCCTCCCAAAAGCTTTCTATAATTTTATGAAGAATTCCAAAGATGAGGGACTTCCAGGGAACACAGAGAATCCTAAACTCACCTCATCCAATTAGATAACAATCACATCAGAGCAAATAACCCAGAAAATGACCTGAAGACTGAGAGAATAAACTCCACAACTGAAGAAGAGGCCACATTGAGGAGGGTAAGAAGACAGAGAAGTAAAGTGGTGGGGCCACATGGGTCTGGCCACTGGAGGAAGGAAGCATGGATGTGGAGAGGGGTGAGAAACAGACCAGGGAGCCTGCACTGAGATGAATCCTCATAGCATTTGGCTTTGAAAATCAGGGGAAGAGTTTGTGAGTTCTTACAATCAGCAGGTCTTAAAGCCTGGAATTTAATAAATCAGCAGGTGAGGCTCTGAGAGAACCCAGAGGTTTGAGAGAGAGGTGAGTCTCTGCCATTAAAGACACAGCACAATGAACAGCCCTCAGAGATACACCTTAGAAGCAGCTATTTGAAAAATGTCTAGGACAGATGGGAGGGAAAGTTACTAATCTCAGAGTTCATTGAGGGACTTTTCCAGGAACAAAGGAACTGGAAGGTGTCATTTCCTCCCCCTGTCCCTCATCATAATCATAGCCATCTAGTGGAGCCTGCATGGGCCTAGCATTCACTACTAACTTGCTTACAGTGCACCCTTCTGTCTCCAGCTGGGCTTCCCTCAGTACTGGCACTGCAAGTCTCCTTCCCCTGAAAATAGGTGTAAACTTTCCCAACACTGCATCTCCAGATCTCCTGCAGAGGAAATGTGCACTTTGTTAGAATTGTATCCCCCACTACCCGTATGCTTTGCGGACTGGCCCTGGCATGCCCCAGTCTCTGCAGTAGCTGTGTGTCCAAAATGGCAAAAGAATGTTGAATACACCTATTCAACATTCTTGTGGCACTACACGCATGCTTTCATGCATTTTGCAGAGTTGCCTAGGCCCACTAGTTCTGGGTGGCTGCTGTGCATCCACTATGGAAGAAGACCAACAAAACCTTGTTAAAATTGCATGCTCTACCCATGAGTTTCAAGAGCAAGAGACAGCTGACTTTCCTAACACAGAGAAACAGACACAAAGAGTTAGGCAAAATAAGGAGACAGGAGAATATGTCCCAAATGAAAATCAGGACAAAGTCCCAGTGAGAGAGCTAAGGGACACAGAGAAAAGTAATATACTTGAAAGAGAATTTAGAGTAATGATCATAAAGATACTGACTGGACTTGAGAAAAGGGTGGAGGACATCAGTAAGACCCTTAGCAGAATACAAAACAACAAATCAGAGACTAAGAACATAATAATGGAAATTAAAAATATCCTAGATGGAGTAAGTAGAAGGCTAGATGAAGCAGAGAAATTAATTAGTGATCTGGAAGACAGAGTAATGGAAAGTAATCAAGCTAAGCAAAGAAGAGAAGAAAAGAATTATGCAAAACAAGAATAGCTTTAGGGAACTCAGTGATTCCATCAAGTGCGATAACATTCACATTATAAGGATACTAAAAGGAGAAAAGAAGGTAAAGGGGCAGAAAGTCTATGTGAAAAAAAAAAATGGTAACTGAAAACTTCCTTAATCTGGGGAAGGAAACAGACATCCAGATCCAAGAAGCACAGTGATTCCCCCACAACATTAAACCAATGAGGTCCACATCAATTAATTACACAGTAATTAAGCCAAAAAAGTAGTGATAAAGAAAAAAAAATTAAAAGCAGCAATACAAAAAAGACAGTTATATATAAAGGAAAGTCCCTAAAGCCATCAATGGATTTTTCAACATAAATTTTCTGGGCCAGAAACGGCTGGCATAATATATTTAAAGTGCTAAAAGGGAAAAAACTACAGCTAAGTATACTATATCCAGCTAAGCTCTCATTTGGAATAAAAGGAGAGATAAAGAACTCCTCAGACAAAACAAACAAACAAAAAGAAAACAAACAAACAAAACAAAAAACAAAAGCCTAAAGAAATTCAAGACCACTAAACCCATCCAAAAAGAAATATTAAAGGGGATTCTTTGAGTGGAAAGGAAAGACCATAAGTGGGAGTATGGAAAGTAGGAAACACAAAAGCAGTAAAAATAAGTATATTTGTAAAAATCAGTCAAGGGATTCAATAAAATAAGAAGATGTAAAACATGACACCACATAACTGAAATGTAGAGGGTGGGGAGTAAAGAATGGGCTCAAACTTAAGTGACCATCGACTTTATTCATACACACTGCATTTGCAGAGGATGTTACATACAAACTTATTACAAACATATAGTAACCACAATTCAATAAAGAGTAATAGGTATACAAAGAATAAAGAGAAAAGAATCCAAGTATAACACTAAAGAAAGCCAGCAAACCTTGAAAGAGAAGAGAAGGATCAGAGGAAAACTACAAAAACTACCACAAAACAAGTAACAGTATATCAATAAATAAATATCTATCAATAATTACTTGGAATGTGAACAGACTAAGTGCTCCAATCAAAAGACACGGGGTGTGGGAATGTATTAAAAAACAAAAGTCAGAGGGTATGTGCTATGGTAAGTGCTGTTGAAATGTGTAAGCCTGATGATTTACAGACATGTACCCCTGGGGCAAATAATACATTATATGTTAATTAAAAAAAAGAAAAAGAAAAAATGGCATGACAAAAAAATAAAAAAATAACAACAATAAAAACAAAAGTCAACTATATGCTTTCTGGAAGAGAGTCATTTCGACCTAAAGAAATCTGCAGATTGAAAGTGAGAGGATAGAAAAACAACTATCATGCAAATGGATGTCAAAAGAAAGCTAGGGTAGCAATAGTTATATTGACAAAACAGACTTTAAACAATGTAACAAGAGACAAAGACATTATATACTGAGAAAAAGAAAATCCATCAAAAAGATGTAACAATTGTAAATATTCATATGCCCAACATGGGAGGACTCAAATACATAAAATACTTAATAATGAACATAAAGGAACTAATTTATAGTACAATAACAGTAGGAGACATTAACACCCTACTTACATCAATGGACAGATCATCCAAACAGAAAATCAACAAGGAAACAGTGGCTTTGAATAACACACTGGACCAGATGGATTTAACAGATATATTCAGAACATTCCATCCTAAAAGAGCATAATACACATTCTTTTCAAGTGCTCATGGAACATTCTCCAGAATAGATCACGTAATAGGCCACAAACAAGTCTCAACAAATTCAAAAAGATCAAAGTCATATGATGCATCTTTTCTGACCACAACACTATGAAACTAGAAACCAATCGCAAGAAAAAAATCTGGAAAGAGGACAAATACATGGAGGTTAAATAACATGTCACTAAATAACAAATGGAACACCCAAGAAATTAAAAATTGCATAGAAACAAATAAATGAAAACACAATACTCCAAAATTCTTTGGGATGCAGCAAAAGTGATTCTAGGAGAAAAGTTTATAGCAATACAGGCCTACCTCAAGAAGCAAGGGACATTTCAAATAAACTATCAACCTTACAACTAAAGGATCTACAAAAAGAACAAATAAAACCCAAAGCCAGCAGAAGGAGGTAAATAATAAAGAAAAACAAAACCGATCAAGAAAATAATCCCATTTACAATTTCACCAAAAATAATGATACTTAGGAATAAACTTAACCAAAAAAGTGAAACTATCTATCAATCAATCTATAGATTGGAGGGACAAATTTTCTTAAAACGCCTCCATTACCTAAAGCAATCTATATACTTAATGCATTCACTATCAAAATACCAAAAAGATTTTTTTCACAGAACTAGAATAATCATAGAATTTGTATGAAACCACAAAAAGATTCTAAACAGCTAAAACAGTGTTGAAAAGTGGGGGGAAAAAATGGAAAGCTGGAGGCATCACAATTCCAGATTTCAACTTATACTACAAAGCTATAGTAATCAAAACAATATGGTCCTGGCACAAAAATAGACATATAGGGGTGCCTGGATGGTTCAATCAGTTAAGCGGTTGCCTTCAGCTCAGGTCATGATCCCAGGGTTCTGGGACTGAGCCCCACATCAGGCTCCCTGCTCAGTGGGAAGCCTGCTTCTCCCTCTCCCACTCCTCCTGCTTGTGTTCCCTCTCTCGCTGTGTGTCTCTCTGTCAAATAAATAAATAAGATATTTTTAAAAATAGAAACATAGATTGATGGTACAGAATAGAAAATCAAGAAATAAATCCACAATTATATAGTCAATTAATCTTCAACAAAGCAGGAAAGAATATTCAATGGGAAAAAGACACAAATGGTGTTGGGAAAACTGGACAGCAACATGCAAAATAAAGAGACTGGACCACTTACACTATTACAAAAATTGGGGTGCCTGGGTGGCTCAGTCATTAAGCGTCTGCCTTCGGCTCAGGTCATGGTCCCAGGGTCCTGGGATCAAGCCACACATCTGGCTCCCTGCTCTGCGGGAAGCCTGCTTCTCCCGCTACTACTCCCTCTGCTTGTGTTCCCTCTCTCGCTGTGTTTCTCTCTATCAAATAAATAAAATCTTTAAAAAAAAAATTCAAAATGGATTAAAGACCTGAATGTGAGACCTGAAACCATAAAAATCCTAGAAGAGTGCATAGGCAGTAATTTCTCTGATATCAGCTGTACGTAACATCTTTTTAGAGATGTCTCCTGTGGTATGGGAACCTAAAACAAGTATAAACTATTGGGACTACCTCAAAATAAAAAGCTTCTGTATAACAAAGGAAACAACTAACAAAGCTAAAGACAACCTATGAAATGGAAGAAGATATTTGTAAATGCTTAATATCACTCATAAGGGAAATGCACATCAAAACTACAATGAATTTGTGTTTTTTATTTTTTGGGTAGATACCTAGCAGTGTGATTGCTGGATCGTAGGGTAGCTCTATTTTAAACTTTTTGAGGAACCTCCATACAGTTTTCCAGAGTAGATGCACAGTTTGCATTCTCACCAACAGTGCAGGAGGGTTCCCCTTTCTCCACATCCTCCCAAACACCTGTTGTTTCTTGTATTATTGATTTTAGCCATTCTGACAGGTGTGAGGTGTTCATAGCAGCATTATCTACAGTAGTCAAACTGGACCAAGTATCCATTGACTGATGCATAGATAAAGAAATGGTATATAATGGAATATTATTCAGACATAAAAGAGAATGAATTCTTGCCATTTGAAGCAATGTGAGTGGAGCTAGAGAGTATCATGCTAAGAGAAATTGGTCAATCATAGAAAGACAAATACAATATGATTTCGCTTATATGTGTAATTTAAGAAATAAAACAAAGGAGCATGAGACAAAAATGAAAGAGAAGCAAACCAGGAGACAGACTTTTAACTATGGAGAACAAACTGACATTAGAAGGAAGGATAGGTTAAATAAGTGATGGGGATTAAAGAGTACATTTATCATGATGAGCAGTGAATGATATATCATGTTAAATCACTATATTGTGCACCTGAAACTAATATAACACTCTCTGTTAACTATACTGGCATTAAAACAAAATCTTTAAAAAAAATTTTTTTTAATGATTCATCTTGATGAGGTTTAAACAGGCAGCACATTTATTAAGTTTCTGCATTTCTCAAATAAAAACCATTACAGAAGATTTAATATGTATGCCAGGAAAATAATATAATTTGAAAAATATGACAGAAACTTCTTTTTGCAAGAGCAATGGGTTCAAGAAATAAGTCTCTGAACCTCTATTTCCTTTTCTGTAATAATGGAATTCATAATATTTAGCTTGCAAAGAGTATAGTTAGAACTAGAGATAATATATGTAAAACTCCTCCCTATTACAAGGCCTGGCTTATTGTAGCTACTCAAATAAATGACAACTAAAATAAATGGTAGTGTTTACTAAATGCATGTGAATTACTGGTCTATAATAATTGAAGTAGATCACTTAGAAGATAAAATTGTACTTCATCTGATTAGGTAAAATTAACATCGTGCCATTTAAATAAGTAATTGTTTTTTAAAGTAGGTAGAGTGATATATGTACTCCTTAGTTTGTTATAGTAACTCTGACACTAGGGAATAGAGTATCCCATTGTATTGACACCCATGGCCATTTACTATGTTTTCTCTTCATTCATTAAACAGTTAAATGTAAAATTAGAAAAACACCAATTATCAAAATCAGAAATTTACAAAAACCAGCATATTTTCATAGACAAATATGAAGTTTCCCATTTAAGTTTATAAATCTGAATATGGAAATACATTTAATTTAAAAACTGAAAACACAGTGTAAACAAGAATAAAAATGATATTTTTAATGTTAAGGAACATTTTCATGGTCAAGTAATCCAATAAAACTTTCTAGTTTCAGCTACATTTAAAATGTAGCTAACTGAATCAAAAGAAGTATGTTTAAATTTCAAATAATATCTGGCTTCTTGTCACCCAGAACTTAAAAGCAAGAAATCTGTTCAACTTTTATTTTTGTGTCTCCAAAAGCCTATCACAATTCCTTTTACCCACTAGGCACTTATTTTATTCATCAAATAAGTATATTTGCATATTTCCAATATTATATTAAGTTATATCCCTAGTAGTGAAACCAATGCATGATACTAATCTGAAATACTTTGTTAACTAATAATTAGACTACATGCTTTTTCAGTTTAATGTTAAATGCATCAAATTTCAAATGAACATTGTTAATGTTTGTATAAAAATAACAAACTTTCTATTTTATCAATGTGAATAACCAAAATAGTTCTTTACCAGTCTTATTAGATATCAGCTGAGTGCATATTTTGTCTTCACGAACAACTGGTTGGATTCATTTTAGTTGTCTGACAATCACTCCTTACACTGTTGAACAAACTAAAATGATTATAAATTTAAGGTGACCAGTAAAGAAGAATGTACTGATGATTCTTATGAACCTTATATATAACTTTATATAATTGTATTGAGGTTTTGGGTGCTCTAATTCGTTGATAAAGAGATATATGGGGGAAAAAGAGATATACAGACATGAGTTATTCTTTGTTATCACAGAGACTAGAATAATAAAAATGAGTTATAAGTTGTTTTCAAGAAAACATTTGAAGATGATTCATTTCAAACCATCAACCAATTTAATGTAGACACTTGTGAAGTGTTTCTCATGTGAATCACAAAATATTTCCTTCAAAAACAGAGATTACATTGAAAACAAGTAAATGATGATGATGTTAGGTGCCCACTATCACAGAATTTTTATAGCTTTGCATTTGTCACCCAACCAGTGCTTATGAACCAGTGCTAGACACATATAGTTGACAGTCTCACTTTCTCAGCAAAAACCTCAAATGAACTTCCAATGTGCTTTGAAATATTTACCTTCCCACTCAGAAATGAGGAGCTAAGTATGTGAAACTGGACACAAGAAGTATATAGAAGCTAAATATCCTTAAAAGTATAAGTCTGGTATATGCACTTAGTACCTTACTATTTACTCAAAGTAGGGGAGAACTAAAAAAGGTGTGAGCCATGAGAGAGGGAAATGATGATTTCCTGAATCTCTTGCCAAATATTACTAGTTTTACTAACAAGGAACAGAGTGGATAACTGAATAGTTCATCAATTTCAACATAACAAAATATAAAAATCTGTGTGCAAAGAAGTCTGCTAAATTTTTCCAGTGGATTCTGAAGTATTAGATTGAAAATAAGTGTGTGGTGATGTTTTTATAAGTCCAACATCACATAATTTTACAGCTATGCATTTGTCTCCAGCCAGTGCCAGAACTCTTAGACATACCCAGATGGAGGGAGAGTCTCACTCTCTTGATAGAAAATCTCATGTAAATTTCCAAAGCATATCCAAAGTATATATTTACTGAAATATATTCATCTTTTTTGTTTTGTTTTTCTTTTTGTCTTCTGACCTGTTTCCTGGTCAATTGGAAGCAGCCAAGTTGCTCCAACAATTAGGATCATTACAGCACATTACATTACAGCATTACGTGCTTTAAAAAAAAAAGTCAGTGTTGAGCTTCTGATTTCCACAATTGTTCTATGAAATTCAGAGCAAGTCTGGAGAATTGTTTCCCCACTAGAGAGCAAGGGTCTTCTAAATCTCAAAAGTATCCTTAAGAGATAGACTCAGAAAGTTACTAGAAATAGGTGAAGAGAACTCAATTGAAGATCCATGAGAAGCCTCTGACAGAAAGCAAGAAGAAGTGAGAAGCCTCTGTGATTCAGAAAAATGAAGAAGTAAGTCAAGGAGTTCAGATGACAGTGTGTTAATTTTTGAAGGAGTTGGGATAAGCAGCATCCAGACAAGCAAGGAGAAGCCCAAGAAAATCATGAATTTTGTGCATGGATATAAAGTCTCTAAGCATCTCAGAGAAACCTGAAGTCAGCATAGTTCCAGTTGGTCATGAACTGAGCAGTTAGTAGTGGGCCGTGACTCTCCTGAATGTGCAAAGTAACTGCATACAGAGGGTACTGGGAAAGCAGCTGAGCCTAAGAAGGATATGTGGACCCAGCAAGAAATGGAAGGTATCAAGTCAGACAAGTCCCAGCATCCGCAATACTGGGAAGAGAGAACAGATGAGTCTATGAGCCATAGACTTGAATATGAAGTAACAGCAACGGATTCTATGACCAGGTATGGCAAAGGACTAGTGATACCAGTTAAGACCAAGAGAAAAAAATCCCTTCCCACCACCACTGTTTTAATATAATAAGCTTCTTCTTCTTTCTAGCTGCTGTTGGTTAGTGGCAGTCAAAAGAAAGAACAGCCCTTGATGGAAATTAAATGAGGTAATCCAAATCAGGCTCTTTGAAACTAAGACTGCCAGGTTTGCTCTACATTGTATCACTCGCCAGCCTTCCTTCTTTAACTCCCCACACTTCCTGAAGAAGTCATGAAGAAATCTTCATAAAGAAGACATCAAGACCCCTTACAGAGAAAAAAGCACTTTTTTGTGGGTGTCATTATGTAATTATATTAGATAATAGCATCTGAAGAAGGATCCATACAAATGATGTGTTTATTTTTTATTACTTTAACACAGCTCAGTTTCACTTTCTTATTTTCTGATTTTTGAGCTGTTTTAGTCTTAACTTTCTGCATCGACCAGGTGATCTTGAGGTTCATAAGACATGCAAAGGTAGTATAAGATATACTTATAAAGGGACAGAGATGTTTGGATAGGATTCTGGAACTTGGTCAACAAAGTTTCCCAATTTTTATTGTCTTTCTTGATGAAAAATTTGAAATTTCAACACAGCAGAATAAATAGACATCTGACTTTGTGTTTGACAATTTACATGGTGTATTTCACTTACCTTCCCCAAGTTCTGTCAATGTTTCTGTTTCTTTGAAACCTCTGGAAAATTAGGGAAGAGTTCATGATCATCTTCAACTCTTCATGTTTATGATCAAACATTTTTCAGCAAAATAGTATAACTTCCTCAAAAATGTTCTCTCTGCCTCCAGGATTAGCCATCTCCAACTCTATTATCCATACTTCAGTGAGAGTGAGTGTTCTTACCAATCTGAATTATGCTGCTTTCCTGCTTACAACATCATCAAGACTACACAACTTAATATCATGTACAAGACCACTGATGTTCTGGACCTTGTTTTCTACTTTAGCCTCACCATCAGCCCCACCTCACACTCTGTCTCCATCAGGTCTATCCATATGCTGTTATGTCCTATTTGAAATATTCTTCACTTCCTGTATGTGGCATCTTTTGACTACATGCTCAGATAATTCTTAAGCCACTTTTAGATAGATCATAGCTCAGATCTTTTTTACAAGATAACTTTGCCCACTCTTTAATCAAACTAGGTGCCTCCCATAGATGCTCCAATAGCTCCCCATACCTCCTCCATCATTGCACTTAACACACAGTGTTATAACTACCTGTTTCTAGTCTCCATCCAACTGTGGGCTCAGAGAAGGTGTGAACTCTGTTTAATGTATTCACTGGTTATCTCCACTATCTGGCAGAGTGACTGGCACACACGCAATGAATGCTTTATAACTAGTTGTTGAAGAATAAAATGATGCCTAAAGCAAGACTCTTCAACTTTGAAAAAAACAACAACTGGTTTTTGTTGTTGTTATTGTTGTGTTTCAGGGCCTGTTTTTCTTTTATTAAAAGAAATAACTTAGAGTTGGATACTTTATGTTGATGTAAACTGTTACCAGGAAATTTGTAGTTTCAGAGTTGAAAGGGATAATTTGGTCCTAGCCTTTTCCCTTTCTTTGTCTTCCCTCAATTTTCCCCTACCATCACTCCTCACAGCTTTCTTTTTAAGTGTTAAGACATTCAGTTGAGACCTAAACAGTGTTAGAGATCAGTATTTTTTTTTCTAAACTGTGTAGCCTTATTAGAAAATGAAGAATTATAAAAGCAAAAAGCAAGCTTATGAGCATATTTCTGTTTTATATGCTTGGATACTGAGTGAAAATTTCTCTAACATTTAGCATTGTTATCCCTGTAACATAATCACCCATGTTTTGTACCATTAGCATGATTACTTGTTAAATAAGAGAAATATTTAAGATATTGTTTAGAGGAGCTCTCCATTTCCCTTTTATATGTCATATTTACTCCTTTCAAATAAACCTTATATTTTTCTTCTATTTTTTTCTGAGTTACAATGAAAAGCTTCTTCAAAAACTCTGCTCTGCACATAACAGAAAAGTTAAAATGCACAGAATACGCAGGTCATAAGATATTTCATTGATTGAAGTGGTGAGTTCTAAAGACTGCTATGTGAAAATCTCTTTCTACTCTTAGTTATATCAATAAGTAAATCCGATTAGTATTTTTACTCTATGGAGAACTTACCTCTGTTTTGTTTTCTTCATGTTGCAGAGCTGCATATCTCTGCTTTGATAAGAATATAGTATGCTTGTAATAATTTTCTATAAACTTTTTGGTCTTGCTTATGAATTTTGAAGCCCTAAGAAGAAGACTTACTTTTGTATAATATTTTATGACCTCAAATCTCTAGTTTTTAACCTAGTTTAGGAAAGCTATGATAGATATCCTTTATTTTGCTATTATATTTTTTTGTATCTACCAAGTTAAAACTGTATCAGATCAGTGTGGACATAATTGTTATACTGATCAGCAGCTCAAACTGATATGTCGTTGAATAATAAAACATGAATCAATCAAAATAACTATTTCTTAATTGAAATATAGTTTGGTAGAGAGGTACTTTAAAATATAACCTTTTCTAGGTGTGAGTAGTAAAAGGTGTCTCTATTGGCAAAAATTTTAAAACTACTGCTTTCTGTAAATTATATAAAAAACCTTCATAAGTAAGTAAATATATTAAAAGAGATGTTAAATTTTATATATAATTGACTAGAGAAAAAATTAAAGTGAGCTTCATTTAGAGTAATTTGTTTGCTAAATTGGATACATCAGCATTTGCTGTATTAAGAGAAATTTCAAGATTATAAAAATAGGCTTCAAGAACTATTTATAATACCAATTAAAGATTTTGCTCATATCTATCTGAATACTGACCGTGATGCTGATGTCACATCTCAGAAGTCATACCAGACAATTTTCTTTAAAGCAATGCATGGGGGTATGCTTTTTAAAAAGAAAATGATAAAATGGAATCAGTAGGCTTTCTTAGCTGCTAAATTCAGATTTCTCTGAAAGTACTTTGTCAGTTAAAGCTTTCAACCAGCTTAAACTAAGTAATGCTTTCCCTATTTTTCCATGAGTGGAAAGAGAGCAAACAAACCCGTGTTTCACAGTAAGGTCAGCATGACATAAAGTAACAAAAGCCAGTAAATTGAACATAAGGTTGACATTCTGGAACTAATCCAGCAGTTCTGCAACAGTCTTCCAAACGGCACAGCTGCATAAAGCTGTAGACAAGCCTAGGCGCAGCCTCCGGGCATGTGCTCAGAGCTCTGCCTTGAAATGTGATCAATTCCAAGGAAAACAGATCACTTTGTGTTTTTCTTTGGCTACAGGATTATTTATATAATGTACATATTACACTGCTATTATGAACTTCTTTTTTATTTATCACTAAAACCCCTCAATTCTTAAATCTTCTCCAATAAGGAGGACAAATTATTAAAGGAAATTACTCTTGACTTATTTTCAAATTTTTTTTTTTTTTTTTTAAAGATTTTATTTATTTGACAGAGAGAAACACAGCGAGAGAGGGAACACAAGCAGAGGGGATGGTAGCGGGAGAAGCAGGCTTCCTGCAGAGCAGAGAGCCCGATGTGGGGCTCGATCCCAGGCCCCTGGGATCTGACCTGGGCCGAAGGCAGACGCTTAACGACTGAGCCACCCAGGCGCCCCATTATTTTCAAATTTTTAAGGTCACACTGTTTCAGTCCCAGCCCTGGAAGTACAGATTATATTAGGCCCAGGTAAATGATGGTCTGTAGGGACTTTTCCTGAGTTTAAAAAGGGATGTGATCCAACTTGAATGCGATTACCTAGGCCCAGTTCCTATTATGGATTCATATTATGGATGTAGACCCATCCAGGCTGGATTAATTTCTATAATACAGGGTGAGTCATTTATTTTACTGCTATTCAATTTTTTTGATTCGGTGTAGAGCAAGGAGTGTGGAATAATGGTACATTAAATAGATGGCAAATGCTGGATAGAGATAGTGAATGTCCTTTTCACCAAAATTTGAGTAAGGAAAATACAGTGAAACCACAGAGGTGGGGTGATGTTCTTTTCACTAAAACCATTACATGACTTAGTCTAGTGAGAATAAGCAACTTAGAAGTTGGCAAACTTTTGCTAGGTTATCTATGTATTTCCCATAAATTTTAAGAGTTGAAGAAATTCCCTACATCTAATGGTTATCTAAAAGGAATACTTAAGGAAAAAGAAAGTTATGCCCTTCCTTGGGTTGTAGGCTTGTTCATTTTACTATATCAATGGAGACATGATTGTTGAATTCTTTGGTACAAAAATGAATTACCTTTAAATTTGAAATTTTTTTCAAGTTTTAAGTACTTATACACGATGCCCTGGAGATTATAAAGATATTGAAAAGGATTCATACTCTTCCTGAAATCTGGTATGTAAAGGATAAGTATAGATTAGAGAAACTGCTTAGGTATTCACAGCAAAACCTCTAGAAATTTAATAGCAATCTCACCATAGGAATGCAAGACACCAGATCAAGGCAGATGTGAAGATCTCTTCTGGGCATTTCGTATCTAACCTTCTTAAGGATAGGAATGTTATTTCGGGGGTTGATAATTTCATCATGATTTCTAGACCTGTTCTTCCCTTTTGTTAAATTATTACAATAAAAATAGTCTGAGCATTACTGTATTGCATAGATTTTTGGAGTGTCTGTGTTCTAGTCAAGCTCTCTATTTTAGAGATAACTTTAAAAATGTCAAAACAAGTACAATTATTTTTTTTTAAGATTTTATTTATTTATTTGACAGAGAGACATCACAGTAGGCAGAAAAGCAGGCAGAGAGAGGGGGGAAGCAGGCTCTCTGCTGAGCAGGGAGTGTGACGCGATAGGCTAGATCCCAGGACCCTGGTATCGTGACCTGAGCCAGAAAGCAGAGGCTTTAACCCACTGAGCCACCCAGGTGCCCCCCATTATTCTTAATATGGTGATAGGCTCTTTAGATTTATGATTAAATAGGCCTCAAACTCAAAAGATTATATCTTTACAGATGAAGAAATTGAATACTTCTAGTAATTTTAAATGAAATCCATCAAATATTTGTGTGTGCATAGAGATAGCAACGAAGCAATTATATTTTCTAGATTCCTTCTTTTCACTATGGAATATGCCAGATTAATTTGATAAAATCATAGCCAGCTTAAACCAGCTATGGCTTAATGAAAACATAGTAATAACTGTTACTATTTCTGAACACTTGTATACTTTTTGTTTTCATTTCTATTAATTGCAAACAATTAGGCAAAGTCATGTTTAATCAGAAAGGTTAAATGACTTGCTTGAGCTTGTCAGTGCTTGCTTGAGCATTCAATTAGTAAATGACAGAGAAGGGCCATAAGCCTAGGTTAGCTCTTCTACAGTACACATCAGGAAATATATCACCATAATGGATAATTAAAAAGTTATAGATTGACATCCCATGGATATTTGAAAGGCACGGTTTTGGTAGAAAACATATTGTCTATCATATATGCATATAATCTGTATAATATTTTAATGTTAAATATGAAAAATTACAGTAATGCCTACTTAAGAAGTGCCCCATTTTTAATAAAAACAAAAAATGCTATATAACAACTGATATTGGAGGTATTATAATTGATTCAGATCCAAATGGCTTCTCAAGACTTTTTAAGAGAAATATTTTTAACTCAATAATCTAGTTTGGTAACCTTCAAGTATTTTCTGATATATAAGCTGTCTTCTTATGATTAATTTCATCTTAGAGCTACCAGAGAGAACATGACCTATAAAACAAAGATAAAGGTTATGATGACTGCATAGGAATGGAGACATTAGTATGCAGGAATTTGTAAAGGAAGATTCAGAAACAAGATATCTTCCATTTGATGAGGTTATGTCCTTTTTCAAAAGCTTGTTTTCTTTTTTTTAAAGTTTAGCCTGAAATTTTAAATCCTTGTATTTAGACATCTACATAGTGAATCAAGGTCAACATCAAGAATATTAAACATTATTATTAGGAGATTGCAAAACAACAATAACCACAACAGCAAAACCCACACCTTTTGGCAACCACATTGTGTTCCCCTATAGTGGAATGAAATAAGAAAAAAATAATGTTGGAAATTAAATATGTTCAGACAAAAAGGGATTTGTGTCATCAAAATATTGTTTTAAAGTAACAAAAACCAGATAAAATGATCACATCATCAACTATCCTCTATCGCTTGAATATGAAAGTTTTCTTTTTTGGATACACCTACATTTATTTACTTATGTTACATAATCCCCACAGTGGTAGACTGCCTTTATTATATATTGGAGAAATTTAAAATGTATTTATTGGGATGACATTGTTTTGGGAAAACAGATGTTGAAGTACATACAGATTTAATGCAAATGAATTACTGACACAAATTAAGGGGTTATTTGATATTTATTTTAAAGTTAGTATCTTACTTTTTGCTGCATTATTTGTCTCAGTGAAGTTGTACATAAATAATGCTTTGCACTTGTGAAATCCAAGCTCTATTTTCATTTGTAGACTCAACAAGTATTTGAGTGCCTACTGTTTACCAGGCATTGTGTCTTATACCTACTACTGGACTGTAACTTCCTTGAGTTATAGTCTTCCTTCAGCTCTAAATTCTCCTATATGCCTATTAGCACATTCACTTGTGTTTATAACAGGTATTCAACAGTTGTTGAATGAAATCAGAAAGGAGAAAAAAGTTGTATATTGAGTTAGGGCTTCTTAACTATAAGAAACAATTGCATTTGTGGACTTTTTCCTTTTTTTAAGATTTTATTTATTTATTTGACAGGGAGAGAGACAGCGAGAGAGGAAACATAAGCAGAGAGAGCGGGAGAGGGAGAAGCAGGCTCCCCACTGAGCAGGGAGCCCGATGTGGGGCTTGGTCCCAGGGATCCTGGGATCATGACCTTAGCCCAAGGCAGATGCTTAAGGACTGAGTCACCCAGGCATCCCGCTGTGAAATTTTTCTTAGGAAAGGAAATAATACTCCATTCAGTTTTGAACTTTAGAGTAGGGAGTACAATGTGTTCTTAATAAATATAAAATATACTTATATTCTCCTATGGTATAGTCAGTATGAGGAGAAATCTCACAAAGTAATGAGATAGCAAATTTAAAAGAGATGAAGAGAATTTAAGAGATGAAGACAAGGAGTATGGGAAAAGAACATCATAAAGTCAGGCATCTACAGACATGAATGATGTAAAAAAAAGAATGATACAGATCATGGTGATAGCAAAAATGAGAACATGCCATGCAACTCCCAGTCAAGAAAAACTTGTATACTACTGTCCAACCTCAAACTGGCTCCCAGTTTACTAGTATGATCAGAAATGTAGAACAAGACACAGATGTGCACAAAATAGCTGGTAAACCTTAGGAGGAAGTTAGTTACTATCTGGAAGATGCAGGAAAGAACACTACAAAAATAGTGGCTTGGCTGAATTTTGAAGATTGAGATGTGGATGTGACTGGTATCAAAGAGGGAAAATTCAGGCAGAAACCTGATGATAAAAAGATTTGTGTTGCTAGAACATAAGATAAATGTAAGATAGTAGAGGATAAAGAGAATAAAGTTATAGAAATTGATGCTTGAACATAATTTCAGAGCTACTACTGTGTCCCTGCAAGAATAAGAGTGGAACATTTAAAATCACTGAGGATGAAGGTATATTTAAAAAGCTCACTTGGAGATGGTAACGTGCAGATGTAGCTGAGAATCACCATAATAGGTGTTTGGAAGTCAGTGAACATTTTAAAGTGAGGAAATGGTAAGATTAGATCCTTTTTAGGAAGTTAAGACTGGAGAGTGGCAAGAGAATGAAATCTGTATGTGTATAAAGACTTTGAAGAACTGAATAGCAGTAGTCTATGGTATTGTATTCACAGAGAAAGACATATAGTTAGACTTACCAAGGAAGAATCTATTTTTATATTAATGTTAAAACTATTTGGAATACTTGGATATTTTGGAATACTTACTGAATGTTATAACCAAATGTTTTAAAATTTAGGTATTATTTATTATATTTGCCATATAGATCTAATGGTCCTACACCAAGAGCGTTGGATGGAGCTTATTTTAATCCCTATTTCAAATGCCTTATATGAATTCACTATTTATAGATACACCATAGCTCATTCCTCTTGTAAATGTAGAATTTACTGGTAAGAAACAGTTATGGTAACACTGTCATGCCAATTTTTTGATGAGATGAAACCACTTGTTTTGGGGATTACATTACCTTACATTAGTATTCATTAAGTGATGTTATTGTTCTTTGGTAAACTGCAAAGAATTATCAGTTGAAGGGACCAGATACTCCAAAATGTATTAAGAAATTGGAGAAGTCAGTCAGTAAATGTTTTCTATATTATTTTCAAAGTTACTTTGGTTTTCTTATTAATAACCATTAATTTGTATAAGGCAATATGTCTTATTTGAAAGATAATGTGCAATTTTTTAAAAATTTGGAAAAAGAATTTGGTCTACTAGTTACTCTGAGCTATTAAAAATATTATATATATTTATTTATACATAACAGGTAAGGCATTAATGTATGATATATGCCTAAAATGGTATAAATTACTTTATATAGGAAAAACAGACGTTATTTTTTATTGAAATTTTTCAGTGGTATGAACTTAGCTTTTCTTGTTATTTTTTATAGATCTATATATATTTATATATACAGATATATAGATAGATCTTTAAAAAATAAATGAATCTCCAGTGACTCATCTCAGAAAAGAACTCTTGTCCATCTTCTAATGCAATATTTTCAGTTCATATAACAGTGTGAATTGTGTTTTCTAGTTCTTATAATTGGTTGTATTATTTTAAGACTGTATCTAGTATTTATTGAAATATCTCTCTTAGAATTGGATCCAAAACTCTCAAAAACTTTCAACCTGTTATTTTTCATTATCTCCCATTAAGTAAAGAAAGAGAATAATATTTCTTATTTATAATATAATCTTATTTTCTCTACCCTTCCTCCCTCCCTTACCTTCCTTCCCTGTCTCTTTCCCTCCCTTCCTTTCTATTTTTTATTAAGAAGTTCTGACTAAAAGGAACATTTTGCAGGAAATATAACAGTGGTGAAGGTGAAGAAATTAAAAATCAGTAAGGTTAAGTGATTTTCCACCTGTCCCCAATAGTAAGGAGTAGCATTAGGCCACAGACTCTTCTGGACTCCTATTTCAATTCACAATACCTTATTAAAGGACAAGTCCTAAAAAAGGTTAGCAAAAAACTACAAAACCCCTAATAGTGTTGTCATAATGATATGGCTCTCTCTCCTTAATAACTTCCTTAGAGATTTGTGTTTCCAATTTGGGAAACAGTCAATATATGAGCTGTTTTTCCTAATGTCACACCCTCAATCCATTTCAGGGATTTTAAACTCTTATTCTCTGTAATTTTTTGTGTTAAAAACCCTTTGGAAAATCTAATGAAGGTTATTATTTTTTTCCTCACAAAAATGTGTAAAAGCTAATTTAGACAAGATTTTGCATACCATTTTAAAGACTCATTTTTGTAAATATAATCAAGGAGACAAAGGGAGCTACCTAGAAGGAACATATACAATTACTTTTTATTTTTACATGTAAGATTTTTTTTTCCTCTAAAGTAGAAGATTCATTAGATGCAAAAGTTAAAAATGTTCATCTAAATGGTAGGAAATAGTATGGACAAGATTAAATTTACTTTGGCAATCAATTTTAGTACTTTTTCAATCTTGTAAACTGTTAAAGAATATATAGGTACACAAAAACACCTTAAAATTTGAATTACGCTCTATAAAGGAAAACAATTAAAACTTCACAATTTTCTCTGAAATTTACACAATATGATATGTTATAAATGTAAGGCTTTAAGAAGACACTGTAAAAACCCAAGACCTCATAATCTTGACCGAAAGATGAACAGACATATCACAAAATTTAATTCTTAAAGATAAAAATGGCATTCACTTTTTATGAAAGAGCAGAGGTTTCACCATCCCTGCCAAGATCTTGGGTAACTGTGCAGCAATAACTTCAGACATCATTTCTGGAAATTCAACACTCAGTGCCCGGGACTGGATAAATGTATTCAAGCAGTACAGATGAAGCTGTTTGACAAGCTGTTGGTTTCACAAATGAATAAGAAACATGAAAAAAATAATACATTCATTTAATAAAATATGACAGCTTATTTTTCTAACAATATAATACCCATCAAGATGTTTTCTTACCAAAATAACTCCCTTCACTCTCTAATATATTATGTAAAATATTACATACAATGAAACATTCTGATAGTACAGATTTAAAGAAATGAAAGTCATTCACAATCCCACAAGGTAACCAATGTGAATATTTTGGTGTCTTTCTTTTAAGTTCTTTTTTCTTTTAATAAACATATACAAACATACCCAGGTATATATACAATATACTCAAGGCATATATAATTCCAAAAACGCAATTATTTAATACAACCTATTTCTTAATTGACTGACTTTTTCACATAACAACATATTGACTCTTCCTCTGTCAACACAAATAACCCAACATAATTCATTTTAATCTAGTTTTAATTTTTGTCAAATAATTAACATAAATAATTTTAAAAGTCAAATAGAACCCAGCAGCAACAAAATCCAGCAATTTTCTAATAATAAAATCCAGCAATTTTCCAATTTCTATTTCTAATAGAACCCAGCAGCAACAACAAAATTCAGCAATTTTCTAAAAGCTCCCATTCTTATTCCAGTTCCCAAGATGCAACCATTTTCAACTTCTTTAGCCCATATCTTTAAATATTTATCTCTGTATTTCTAATAAATTTTGTTTTTCAAATTTGATATTATTGATTTAGTTTCTATTACAGAAAATGAGTTTTTAACTCTCTTATACTAGACACCCCTCCCAACTCTGCACACTTTCTCTTCTCATTCTCTACATAGCTATATCTCAATTTTTGACTAAATCAATACACACCAATTATATTTTAAAGATTTTTATTGTTTCCTGCTGGATTACATTTCCTTTCATATATGACTTATTTTTACTTTACTAGAGCTAATCATCTTATTTTTCTGTTTTGCTTTCTTTCCTTTATCACAAAGCCACAGTCAAATTCTCTGACACAACTGTAAAAACACACCTCAATATTTTCATACATACTGGTAATCCCTCATTTCCATCACTTTTCCTGGTATTAGTATTCTGAAACCCTGTGCATTACTGCTCCAACTTAGACTAATGATTGTCCAGCACAGTTAATGTGCTAGAACATCCCTCTGCCTCTCTCCTGGGTTGGATCTTCTACTTCATTGGCTTAGTCCAGTGTTTTATGGTTAAAACATTTTGTAGATGTCCTTGAGAAAGGCTGTATTTGAGGTAAGCTCTCTAAGACCTTGCACATCTAAAAATACTTTCTAAGTTGTCATCATACTTGTTTGATGGCTTGGCTGGGTATAAAATTCTTTGAAGATTTTCCTTTCCTCCAAAATTCTGAAGCCATTGCTCCATTGTTTTCTGGGTTCCAGTATTGTTGTTAAGAAGTCCAACATCATTTTGAATCCTAATCATTTTTATGTGACTTGTTTCTTTTCTCATGGTATATTTTAGGATAGTCTCTTTATTTCTGCTATTCTAAAATTTTACAATAATGTGCCTTTGTTCAATTATGCTGTGCTTGTATACCAGGTCACTACAGTCAGAAAATTCAAATACTTCTGGTCCGGCAACTTTAATTTTATGATTTTTTATATAATTTTCTCTCCTTGATTTTCTCTATTCTTTTAGAAATTCCTTTTAATTGGGAAATGAACCTCCTTGGATTAAACCCCTAAATTTGTTATCTCTTCTAATTTTTCATTTCTTTATCTTTTTTGTTATTTCTTCTGAGTTTATCTGAGATTTATATTTCAGCTCTTCTATTAAATTTTAAATTTCTGTTTTTCTATATTTAGTTATCCAAATGTATTTTCTCCCTAAATGTTCCTTTATAAATGTTTTCTATTTTTGTTTCATGGATGCAATATCATTCTTATTTCTCAGAATATCTTAATTTTCTTAAATCTTTTCTCTGTTCTCTCCTCTGGTGCTTTTTCCTTCATTAATTTTTTCTGTGTATTTGATTTCTGCTTCTCAATACAAAGTCTTTACCTATATCACTAACAATCCTTGGTTGTTCACATTCAGAAATAAGTTCTCAAATTTGACCCAGTGAGTAGATTGCGAAATTGTCCATCAGACTGTATTAACTTATAGTTCCATCCAAAATGATATGAGAGTCTTACTTTCCATACCCATACCTTTGCTTTTCCTGTTTATATAAAATCTTCTCTAACTTAAGGCAAAAATATTTTAGAACATACTCAGAAAAATGTTAATCACAATTCCTATAAACCATTAAATTACTCTCTAATTATACAAATATTAGTAAAGGGATATGTGGGTGATCTACACTGAGAATGAAAAAAGCACAATATAAGTTCTGAGAAGTGTGATGCAAGTACTGCTTTAAAATAAAAGTACAAATATGAGTTTGAAGAAACCATATGAAGTAAAATGTAGATTTAATATTTAAACGGTTATAGAAATTCAGAAAATAATCACTGATATCTTAGAAAACAAAATACTTACATCATGCAAGTTATCAAGAAGTTTTGTAAGTTGGTAGAAACGCTGTGAGCTAGAAACAACTCCCTTTTGCCTCAAACCAATTGCCTTGATGAGCTCTCTAATGTAGCTTGATCTCATCTCTTCAAACTGATTTTGACTTCTTAGTCCTTCCAAAGGAACTGTAAGAATATAACTACAAGTAGCAGTTATGTTTAAAAAAGATGACAGTAGCAATTTACAGTAAAAAATTTCCGAGCTGTGTAAAAATTTCTTTTGATATGGAACTCTAGACATCTTAAATAGGGAAGAGTGTTATTCATAGTTTTAGGACACATAAACTTAGTTCTCTTGAAGCATATAAGAACAACTAGATAAACTAAAGAATATTTTAGCTTATCTATCTTAGAGCTATATCAGTGGATTATTCATTCAATTTAGCATTTGTTCAAAAGAGCATCTGTCATTCTATATTCCCATCTCAGGAATGCATTTAGTTTAAAATTATATGTATGCTGGGTCTTTTTAAAATGGGTATTAAGGAAGGCATGGATTGCAGGGATCACTGGGTGTTATATGCAAATCATGGAACACTACATCAAAAACTAATGATGTACTGTATGGTGATTAACATAACTAACTAACTAACTAACTAACTAAATAAATAAATAAATGGCCAGTTTGTACTCAAAACAAACAAACAAACAAAAAAATACCTGGATCTCTCTGTCAAGTTTGTCTTCATATAAATCTGAAGTATTTGTCATTGAGATTACTCATGTATAATTTATGTTTTTTGTTGTAATTTTAACATTGCTTCATTAAATTTCCTAATTCCTTCCTACTCATATGAGAGACAGCTATTGATATTTCAATACTTATATTCAACCACTTCATTATACTCTATTTTTACTAATTTCTTTTAATTTCCATTTTCGGTTCAAATAGTTTTCGTTGATTATCTTTTGGGGTTTTTTGGTATACAATACTGCATTTAAAATATCCTCATTTCTCCCTTCCCAATAGTTGTAGCTCTTGTTTCTGCTTCATGATTTAGTGCATGGTTTAGGATTTCCAGAACAATATTAAATAATAAAAATTGCAAATATTCCTTTTTGTTGCTTATTTTAATGGGAATGCCTCTTATTCTCATTTGATGTTAACTGGTAATTCAGATATTTACCTCTGTAATCTTTAATTCTGATAGCCAAATTATAAGCACAACTTCTTATTCTTACTGCTAGTTCTCTTATTTCCACTATATCGTCAATTTTACCTACAATTTTATCCTTAATATTTTAGGTCCTTCTGTTGTCACTTGTTTGAAATGCTCTGCTTGATTTCCTCAGCAAATTATCACCAGAACTCCCAATTTTCTTGTTTCCTTTTGCTTTGATTGCATTTATCTTACAAACCTTCAAACTCAAATGAAGCAGCTCCCTTTTCCTGCAGCTATATCTAGATTGCTGAAAGAAAAAAAATCACTTAATCTCTTAGATTTATATAATTCTACATTTATGATCTTGACCCTTAATAATATTTCTAAAAGAGTTGCACTTAGTTTAAGCAAAGTCAACTAGCCTTTGCCTAGCAAAGGGAGAGAAAAAAATCCTTTTTTAAGGATTTTTGTGGATTTTAAGGATTTTTTCATTTTAAGAAATGAAAATGATATATTTTATTTTTCTATGTAAAAAGCAAAGATCACCTAAAATTAAAATACTCAATATAAGCTACAAAACAGTTAAATAGTAAGAAGTTTAGCAATGTATATTATGAGTGTTAAGAAAGTCAATGTCTTTTACTGCAATAATTCCACTTCTAAAGATATATCTTTTTAAAAATATTTATTTTTTTATATTTATTTATTTATATTTATTTCGTATTTATCCTTGTTCCTCAATCAGAACTTGATTTCCACTCCTCTTGGAAAAAATAAGTCTACAGAAAATAAATCAAAGAAACTAAAATTTCTTTGGTTCTGAGTAAATTCTTTGGCTCTGAGTAAATTCTTTGGTTCTGAGTTTTCAAAGGCTCATATAATAAAATAAAAAAGACTTTCAAGGGCAATTTTGGCAATATATGATTTTTACTCATTTTAAACTTCACTGCTGTATATATGTCTGTATGTATATGCTCTATGTATGTATGGTCTCTTCTCTCTAATTACTTCACGTAGCAGCTATTTTAAACCTCTGTTATTCTTTTTTAAACTTCCCAACCCATTCTCACATTTCTCCCACTGTTAAACATGAATATAAAATTATTTAGGGGGGAAAAGAAACAGACTCTTTTTTTTTTTTAAAGATTTTATTTATTTGACAGAGAGAAACACAGCGAGAGAGGGAACACAAGCAGAGGGAGTGGTAGTGGGAGAAGCAGGCTTCCTGCAGAGCAGAGAGCCCGATGCAGGGCTCAATCCCAGGACCCTGGGATCTGACCTGGGCCGAAGGCAGACGCTTAACGACTGAGCCACCCAGGCGCCCCCAAGAAACAGACTCTTAACTACAGAGAACAAGCTAATGGTTACAAGGGAAGGAAGGGAGGTTTGTGGGGGATGGGTAAAATAGGTGATAGGGGTTAAGGAGTGTACTTGCGATGAGCACTGGGTGTTGTACGGAAGTGTTGATTCACTATACTGTTGACCTGAAACTAATGTTATGCGGTATGTTAGCTGGAATTAAAAAAAAAAAAAAACTTGAAAAATAGAATTATTTTTTCTTCTGGTTACTGAAGTACCATTTTGCATTAGGTTTTCAAGAACTGGAAACTAGTAACCCAAAGTCTTCACTCTAAGTATTTAGAACCAATACTTGAACCAATTATCCTCTTTGATAGAAAAACAGGCCTAATCCCAGCCTGCCTCACATCCTTTACTAACAAGAAGTTCTGGAGATATTATAATCTAATCATTAGACTCTCATCCTATGCTCCTGGGACATTTTGAAGTTTTTCCTCCTCTTTCCTACATTTTAGATCAATAATGAACTAGCTCTCCTAAATATTTCCATTGGCTTTAAGCTCCTTACCTTAATTCATTTTTTCCTTGATTATTATATCCAGTATTCTATGATTGGAGAATTTTCACTCAGATTCTTGTTGATTTCACAAATGAGTTTTAGGGTTTCTTGCAAATATCTTAGTGGCAATTGGGAGATGGTGAGTCATGGGCAGTTAGCTAGATGCTATTACATAAGAATACTTTTTAAAAAAAACAAAGATCTTTATTTTTTTGATTTAGCTAACTTAAAAATAGCATATATTCATTGGGAAATTTTTAGAAAACATAAAATGTACATAAAAAATTACAAGTCACCAGGTTCTATAATCTAGTATTTTGGGACATTCCCTAATATTATATTGAGAACATTTACTTATATCTTTCAAAATTCTTTAAAAATAAATGTTTTAATTTTCACATTTAATTTCACTTAACAAAATTGTAGGAGTACAATTTATCTAATTATCTTATCATTTGGTATTTGAAATATTTTACTAGTATAAACAATACTTATGATTATAATTTTTTCAATAATTTTTATTTTTTAAAAGATGTTATTTATTTGACAGAGACAGAGAGCAGCAGACAAAGAGAGAGGGAGAAGCAGACTCCCTACTAAGTAAGGAGCCCAAGATGGGGGCCCGATGGGGGGCTCAATCTCAGGACTCTGGGATCATGACCTGAGCCAAAGGCAGACACTTAACTGACTGAGATACCCAGGTGCCACTATTTTTTAATTTTTTTAAAAAGATATATCTTTAGAAGTGGAATTATTGCAGTGAAAGACATTGACTTTCTTAACACTTATAATATACATTGCTAAACTTCTTACTATTTAACTGTTTTGTAGCTAATATTGAGTATTTTAATTTTAGGTGATCTTTGCTTTTTACACAGAAAAATAAAATATCTCATTTTCATTTCTCAAATTATTAGTGAGGCTGAACAATTTTCTTATATTAGTGATTTTTAATTTTTTTCTATTTTGTGCTCATTTATAGGGGCATAGGCTATATTTCAAATATTTTTCTAAGCTTGTTTAATTTTTAATATTTTGTCACAGTTTTGCAACACGAGGGCAAAAGTAATGTCCAGGCAACCCAAATTTTCTCATGCTTCAGAGGCAAACACTTTCAACTTTTTCATCTTTTTAATTTTTCCTTCCACAGAATTAAATAGCAACATTGTAGTGTTGATTCTTGATTTTTTTATTTTTCACTTTTGATTTTCCAGTGTGGAAATTGAGGCTGTAGTTCTGTTTCCATCTTTCAGATCTACCATCACCTCCATACCAGTAGCGCACACACACATACACACACGCACATATGCATACACACACAACTTATTCTTCATATTCCTAATATAATTTTCATAATATTGGTTAGATCAATATTCAGTATTTATTATTTAGTTATGTAAAATGTTACCACAGTTGAGTCACTTTTTGTTTTACTGAGAGTAAATAATCATAGATGATTATTGATGGGTGTATGAAGTGGTATCTCACTTGGGTTTTGATTTGTATTTCCCCAATGATTAGTGATGTTGAGTATCTTTTTTTTTTTTTTTAAAGATTTTTTTTATTTATTTGACAGTGAGAAACACAGCGAGAGAGGGAACACAAGCAGAGGAAATGGTAGCGGGAGAAGCAGGCTTCCTGCCGACCAGGGAGCCCGATGCGGGGCTCGATCCCAGGACCCTGAGATCATGACCTGAGCCAAAGGCAGACGCTTAACGACTGAGCCACCCAGGCACCCCGTTGAGTATCTTTTCATGTGCTTAATGGCTACTTGTACACCTTCTTTGGAGAAATGTTTATTCAGGCCCTTGCCCATTTAAAAATGCTTTAATTGTCAAACTGTCAAACTGTAGTTCTTTATATATTCTAGATATATAGAATGTGTCTTTATCAGATACATGATTTTCCATTTTTTTCTCCCATACAGTGGATTGACTTTTTATTCTGCTAATCATGACCTTTGATGCACTAAAGTTTTAAATTTGGTGAAATCTATTTATCTTTCTTACTTTTATTGCCTGCGTTTTGTGTGTCATATCCAAGAAATCATTGCCAAATTCAACATCATGAAGATTTCCCTATGTTTTCTTTTAATAATTTTGTAGTTTAAGCTCTTAAATTTAAGCCTTTGATCTACTTTAAGTCAGTAAGAGTCCAACTTCATTTTCTTAATGAAGTTCTCCAAACACCTTTAAGGCTAATTATTTCCTTGATGATTTCTTCTATGTATTTTCCTGTTCTCTTTCTAGTGCTCCAACTGTTTGCATGTTGGGCCTCCTTGCTTCTGATTTTCTATATTTTTTTGGTTGTTGCTCTATTTTTGAGAGGTTTTTCTAGCTTTGTCTACCAATTCTTTTACTGACTTTTAAATTTTGCTTTCATATGTATATATATTCTGCTTTTCAATTTTCAATTTCCAAGAGCTTTGGCTTTTAATGTGTTATTCCTTTCTCACAGTATCCAGTACTTGTTTCTTGGGTGCAATATGTTCTCTTAACTTTCTAAAGAGGGATAGCTTTTTAATTTTTTTGAGGTTTTCATCTCCCTACACCATCTGTGTCTTATAAGTTTTTTTGTTTGTTTTCTTTCTGATTTGTCTTTGTCTTTGATGTGAAAGGACTCTCTCTTGTGCCTTATTTATATTCAGGAGTGGAAAACTACAAGGCTGATTCACAGTTCTGTTTCAATGGATAGTGCTTATTGACTGTGAGCTTTACTATAGGGCAATCTGGCTGAGATACTTCAAAGAGAAACATCTGCTATTAACATATTAGTTCTTTTTTTTTTTTCTGGCAAAAGAGATTCTATAGAGAAGAACTTTGCACTTTCCTGCCTTAGAAGATATAAACCTGGATGACAATGTTCTGGGAGATGGGGGTAAAGGGTGTATGCTGGAAGATGGTATCTCAACATTTGATATATACTTAATCTATTGTCATTATAGGATCTCTCGCCCTTAACAGTGCCTACCAGCTGCCCTCTGTTATATCCTCTTTAGGAACTAAACGTAGTTCCTAAACTAAACGTTTTCTGCCTGACAGTTTCATGGTTGGGGGATTTTTGCATATGGACTTTAAAAAGAACTTTGTGTTTTTAACACTACCTTCACTCCCATCTCAAAAAATCACTGCTGTTGCCAAATGAGAAACATGCCAGAGATTTGGTGTTGCAGATCAAGGTACTATTTGTTTATTTATTTATTTATTTATTAATGAAAGTTGCAGTCTAACTTTTTTTTTTTAATTTTATTTATTTATTTGACAGAGAGGAGAGAGATCACAAGTAGGCAGAGAGACAGGCACAGAGAGAGGGGGAAGCAGGCTCCTTGCTGAGCAGAGAGCCCAATGCAGGGCTCTATCCCAGGACCCTAAGATCATGACCTGAGCTGAAGGCAGAGGCTTAACCTACTGAGCAGCCCAGGTGCCCCGGTACTTTTTGTTTGTTTGTTTCCTTTCCTCTGCCTTAAAATCCAACTTTTTCAGATATGCTAACTTAGGTCTGCTTGCTGGCTTGCAGAATTTTATTATTATTGATTCCTCTCATTCTTTTTTATTTCTTTAAAACATGCCTTTAGTAATATTATACTATAGTTTTAACGGGAACAATGGTGTGTTCAACTTGCTATATTTTCCTGAAGATCTTTATTTTAATTTTTAATGGCAAATTGGAGGTTTAAATACTTATGTATCAAATCATTGAACTTTTCCTTTGCCAACTTTCCAATTGCATTAATTTTTTAGAAAGATTTTATTTATTTATTTGACACACAGAGAGATGACAAGTAGACTGAGAGGCAGGCAGAGAGGGAAGCAGGCTCCCCCCTGAGCAGAGAGCCAGATGCGGGGCTCCATCCCAGGACCCTGAGATCATGACCTGAGCCAAAGACAGAGGCTTAACCCACTGAGCCACTCAGGTGTCCCAAACTGCATTTATTTTTAAACCCTTATTTGAAATCTCAAAATCAAGTATATTCCTTTTAGTGCATTTTTGACATTTTAAGTTTGTATATTTAACTGAATTATCTGGTATTAATTTTAAGATATAATTTGAGCTAAATATCCAAACTAATCTTAAACATTGAGAAAATAAAATTATTTCTCTGTGACAAAAATATCCAAACTTTTACCCAAATATAAAACTTATTTTTCCAAACAATATTAATTTGCTCCATACTCATTGATTCATGATGTTTCCACTACAGCATATTAGGTTCTAATATATACTAGTCCGACTTGACTAATACCAGTGTATCTATTCTTCTCTCACATTGTATTAATTAGGTAGAATTCTAATTTCCTTCTTCACCTCAAAATTTTTGTAATACTTATCTACTTACTTTTTAAGACTTAAAGATGAATTCCCAAAAGCTTTGCCAAGTCTCTCCTCAAAAATCTCATTAAGATTTTTATTAGAATGTAGAAATCATAAGTACTATTCACCAAATATTGCTGTTTTTCCCTTTTCTTGAAGCTGCAGGTGGCCAAGAATCTTGTTTTTTAGGGTATGTAACTGGAAATTATACATATGTCACTTCCTTCCCTTACCATTTTCTTCTTTGCCAATGGTCTAGTGATTGGAGAAGTGGATGTCAAGAAATAGCCTCCATGTGCCTTGGCACCTGAGTGATGGTAATGAGCAAAGCCTCCCTGTTGATCTGCATTGAACACATAGTGGGAAAAATATATACTTAAATATTTTTTTGTTAAGCTACTGAGATTTTAGGGTTTTCTGGCCCTTCAGCATAATGTAGCCTATCTATAAATATAGAATTATGTTAATAATAACAACTAATTTGGGAAATCTAGGATTATGTATAACCCAACTGCTATAGGACTCATTACTGCTAAGAAAAGGAGTTAACTGCTGTAATATTGAATTTATTCTAGTTGACTCTCTTGGCTAGTTCCCTATCACTACTTTAGTCCACTTTATGCTCCTTGATCAAATTAGGCTTGAGGGTATCTGCTCCAAATAGTATTCCCAAAGTAGGGAGATAGGGTTATAGATCCTTAGATCCTGTATTGGTCCCTGTTTTTACATAGATCTCATGAGGAAAACTTCTTTTTTAAGGATTTAGATTTTTTTTGTCTTTTTTTCCTGATGTGTACCCCACCTCTCCACTATCTGAGATTTGTGCTACTGGAAAGAATACCTGAAAAGATACTACTGAGAAAGACCCTTGGCTCACCTTAGCTCTCTAAGGCTCTCTTTCAAATCACTGAGTAAAAGCAGGATCAATTCAGATATTCAAAGGCTGAGCCTATCTGTGCATGGAAAGGGAATAGAAAAAGGTGAAAAGTAAAAGCTGTTTTTAAAAATTTTCCCACCCACACCCTCAGGGATCCACTGAGGCAGAGGTGTGTGTATGAGAAAGAGTGAGTGTATATTTGTCCATCCTTCTGGTGACCAGTGCTATGTTTCATAATGTTTCTTCTGGGTGTAGAGCTACAGTAAATTTCCTGGCCCTCCTACAGTTAAATATGGGTTATGAAATGTGGGTAGAAGTGATATATGATACTTCTAGGCCCCACTTCTAGATCTTTTCTCACTCACTGCTTTCTAGTTAGATCCAAAGGAGGACTCTAAGCTGCCATGAAAGGACCATGGGATTTCTTTCTATCCTTATAGAATTTTTTGACTTGATTATTTGTTTTTTGGGTGTTGAGTTTGAGACGTTCTTTATAGATCTTGTGCACTGTGAATATGAGTGACAAATAAACTGCTATTGTGTCATACTACTTTGTATAGTATATACTATATACTATACTCTGTACATACTACTTTGTAGGTTATTTGTTATAACTGCCTATTTTGATATAAAAAAGAATAGTTCCAAACAAAATTGTGTATTTTATTACTAAATAAGTCTCTTGTGGAATGGGGGTGGAAGGAAGATAATTTGTGTTTATGCAGTATTAACTAGTTCATAATACCTAATTAGGTGAATATGAAAAAGTGATTTAAGCACATTTTATCTGACAAAAAATAGAATTGCCCACTTGGTGAGCTATTTTAATATTATATAAAACCTGAGAAATATAAAGTAATTTTATTAATGCCTATGACAGTGTATTAGGTGTTTCTCCTTTGCAGCCACAATCTAAGATTCATACCTCATGTATAACCATATGATCATTTTGTCATCTGAGACTTTTCCATGAATTAAAAATTAAGAAAGTAAACATCTTATAAAAGTTGCTGTACTCACTTGTATTAAGAAGTAGCAATACTTTCATACACAGGAACTCTTCTTGACTAACTTGAAGTTTGACAAACTCCTGTGGGATTTGCCACATGGTGAGGCATAATGAATAAAATGATGATTCCTTCATCCTCTGTCTTGTTTCACACAAAACATACAAAAGAAAAGGCAACAGGAAAAAAGAAACACATACACAGGTCTTAGTCAGTCTATGTAATTTATCAGAGAAAGTGAGATTTGGTAATTTACATATTATGGAAAATGTCTTTTTGTAAACAAACTCAATATTTTGAATTTTAAACAAAATAAACTTTTTAAAATACTGAATTTTTGAGGTTAAGAAATTTTAAAGTTAAGAAATCACATTTAACACACAGTGACAAAGATGAATGTTTCTCACTTTTATTATTACATTTAAAAACTTAAGGAGTTGAGAATGTGAAGCTGAGGAACACTCAGGAAATCATGTATTTACTGATGATTTTTTTTCTGTTAAAAAAATATATATAAAGTTTTGCGTGTAATCCAATCAGAAAATGGATTCAGTTCCCAGAAACTGAAGAATGTAGAATAGTTCTGTGTATTCAGTTCAGTGTAAAAGAGTTATATCATGAACTATTCTAGGAGAAATATATGGTAACAAAAAAGAACATTACAAAAGATTAAATAACTGACAAGGCCAAACACTAATTCTGAAGGTTGAAGAAAATTTTTTAAAAGTATTTTCTCAACCATGAGCTGTTCTGTAATATCCACATTAGTCACGTGCTGCTAACACAAATGATGAAAAGAAAACTAGATTTTGACTCAGAAGAGCTAAAATTAATCCTGTCACTCAGATTCTCTGGCAGGATATGCAATTCCTCTGAGCCTGTTTCCTGAACTTTAAAATGAAAGACACTGATTCCTTACCTATTTCGAGGGATTATAGGGCAAAATGGAATAAAATATATGAAAATTATGTTAACTATAAAGACAAAAGTAGCTTAATATGTCATATAATTCTGAGTCAGCATTCATCATTAGAATGGTATAAATATTTCCATGAAAAGATTCTTATCAGTTTAAGGTTATATGTAGAAAATTAATTATAGTAATTTAAATATAGCTAAGAAAATTGAAATATTTATCTTTCAATTTTTAAAATAACTGACCAGTCTGATTCTTCCTCCAGGAGGAGAGAGAATATCTTTACTTTCTGAAGGTAAGTCAATACTTTCAAGCAAAAAATACTTCTAATTTATATCATTATTTTCTTTAGTACCAAGGTATAAAATTTTAATTTGGTAAACTAAAATTTTCATTTTATCTTTAAGTATATTTATTTTTTTAAAGGTTTTATTTATTTATTTGACAGAGAGAGAGAGAGATCACAAGTGGGCAGAGAGGCAGGCAGACAGAGAGGAGGAAGCAGGCTCCCCTCTGAGAAGAGAGCAGGATGAGGCTGGATCCCAGGTCCCTGAGATCATGACCTGAGCTGAAGGCAGAGACTTTAACTCACTCAGCCACTCAGGTGCCCCTCTTTAAGTATATTTCTTGATATACTTTTGAAGTTTAAAAAAATGGATTTGAGAAGACTACTATAAAATCTCCAAATATCAAATTACTGTTATAGTGATACAATTTTATTAATTTTTTTATGTCAAGCTATATCCTGAGATAATTCAGATAAACATTTCAGGAAAATTCTATTATTATTATATTATACTATTATACACTAAATGTGTAATCATCTACTGAAATGTCATTTTCAAGATTATCCTACATACACACTTATGTGATAATATGAACAAAAATCAAGTTACTACTTACTCATTTAGTATTAGATCAGGTGCAAAATATAGCATCTGTCCACTGACGTGTTTATAAGATCTCCATCCTAGTCCAAACACCATTAAGCTCATCCAAGAATATTGGATGAGAGTTATCTGGTCATCAATATGTAAATTTCGAAATCCTACAAAACAAATTAAAAATAATAAAATGATCCCCAAATTCACTTGTTAAAATGTTGAAAATACATAGAAATTTGAAAATAGATATAAGTAGGGTAATATATTAAATTTCAATGTATTTTATTATATACTATAAATGAATAAATATTAATATATAATAGAGCCTGAGAAATTAAAAAGGAACGACTCTGAAATCATTAAAATCGGTCACTGTGATTTAGTATTTCTGGTAATTCACTAATTGACAATCATCCATAAGTCACACAGACAACATTCATTTACTGAGAATCACTTCTGTGCTAGGCACTGTGTTAAAATGGTTAAGATGGTGAAAGACTAAACCCTTGCCTTTAAAAGAAACTCACAAGTCATCAGGAAAGACAAGCACATAAGTACTTGTACATAAGTACAGTGTACATAAGTACAGTGATACAGATTAACAGGGAATACACCAGGAATTGGGAAGCAGGTCAGGAAAAACTCTCAAGGACTAACCCATCCTCTACTCCCTCCCCTCTAAAATCCTCAGTTTGTTTCCTGGAGTCCTCAGTTTCTCATGGTTCATCTCCCCCTCCGATTTCCTCCCCTTCATTTTTCCCTTCCTTCTCCTAAGGTCCTCCATGCTAGTCCTTGTATTCCACATATAAATGAAACCATATGATAATTGACTTTCTCTACTTGACTTATTTCATTTAGCATAATCTCCTCCAGTTTTATTGATGTTGATGCAAAAGTTGGATATTCATCTTTTCTGATGGCTGAGTAATATTCCATTGTATATATGGACCATATGGACCATATCTTCTTTATCCATTCATCTGTTGAAGGGCATCTTGGCTCTTTCTACTTTTTGGCTATTGTGGACATTGCTGTTATGAACACTGAGGTGCATGTGGCCCTTCTTTTCACTACATCTGTATCTTTAGGGTGAATATGCAGTCGTGCAATTGCTGGGTCATAAGGTAGCTCTATTTTTAACTCTAAGGAACAACTTGCATTCCCACCAACTTTGTAAGAAGGTCCTCCTTTCCCCACATGCTGTTCAACATTTACTGTTTCTTGCCATGTCAATTTTTGCCATTCTAACTGGTATAAGGTGTTATCTCAGTGTGGTTTTGATTTGAATTTCCCTGATAGCTGATGATGACGAACATTTTTTCATGTGTCTGTTAGCCATTTGTATGTCTTCTTTGGAGAAGTGTCTGTTCATGTCTTCTGCCCATTTTTTGATTTGATTATTTGTTTTTTGGGTGTTGAGTTTGAGACATTCTTTATAGATCTTGGATATCAGACCTTTGTCTGTAGTGTCATTTGCGAATATCTTCTCCCATTCTGTGGGTTCCCTCTTTGTTTTGTTGACTGTTTCCTTTGCTGTGCAGAAGCTCTTTATCTTGATGAAGTCCCAAAAGTTCATTTTTGCTTTTGTTTCCCTTGCCTTTAGAAACTTTTCTTGAAGGAAGTTGTTGTGGTCGATGTCAAAAAGTTACTGCCTATGTTCTCCTCTAGCATTTTTTTTTTTTAAAGATTTTATTTATTTGACAGAGAGAAACACAGCGAGAGAGGGAACACAAGCAGAGGGACTGGTAGCGGGAGAAGCAGGCTTCCTGCAGAGCAGAGAGCCCGATGCGGGGCTCGATCCCAGGCCCCTGGGATCTGACCTGGGCCGAAGGCAGACGCTCAACGACTGCGCCACCCAGGCGCCCCTCCTCTAGCATTTTGATGGATTCCTGTCTCACATTGAGGTCTTTCATCCATTTAGAGTTTATCTTTCTGTATGGTATAAGAGATAGATCTAGTTTCATTCTTCTGTATATAGCTGTCCAATCTTCCCAGCACCAATTATTGAAGAGACTTTTTTCCATTGGATATTTTTTCCTGCTTTGTCAAAGATTAGTTGACCATAAAATTGAGGATCCATATCTGGGTTCTCTATTCTGTGATAATGGATAACCACATAAAGACAGTTTTACAGAACCTATTATTAGAATGAACTCCTTTCCTGAGGAAAATAAAAACATGAATTGACCTTAATTAATTTTAATGTCACACTGTCTTGCAGCAGTAAAAGAAAAAAGGTTTGAATTGTCCCATTTTCCCATTCTATTCCACTGTAGGGACTTGATAACTATAGAAATATTTATTCATAATCTAGAACCCCAAATTGAGTAACTGTGAGCCTTTTATTTAATGTCTTGGATCCTCAACCTCTACACCTGTAAAATGATGATCTCTCCCTTTTATTTAGCACTGTCATTTAAAAAACATACATAATATGGCATAAGCTATAAGTCACTTAAGGGGCACTTCGGTGGCTCAGTGGGTTAAGCCTCTGCCTTCGGCTCAGGTCATGATCTCAGGGTCCTGGGATTGAGCCCCACATCAGGCTCTCTGTTCAGCAGGGAGCCTGCTTCCCCCTCTCTCTCTGCCTGCCTCTCTGCCTGCTTGTGATCTCTCTGTCAAATAAATAAAATCTTTAAAAAAAAATCACTTTAAAAAAACCTGCCAAAGAGATTATGCCTGAGCAGAGTATAATCAGATTGTTAAGGAATCTTAAGTCTTTGGGATGTAAAAATAATCTGATTTTATTTTATAAAAATCACTGCTTTCAATTGTGTTTTATTTTTATTTAATGTCCCTTAATTATGTCTTAGGTAGATTCCATAGTTTTATGGCAACTTTTGTTTTTTGAAACTTGATCCAGTCTCATTTTATTTTTTTTAATGAGAGTTACTACTTTTTCTTTTTATCCAATTCACTTTCCAGAACTTCTTTTATTTATTTATTCACTTACTTATTTGTAATTTATTTATTTATATCATATTCAATTAGCCAGCATATAGTACCTCATTAGTTTTTGATGTAGTGTTCAATGATTCATTAGTTGCATATAACACTCAGGTGTTTTAGAAGTTTAGAATCTGTGTGTGTGTTTGCGTGTGTGTGTGAATCCTCTGGTCTTTCATACCTTCACAACCTCTTTTTCGCACTTCTTGGTGTTGGTGGCAGAGGGATAATGGTAGGGAGAGGTCAAATGCACTGACTCAAATGGTCAAAATCTTCTCTCCACCTCTTTTCAATTCTCATTTTGCCTGTTTTGCAGAAGATCACAGCCCAGTACTGATGTATTTAAAGGAGGGAGAAGGAAAGAGATAAATCTAGATATGGAGGCTCTGGTCAGATACATCTATTAAGGAGCAATAATATGACATAATCTTATTTGTGTTTTGGAGGGATTCTTGTAGCCATGTAGAGGGTGGATTCAAGGGAGTTAAGTCTGGAGTTACAGAAAAAGTTGGGAGCTACTGACAAAGGCCAAGTGAGGAATAATAAAAGTCAGAAATAAGCCAGGTAGGCATACAGAGGAGGGAGTACATCAGAAAAATATTTAAAGGGTAAAATCAAAGAGGTTTGGCAACTGATTGCATGTAGGTAGGAGGAAGAAGGAGCCTAATAGATGTTTCAGTATTTTGCAGAAATGGTAGATGATAACAGCATAACTGAGTCAAAAGAGAGGAGGAAAAATAAACTAGGGACAAACTTGTAAGTTTTGACATGTTGGAGGGACTTTTGGAATGTCTAGACAGCAGTTGGACAAATGAATTAGAAATGTGGAGAGATATATGAATATATATAAATTTATATAAGTATAAATTTGGAAATTATTTGTATCTGAATATAGCTAAAACAATGATAGTAGATGAAATCTTTTATTAAAGCAACAAAAAAATCAAGTGGGAACATCAACTATTTTCCACAAAGCTATTTTAATAACATCTGTTCCACTTAAGAATTCATATACATATTTTATTTTCCCAAATATGTTTTTCATATATACACTGGTGTGTGTGTGCATGTATATATACAAATATATATAGTATGTATATATACAAATATTTATATATATATATAAAATGACAAGCCCATAGACAGGTTCAATTAGTCAGATATATTAAAACATTAATAAATTGTTCACTACCATCGTTAAGAACATATTTTTATTCCTTATTCTTTTCTTAGTCAATTTCATAACTTTCTAAAGAAAGCATTTCACATTACTTAAATATTTGACCTACTGTATTTTTTTCACTCCAGGCCTTTGTTTCATATTAATCTCTAATTTGAAAATTTTTACATCATAATATAACAGTTAATTCACTTTCTTTTTTTTTTTTAAGATTTTATTTATTTGACAGAGAGAAACACAGCGAGAGAGGGAACACAAGCAGAGAGAATGGTAGTGCGAGAAGCAGGCTCCCTGCTGAGCAGAGAGCCAGATGAGGGGCTCCATCCCAGGACCCTGGGATCATGACCTGAGCTGAAGGCAGACGCTTAAGGACTGAGCCACCCAGGTGCCCCTCACTCATTCTTTTTTTAAAAACAGATTCCACTTACATTTACATGTTTATGTCTATTTTACTCTACCCTTTATGGGGGGTGTTTTACTTGTTTTTCTTTTTGCATTCCTAAAAATGTCCATAAAAATGAACATTTTTAGTAGATTATAGTATAAAAGGCAAACTTTTGCTAAAACAACTTAAAACTTCTGAAATTACCAATATTTATAGCAGAAAGTATATTTTTCATTTAACAGGATGAAAAGCAACTCAGAAAATAGCTTTTTAAAATAGTCACCTTTTAGAGGGCTTATGTGTGATAAATGTACACTGTTAAATTGACTTGAACATGCCTGGTACAAAAGTGTTATTTTTTTTTCCCCATTAACTGTAATATCATTCATTACTTTATACTGAAACAAAGACAGGAACACTGAGATCAAATTCCCACTGATGATAACAATCAGGTAAAGTCAGTACATTTGCAATGATAATCAAAATGAAAAACTTCACATAGAAGGTGATGGATGATCCTTAATTATGTTTAACAAGTAGTAAAGAAAAATATCCTTTCAAGTGACTTGACCTGATAATTTCTGATAAAAGCCCTGTTATAAGCTATTCAATCCTTAATACTTAATAAAAAATATATGGTAACACATGGCATGTATAACCTTCTAAGTTCTCCTGTGTTACTCCAGAGTTTTGGTGAAATATATAGGTTGTGTCATTTACTGAAATGTTTAATTTACAACAAAGGTGGAGCATTAAATACCTCAGCACCTTCTGACACAAAGTATGAGTGAAGTTTGAGGAGCACAAAAAAGCTACAGCACAATCACTGACACAATCACCAACATATGTATGATATTTTTTATGAATAAGGACTTGATGGCTAATGATTTAAGATAGCACAGTTCTTTTGTATCAACTCAGTAATTTAAATTTCTATAAATACTTTTTAAGCATCCCTTCTGGAAGAAGCTTTCTGGTTGCAACTAGGCATAAAGACTAGAAAAATGTTTCTGCCTTTAATACTTGCAGTCTGGTGAAATAGAAAATGAGAACATAATTTTAACTCATAGTGATAGTATGGTTGACAAAGGCAAAAGTGGTATGGTAGAGCAAAGGGGCCTTTGACTAAGTGTGAGAAAGCCAGGGAACTAGTCCTCAGGGAAAGTGACAGGTAATTAGAATTCTGAAGGCTAGTTAGGAACCAGCCAGGGGCAAAAGCAGAAGGGAAGGATCTTCAGGTAGGGAAACAAAATGGGCAAAAGAAGGCAGGATACTGAACAAAGAGCATTGGGAGAATTGAAACTTAGAATTGCTTGAAGAGGAAGAATGAGAGATAACATTGTAAATTCAGGAGTCAAATCACAAAAGAATCTTGGATGTTAAGGTTAAAAAGTTTGGACTTCGTTATGAAAAGGAAAAGAACTAATATACTTGGTTATAATTGTTTTTAGAAAGATGATTGTGGTGGCAGAAGAGGCTTGCTTGGTGGTAGGGTGAAAGTGGTAATAGGGTTAGTCAAAAAAACTACAGCTGAAATCAGGGCAAAAAGGACAAGGACCTCAACTAATCAGAGTAATGGCAGTGGAAGTAGCGTATATAAAGACTCATATATTTAATAAGTAGAGTTGACAGGATTTTATAATTAATTGGGCAGGAGGTGAAGGAGAAAAGTGAGCCCAGTATGATATCCATGATTCTATCAGAGGCACCTTTTCAAGATAAAGAAAAAGGTTTTAGGTTTTTGGAGTAGAAGGTCACATTGACCTGGAAATTCATCCAGGTGGAAATACATAATAAATAATTGAAATACATGGTTCAATAGTTCATTAGCAGGGCTGGGTTGATACTATGTATTTAAGAATCACCAGAATATAGTGGTAGTTGAAGACAAGGCTATGAAAGGGCTCATCTAGTCTGTGTAGAATTAGAAACTACTGGAGTACATGGAATTTATGATGTGAATGGAAAAACAAACCCACAAAGGAAACAAAATGTGTAAATTGAGAGAAACATATCTACCTGAAGGGAAATGATAAATGCCAAAGTAAGAGTATCAGCAACAAATGGTACTTTGTCAGTGGCCCCAACGGCATGCAAAACATGTTAAGGGTTGAAAGTATTCATTAGATTTGATAAAAGAAAATTTGTTGACATAGCAATAGTAATTTCAGTGGAATAGGATGCTAGAAAAAAATCATTTTTAAAAGGCTTCATAACTGTATTATCAAAACTTGACTTTATCCATAGGCTAGTTTCATTTCTTTCCCTTCGCGTTTTTTGGGAAGTAATTTGATTTATTCATTTTATTTAGGATGAATGAAAAATATCCTTTGTCACATATGCAATGGCTGTCCCTGACTCAAAAGGTATTTTGGCATGCTTCAAGGGCAAAGAACAAGGCAAAGGACTGTCCCAGTCTTCTGATACTGTTGACTGCAAGTAGTCTGGCTGAGATGAAAAATTAAGATATTTCAAAAATGTAATGTTTAAAAATGTTAAAGCATTGACTCTCATAGATTTTTTTCACAAAATAAAAAGAAGAATCAGGAGAAAATGTCAATATTTCCCTCAAGCCTCTCAGTCATGTAAATTTTGCTATAATATACTGATATAAAGGGCAAGTAATATTTCAGAGTGAAATTGCATTGGAAATAAGTACTTATTAATTTAATTCCCAAAGCCTATCCTGACTTTCAGGATCCTCCTTGATCAACCTATAACTTATGCCTCTAAGTTTCCTTCAATTACTCTCCCAACATAAATTTATTATCAGTGATTTCTTAATACTTGGGTGATGAAAGCCCCAGGATGCCAATACTCACTGTAATAGTGTTTGAGAAACACTATATACATACACACGCACACACACACACAAACACACACACACCATATATTCTTTATCCATTCATCTACCAATGGACACTTGGGTTCCTTCCATAATTGGGCTATTGTAAATAATGCTGTAATAAACACAGAAGTGTATATATCCTTTTGAAATTGTGTTTTGTATTCTTTGGGTAAATACCCACAAGTGCCATTACTGGATCATATGATAGTTCTATTTTTAACTTTTTGAGGAAACCCAACATGATTTTCCACAGTCATTGCACCAATTTACATTCCCATCAATGATGTGTGAGGATTCCTTTTTCTCCATATTTTTGCCAACACTTGTTATTTATCATCTTTCTGATTCTAGCCATTCTGACAGATGTACAGTGATATCTCATTGTGGTTTTGGTTTGTATTTCCCCGATGATGACTGATGTTGAGCATCTTTTCATGTGTCTGTTAGCATCTGGATATCTTCTTTGAAAGAAATGTCTGTTTATGTCTTCTGCCCATTGTTAAATCGGGCTATTTGGCTTTGTTTGTTTGTTTGTTTTTGGTGCTGAGTTGCATAAGTTCTTTATATATTTTGAATACTAACACTTTATTAGATATGTCATTTGGAAATAGCTTCTCCCATTCAGTAGGTTGTCTTTTAGTTTTGTTGGTTATTCCTCTGTTGTGCAGAAGCTTTTTATTTTGATGTACTCCCAAGAATTTATTTGTGCTTTTGTTTCCCATGCCTCAGGAAACATACCTAGAAGGATGTCTTTATGGTTGATATCCGAGAAATCACTGACTTAGCTCTCTTCTAAGATTTTTATGGTTTCAGGTCTCACATTCGGATGCTAATCCATTTGGGGTTTATTTTTGTGTATGATGTTAGGAAGTGGTCCAATTTCATTCTTTTGCACGTTGCTGTCCAGTTTTCTTAACACTGTTGAAGAGACTGTCTTTTTCCAATTACATATTCTTTCCTCCTTTGTTGAAGGTTAATTGACCATATAGTTGTGGGTTTACTTCTGGGGTTTCTATTCTGTTCCTTTGATCTATATGTATGATTCCATGGCAGTACCATACTACTTAGATTGTTTAGATTGCTACAACTTTGTACTATTTCTTGAAGTATGGGACTGTGAAACCTTCAGCTTTGTTCTTTTTTCTCAAGATTTCTTTGGCTCTTTGGGTTCATCTGTGGTTCCATAAAAATTTTAGGACTGTTTATTCTAGTTCTGTGGAAAATGCTGTTGGTATTTTAACAGGGAAGGCATTAAATTTGTAGGTTGCTTTGGGTAATTTGGACATTTTGACAATATTTACTCATCCAATCCATGAGCATGGAATATCTTTCCATTTGTTTCTGCTGTCTTCAATTTCCTTCACTGATATTTTTTAATTTTCAGAGTATAGGTATTTCACCTTCCTTGGTTATGTTTATTCATAGATATTTTATTCTTTTTAGTACCATTGTAAATAGGGATATTTTCTTAATTTCTCTTTCTGCTATTTCATTATTGATGTATAGAAATGCAACAAATTCCTCTATATCAAAGTAATGCTGGTCTTGTAGAATGAATTTGGAAATTTTTCTTCCCTTTTAAATTTTGGCATAATTTGAAAACAAAAAGGTATTAACTCTTTTTAAAATTCTAGGTAGTATTTACCTGTGAAGCCAACTTGTCCTGAACTTTTGATTGTTGAGAGTTTTTCTGATTACTGATTCAACTTCCTTACTAGTAACTGGTCTGTTCAAATTTTCTATTTCTTCCTGATTCAGTTTTGTAAAGTTATATGTTTCTAGGAGTTTATTCATTTCTTCTAGGTTATCTAATATGCTAGTATGTAAGTTTTCATAATATTCTTTTATAGTCCTTTCATTCCTGTGATATTGGTTGTTATTTCTCCTCTTTCATTTCTGATCTTATTTATTTGAGTCCTCTTTTTTCTTGGTAAATATGGCTGAAGATTATCAACTTTGCTTATTTTCAAAAGAACAAACTCCTGGTATCATTGATCTTTTGTATTATTTTTTAGTCTCTGTTTCATTTATTTCTGCCATAATGTTTATTATTTTCTTCCTTTTACTAGCTTTTAGCTTTGTTCTTTTGTTATCTCTTTTAGATGCAAGGTGTGAGATTTTTCTTGTTTCTTCAAGTAGGTCTGTATTGCTATAAACTTCCCTCTTAGAAATGTTTTGGCTGTGTCCAAAAGAGTTTGCACAATTTACTTTACTCCATGTTTAGGGAGATATATTGAGAGAGAGCATAACCAGGGGGAAATGGCAGGCAGAGGAAGAAGGAGAAGCCGGTTCTCCACTGAGTAGTGAGCCTGACATGGGATCCTGGGATCATGACCTGAGCTGAAGGCAGACATTCAACTAACTGAGCCACAGAGGCACTCCTTCTTCATGTTTGTTTTTAATTTCCTCTTTGATTTCTTGGTTGATCCACTCATTTTTTTAGCATCATGTTGTTTAGTTTCCATGTACTTGTGTGCACTCTGTGTTCTTTCCAGATAATTTCTCATAGTTGATTTCTCGCTTCATACTGTTGTGTTGGGAAGATTCATGATATTATATTTCGATCTTCTTGAATACTGAGAATTTTTTTTAAAGATTTTATTTATTTATTTGACAGAGACAGAGATCACAAGTAGGCAGAGAGGGAAGCAGGCTCCTTGCTGAGCAGAGAGCCCGATGCAGGGCTCGATCCCAGGACTCTGAGATCATGACCTGAGCTGAAGGCAGAGGCTTTAACCCACTGAGCCACCCAGTTGCCCCGAATACTGAGAATTGTACTGTGGCCTGATGTGATTTATCACAGAAAATGTCAAATATACACTTGAAAGAATGAGTATTCTGCTGTTTTGGGATGAAATATTATGTATATATTTGTCAGGTCCATCTGGACTAATGGGTTACTCAAAGCCATTGTTTCTTTGTTGATCGTCTGTCTGGATGACTGATCCATTGATGTAAATAGGGTGTTAAAGTCATTATTATTATTGTATTACTGTCAGTCTCCCCTTTTATGTCTTTTAAAATTTATTTACTACCCTAGTTTTTTGTTTGTTTCCATTTTCATGGTAAATGTTTTTTAATTCCTTAACTTTCAGTCTGCATGTATCTTTATGTCTGAAGTACCTCTTGGAGATAGCATACGGATAGATCTTTTTTAATCCATTCTAAGTCTTTTGATTAAAGTATTTAGTGTATTTGTATTTAAAGTAATTATCGATAAGTTGTTTTTGTTCTTCTCTGCTCCTTTCTTCTCTTGCCCCCTTCCTTATGCTTTGATGGCTTTCTTTAATGTAATGCTTGGGTTCTTTTCTCTTTTTTTGTATGTGTATCTATTACAGGTTTTTAATATGTGGTTACCATAGGTTTTACATATAACATCTTATGTGTATTGTAGTCTCTATTTACTTGATGGTGACTTAAGTTTGAACACATTCATGTACTACATTTTTACTCCCTTCCTCATTTTCTGTATACCATGTCATATTTTACATCCTTTTATTCTGTGAATCCCTAGACTAATTCTTGTAGCTATAATTGATTTTATTGCTTTTGTGCTTTAACTTCCATACTGGTCAATTTATTATTTCTTCAAATAAGACTTCTTTCCCCTTCTTTCTGTTTTCCCCTTCTAGATTCCCCATAATAGGAATATTACTACACTTAATGATGTCACTGAGTTCCCTTAACCATTTTTTATTTTTTTATTAGTCTTTTTTCTTGTTGTAGTTCCACTTGTTTTCCATTAATCTGTCTTCCAGATGCTGATTTGTTGTTCTACACCGCCTAATGTGCTGTTAACTCTCTCTAGTGTATTTTTTGTTTTGGTTATTGAATTTTTCATCTCTGACTGGTTCATTTTATTTTCTATCTCTTTATTGTAGGTCTCACTGAGATCCTCCACTCTTATTTCAGGTCCACTGAATACCTTTATGATATTACCGAATTCTTTATCAGGCATAATACTTATTTCCACTTCATTTAGTTCTTTTGCTTTGATTTTGTCCAGTTCTTTCATTTAGGATATATTCATCTGCCTCATTTTGTCTAACTCTGTTTATAGGTACTAGGATGGTCAGATATATCTCTTGGCATTAAAAGTAGTGGTCTTGTGATGAAGAGGTCTTGTGGTGCCTGGTTGTCAGTGTCCCCTGTTCACCAGAACCATGTGCTCCAGGGATGTCTCCTGGATATGGGCTAGCTAAACACTACTACTACTGTTGTGGCTGAGCCACTAGCTGACAGAGCTTTCAGTTCAGGAAGTTGCAATGACTGGCTTTAACTGCTTTGGTTTCATAGGACAGAGTTTGGCGCCTGTGCTTTTGTGGGATATGTCTGAGATAACCATGGGCTTATTGGTGGGCAATGTCAGCAGTCAGGCTAGCTGTCTACACTCGGTGTGCTACAGTTATGTGCACACCAATTGTCAGAGTACTCTCCATATGTGGTCCCCTGAGTTGCTTTTCTTGGTGGTTGGTGCTATCAGTCAGACCACATTTTTCCACCCAGTGTGTGTCACAGCTATAGGTTGTGTGGCTAGCTAAAATGCTGAGATGCTGGAACTGCCCATGTGCTGGTGTGTGGGGTTATTTCCCACTATCTGTAGGTCAGGAGACACTTTGGAGTGGCATCAGTCCCTGTTGGGGCTGCTTGCACAGCGTGTCAGGGCAGGAGCTCCTTTTGAGGAATGCTTGCCAAGGTAGGCAAGATGGATGAGGTGAGTCTGCAGTGGAACATGATTTGGGGCACATGGTGCTAACAAAATAGATGGTGCTCCTGCTGGTATCCACAGGGCCTAGCAATATAGGCTGGAGGAGGGTAAGAGAGATGGTATCTGCCAGCTCTTTTGTTCCTGAAGAAATCTCCTGTAGATCTATGTACCTCTAGCCCAGGTTCTAAGATTAGTAAATTACTCTTCACATATAGCCCAGGCACTATTCAAACTGCTATTAAAGGCTGCATTAGGTTGGTTGGGTTATTTATTATACTAGCTCTTTAAGGAGAGGAGGTCAGTTTCCTATGGCTCTTTGACCCTCGCAGAGCTAAGCCCACTGATTTTTAATGTACCCAGAGTTAGGCACAGCTGATTGTCAAAGCTTGCCAAGTTAAGACCCAGACTAAATGTTATTCATCTTCTCAGTCCATGTCCCCCATGCTGAGGGTGCTTGGTGGGTCTGATCCTGTAGTTTGTGATGTCTCTCCCTTTTGTGGTTAGTCTTGCTGGGGCTTTGGCTCCCAACCATATCTCTGTCCCTCTTCTCCTTTTCAATGTGGCCTCCTCTCCATGATTAACTGTGGAAGCTACGTTCTGCCAGCCTTCACATCATTTTCAGAGTGAGTTACACAGATGTAGTTGTTACTTTGGTGTGTCCCTAGGATGGGGTGAGCTCAAGATCCTCCTCTTCCTCCATTCTCCTGATCTTTGTCTTACTTTTTTTAATTTTGCAAATGTTGTGTCACTTCAAGTTCCAAATAAGAAAATATTACCCACTGAACTTACAGCTAAAATTCAATGTAAAATCATTCATATAATAGATACAATATGTCAGATGCAGATTATCTTAAGACAACAATTTTAAATGTGCTGTCATGAGGCTAAAGCATCCCGCAAATCTCCATTATATAGGAGCAATGATATCTCTAAAATATCATGAGAGACATTTCAGATAAGCTTCAATTACCATAGTGGGTCCAACATAATAGAAGAGCATAGACAAAGAAGAAAAGAGGAAGCCCTGATCAGGCAACAAGCACCCTCTCAGGGACGTGTAGATACATGCCTTAGAGCTCTCAGGGATGCTGTCACCTTTGTTATGATTATAATTTTGCATCTGATCTTAATCTGATTCCAAAGTACACTTTCCTATTATATTGGCCCATCAACATGTCTTACTAGCAACATCTTTTTTTGTACCATAAATAAGTAAACTGACATCCTGACTTATTAATAGGTTTCATTTAACAAACGTTTAGCTTTCACAGACCAAGTGACATGTAACCAAGTAACCAAGTAACATAGATAAAATAAGTTTCTCCATGTGTGAACTTGAAGACCAAATGCTAGAATGTGTTGCACCAAAATGTGTTCACATCATGAGCCTACATTTCTGGCTTTTCTTTTTAACACTACTGTTTAATTGTTAGGTCATGCACACAGAAGGTATGCAATAGACACTTACTTTGAGTGAATCAAGTGAGTAAAACTGTTTTCTGGTTTAAAGTCAACTGAAAGGTTTGACTTTACATGTATGAGTCCTTTTTAAAGAGTTTAATATAGTCACTCTGGTTCATTGTCCATTTTCATCATTCATGCAGTATGTTTAAAAGATCATGAGTCACACAATCATTTGCTAATCTAAATTATCAAACTATCAAATAAGCTTCCTTTATTGTTAGAGTTCATGTAAATGGTAGCTAAGAAATTAAAAATAGGGCTACCCTATGACCCTGCCATCGCACTGCTGGGTATTTACCCCAAAGAAGCAGATGCAGCACAAAGAAGGGCCACATGTACCGCAATGTTCATAGCAGCAATGTCCACAATTGCCAAACTGTGGAAAGAACCAAGATGCCCTCCAACAGATGAATGGATAAAGAAGATATGGTACATATATACAATGGAATATTATGCCTCCATGAGAAAGGACAAATATCCAACTTTCGTATCAACATGAATGGGACTGGAAGAGATTATGCGGAGTGAAATAAGTCAAGCAGAGAGAACCATTTACCTTATGGTCTCACTTACGTGCTGAGCGTAAAGAAAAACATGAAGGGCATTGTGAGAAGGAAGGGAGGGGTGAATGGGGGTAAACCAGAGGGGGAGATGAACCATGAGAGACTGTGGACTATGAGCAACAAACTGGAGGTTTTGGAGGAGAGGGGGTTGGGCGTTGGGTGAGCCTGGTGGTGGGTATTGAAGAGGACATGTATTGCATGGAGCACTGGGTGTGGAGCATGAACAATAAATCTTGTAACACTGAAAAAATAAAATAAACATATTTGGGGAAAAAAATAGAAAAAAAATGTAAATGGTACCTATAATACTGGTGGATGTCATCATTCTTTTTTACTTACACACAAATTACATTTTCGCAACATTAAAAGAGTTGCTGCTAAGTTCAGTATAAAAATTTCCTCTCACTCTTTTTGAGAATGTGAAGATAAAAAATATTCACAGGTAAATCTTTCAACTTAAGGTGTTCAGTTAGCTTTTGCCCAAAGTGAATAAATTATCTTTTAAGTTATAACTGGTTATTTTCTAACTTTGCCAGCTGATAGTAGAATCTTTTACAGTAAAGGAGCTCCAAAATGTAAAAAATATAAACTATAGCAATCAAAATCAAAGAAACCACCTTTTCTACATAATATAAAAACTGAGAAAAGTTAAACACATATTTAAATACTCTTATTTTTAAACAGAAAAATTTCATTCCTATTGTAATATCTCAATTTAATAAAGATCTATTAAAAGTGATAACGGTACATCAAAAACTAATGAAGTACTGTATGGTGACAAATATAACATAATAAATAAATAAGAAACTAAGTAAATAAATAAAATAAAGGTGATAACAACTTTACAGTAAGTTTTAAAAAATCAGAAATTTTCTCATGGAAAAAGAATTACTTGTCCAGGACTTTCAGCAACAATGAACTAATAAACTAATCCTGCATATTTGGATTTTTCTATGAAATTACCTTATCGCCATTTGAACAGTGAATTTTATTAATTTTTTCTCAACATGTATTTTTTTAGAAGATACAACAGGAATCTATTTTTCTTTCTATTTCAAATAACCTTCACTTTTGAATAACAAGTCATCTATTGAACTTCAAACCTTTGAGGTAAAATAATAACAGAAATATATTAAGTCAAATTGAGAAAAAATTCTTTTAAAAAGACTGTTGAATTTACCTAGAGACCTAAATGGCATAACATGTTTAATTCTTAATTAAATACTAGAAAAATCAACTGGTTTAAAAAAAAGTGTAAGGATATTTTTAGTGCGAAGAGAATATAATTTTTAAAAATGTTGTATTTTTAATTATGGGATTAATGCCTCCACAAACAATAGCTATCCAAGTATTCTCCTGGCTCTGCAGTCTCAGATTTAACCAAGTAAAAACTTCATCATTGCATAATAGAGTTGTGCTTAGGAAGCAAAACTAGTTTATAAATAAAGTGACTTAAATCCTTTCATGGTGGTACAAGCCAGATTCTCACTGTTTTCCACTTCGTCTGACTATAAATTAGAGAAAATAGTGATGGGAAGGAAGTACATTTCCCCATGTCCGAATTATTTATATATGTTTATAAATTATGTTTCTTAATTAACTTTAAATACCCCACTGTACTCTGAATAATATTTTGATATGTTAAATGAATAGATACATTCATTTTTATTTTTAACTATTTGAGGTTGGTTAAAGCAGCACTTAAAATGAACTAGACATTTTTAAGAAGATGGAGAATTTGTTTTTTTCTCTGAACTACTATTACACTGTGCTTGAACACATAAACTTATGCTGTTCCTTAACTATTTCATGCATGTAATTTTTGAATCAACAAGACTCTGTTATCTATGATTTCTGTATTTCCATAGCATACAGTAAGGTCCTAGACAAGAAACATATTATTTAAGATCCTATGTAAGTATTTTGAACTGCTGAAATGCATACCATAACATGCTGTTTACACAATGTTTAATTTACTATACAGACTAACAATCGACTCATATAAGAAATAAGGTAAAATTTTTTTATCCTATGCTCCTATATAAAAATTATTATTACCTGGCAATGATTTAGACCACTTGACTACTGAAAGAAGTTGTCGCTCGCCTAATTGATTAAGACTCGTCAGCAAAGAACTGGAGGTATCAGGTTTGGTGTTGTCATGTCCTGCATAGATCACATCTGGTTCAATGCTCATTAGCAGGTTAATCAGTGGAGGGATCAACTGTATATCTTGACTTGGTGAAAAAGAGATTCTTTGGCTTAGAGCTTGGCTTTCATTTGGAATGCCCACAGGCTGTGGGAGAGCAACAGCATCCAGTGCTCTCATAACTCTGACTTTATTGAACTTTTTAAACTTTCGACCTATATAGAAAAAAAGAAAAGATAATGTAAATACATATCAACTAAATCTTTCAGCAGATTGTTGTTTTTCTTAAGTCTTAGAATTATAACATTGTAGGTATTAGCATCAATCTAATAAAATGAAATTGAATAAGTAAAATGTTAGGTTTCAGACTTGGATTAAAGAATTAATTACACCAGCATTCCCTGAGTCTGTGTGGTGTGAATATTTACACCAGTATCTAATGGATGATTATGGAACTTTGCGGCAATATATATGAAAAGACAAATGACTTTCAGTAGAGACTAAGCTCAGTATTGGAAAATATTTTGACAAGAATGCCTCCCAAAAGCTAATGCTACAGACTACATTACTTAAAACATAGTTTTCAGTAAATATTGAATCCTCCTTTGAGTTTTATTGTTTTAGGAATATGTTGAGAGCTAGCCCAGAGTAGTGCAAGATGATGGGGTATGAGGATCTTGAGCTCACTTTGTCCTATAGATATACTACGATAACAGCTACATCTATTCAACTAACTCTGAAAATAACCTGAAGACTGGCAGAACAGACCTCCCACAGTTATTGTGGAGAGGAGGGCATATTGAAAAGTGTAGGAGAGGTGGAGACACAGCTGGGAACTGAATCTTTGATGAGACTAACCACAAAAGGGAGGGACATCACAAGCATGGAAAAGCAAGAGGATCAGACCCCACAATACACACCCCCAGTATTGGGCACCTGAACTGGGAAGATGAGTCCATATAACAGTGGGCTTTCAGTACTATAGTGGCTTAACTTCAAGAGCTTTAAACATCAGTGGGTTTAATGCCTATTCTTGTGGGAACTGGTACAAACACTCTCTTTTTACCTTGCTAAAATTGTATGTCCAGCAATGACATTCTCCCGCGGCCCCATTACATCTAACCCCGCCCACCTCAGCAGGTATCCCTCCAAAGTATCTCTGGCCCTTGGAAGGTGGGGGGCTGGGGAGAAAGAACTTCATACATTAGCATTTCACAGTTCTGGCAGCCAGTCTCTTAGCTGCCTTTGCAGGGAGCAATTCTTAACCTTCATGCACTCAAAATTGTGGCAGAGTGTCTAATTGCAGACATATGATTGATTGCTGACCCCATCCACCAATGAGCCCACAGTGACTTCAGACAAGACCCTCAGAAGTGTGGGGACCTGTCCAGTGCACTCAGCAGGCAAACTGGGTCATTGCAGTTGGTTAGACTGGAAGCAATTGCAGACGAGCCACAATACTAGGTACATACAGCACACACAGGGGCAGCCCTGGAGCACCTGGTTCTGGAGACTAGGGAGGATTGTGCTACAGGGTACCACAGGACCTCTTCTTCACAAGGCCAATTCTTTCAATACCAAGAAACATACCTGACCTACCAAATACATACAAACAAGCACAGGCAAAATGAAGAGACAGAAAAATCTCTCCCAAATGAAGGAACAAGACAAAATTACAGCCAAAGAGCTAAATGAAATGAAAATAGCTAGTGTTGGATAAATAATTCAAAGTAATAGTCATAAAGATACCCACTAGACTTGAGAAAAGTGGAGATCATTTGTTAGAGCTTCAATAAAGACATGGAAAGTACAAAATAAAACCAGTCAGAAATGAAGTTCAATATAATAACTTTAGTTATTGAACTTCATAACTTTATAAAGTTATCCAGTGTATTCACTAAAGGAAATCAATAACAGTTTAGAGGATGCAGAGTAACAGATCAGCAATCTGGAAGACAATGTAATGGAAAGCAATCAGGCTTAATGGGAAAGAGACAAAAAAGAATAAAAAATGAAAAGAGGTTAAGAGAACAAGCAGTATCATCAGGAGTAATAATATTTGCACTATAAGGATCCCAGAGAGAGATGAGAGAAAGAAGGACAGAAAAGTTATCTGAAGAAATAATAGCTGAAATCATCCTTAATATGAGCAAGATAACAGACATCCAAGTCCAGGAAGAACAGAGAACCCCTAACAACCCAAAGAAGTCCACATCAAGATAGATAATAATTAAAATGGCAAAAAGTAATGATAAAGCAAAAAAAATTTTAAAACAGCAAGAGAAAAGAAAACAAATAATACAAAGGAAACCCCATAAAGGTATAAGTTGATTTTTCAATAGAAACTTTGTAAGCCAGAAAGGAATGACATGATGTCTTCAAAGTAGTGAAAGAGGAAAGCCTGCTACGAAGAATGTTCTGCCTGATAGGCTATAATTCAGAATTGAAGAAGAGATAAAATGTTTCCCAGACAAACAAAAGGCAAAGATGTGCATCACCACTAAACCAGACTTATAAGAAATGTTGAAGAAAATTATTTGAGTGGGAAGAAAAGGTCATAGCTATAAATAAGAAAATTATGAAAGAAAAAATTTCACGGGTAAAAGCAAACATACAGTAAAGGTAGGAGCTTAATCACTTATAAAGCCAATATGAAGCCAAAACCACAAATGTACTAAAATCAATTATATCTCTAAAAATCAGCCAAGAGATATATGAAGGCATGTAATATATGGCATCATATACATAAAATGTGGATGAGGAAGTAAAATTTAGTGCTTACAGAATGTGTTCAAATTTAAGTGACCATCAACTTAATGTAGATTGCTATACACATAAGATATTATATCTGAAACCAATGGGAACCTTACAAATTAAAAAAAAACCTATGATAAAATACACAAAAAAGAAAGGAATGTAAGCATGACACTAAAGAAGGCCATCAAACCACAGGAACAGAAGAGAACTATAAAACAAATCATAAAACAATGAACAAAATGGCAAAAATTATATCCATATCAATAATTACTTTAACTATAAATGGACTAATTGCTCCAATCAAAAGACTCATAGTGACTGAATGGATGAAAAAACAATACCTAACTCTATGCTTCCTAGAAGAAACTCACATCAGACCTAAGACACAGACAGACTGACATAAAAAGAAGGAAAAACGTGCATCGTGAAAACTGAATCTAAAAAAAGAAAGTCAACGTAGCAATACTTATATCAACAAAACAGATTTTTTCGAAGATATTATTTATTCATTTGAGAGAGAGAGAGTGAGTGAGCAAGTGAGAGCACAAGTAGCAGAGGGAGCAGGAAAAGGTGCGGCAGGCTCCCCACTGAGCAGAGAGCCTGATGCAGGACTCGATCACAGGATCATGACCTGAGCTGAAGGCAAATACTCAACTGACTAAGCCACCCAGGCACCTCAGACAAAATAGATTTTAAAACAAAGACAAAGACAAAGAAGGATACTACATTATTGTAAGGAGATAATTTCAATGAGAGGACATAAGAATTATAAATATCTATGCACCCAAAATAGGAGCACTTAAATATATAAAGAAAATATTAACAGATTTAAAGGGAGAAATTGACTGTAATACAATAACATTAAGGGACCATAGCACCCTACTTACATCAATGGATAGATCATCCAGGCAGAAAATCAACAAAAAAACAGTGGCTCTGAATGACACATAGACCAGATGGACTTAATAGATATATGTATATAGAAAAGTCCAACCAAAAACAGAAGAATACATATTCTTTTCAAGTGCACATGGAATATCCCCCAGAAGAGATTATACATTAGGCTACAGACAATTCACAATAAATTTAAGAAGACTAAAATCATATCAAGCATCTTTTCTGACCACAATGATATAGAACTAGAAATCAGTTATAAGAAAAAAAGCTGGAATAAACACAAACACATAGAGGTTAGACAATTTATAGGTCAGCCAAGAAATCACAGAGGGAGTAAAAAATACATAGAAAGAAACAAAAATGAAAACAGAATGATCCAAAATCTTTGGGATGCAGGAAAAGCAGTCCTAAGAGGAAAGTTTCTAGCAATACAGGCCTACCTCAAGAAACAAGAAAATCTCGAGGAGGAGTGCAAGATGGCGGAGAAGTAGGAGACCCTATTACAACCGGTCCCCTAAAGTGAGCTGGATATCTAGCAGAACATGCTGAATAGCCATGAAATCAGCCTGAGAAGTAAGATTTTTCACTTCTGTTTCTCTACAGGAGCTGAGAACAGCAGTGGAGAGGTAAAGTGGAGTGGGAACACTTGGACCTATATTGGAGGATAAACAGAAGGGGAAGGGAGCCCCCAGAAGTTACCCAAGGAAAATAATACCCCAAAAGGAAGTGCCCTGGGTTGGGGACCAGCATTAACTTACAGTCTGGTTAAAAACACTTAAAAAGAGCAAAAGATATTAAGGAGCAATTAGTGGAGGTGGGTAGTCATGGGCATAGGCCTAAACCCATGCTCCCAGGAAGGACACTACCACAGGTCACCACCCAAGTCAAAGAGAGACCTGTGGGGGGTCCAGTCCGTGGTTTATGAACCTGCAGCTATCCACTCCTTGCACCATTTCATGGGCTAAGCACACTCCTGCAAGCACCTTAGTGAGCCTGGTGTGGTCCATAAGCTTGCAACTCTCCTCTATGTGCACCACTCCGTGGACTGGGTGCATTACCACAGCCCCTAAGAGACCAGGTGGAGCCCCCAGCCAGCAGTCTCTAGGACATTGAGACATCTGCCACTGGCCGCAGGGTTGGGGCATTCCAAGCTAGCGCCTAAGAGAACGCTGCCCGATCTCTGGCAGGAATCTGAGTACACATGGCGCTGGGCAGGAGCCCGGAAAGCAGTCCCTGCAACAACAGGCACCGGAGTTTATCAGACTAATATCACTTGCGGCTACGGTCACTCAAGGGTGCAGAGGCTAATGAGGGCCTCGCAGGGCCATTGGGATAGTGGCTGGAGATGCACACTGACTATGATAGGCTTCAGTGTGAATGGAGTTTGCAGAGGGAAGTCTATGTCCTGAACCACCCAGAGAGGAACAGACTGAGGCTTCTCTTTGATGCAGAGGTCTGGGTACAGGCAGATTCCTTGCTTGGAGCTTCCAAAAAGGTGCAAAAAGCTGCAAAAGAGCAAAAAACTCCAGAGATCAAAGCCAGCCTGGTGGTGGGTATTGAGGAGGGCACATACTGCATGGAGCACTGGGTGTAGTGCAAAACAATAAATCTTGTAACATTGAAAAATAAATAAATAAAATTTAAAAAAAAAAAAAGCCTGAAAAACCAGTTTCCACAGAGACCAGCCCCTTGATAGCTGGCAGGCGACTCAGTCCAAGCAAGACTGACTGAAAAACAATGTGGGAGGCCCCTCCCAAGAAGACAAGCCAAAAACAAGAGGACAATAATGACAGGGTCCCCATAAAACTATAAACCCCAAATCAGGGGAAATTAATATATTAAATTCCTGATTATACCCTAAAACCTGTATATTTCATAGATACAAGTTTTTTCTTGTTGTTGGAAAGGGAATTTAGGGTAACAATCACCCAGCAATGGCTAGGATGGAGAAAAACATCAATGAAAACATAGAATCTCTAAGGGCAGAACTGAAAACCTACTGGCAGACGTTAAAATCACTATCAGTGAGATCCAATCTAATCCAAATAGTCAAACAGCCAGAGTTACGGAGACAGAAGATAAAATTAGTAATCTAGAGGATAAGATGGTTGAGAAGAAAGGTCAGAAGGAAGTCCTGATGGATCTCATGGATATATACAGAACATTCCACCCTAAACCAACAGAATACTCATTCTTCTCGAGCACACATGGAACTTTCTCTAGAACAGACCACATACAGGGTCACATATCAGAACTCAACTGATACCAAAAGACTGAGATGATTCCCTGCATTTTCTCAGACAACAATGCTTTGAAACTGGAACTCAACCACAAGAAAAAGTTTGGAAGGAATTCAAACACTTGGAGACTAAAGAACGACTGGCTCAAGAATGCTGGGATCAACAAGGAAATCAAAGATGAACTTAAACAATTCATGGAGACCAATGAGAATGAAGACACACTGATGCAAAACCTATGGGACACGGCAAAGGCGGTCCTAAGGGGGAAATACATAGTCATCTGAGCCTCACTAAAAAAAAAATGAAAAATCCCAAATATACCAGCTCTCTTATACCTTGAAGGAATGGAAAATCAACAGGAAATTAAGCCAACCCCAGGTACAAGAAGGGAAATAATTGAGATTAGAGCAGATCAACAAGTTAGAAACTAGAGAAATAGTAGAACACATCAATGAATCCAGAAGTTGGTTTTTTGAAAGACTTAATAAGATCGATATGTCAGGACCAAGACAAGATGGCGGAGGTGTAGGAGGCACGGAGAGCACTGGGATCCAGAAAGAGGCTGAAAACCACTCTAAAAGCCGGCAAACACAACAGCAGAGAGAAGAGAATAAGAACAGCAATTCTAGGAGCAGAAAATCAACCACTTTCAGAAAGGTAGGAGTGGAAAAAGTGAATTTAAAGAGACGAAAAGAGA
>CM053613.1:65256379-65300488 GCA_028646535.1 Procyon lotor
CTTCTGTATCTCTGACTACAGTCTTTAGCTGAAAATCTAATTTATCTGATAGGAGAATTGCTACCCCAGCTTTCTTTTGAGGCCCCTTGGCGTGAAAGATGATTCTCCATCCTTTCCCTTTCAGTATGGATGTATCTTTTGGTTCCAAATGTGTCTCTTGTAGACAGCATATGGACGGGTCCTGCCGTCTTATCCATTCTACAATCCTGTGCCTTTTTATGGGAGCATTTAGGCCATTCACGTTGAGAGTGATTATTGAAAGATAAGTATTTATTGACATCATATTGCCTGTGTAGTCCTTGTTTCTATTGATTGTAAATTTCTTTTCTAATTCACTCATGGGTTCTCTCTACTTTTATAGAACCTCCTTTAATATTTCCTGGAGTGCTGACTTGGTGGTCACATACTCTTTTAATCCTTGCCGATCTTGGAAGCTCTTTATCTCTCTATCCATTTTGAATGTCAGCCTTGCTGGATAAAGTATTCTTGGCTGCATGTTCTTCTCGTTTAGTGCTCTGTATATGTCTTGGCAGCCCTTTCTGGCTGCCAGGTTTCTGTGGACCGGTCTGACGTTATTCTAATGGGTCTTCATCTGTATGGAACGGATCTCTTCCCCCTAGCTGCCCTCAGGATCTCTTGTCTAAAATTATAATTTGCAAATTTTACTTAGATGAGTCTCTCTGATTTTCTAGACTCGTTGATTTTGGCAGGTGTCCTTTCTGCCTCTAGGACATGAACCCTTGTTCCATTCCCCAGATTGGGGAAATTTTCTTTCAGAATTTGGTCAGCTATATCTTCTAGTCCTCTGTCTTTCTTTGCCCCCCTCTGGGATTCCAATGATTCTGACATTGGAACATTTCATGGTGTCATTTATTTTCCTAATCTCTTCTCATGATTCCTGAGCAGTTTGCTCCAGCTGTATTCCTGCCCTTTCTTCTCTACCATTTATTCCTCTAGATCACTAATTCTATCCTCTGTCTCCATAACTCCAGCTGTTAAACTATATAGATTGAATTGGATCTCACTGATAGCACTTCTTACATCGGCTATACTGGTTCTCATTTCTGCCCTTAGAGATTCTATATTGTCATTAATGTTTTTCTCCATCCTAGCCATTGCCTGGATAATTGTCAGCCTGAATTCCCTTTCTGACCGTCCGTTAATGTCCATGTCTAATAGTTCTGAGGGAGAGGCTGCAGATGAGAAGTGGATGAGAGGATGTATAGTTGGATATTTCGCCCACAATCCTGGCAGGGTGCACTCTGGAAGGTTTAGGAGCAATTCGGATTCACCACCAAAAAGAAAAAATAAGGATAAAAAAGATAGAAACAGAAAAAGAGGAGATCCCAGCCAGAATGGACCCCAACAATAAGATTTATGCAGTATGTAGACCAATGTGAACCAACATATAGACTGACAAAAGTAGATGACAAGAAATAAAAGAACCTAGTCAGAATGAACCCCAGGAATGAGATTTTATATAATACCAGAACAAAAGCAAATAGGTGGAAACACTGACAGAAGGATAAGATGAGAGGGTGGTTATAACTCCTCGTGTCCGAGGAAGGTTATTTCAAGTCTTTCTGGGTTTATGGTTGTATTAAGCCTCTATTTGTAATGTTAAGAAGTTTAAAAAAAATAAAAACAAAAAACAAAATCAAACCAAGAAATGTGAAAACAAGTGAATAAAAAAAAATAGAGAATAGAAAAGAAAAAAATAACTTGTATCTATGAAATACACAGGTTTGAGGGTATTATCAGGCACTTAATATATTGATTTCCCCTAATGTTGGGGATTTAAAGTCTTATGGTGACCCTGTGGTTATAGTCTTTTTGGGTTTTTTTTGACTTGTCTTCTGGGGGAGGGGCCTGGCATGTTGTTTTCCAGTCAACCTTGCTTGTGTTGGGTCACCCTGCCCCCCAATCAAGGGGCAGAGCTCTTTAGAACCCGGTTTCTCAGTCTTTAGCTCTCTGAAGGCTTTTGGCCTTTTGTAGCTTTTCTCCTTTTCAGAGAGTCTAAGCGAGGAATCTGCCTGTCCGTACCCAGGCCTCCCTGTCACAGAGAAGCCTCAGTCTGCTCCCCTCTGGGCTGTCCAGAGGGGACACTCCCCTCCACAAATCTCACAGCTCAGCCTGTCCCCGGTGGTGCGCACTCAGTAGTTTGGCAATTCCGCGTGCTCCCCTGCTCTCAGGACTCCAGGCTCTGGCGGGGTGTGGCCAGATTCTTGCCATGATTAGTGCACCGGCCCCCCGCAGTTCTTGCCTTTGGTGGTGCTCCATCCAGAGAGTGCTGTAGACAGACGGAGAAAAGATGTTGGCTCTGCGACCACAGCAGACTCTCTAAGGTGCTTTCAGGAGCACGTGCACCCCGCCCACAAAATGGAGTGGAAAACTGGAGTTTAGGACACCCCCCACTCTAGTTTCTCGTTGAGGCGAGTGGTGTCCTTCCTGGGAGCCTGGGCCCAGGCCTGTGCCCACAACCACCCCCTTCCATTAGCTGCTCCTCAGAACCTTATGCTCTTTTTAAGTGTTTTTAACTGAGCTCTAAGTTATTGCTGCTCTGCAACCACCCGATGCTTTCCTTTGGGGTATTACTGTCCTTGCGCTGCTTCTGGTGCTCCCTCCCCTTTTTGTTTATCTTCCGATACTGTTTTGAGTGTTTCTGCTTTGCTTTGCTTCTCCCCTGCTGTCTTATGCTCCTGTAGAGATCCAGAAGTGAAAAATCTTGCTCCTCCGGCTGATTTCATGGGTGTTCAGCGTGGTCTGACAGATATCCAGCTCACTTTTGGGGACAGGTTTGAACAGAATCTCCTACTTCTCCACCATCTTGCCTCAACTCTCGAAAAACAGAGGAGTATTTTAATTGTCTTTTCAGGCTTGACAAGTGGCTACCATTTCCTTAGGGATTGCAAAAGGACGATTTTCTATTACTCTTACTCATTCTGATTTTATCAGCTATAAGTATTTTTTATAGTTCTTTCTCTCTTGCGAAAGTTAATTTAGTAATCTTAAAACACTGGAAGGCCTAGTAGATGTTTGGTTATTTCCCTCTGATTATCAATTTTCAAAGTATGAATTTATGCCTTGGCATCCTCCTGTAGTTTTCAGGGAGTATGTTTTTTTCTTTCTTTTCTTCTTTCCTTTCTTACATATCATTATGTACTAATGGCTTTTTATATAGTCATATGTTTTAATCACTTGAAATAAATTCTTTTTGATGTTTAATTGTCTTTGGTCATTGTGGCTTTGACACTGTTTCATTAACCCTCATTACATCAAAATAATTCACAACAAAGTATCACAGATTGAATTTGTACATTTCCTGCCAGAGTCCTAGATCAACCATTCCTCCAAGGAGCTCTGGTTCCTTTCTGATGAAAATGTTATTAGACACAGCAATCTGGATCCCTGTATTTATTGCTGCTGTGGTTGCATCTACTTCTAGGCATTTTGAGTGGACCAACCTGAAAAACACATCTTTTTTAAGAAGTTTACACTAGAATCATGAGTTTACACTAGAGTTTTTCAACATTGGCACTGCTGACATTTGGACCCATTAATTCTTTGTTTTGGGGACTTTCTTGTGCATTGTAGAAGGTTTAACAGCATCCCTGGCCTCAGTAGCATCTACTATTCAGTTGTATGAAGCAAAATTGTCCCCACACAATTCCAGAGCTTGTTTAGGGGAAGGGGGCCAAAATGTCTCTAGTTGAGAAGCACTGGTTTACAATTTTATTTACAATATTAAAATAATTCTGTTATGGTTTTTATCCATATGTTTAAATATTTCTTTTCATTTTTTTAAGATTGTATTTATTTATTTGACAGAGAGAGAGAGAGAGATCACAAGTAAGCAGAGAGGCAGGCAGAGAGAGAGGGGGAAGCAGTCTCCCTACTGAGCAGAGAGCCCGATGCAATGCGGGACTCCATCCCAGGATCCTGGGATCATTACCTGAGCCAAAGGCAGAGGCTTTAACCCACTGAGCCACCCAGGTGCCCTGTTTATATATTTCTATGTGTGTTTTCACACACACATTTTCACAATGCCAACAAAGAATGACCTCTAACAACAGCAGCTCTATGGGCTTGTTATTCCATCTTCTCTATGAAATTTTGGTCCATTCCCATAGTCATTAATAAAAAAAAAAGTTTCATTTGAGTGATGAAAAGGCACAGGCCAGCATGATAGTCAAAATCTCAAATTCTCACCTAATTTAGTGTTTCTCCTTTGCTAGAGCTCTAGCAAAGGAGCTCTAGCTCCAGTCCTGCTGGGAGCCTGAAGCTACAGAGAACCAACAAGATCGCCTCCTTCTTTGTTTACCATGCTCACATTTCTAAGACCCCTTAATAGCTGATTTTGACCTTTTCAATGTAAAGGCATAGGGAAGAGAAGGGTTAAAAGGAGGGGCACAGTTGTACTTGACAGGTACATACATGACTGTCACTGGAGTTCTCTATGTTTGGTAGATGATTATAGCTGGCCATTTTCTAGCAAGATACTTGGTGGGATTCTTGGGATATTTCATTGGAAAGCTCCAACTGTAATCCTATAATGTAGGTAATACCTCTTTTCTCTCTGGACAGGTGTTACCTTTCTTCTCTCTTCTTACTTCTGTTCTGTCTCTAGACTTCAAATGGTTGGCCCTACACAGACTCCTTCTCTCCTTCTGTTGGATTACAGTATCCTCTAATCTGTCTTCTCAGGTGTAACTATTTTTAAAAAGAAATTAAAAAGCTTTTTATTGGCATAAATAATTTTAGAAAAGTGCTCAAAGAGATGTATAAAACTTAATGAATTATCATTAAATAAGTGAAACTAGGATATCATCAACCAGGTCAAACGATTTACAAATCACTAGCATCCCAGAAGTCCTCTTGTACCCCTTCTAGTCACTCCCAATAAGTAACTGTCATGTAAACTTTTAATATTATAGATGGTTTTAACTGGGGATTTTATATTAATGGAACCATACAGTATTTTTCTGTGTCTATTATTTTACATATTGTATTTGTGGACCCATCTACATTTTAGCATAGGCTACTTATTCTCATTGCTGTATAATAATGCATTGAAAAAATAGAACAGTTTCTTTATGCATTATTCCACAGATGATCATTGGAGTTTTCAGTTTGGGACTATTATAAACAGTGCTTCTATATATACTCTTGTACAGATCTCTTTTTTTTTTTTTGCACATGTGCACGCCTGTCCTTACAGTTCAGTTTTGCATTTGGCTCTCCAAGGATCCTAGGAGTTTTATTGGTCCTATTTGTTTTCTTGGCACAGGTGTATACATCACATGAAAATCACCTCTCATAAAGGCCAAGATATTTGTATATTTTGTTTTTAGTCGTGGGTGGCACATCTCCCACCCAAAATTTTGGGCAGATTCCTGGCTTCTTCAGCATAGTCTGGGTAGTGTTTTCTAGTGCAGTTTTCATGGAAAGACAGCCTTTTGAGATTCTCCATCTTATGTAGGGTTCAATTCCTATGCTCTTATCCCAGTGCACTGTGGCCACAAATTCCTGCCCCTTGTGGATGTTAAACCCTAGTTCTTGGCTTCTAGGTCCTGTATCTGATCTGAAACTTGTTTTGACCACTGTACAGTCCATTTCAGTTTACCACCTCTTTTTTCTTTTTTAATTTCTGGCTTATCAGGATTGCCTTCCCTTTTCTTCTGTTCTAGACTGTAATTAAACAACATGCTTTTGTTTTTCTTCAACATTTATGTTTGTGGTGGAAGCAGTGCCTCCATAAGCACAAACTCACGTTGCCTCAAGCCCATGCTTCATGAGTCATACCATACCAACTTTCTTGTCTTTGTTTTTTATCTGTTAAAATATGTATTTATTTCTTTTGCCATTTTACTGCATGTTTCCCCCTCCTTTTCAAAAAAAAAGCATGAAAATGTTGTGACTGCTCTCAAGCCAAAATGAAATGTGTTTACTTGTGCTTATAAAGCAACATAAATAATATAGAATTCTTATTTTAAAGGTAAATCTCTTTGTAGCTAATAATAGATTTCATTTCAAACAAAATGGAATTTTTGTCATGTATCTAAAATTTTTATAAGTCATTAGGCATATAAAATTGACTACTCACATTTTAATAGTGCTTTTATTTTCACAGAATATGATTCTTCTAATAATTGTAAACACTTGAAGTTATATTAATATATTCAATACGGAGAGCAGTTGGAAATAATATATAAGGATAGCCAGACATTCAGTAATCCCTTTTTTCAGATCATTAAATATAAATTTTTCAGAATAATAAGGACTTCTGTCTTTGCAATGGTAGATGTTAAAAATAAGCTTGTTGGGGCACCTGGTGGCTCAGTCATTAAGTGTCTGCCTTCAGCTCAGGTCATAATCCCAGAACCCTGGGTTTGAGCCCTGCATCAGGCTCCTTGCTCAGCAGGAGACCTGCTTCTTCCTCTCCCTTTCCCCCTGTTTGTGTTCCTTCTCTTTCTGTCTCTCTCTCTCTCTGTCAAATAAATAAATTTTAAAAAATAAATAAAAAATAAGCTTGTTATAAATGAACAAAGGAAAAGAGAGACAGACTCTTAAATATAAGGAACAAACTGGTGGTTCCCAGAGGGGAGGTGGGTTGGGGGGTGAAATGGATAAAGGGGATTAAGAGTACACTTACCATGATGGGCATTGAATCATTGAACTATTATATTGTACATCTGAAACTAATATAATACTGTGAGTTATACTGAAATTTAAAAATTATAATAAAAAATAAAAGTATAAAAAATTAGCTTGGTAGAGACTCTAACTCATGGCTTATTAATGTAAAAAGGCAAGAATTTTCTTGAAACAACAGGCATTCTGTATAAAAACATCAAAAAGTTTTAAAAATCTGGAGCAAGAGATTTTTTAAAATTTAGTATATATGATAACAAGTAAAATATCACTATAAAGTTTATATTGTTGAGTACAACCATAGTTATGGCTATAAGTGAAACAATAAATATAATTAAGTACACACATATTCAACAAATATTTATTGAACTCTTAGTTTACATGATTTACATTTAATTTACAAAAGACTTGGTTTTTAACTTCAGAAAACCTAAGGAAGTCAGGTAAGCAGTATTTACAATAGATACATATTGAACGTTTAGTTGGTTACATAGAAGAAATGTCTAGGTCTTTCTGGGATCATTTAAGACCAAATTGGAAAGATGAACAAGAGTTTACCAAACAGATAAATTTATAAAAGGGAAGAGAGTCATAAAGACATGAGGTATTTTGGAGAAATATAAGGATGTTGGTACAACTACAACATAAAATAAAAGAGAATATGTAATTTAAAAGAAAAGATGTAATAGTAATTACTCCTTGATTTTCCCACCCTAACCTATATATAAGATTTTCCAAGGAGAAAGAAGAAAAGGTGGTGCTCTATTACAGACCTTTGGCAATATTGCCTCAGGTTTAAAAAAGGGCAGATGACATATCCCTTCCCCTGCTTGATTAAGCAAATGTTTAAGGTACTTCTGTGTTCCTTTACCACAAACTTTGGCCAGAAGAGTGAATCTGATTTTAATGTTGACTAATATAAAATATTAAAGGAAATTCCACAGTCCTCTAAAATTGCTTTTCATACTTAAGAAGTATAAGTAAGCTGAAGATGTTAAAAACTCCGTCCGTTACAGGAATTTATTGGAAAATAAAGAGTGCCAAAAAAGTAAATTTTCCAGTTAATTAAATGTTTAAGCTGAGATTTTTTTTTTTGCTCAACCAAAATAAATTATATTGTTCATCTTTATTAAATGGAACATATTTGTGTTTTAAAATCATCATGGTTAAATATTAAATTCATATTCCAGGCCTTTTGAAAGATATGTTATTTCTCCTACACATATGATCCCAGGGTCACACATTTATCCATATTTCTTCTATAATTCTTGTCCTCTCCTTCATTCAATACTTCTCATTGTTTTAAATTGTTCTTTCTTGGGCATTGTGAGAAGGGAGGGAAAGGGGAATGGGGGGACATCAGAGAGGGAGATGAACCATGAGAGACTGTGGACTCTGAGCAACACACTGAGGGTTTTGGAGGGGGATGGTGGGATGTTGGGCAAGCCTGGTGGTGGTTATTGAGGAAGGCACGCATTACATGGAGCACTGGGTGTGGTGCATGAACAATTAATCTTGTAACACTGAAAAAAATAAATGTATTTGGGAGAAAAAAAAGAAATGCAAAAAAAAAATTTCTCTCTTTATCATTATTTTTATCTATTGTATTTTCTAATTTGCAGACAAAATAAACTGGGCAGTAAGTCAGTACAATCGGTAATATTTTTTTTCATGTGTTACTGACAATCATTAGACCCTTTAAAAGTAAGATAGCTCCAAGATATTCCAATAGGATCAAGTGTATAGATTTTATAAACGTCTATTTTAGAAACATCTTTAATTCTTTAGTCTGTATCTGTGTTCTTGATGGTTTAGATGTCAGAAAGAAAAAGTTTTACTACAGTTTGATTATCTTATAGAACTAATACTTATCAACAACATGTAACTAATCTTGAAATGATGGAAAGGTTTAACGGCAATCTGATGCTGACACCATTAAGAAGATGCACAGAAATATTGTGCAAACCTTCGAATTGACTTATAAGATGTGTTCATCTCATTAAGGCTCCTGAAGACACAGGTAAAGTATTAAATAGATTTGGAGCATCGCCAACATTCATGTATGCCAAGCCAGAGGCTGGCTGAGACAGTAATCCACTCACTGATGTGCAGTTTTTTAAGTTGTTAGTGCATAAAATTTCCAATGGTCTTTAGATATTGTAGATAACTTTTTTTTGTGTGTGTGTGTTTTGTTTTGTTTTTTTAGGGCAGCATAACTATCTATGTGCTGGAAGAAATGACTGCATTGTTGATAAAATCCGCAGAAAAAACTGCCCAGCATGTCGCCTTAGAAAATGCTGTCAGGCTGGCATGGTCCTTGGAGGTAATGCTTATGTTTTTATCATTAATACTGCTGAATATTTACACTCTAAAACCATGGATCAGGAAATTCTAGTTTTCTTATTCATCTCTGTTCTTGGTTTGCTTTTTCTGTCATGATCATTGGTGTCTGAATGAGGCAATCATTAGAATCTCATTAACTGCAGGTTTTCATCATTTTGAGGTCTGTTATGAGAAGTAATAAGCCTTCATTTGCCTATATTGCTTATAAGTAGATGTTATGAGAAGTTCATCAACCTCTTATTATGTTACATGAGTTGGATCTAGGCTCTGACATTGATTGTCTGTGTGGCCCTGATAATTCACCAACCTATTCTGGGCATCAGTATCCTTATCCATAAAATGGGAGCACTGAGATTCTTTCCAGCTCAAAAATTGATCCTCTGAATTGATCAGGTACATTGATCTCCATCCTTCCTTCTCTCCATCAATCTCTCCTATCCAATGTCCCTACCTCATTCTCTTTAAGTAACTATATATTGAGCCCTTACTATCTACCAGGTACTATTCTAAGTTCTGGGAGTGTAGCAGTCATATATATATATATATATATATATATATATATATATATATATATATATACATGCATTAATACATACATAAGTACATAACTAACCCACAAACCATCTGCCCTAATGGGGCTTACGTTCTGGGGAGAGGAGCAATAAATACTTATGTCAAATTATGATAAGGGCTATCAAAAATATTATACAGGGTGAGTTAATAGGAAGTACCAGGGAAAGGAATCACTCCTGAATCCTTTCCTCTAATATTTTAATTTCACTTAGCTATTCCTTTTTTTCCTTCTTTTTTTTAAAAAAATATTTATTAATTAAAAGATAGAGAGAGAGAGCACAGGCAAAGGGAGAGGCAGAGGAAGAGGGAGAAGCACACTCCCCACTGAGCTGGGAGCCCTATGTGGCCCTCCATCCCAGTTCCTGGAGATCATGATCTGAGCCGAAGCCAGATGCTTAACCATCTGAGCCATCCAAGTGCCCCTTTCCCTCCCTTATAAATATATTTTCTTTTTGTTCTTTCCTCCCTTTTAAGTTTTTTTTTCAAGTATTCTTTTTCTCTTTCTTCAAATTTTTATTTTATTTTTTCCCCAAATATGTTTATTTTTTCAGTGTTACAAGATTGTTCATGCACCACACCCAGTGCTCCATGTAATACATGCCCTCCTCAATACCCACCACCAGGCTCGCCCAACCCCCCACCCCTCCAAAACCCTCAGTTTGTTGCTCAGAATCCACAGTCTTTAATTCCAGTTAGTTAACATACAGCGTAATATTAGTTTCAGGTGTAGAATTTAGTGATTCATCACTTACATACAACACCCAGTGTTCATTACAAGTGCCTTCCTTAATCCCCCCCACCCATTTCACCTATTCCCCTTACCAACTCCCCTCTAGTTAGCATCAGTCTGTTTCTTAGTTTGCATGCATCTCTCCTTTTTTCACCCCTATGTTCATTTGTTTTGTTTCTTAAATTCTACATGTGATTGAAATCATATGGTGTTGTTCTTTCTCTGATTATCTTATTTTGCTTTGCATAATACACTTTAGCTCCATCCACATTGTTGCAAAATAGTTCATTCTTTATTATGACTAATATTCCATTATATATACATATCATATCCTCTTTATCCATTCTTCAGTCGATGGACATTTGGGCTCTTTCCATACTTTGGCTATAGTTCATAATGCTGCTATAAACATTGTGGTGCAGGCACCAGGGTGGCTCAGTCAGTTATGCATCTGCCTTCGGCTCATGTCATGATCCTGGCTGGCATCAAGCCCCATGTTGGGCTCCTTGCTCAGCAGGGAGTCTGCTTCTCCCTCTTCCTCTGCCCCTCCTCATTCTCTCTCTCTCTCTCAAATAAATAAATAAAAATCTTTAAAAAATTAAAAAATTGAAAAATAAATATTGGGGTGCATGTATCCCTTCAAACTAAAATGTAATCATATGGTGTTTCTCTTTCTCTGATTGTGTCCTTTGCATAAATATCTACTGGTGCAATTGCTGGATCCGAAGGTAGTTCTATTTTTAAGTTTTTGAAGAACCTGCATACTGTTTTTCAGCCTATGCACCAGTTACATTCCCACCAACAGGGTAACAAGGTTTCCCTTTCTCTGCATACTCACCAACACCTGTTCATTTTAGCCATTCTGACATGCCTGAGATGGTATTGTTATAGTTTCAATTTGTATGTCCTTGATGTTGAATGGCATTGAACAGTTTTTCATATGTCTGTTAGGCATCTGTATGGCTTCTTTAGAAAAATATCTATTCATATCTTTTGTCCATTTCTTAACTAGATTATTTGTTTTTTGGGCATTGAGTTTTATAAGTTCTTTACAGATTTTGGATACTAACCCTTTATCTGTCATTTGCAAATATCTTCCCCATTCCATAGATTGCCTTTTAATTTTGTTGATTGTTTCCTTTACTATGCAGAAGCTTTTTATTTCAATGTACTCCCAGTAGGTTTTTGTTTTTGTTTCCCTTGCCTTAGGAGACATATCTAGTAAGAAGTTGATATGGCTAATGTCAAAGAGGTACTTCCTATGTTCTCCTCCAGGATTTTGATGGTTTCTCATCTCACATTTAGGTCTTTCATCCATTGTGTGTGTGTGTGTGTGTGTGTGTGTGTGTGTGTGTGTGTGTGTGTGTGGTGTAAGAAAGGGTACAGTTTCATTATTTTGCATGTTGCTGTCCGTCCAGTTTTCCCAACACCATTTGTTGAGGAGAGAGCCTTTTTTCCATTAGATATTCTTTCCATTTTATCAAAGATTAATTGAATATTTAGTTGTGGGTTCATTTCTGGGTTTTCTCTTCTGTTCCACTGATCTATGTCTCTGTTTTGTGCCAGTACCATACTGTCTTGATCACTACAGCTTTGTAATATAACTTGAAGTCTGGAATTGTGATGTTTCCATAACAACTATTTCTTAAGCAGTATATCTGATAGCATGCATTTGATGTGATAGTTATTTTTCTAAAACACATTAGAATGAACTCATAAGCTTTTGTAGTTTTTTTCTTTTATATGTATATATTTTTTAAAGATTTTATTTATTTGACAGAGCTAGAGAGCACAAGCAGGGGGAGCATAGGAGAGGGAGAAGCAGGCTCCCCACTGAGCAGGGAGCCCAATGTGTAGTTCAATCCCGAGACCCTGGGATCATGATCTGAGCTGAAGGCAGATGCTTAACCATCTGAGCTACCTAGATGCCATATATATATTATATATATATTTCTATAGAGATATACTTGACATACAAATTACCTTAGTTTCAGGTATAAAACTTAGTGTTTTGACAACCCCATATATTATGCTAGGCTCATCATGAGTATAGCTACAATCTGTCTCTATACAATTCTATTACAATACCATTGATTTAATTCCCTATGCTTTAGCTTTCATCCCTGTGACTTATTCATTTCACAGATAGATAACATGTACCTCTCACTCCCTTTCACCTATTTTGCTGATCATCCCAGCATCTTCCACTCTGGCAATCATGTTTGGTCTCTGTATTTATGGGTCTATTTATGCTTTTTTATTTGTTTAGATTTCAAATATAAGTGAAATCATATGGTATTTGACTTTGTCTGAAATATTTCACTTAACATAATGCCCTCAAAGTCCATCTATATTGTTGCAAATGGCAAAATCACATTCTTTTTTATGACCGAGTCTAGTGCATATATATTTATCTATTCATCTATTGGACACTTGGGTTGATTCATATTTTGGTTGCCATTTATAATGCTGAAATAGACATAGGGGTGTATATATCTTTTCAAATTAGTGTTTTTGTTTTCTTTGAGATCCAGTAGTGGAATTATTGGATCACATGGTATTTCCATTCTTAATTTTTTGAGGAACCTCTGTACTGTTTTCCAAAGTGGCTGCACCAATTTTCATTCCCATGAATAGGGCACAATCTTCCTTTTTCTCCAAATCCTTGTGAACACTTGTTATTTATTGTCTTTTTTATTTTAGTCATATAGACAGGTGTAAGGTGACATCTCATTATGGTTTTGGTTTGCATCCTGATGATTAGTGATGTTGAACATCTTTCATGTGTTTGTTGGCCATCTGTATGTCTTCTTTGGAAAAATCTCTATTCCAGTCCTCTGCCCATTTTTAATCAGTTTTTGTTGTTGTTGTTGTTGTTGAATCATGTAAGATCTTTATATATTTTAGATATTAAGACCTTATTGGAGATATTATTTGAAAACATCTTCTTGTATTAGGTAGGCTGCCTTTTTGCTTTGTTGATGGTTTTCTTCACTGTGCAAAAGTTTTTTTATTTTGATATAGTCCCAGTAGTTTAATTTTGCTTTTATTTCTCTTGCCTGAGGAGATATAACTAGAAAAATTTTGTTCAAGAGATTACTATCTGTGTTTTTGTCTAGGAGGTTAATGGTTTCCAGTTTTACATTTAGGTCTTTAATCCATTTTGAGTTTATTATTGTGGATGGTGTAAGAAAGTGACCCAATTTGATTCTTTTACACATATCTATCCAGTTTTCCCAGCACTATTGAAGAGACTTTTTCCTGTTACACATTGTTACCTCCATTGTCATAGATTAGTTTATCCTGTAAGATTGATTTATTTCTGGGTCTCTATTCTGTTGCATTGATCTATGTGTCTGTTTTTGTGCCAGTACCATACTGTTTTGATTACTACAGCTTTGTAGTGTATCTTAAAATCTGCAACTGTGATACCTCCAGCTTTGTTCTTCCTTCTCAAGACTGCTTTGGCTCTTCAACTTCTTTTGCAGTTCCATACAAATTTTAGAATTGTTCTAGTTCTATGACAAATGCTATTGGTATTAGCAAATATGGATTGTAATGAATCTATAGATTGCTTTGGATAGCATGGATATTTCAACAATACTAATTCTTCCAATGCAAGAACATAGTATATGTTTCCATTTGTGTCCACTTCGATTTGTTTCACTAATTAATGTCTTATAGTTTTCAGAGTAAAAGCCTTTCACCTCCTTGATTAAGTTTATTTCCAGGTATTTTATTCTTTTTGGTACAACTCTAAAAGGCATTGTTTTTTTTTTCCCAAATATGTTTATTTTTTTCAGTGTTACAAGATTAATTGTTCATGCACCACACTCAGTGCTCCATGCAATACATGCCCTCCTCAATACCCACCACCAGGCTCGCCCAACCCCCCGCCCCCTCCCCTCCAAAACCCTCAGTTTGTTGTTCAGAGTCCATAGTCTCTCATGGTTCATTGCCCACTCTGATTTCCCCCCATTCACCCTTCCCTTCCTTCTCACAATGCCCTCCATGTTTTTCCTTATGCTCCACACATAAGTGAGACCATAAGATAATTGGCTCTCTCCGCCTGACTTATTTCACTCTGCATAATCTCTTCTAGTCCCGTCCACATTGATACAAAAGTTGGATATTCGACCTTTCTGATGGAGGCATAATACCCCATTGTATATATGCTCTATATCTTCTTTATCCATTCATCTGTTGAAGGGCATTTTGGTTCTTTCCACAGTTTGGTAATTGTGGCCATTGCTGCTATGAACATTGGGCTACATGTGGCCCTTCTTTGTACTGCATCTGCTTTTTTGGGGTAAATACCCAGTAGTGCAATGGCAGGGTCATAGGGTAGCTCTATTTTTAATTTCTTGAGGAATCTCCACACTGTTTTCCAAAGTGGCTGCACCAGCTTGGAATCCCACCAACAGTGTAAGACGGTTCCCCTTTTTCCACACCCTCTCCAGCATTTGTTGTTTACTACCGTGTTGATTTTGGCTATTCTAAGTGGTGTAAGGTGGTATCTCAGTGTGGTTTTGATTTGAGTCTCCCTGATGGCTAATGATGATGAACATTTTTTCATGTGTCTGTTAGCAATTAGTATGTCTTCTTTGGAGAAGTGTCTGTTCATGTCTTCTGCCCATTTTTTAATGTAATTATTGGTTTTGTGGGTGTTGAGTTTGAGGAGAGCTTTATAGATCTTAGATATCAGAGCTTTGTCTGTAGCGTCATTTGCGAATATCTTCTCCCATTCTCTGGGTTGCTATTTGTTTTTTTGACTGTTTCCTTTGCTGAGCAAAAGCTTTTTATCTTGATGAAGTCTCAAAAGTTCATTTTCACTTTTGTTTCCTTTGCCTTTGGAGACATGTCCTGAAAGAAGTTGCTGTAGCTGATGTCAAAGAAGTTACTGCCTATGTTTTTTTTAGGGTTTTGATAGATTCCTACTTCATGTTAAGGTATTTTATCCATTTCAGGGTTATCTTCATATATGGTCAAGTTTCGTTCTTCTACACATAGCTCTCCAATTTTCCCAGCACCATTTATTGAAGAGACTGTCTTTTGTCCACTGGATATTTTATCCTGTTTTGTCAAAGATTATTTAACCATAGAGTTGCAGGTCCATATCTGGGCTCTCTATTCTATTCCACTGGTCTCTGTGTCTGTTTTTGTGCCAGTATCTTGCTGTCTTGGTGATCACCGCTTTGTAGTAAAGCCTGAAGTCAGGCAATGTGATGCCCCCAGTTTGGTTTTTCTTTTTCAGCATTTGCTTAGCAATTAGGGGTCTTTTCTGGTTCCATACAAATTTTAGGATTGTTTGTTCCAGCCCTTTGAAAAATGCCAGTGGAATTTTGATCAGGATGGCACTGAAAATATAGATTGCTCTGGGCAGTCAGACATTTTTTTTTAAAGATTTTTAATTTATTTATTAATTTATTTATTTGATTATTAAATAAATTATTTAACTTATTTATTTGAGAAATCACAAATAGGCAGAGAGGCAGGCAGAGAGAGAGAGAGGGGAAGCAGGCTCCCTGCCGAGCAGAGAGCCTGATGTGGGGCTTGATCCCAGGACGCTGAGATCATGACCTGAGCCGAAGGCAGAGGCTTTAACCCACTGAGCTACCCAAGAACCCCAGCAGTTAGACATTTTAACAATGTTATTCTTCCAATCCATGAGCATAGAATGCTTTTCCACCATTTTGTGTTTCTTCAATTTCTTTCATGAGCATTCTGTAGTTCCTTGAGTATAGATCCTTTCCCTCTTTGGTTAGGTTTATTCCCAGATATCTTATGGTTCTTGGTGCTACAGTAAATGGAATCGATTCTCTAATTTCCCTTTCCATATTTTCATTGTTAGTGTATAGGAAAGCAACTGATTTCTGTGCATTGATTTTGTATCCTGCCACATTCCTGAATTGCTGCATGAGTTCTAGTAGTTTGGGGATGGAGTCTTTTGAGTTTTCCATATAAAGTTTCATGTCATCTGTGAAGAGAGAGAGATTGACTTCTTCGTTGCCAGTTTGAATACCTTTTGTTTCTTTTTGTTGTCTGATTGCTGTCGCCAGTACTTCTAACACTATGTTGAATAAAAGTGGTGACAGTGGGCATCCTTGTAGTGTTCCTGATCTCAAAAAGAAGGCTGTCAGCTTTTCCCCATTGAGAATGATATTTGCTGTGGGCTTTTCATAGATAGACTTTATGATGTTGAGGAAGGTTCCTTCTATCCCTATACTTTAAAGAATTTTAATCAGGAATGGATGCGGAATTTTGTCAAATGCTTTTTCTGCATCAATTGAGAGGACCATGTGGTTCTTCTCTCTTCTCTTATTGATGTGTTCTGTCACATTAATTGATTTTTGAATGTTGAACCACGCTTGCATCCCAGTGATAAATCCCTCCTGGTCATGATGAATAATGTTTTTAATGTGCTGTTCTATCTTACTAGCTAGGATCTTGTTGAGAATCTTGGCATCCATATTCATCAGGGATATTGATCTGAAATTCTCCTTTTTGAGGGGGTCTTTGCCTGGTTTGGGGATCAGGGTAATGCTGGCTTCATAGAAAGAGTCTGGCAGTTTTCCTTCTGTTTCTATTTTTTGAAACAGTTTCAGGAGCATAGGTATTATTTCTTTCTTGAAAGTTTGGTAGAATTTCCCAGGGAAGCCATCAGTTCACCTGGACTCCTGTTTTTTGGGAGTTTTCTGATCACTGCTTCAATCTCACTATGAGACATTGGTCTATTCAGGTTGTCAATTTCTTCCTGTTTCAGTCTTGGAAGGTTATGGGTTTCCAGGAATGTATCCATTTCTTCTAGGTTGTTTCACTTATTGGCATATAGCTGTTGCTAATAATTTCTGATGATTTTTGGATTAGTCGTGATCTCTCCCCTTTCATTCATAGTTTTGTTAATTTGGGTCCTCTCTCTTTTTTTGGATGAGTTTGGCCAGTGGCTTATCAATCTTATTGATTCTTTCAAAAAACCAGCTTCTGGATTCATTGATGCATTCTTCTATTTCTCTAGTTTCTAACTTGTTGATCTCTGTTCTAATCTTGATTATTTCCTTTCTGTGCATGAGGTTGGCTTCATTTGTTGTTGATTTTCCAGTTCTTTGAGGTGTAAGGAGAGCTGGTGTATTCTAGATTTTTCAGTTTTTTTTGAGGGAGGTTTGGATGGCTATGTATTTCCCCCTTAGGACTGCCTTTGCCAAGTCCCATAGGTTTTGCATCATTGTGTCTTCATTTTCATTGGTCTCCATGAATTGTTTAATTTCATCTTTGATTTCCTGGTTGATCCCAGCATTCTTGAGCAGGTTTGTCTTTAGCCTCCAAGTGTTTGAATTTCTTCCAAACTTTTTCTTGTGCTTGAGTTCCAGTTTCAAAGCAGTATGGTCTGTGAATATGCACGGAATCATCTCAGTCTTTTGGTATCAGTTCAGTTCTGATTTGTGACCCAGTATGTGGTCTATTCTGGAGAAAGTTCCGTGTGCACTCGAGAAGAATGAGTATTCTGGTTTTTTAGGGTGGAATGTTCTGTATATATCTATGAGGTCCATCTGGTCCAATGTGTCATTCAAGGCTCTTGTTTCTTTATTGATTTTCTGTTTGGATGATCTGTCTGTTACTGAGAATGGCACGTTAACATCTCCTACTATTAGTGTATTCATATCAATATGACTCTTTATTTTGATTAACAGTTGGCTTATGTAGTTGGCTACTCCTATATTGGGGGCATAAATGTTTACTATTGTTAGATCTTCTTGGAGGATAGACCCTTTCAGAATGATGAAGTGTCCTTCTGTATCTCTGACTACAGTCTTTAGCTGAAAATCTAATTTATCTGATAGGAGAATTGCTCCCCCAGCTTTCTTTTGAGTCCTGTTGGCACGAAAGGTGGTTCTACATCCTTTCACTTTTAGTCTGGATGTATCTTTTGATTCCAAATGTGTCTCTTGTAGATAGCATATGGACAGGTCCTGCTTCTTTTTCCATTCTTCTACCCTCTGCCATGTTATGGGAGTGTTTAGGGCATTCACGTTGAGAGTGATTATTGAAAGATAAGTGTTTATTGACATCATGTTGCCTGTGTAGTCCTTGTTTCTATAGATTGTAATTTCTGTTCTAAGTCACTCATGGGTTCTTTCTACTTTTATAGAACCTCCTTTAATATTTCCTGGAGTGCTGGCTTGGTGGTCACATACTCTTTTAATCCTTGCTGGTCTTGGAAGCTTTTTATCTCTTCATCCATTTTGAATGTTAGCGTTTCTGGATAATGTATTCTTGGCTGCATGTTCTTCTCATTTAGTGCCCTGAATACATCATGCCAGCCCTTTCTGGCTTGCCAGGTTTCTGTGGACAGGTCTAACATTATTCTAATGGGTCTTCCTCTGTATGTAAGGAGTCTCTTCCCTTAGCTGCCCTCAGAGCCTCTTGTCTAAAATTATAATTTGCAAATTTTACTTAGATGTGTCTCTCTGATTTTCCAGAGTTGTTGATGTTGGCGGGTGTCCTTTCTGCCTCTAGGACATCAACCCTTGTTCCATTCCCCAGATTGGGGAAATTTTCTTTCAGAATTTGGTCTTCTGAAAGACTACATAAGCCAACTGTCTAAAACTACATAAGCCAACTGTTTATCTTCTAGTCTTCTGTCTTTCTCTACCCCCTCTGGGATTCCAATATTTCTGACGTTGGGATATTTCATGGCGTCATTTATTTCCCTAAGTCTCTTCTCATGATTTCTGAGCAGTTTGTTCCAGCTCTCCTCCTGACCTTTCTTCTTAACCATTTTATCCTCTAGATCACTAATTCTATCCTCTGTCTCTGTAACTCTAGCTTTTAGAGTATTTAGATTGGATTGGATCTCACTGATAGTGTTTCTTATATCAGCTATAATGGTTCTCATTTCTGTCCTTAGAGATTCTATATTGTCATTAATGTCTTTCTCCATCTTAGCCATTGCCTGGATAATTGTCAGCCTAAATTCCCTTTCTGACATACTGTTAATGTCCATGTCTAATAGTTCTGAGGGAGAGGGCACAATCTCTGGGTTTTTCCTCTTCCTCCTTCTAGTCATTTTGATGAGAAGTGGATGAGAGGATTTATAGTTGAATATATCACCCATGATCCAAGCAGGGTGCACTGTGGAAGGTTTTGGAGCAATTGGGATTCACCACCAAAAAGAAAGATTAAGGATAAAAAAAAGATAGAGAGAAAGAGAAAAAGAAGAAATCTCAGCAAGAATGGGCCCCAAATAGAAGATTTATAAGGTATGTAAACCACCAGGAACAAACATATAGACCAACAAAAATAAATGAGAACAAATAAAAGAACCTAATCAAAATGAATCCCAGGTTTGAAGTTTATATAATACCAGAACAAAAGCAAATGCATAGAAACACTGACAGAAGGATAAGATGGGAGCATGGTTATAACTCCTCATGGGTGAGGAAGGTTATTTTAGGTCTTCCTGGGTTTATCATTGTATTAAGCCTCAAACTGTAATGTTAAGTAGTTTAAAAAAATTAAAATAAACCAAGAAATGTGAAAACGAGTGAATAAAGAAAAATAGAAAGTGAATAAGAAAGAAAAAAATACTTGTATCTGTGAAATATACAGGTTTGAGGGTATTCCCTCAAACTAAGCACCTCCGGTGCTTAGTATATTGATTTCCCCTGATGTTGGGGATTTAATAAATAAAGTCTTTAAAAAAAATAACTAAACTGGAATAACAGGTATAAACTGAAACTCTCCCAGACTAAGTAAAGTGTAGGGCAAGTTCCCTATTTTCCCGCTTAAAAGATGCAAACATGTTCTGGTCAGAATTAATACATAAACTTCTGAGGATGTAGATAAAATAGTCAAATGTTTACTTTATAGTGTATTTATTTAGTTAAACACAAAAATTTAAGTCACATGCAAAAATTTACTGAATTAGAAGTATTGCTTAGCTAGTCTCACATTTTATGAGTAATTTTATTCAAACTAATTTCATAAAACTTTGCCAGCAGGATCTTTGCTTCTCAGTACAGCCACTCAGTAAGTCAGCTAATCATTTGCCAGGGTTCATTATTTTATCTAAAATATTTGGTATGTAGTACTTTTTGAATCCATGTATATATGTAACTGGAAATCTATCCCAAGCCAAATATAGTCATTCACATAATATAACCATTTTACTATTTGTCCCGTAAGAGTTTTTTTGATGATTTCCCATAACAACTTGCTGTATTATTTAATTATGAAATATATTAAGCCTGCCAAATTAATAAGAATAAATAAGTACCTATGTACCTATCATTCAGTTTTTAATATCAGATCATTTTTTATATTTTCTTCATTTTTGTTGTAAGGAGTAAGACATTAACAGATATTTTGAAGTTTTTGGTATCTTCTTCCCTAAACTCAGACTAATTCCTCCACAAATTTCTTTGCCTCTTCTTTTTTTTTTAAAAAAAAATCAGGTATTCTTTACAAACCTTCCAAACTACCACTGTTTGAAGTTTAATTTGACTTTGGCAACATATTGCCATTCAAAATAATTTAGAGTTTCATAATGTTAGATTGCTTATAGGACTAATATATAATGCAGTATCTTTGTTTCTGAGGGATAATTCTCTGATTTAAAAAAAAGGAAAAAAGTCTTACTGTATTTCATGCATGTATAAAAGAAAGATTGATTGAATTGTAGTGATTGTTGTGTTATATGTGTTCACCTCACACACTGAGAAATACAAAATGCATTACTTATTTTATAAGTAGATTTGCACAAAGGTTTATTAGGTAGAAAGAAACTGGCAACACACACTATGTCATGGTCCTGACAATGTTCTGCCTGAGAGAGTATCTATCACTAGTTCTGTATTAAATTTCTGGAGTAAGGGGAAGTGTACTTGTGGTCTACTGAAAGTGTGAGATCATCCTCTTGAATGATAATCAGGGTTGCTCCTGGTTGGATTCTTCGTTAATTAGAAGAGTTTTACTTAAGTAATATTTCACTACTGAAAATGGAAATACAACCTTTCCCTCCCTCCATTCCTCCCTCCCTCCCTCCCTCCCTCCCTCCCTCCCTCCCTCCCTCCCTCCCTCCCTCCCTCCCTCCCTCCCTCCCTCCCTTCCTTCCTTCCTTCCTTCCTTCCTTCCTTCCTTCCTTCCTTCCTTCCTCCTTTCTTCTTTCCTCCTTCTGTTTATCACTCCTTCTTAAGGTTTCTCATTTCTGATAGAAAGACCATTTAAATAACAAAAGATGAAACAAAGTATATGGTAGAATATCAGAAGTCAAAAATACTAATGTTTTGGGATGTCATGACATAGTTATTGCAGATTGTTCTTACCAGCTTCAGCAACTATGTTCTGATTATAAGAATTGTGTTTGAGTTATTGGTCTCTTAGTTGCATATAATTCTTATTTTTAATGAATCACTTCCTTACCTTCACCAGGTCACAGTGAACTCTTTCATTTTGTTCATTGCTATACAGTATTGAGTAGGAAAGATAGTTATACACTGAAGGATGGTAATATATCTTTTTTTATTTTGCTTTTTTTTTAAATTTAATTTTTTTTCTGTGTTCCAAGATTCATTGTTCATGCACCACACCCAGTGCTCCATGTAATACGTGCCCTCCTCAATACCCACCACCAGGCTCGCCCAACCCCCCACCCCTACCCCTCCAAAACCCTCAGTTTGTTCCTCAGAGTCCACAGTCTCTCATGGTTCATCTCCCCCTCTGTTTTACCCCAATTAACTTTTCCTTTCCTTCTCCTAATGTTTTCCATCTTATTCCTTATGTTCCACAAGTAAGGGAAACCATATGACAAATGACTTTCTTTGCTTGATTTACTTCACTCAGCATAATCTCCTCCAGGGTGGCCCACACCTGTAGTCCCAGCTACTGGGGAGGCTGAGGCAGGAGGATTAATTGAGCCCAGGAGTTCTGGGCTGTAGTATGCTATGCCTGATTGGGTGTCTGCACTAAGTTCAGCATCAATATGGTGACCTCCCTGGAGCAGAGGACCACCAGGTTGCCTTAGGAGGGGTGAACCGGCCCAGGTCTGAAATAGAGCAGGTCAAATCTTGCGTGCTGATCTTATTTTAAAGGGTTATATTAGAAAGGTAGTTTCTCCCTCACTACCTCCTACCCCTAGGTTCACCACCATATCTCTTGGCAAAGAGAATAATTTTCTGGGCTACAGAATATGGATTGTGTAGTAAAGTTGTATTCTTTTTTTCTTCTCTTATACTTGAAGAAAATAAGCCTCAATTTTTTTCTGAATAATTCCAAAATTGCTGAACAGTACCTTTTATGGAGGTATAGAAACTTAGTCTATGCCTTTGATTACTATAAAACCTGAAACCATCCGCCCTCTCTTTGATGCAGGAATTACTTTGGGTGACAGCTACGACCTACCTCTTTAGACTTTTCATGATCTTCCTCTTATGAGCATTTCCTTTTCTACTCAAACTCTGGTCTTTGAATCAGCAACCTCCATCCCAAGATAGTACCTCACACTCTTTCCTCAGTTCACTGAATTGAAACCTGCAACCAATTAATGTCTTCTGGTCACTACCTGATTGTTCACCCTAAATCCATTTCATACACACTAGATAAGGATATTCCTTAGAGCATTCATTCTCATTTCTTTGTTTTTGTTTGTTTGTTTGAATGGGGGGTGTTTTTTGGTGGTGTTTGTTTGTTTGTTTGTTTGTTTTGGGGGACTGCTTTTATGGTTGCCAGCTAGAACTATTCAATAGTATCTGGTGCTGTGTCCTATTTCTAGATTCAGTAAAAAATCATGATTGAGGGTTACAAAGGTTCTTCTCCATTTGTAGTCTGACTTTAGTTGGATGATTTAAAACAATTCAAGTGTAGCTTTTTTTTTTCTGGAAAATACCTATTTTAATTTCATATTTTCTATTATCTAGCATTCATTTTTTTTCAATAAAAATACAGGCATATTTTTCTACTTCCCTGTTTTCATCTGGGAAGTAGAGGTGAAACCTGAAAAAGGAAAAACAAGCTAAGTCAGTGCCAAAAGCATAGTCCCAGTGTACTGATTCCAGCAACATCATCCTTTTGCTGACTTAAAGTAAGAACCTATATCTAGACATGATTTCTTACAGCTGCTATTAGGATAATTGCTTATAAATCCACCAAAAGTACAACAAAGCTTATTATGATCCTCATAATATCAAAGGATGTGATTTGCACCATTCCCTGTCTCTTGATCTTTACCCTCTATTTTCTCATCCAATTCCCAAAAAGCTTTCTGGCTGTCATAAAACTTACATTTTAATATCCAGTATAATACTCTTCCTTTGCCTCCATGCAACAGGCCTGGCATTATCACATGAATACCTTGTGTCATCCACTCAAAATAACTTTTTTTTTTTGCTCAAAATAAAAACAAATAGCAGAGGGCCCATGGCAAAGTAAAGAACATTCATTTCAGAACATGATCTAGAATTAGTAATCATTATTACTTTATTCAGTCTGAAAGATCTACCTATATGTTTACCTACTGGTTTTTTCCCAACTCAGTCTTTCATTCAGTTTATTTATTTTATTTATTTTTGAAATAAAATTTGTATAAGTTCTTTCTGTAGGAAATTGTTAATGATAAACTCATTTGCTTCCATTTAAAATATACCAAAATTGGTATTTTATTATATATATTATATATATTGTTATATATTATATAATTTGGTATTATAAAAATATATTATAAAAATACCAAAATCATCATTCAAAAATGTATATTATTTATTTAATCTTCTAATTATTTATCTTCTAATTATTTATTAAATAAATAATTATTTAATCTTCATTTTTGAGTGATGATTTTGGTAATTTAAAAATTTTAGGTTGACTTTTTTTTCTTTATGCCTTAAAGATGTTAATCTATTATCTTCCAGCATGTATCATTTTTTTCTAAGAATTCTCCAATTGATCTAAGAGTTTCTTTGAGGGAATATTTTCTCTATATTTATATAAAATATTTTTATACTTGGTTCTCCAAGTTCACTCTAATAACCAATTATGAATTAGTTTCATTTGTTCTGCTTGTAAATCATGATTTCCAAATCTGAGAATCTGTGTCTTTCATAAACACCAGAGGAGTATTCTTCCCAGTATTCTTCAAATATCACCTCCCTCCACATTGCCTTCTCCTACCTCTGGAATACTTACTAGACATATATTAGTTATATTCTGTCTTTTCATCCATTCTATCTTCTATATATCTTTATCCTGTTTAATATTTCCCATATTGTTATATACCTGTGCTATATTCCGTGTAATTTAGTTATGTCTTCAAGTTTATTATCTCTTCATTTTAGTGCTGGTATTTTTTTAGACATTATACTTGTTCCTTTTATAAATCCGTCTTATTTTTGCTAGTGTTTTCCTTTTTTTGTGTTTCTGTTCTTTTTTCACATAACTTCAAATTGTAAACCAAGTTGTTGCAAATATTTGTAGTCAGTAATTCCAAAGTCCCATAATTCCAGATCTAATTATGCCAATGCAGCACAGTGGTTTAAAAAAAGCTATTATTCTTTACAGAATTTTCCCATGATTGTAGTATAAATACTCCTTTATAGCAAATTTCAGGCTACCAATGTTTTAAAAACTGGCTCTCAATATTCCTGAATACTTAGTAAGTTTTCATAGGCTGTTGTGAGCCAATTCCAGCACCCTGTTTATTATCTCTGCTACTTCTCACTCATTGTGCCTTTTGTAATTTTGGATTACAAACTCATGTTTGGCATAGTTTGATATTTTTTTAAAATCCTATGTGGCCTTAATTGAGGGAGTTTCTCTCCAGAGCATTTTTATTTTATTCTTCTAGGCATTTTAAGGATTTCATCAATGAAGGAACACTTTTCATATTTACTTTTTTTGCCTTCAGGATTCCCATAACCATGCAGATAGAATAATTTGAAACTGCCAATCAGGGTGAAGGAGGCCTTTGATTAAGAATGATCAAAGGAGAAAATTTTTTTCCATACTGAGCTAGTGGATGAAACAGTCATGTCCCTTTGTCAATGGATAGAGATAGTCTTCATTTTGGACTCCTTGATACTTTGTTGACTTTTTGAGAAGTTTAGCTATGCATTTAAAATATGTTAGTTATACTTCATTCATTGTATTAAGTGTTCTGGAGTAGATTAATAAGCTACCTAATTTTCTACATTGCCAGTAAGAGAAATTTACATAAAATTTTATGCCAGTTTCTTTTTTTTTTTTTTAAAGATTTTATTTATTTGACAGAGAGAAACACAGCGAGAGAGGGAACACAAGCAGAAGTAATGGTAGCGGGAGAAGCAGGCTTCCTGCTGAGCAAGGAGCCTGATGCGGGGCTCGATCCCAGGACCCTGGGATCATGGCCTGAGCTGAAGGCAGACACTTAATGACTGAGCCACCCAGGAGCCCCTATGCCAGTTTCAATCAAATATATTAACCCTGCTTTAAAGTTTTAAATATTATCAGTAGGTTAAAAAGAAAATTTTAAAACACTTCTGTAGGAGATGGTATAACATTATAATAAGAGTAAGGATGTAGAGTCAGAACAAGTAGGGTTTGATTTAAATTTCACCACTAAACCCAGGGTTACACTACTAGGTGTTTACTCAAAAGATATAAAGATAGTGATTTAAAGGGGCACATGAACCCCAATGTTTATTGTGGACACAGCAGTGTCCACAATTTCCAAAACATGGTAAAAGCCCAAATGTTGTCCATCAACAGATGAATGAATAAAGATGTATATATGATATATATGATGGAGTATTACTCAGCCATCAAAAAGAATGAAATCTTACCATTTACAACAATGTGGATGGAACTAGAGGCTATTATGCTAAGCAAAATAAGTCAGTCAGAGAAAGACAAATACCATATAATTTCACTCATATGTAGAATTTAAGAAACAAAACAGATGAACATAAGGGAAGAGAAGGAAAAATAAAATAAGACAAAAACAAAGAGAAAAGCAAACCATAAGAAACTCAACTAAAGGGAATGAAGTGAGGGTTGCTGGAGGGGAGGTAGGTGGGGGGATGGGTTGGGGAGGGGAGGTAGGTGGGGGGATTACAAAAGGCACAGTGAGTGAGAAGTAGCAGAGATAATAAACAGGGTGCTGGAATTGGCTCACAACAGCCTATGAAAACTTACTAAGTATTCAGGAATATTGAGAGCCAGTTTTTAAAACATTGGTAGCCTGAAATTTGCTATAAAGGAGTATTTATACTACAATCATGGGAAAATTCTGTAAAGAATAATAGCTTTTTTTAAACCACTGTGCTGCATTGGCATAATTAGATCTGGAATTATGGGACTTTGGAATTACTGACTACTTGTTTGGGTGTCCTTTATCCTTCTATTATGAAAATGGATGTTGAGGACTAACATCCTCATGGGGTAACTGGGTGATGAGGATCAAGCAGGGCACTTTATGTAATGAGCACTAGGTGTTATATCCAACTGATGAATCACTAAATTCTACACTATATGTTAACTAACTTGAATTTAAATTTAAAAAAATAATACATAAGTTTCCCCACTAATAGCTGCAGGACCTCAGGAACATACTGCAACCTTTACACATCTTTATTTTATTTTCCATTAAGATCACATAATGAGAATTATGAGGGCAAATGAAATGATAGATCTAAAGCATATAGCACAGTGCCTGGCCTATAAAAAAATTTAGTAAATTGTGGCTTCAAATATGTTTTATGTCTTAGAACCATTTATGCAGATATTATCATTGGCAAAATATTTAACTTTAATGCAAATTACCTTCTTGTATCTTCTAAAAGTTTTTAATTATTTCTTTGTAGGAACCATTGAAAAAAATCAATGCAAGTATCTTGGAATTGACATTAATTTACAGAATCATAGATAATAGAGGTACTTAATGTAATAGTTATTGTATATATATTCCCAAACCATATGTTTCCCATGGAAACATAATCTGAAAGAAAATGTGTATATTTTACATGGTAGAAAAATTTTGTAAATGATTGAAAATATTTCAGTTGATGTATTATTATTATTTTTTTTTACCTTTGTAGAAAAATGTCCTACTTGTTTTGATTTTTGGAAGTATTTTGGTAACTGTTTGGGATATAGCCTATGACTCCAGGAGTATGCTGAACTTAGAAAATATATTCACTAGTTTATGGTATGGGCCCCTCTCCACTCAAATCTGTATACATTGTCTTTGTTTTTTTAGGCATCTAATGTAAATGAAGAGAAAATGAGATTCTAATGATTTTCCTTTGTTGATGACCTGGATCTTTTGCCTGTGTTTCTTAATCCTTGAATTTCAGTAATTTCATCAATACTTAGCTCTTTCTTAATCTGTTATTTTTTTCTGAAACAGAATAAGCCCTTTTCTGTTTGAAACTTCAAGTCTTCTTACATATTAGCAAAGTATTCTCTATTACCTTCAGAGATTTTTTGTTTTATGTTTTCTTTTGTTTTTCATGGTCCCAAATAATAATCAGTATCTTAGCTCTCTGGTCTCAGTCTTCCACACAAATCATCTGTTCTCTACACACTCACTTTAATTTTAGTTCTTATACTTCATTTCATGATTTTTCTCAAAAATCTCAACATCACGTCTCTGATTACTTTTTTAACACTGGCAGCTCTCCTTTTTTATTCTAATAAGGCTTTTTAATCTATAATGGCTTTATTTATTTGTTTGTTCTTTTTCAGCTCCCATTTCACCTTATTTTGTTTTGTAATTTCTTGCATCTTTAATTTGATGTTATATTTCTCTCCTTTGAATTCTTGAAGTTTAGATGTCATTTTATTTTTGAAAAGTAGGGAAAGTTGTGCCTAGATCTATTTTCTACAGTAATTCTTCCTCCTACTTGTATTCACCTGATTTTTAATTTTTATATTCTCCTTTTTTTCATTTCTAAAAATAGTTTTGTTTAAATTCTTTATGATATGTCTGCTACTTACTATACATTTAAGTCTATATAAGTCTCTCTTGGCCTGCTATTTGACTTAGTAACTGTTAGCCATTTCCCTTTGGCTTTCTTTTTACTTTGATTATCCCCTTATAATTTGAGCTAGAAGACTTGAAAGCTTAGCTATTTGGTTTGGTATGGAAGACAGGGAAACAGTAGTTGGAGACATAAATGTAGCTATGTTAGAATAACATCAACAGCTAAAGGTTGCAGCATATGCGAACCCCAAACAGTCTATGAAATATGCCATATACCCTCTGCCCTAGATTGTGTCTTTTGCTAGAGGGAAATTCCCCTTAGGTTTATTCTCATTCTTCATAGAGCAGAAGTTATATGGCAGGAGACCAGATTATTATTGACACTCTTGTGGCAAAAGTGTTTTTGTTGCTGTGCAATTATTGATTTATTCCACAAATTTTTTATTATTACTATGTACAAGGTACTCTGGTATTATCAAAGAGTTTATGTTTTAGTTGAGGACAGAAACAATAAAAAACATAGCATAAAATATTGTAGCCTGACAGAACATGATAAATGCTAAGAAAAAATAAATAAAAGAGAGACACAGGATAGAAGGTATTAGGGGTTAGTGTACATTTATCTCTGCTCAGTCAATAAGATCAGTAACTCCAAAAATAATTCCAGTTTTCCATTACTTTTCTCTATTCTACCTCTTGTCTGGGTTGCCTCTATTTAGACTTAGAAGACCAAGTTGTGGGGGAAAAGTAGTTAGTGTGACCATATGGTCCTTGTTTGGGTGTCCTTTATCTTTCTATTATGAAAATGGATGTTGAGGACTAACATTCTCTGCTTTCCCTGTAACCCTCATATGTACCAATTAAAATTCCTCTCACCCACCACTTTTCACATACATTAAGATACTAGACATATTTGGCATATGTTCATGCATTCTGTATCCTATCTTGTTTGTTTCTATGTCCATTCATACAAATATTTATACAATACTATCATGTTGGGTTTTAGTTGTAGTTTTATAAATTTTAATAAATATCCTGGCATATATTGAAATCACAATTGCTCTTTCAACAAAATCTTCCTGGCTATTCTAACAATCATTTATTCTTCTCAATGAACAGTAAAACCACCAATTCCAGTTCAAAAAATACTGGATTCTAACTGAAATAGCATAACATTTATGTATTACTTTGAGCAGGAATGACAGTTTGGGGTTCTCAATCCAGAAATTTGTCTCTTCATTAATTCACGTATCATTAATTCATTAATATCATGTATTTGTTTTGTGTCCTATGATAGAAATTTATACTTTTTAAATTTTGCCTTTGTTTTTTAAAAGATTTTATTTATATTAGAGAGAGAGAGAGAGGGAGAGAGAGAGAGAGAGAAAGCGTGAGTAGGGGAGGGGCAAAAGCACAGGGAGAAGCAGGCTCCCCAGTGAACAGGGAGCCCAACCTGGGGCTGGACTGTGACCTGAGCAAAAAGAATATGCCTAACCAACTGAGCCACCCAGGTGCCCCCAGAATTTTATAGTTTTAATACAGTTCCTATGTTTTTCTTAAATTTATTCTTATTATAACTTTCACCTCTCTTGTGATAGAATGTTATTTTCTATTTTTAAAATGGTAATCATTAGAACTGATATAGTGTGATTTTTTTATTTCCTAAATTTAGTTATTATATATTAATTTTTAACTGAAGTATAATTAACACACAATATTATATTAATTTCAGGTGTGCAACATATTGATTCCACAATTCTATACATTAATCATGCTCACCACAATAAGTGTAGTTACCATCTGTCACTGTACATTATTCTAATATTATTGACTATATTCCCTATGCTATACTTTTCATCTCCATGACTTATTTATTTTATGACTAGAAGTTTTTACCTCTTAATTCCCTTTATCTATTTCATACATCCTCTCACCATCCCTATCTCTGGCAACCACCAGTTCTCTATATTTAAGAGTCTGATTTTAGATTCCCATATAAGTGAGGGATACCTGGGTGGTTCAGTCAGTTAAGCATCTGCCTTTTAGCTCAGATCATGATATCCAGGTCCTGGGATCAAGCCCTCCATCCCCCACTGGGCTCCTTGCTCAGCAGGATCTACCCTTCCCTCTGCTCCTGTACTCTGTGCTCTCTCTCTCCCCCTCTCAAATAAATAAATAAAATCTTTTTGAAAAAAGATTCCAATATAAGTGAAATCATATGGTATTTGTCTTTCTCTGATTTATTTCACTTAGCATAATACCCTATAATTCCATCTATGTTGTTGTTGCAAATGGCAAGATCTCAGGCTATTTTATGGCTAAGTCATATATTCCTGTGTGTCTATGTCTATGTGTATCACATCATCTTTATCTATTCATCTATCAATGGACACTTGTGTTGTTTCCATATTTTAGCTATTGTAAATAATGCTGCAATAAACATAGGGGTTCATATATATTTTCAAATTAGTGTTTTTGTTTTCTTTGAGTAAAAACCCAGCAGTTGAAATACTGAATCAATGATACTTGAAGGAACTCTCATGTTTTCCACAGCGGTTGCACCAATTTACATTCCCAAGAGTGCAGGAGGGTTTCCATTTCTCCACATTCTTGCCAAGACTTGTTATTTTTTTGTCTTTTTGATTCTAGCCATTCTGACTGATGTAAGGTTATACTTCCAGCGTGATTTTGATTTGTGTTTCCCTGATGATTGGTGATATTGAGCATCTTTTCATATGTCTGTTGGCCATCGGTGTGTCTTCTTTGGAAAAATGTCTATTCAGGTCCTCTGCCCATTTTTTAATCAGGTGGGTTTTTTTTGTTTTGTTTTGTTTTTTGTTTTTGGTGTTGAGTTTGTAAGTTCTTGATATACTTTGCATAACCCTTATCAGGTATATCATTACAAATAACTTATTCCATTTAGTATTCTTTTTGTTTGGTTGACGGTTTCCTTCACTGTGTGAAAGCTTTTTATTTTGGTGTAGTCCCAATAGCTTGATTTTGATTTGTTTTTTATGCCTCTTGAGACATACCTAGAAAATGTTTCTGTGGGTAATGCCAGTGAGATTATCACTTATGTTTTCTTCTAGGAGTTTTATGGTTTCAGATCTCACATTTAGGCCTTTAATCCATTTTGAGGTGTTTTGTTTTGTTCTGTTGTAAATGATGTAAGAAAGTGGTCTGTTTTTATTCTTTTGCATATAGCTGTCCAGTTTTCTGAACCCCATTTATTGAAAAGACTATCTTTTCCCCCACATATAATCTTGTCTCCTTTTTGTTATAGATTAATTGACCATATCAGTGTGGATTTATTTCCAAACTCTCTATCCTGTTACAGATACATATATATCTGTTTTTGTGCCAATATCATTCTGTTTTGGTTGCCTTAGCTTTGTAATAAAGCTTGGAATTCGGGAGCAGGATACCACCAGCTTGTTCTTCTTTCTCAAGATTGTGTTGGCTATTCAAGGATTTTCATGGTTCCACACAAATTTTAGGATAATTTGTTCTAGTTCTGTGAAAAATGCTGTTGATACATTGATAGGGATTACATTGAATCTGTTCATTTCTTTGGATAGCACAGACATTTTAATGATTTAATTCTTCTAATCCATAAACATGTTATACATTTTCATTTGTTTTTGTCCTCTTCAATTTCTTTTATCAGTGTTTTATAGTTTCCAAAATACAGGTTTTTTACCTCCTTGTTTAAATTTATTCCTAGGTATTCTTTTAGGTGCAACTGTAAATGGTATTGTTCTCTTAATTTCTCTGTCTGCTTCTTGTTATTAGTGTATAAAATGTGACAGATTTTTGTATGTATCCTGCAACTTTATTGAATTCATTTATCATTCATTAACTTTTGGTGGAATCTTTCAGGTCTTTGTATAGAATATCATGTCACCAGCAATAATGACAGTTTTACTTCTTCTTTTCCAATTTGGATGCCTGTTTTTCTGCAGCTAGGACTTTCAGTACTGTGTTGAATAAAAGTTGTGAGTCTAGAATCCTTGTCTTTTTCCTAATCTTAGAAGGAAAATTTTCAATTTTTCACTATTATGATTTTGGTTGCGGGTTTTTCATATACGGTTTTTAATATGGTGAGTTATTTTTCCTCTAAACTTACTTTGTTGAGAGTTTTTTAACATGTATTTTGTTAATTTTCTGTATCTTTTCAGATAATCAAATGATTTTTATCCTTTCTTTTATTAGTGTGATGTATAATACTGATTGATTTGAGAATATTGAACCACCTTTGCATCTTAAGAATAAATCCTGCTTGATCGTGGTGAATGAATGAACATTATTTTGAATGAATGTTCAAATTCATTTTGAACATTATTTTAATGTTGAATTAAATGAACATTATTTTGCGTTGAACATTATTTTAATGTGAATTGAGTTTGCTAACATCTTGTTGAAGATTTTTACGTCAATGTTCATCAGAAACATTGGCCTGTATTTTTGTAGTGACTATGTGGTTTTGGTATCAGTGTAATGCTGGTCTCATAGAATGAACTTGGAAGTTTTTCTCACTCTTTGATTTTTTTGGAATAGTTTGAGAAGAATAGGTATTAATTCTTCTTTAAATGTTTAGTATGGGGTGTCTGGGTGGCTCAGTCAGTTAAGCATCTGCCTTCAGCTCAGATCATAATCCCAGGGTCCTGGGATTGAGTCCTGCATCAGGCTCCTTGCTTGGCGGGAACCTGCTTCTCCCTCTCTCTCTGCCTGCTGCTCCCCTTACTTGTGCTTGCTATCTCTGTCAAATAAATAAACAAAACCTTTAAAAATTTTTTCTGTTTCTTCCTGATTCAGTTTTGAAAGACTGAATATTTCTAGGAATTTATCCATTTCTTCTAGGCTGTCCAATCTGTTGGCATATAATTTTTCATTATATTTCATAATCCTCTATATTTCTGTGGTATTGTTATTTCTTCTCCATTTCTGATTTTTTTTTGAGTTTCTTTTTTTTTCTCAGTGAAAATGTCTAAAGGTTTGTCAAATTTGCCTGTTTTTTCAAAGTACTACCTCCCAGTTTCATTGATCTTTCCAATAGTTTTTTTTAAATTTTATTTATTTATTTTTTTCCAGTGTTACAAGATTTATTGTTTTGCACTACACCCAATGCTCTATGCAGTACGTGCCCTCCTCAATACCCACCACCAGGATCGCCCAACTCCCACCCCCCTCCCCTCCAAAACCCTCAGTTTGTTGCTCATAGTCCACAGTCTCTCATGGTTCATCTCCCCCTCTGGTTTCCTCCCATTCACCCCTCCCTTCCTTCTCATAATGCCCTCCATGTTTTTCTCCAATAGTTTTTAAGTCTCAGTTTCATTTATTTTTGCTCTAAACTTTATTATTTCCTTCCTCTCACTGAATTGGACTTTGTTTGTTCTTCTTTTGCTAGTCCTTTAGGGCGGAAGGTTAGGTTGCTTATCTGAGATTTTTCTCTTCCTTTGAGGTAGGCAAATATTGCTCTAAACATTTCTCTAAGAACTGCTACTGCTTTTTCTGAAGGATTTGGGACTGTCATGTTTTAGTTTCATTTGTCTGAAGGTATACTTTTATTTCCTCTGATTTCTTGGTTGGTCCATTTATTGTTTAGTAGCATTTGCTTAGCCTCCATATGTTTGTGTTCTTTCTAGATTTTTTTCCCTTATAGTTGATTTCTAGTTTCATAACATCATGGTCAGAAAAGATGCACGGTATAATTTCTATCTTCTTGAATTGATAGACACTTGTTTTGTAATCTAGCATGTGATCTATTAAGGAGATTAATTCTCTCTTATTCCTGACATCTTTGAAGAGTCATGATTCTGCCTTTCAAAAACCTCTTGTTTATTGATAAAAATTGTGTGATTTTCTCTTTTGATCCAATATGATGAATTATGATGGCAAATTTTCCGGGATTGAACCATTCTCTTCTTCTCAGATCGAGCTCTACTAGAATAAGATATAGTTCTATTTTTAATTCTATAGAATTCAAGATGTTAAGATTTTATCTATTTCTTATCATGACAACTTAAATTCTGGTATGATGTTTTTTACATTAATTTTGCTTTATAAAATATATAGGGAAGGTTTTGACTTTTTTCTTTAAGATAGTATAAGAGAAATCTTTGGTCACTAAGGAAATTAAGACTAGGCTGTGACACTATCAGAGTCAATTTTGATAATTTATATTCCATAAAATTCTCCAGTTTCTAAATTATCAAATTTAAGTGTTTCGTTTAATATTGTTTAATGTTGTTTTCTAATTCTTCTAATTATTCTAGTATCTGTAGTTAAAAGTTTCTTTACCACACACCATATGAAGCATTTTTCTTCCTTTCCTTTTTATGACTTTCTCTTTTCTATTAATATCTTTATTGAATGCTTAACTCATTTATTTTCATTATTCTTTCACAAAAAATTATATAATTCCTTCTATGTATATATTTTTGCATTTAACTGCATTTCATTCATTTTTATTTGAAATGTTATTTTTTGTTAATGTCTATATGATTAATGATTTTTATGTAAATTTCCTCATTGATCAAGAATTTAGAAAAATGTGTTAAATAACAACTTAACTTTAATTTTTAATAAAATAGTGTTATGATGAAACAATATAGTGTTCATTTTTTCAGAATTTATTAAAGATTCCTTGTACTATATCAGTTTTAAGTTCTCTATCTGTGCTTATTAATTATGTACTTGATATGTAAAATATAAAAGAAATGTAGGAATATTCCCACTCTGTTTTATCATGTTTTTTTTTTCTTTTTTTTTAGTGTTTTTGTTTGTTTTAAGTGTTTGGCTTCTGTATTGTTTCATAAAGGCTTATAAACATAAAGGCTTATAAACATAAACATAAAGGCTTATAAACATAAAGGCTTATAAACATAAAGATAAACATAAAGGCTTATAAACATAAAGGCTTATAAACATAAAGCATGTTTTCTTTGAGAGGAATATCTTTTATCCTTAATGTCCTCACTTTGTCTCATTTAATGTCTTTGATATTGAATTCTGTTTTATCTGTTATTGCCAATATTGCTTCTCCTGCTTTCTACGTGTTGTATTTACCTGGTTCACTTTTTCTCATCTTTTAATTTTCCACTTATTTTCCTATGTTTTTATTGTTTTTCTTAGAAACTACAAACAGATTTTTTTTTAACCCAGCCTGGCTTTCTTTGACATTGACATTTGTTGGGATAATCAACATATAATTTTTATTTATTTCAATATATTTTATGTATTTATTTAAGTATATTTGTTACTTAAATACTCCTTTTCTTACTTTGCTGGATCAGTCAGCTTTTCCTTCATTTTCTTTTCCCCATTCAATATTCAGTCATCCACTGTTAAATTGTTCATCTATTTTTTCTTTTTGCTGGTGCTTACCTTCTCATTCTGAAGAATCATAATTAAACTGCATTACTCTTTAATTGTATCAGAATTAAACAATAAATATGCTTATAACATTTTACCAAATTATTTTAATAACACATGCTAAATAAGTTCCAAACCTTTTTCTCTCCCCTCCCAAGTCTCTACTTTTTTGTAACATAGTTCAGAATTTTTACTACTTGAGTATATTGTAAGCTATCATTTTTCCAGGAAAATTTTATCTTGAATATTGGGTTTATCATTCCCTTGTGTTATTTTATACATTTTCTGAATATGTATTTCCATCAACAATATATTCTTTAGTTTTGAGGGTTGTTTTACCACTTTATAAAAATGGTATCATATGACATATATATTTCTGCAATTTGACTTTATTTACATAATATTAGTGAAGCTCTTTATTTTGATGTGTATTATCCTATTTTATTCATTTTTACTGCACTATCTTATTACATTCTATGTCTATCATTTATCCCTCCTCATGTTTTTTTTTTTTTTTTTAAGAGACAGAGCAGGCATGAGCCAGGGTTGGAGAGAGAGAGAGAGAGAGAGAGAGAGAGAGAGAGAGAGAGAAAGTCTTAAGGAGGCTCCACATGCAGCATGGAGCCAGTCACAGGGATGGATCCCACAAGTTGGATCCCACTGAGATCATGATCTGAGCCCAAATCAAGAGTTGGACGCTTAACCAACTGAGTCACCCATGTGCCCCCATTCTCATTTTGATAGACATTTGTTTCCACTTTGAAGGCTATTACATATGGTGCAGCTATGAAATTTTGCACATTCTATCCCTCAAAATAACATTCATCAGGATGAGTGAGAGACAACTACTAGTGCTTTCTAGTGCCCCTATGTCCGCTCCCTAGTATCTGAGCCCCTAGTATCTGAATCTCCTCTCCTTCCAGGAAAACAATGAAAACTCCCATGCATGTTATCTCCTAAAGACAGACACAGTAAGTGGGAGAATAGTACAGTGGAAGAGGTTACACCTCCAGTCTCCATTTAGGTTACCCAGACCTCCAGATGCTACTGTTTTTCAGAAGTAAGGAAACAGGAGGGGATGGGGAGGGAGACAAACCATAAAAGACTCCTAGATGCATGAAATGAACTAAGGGTGGCTGGGAGGCAGGGGAGTATGGATAGGGTGGCTGGATTGTGGACATTGGGGAGGGTATGTGCTACGGTAAGTGCTGTGAAATGTGTAAGCCTGATGATTCACAGACATGTACCCTGGGGCAAATAATACATTATATGTTAATAAAAAAATTCTCAAAAAAAAAGTACATAAATAATATTGCAAATAATACAAAGTCATTCACTATTGTTATTTAACTCTGAGTACTTTTTGCCATTATCTGTTTTCTCAACAAAATGCTGGTAGTACAGTTATATGAAGTTCATAGATTTATTTTTTTTGTTGTTCTTTGTTTTTATTGAAGTGTATAGTTGACTACAATATTATATTAGCTTCAGGAGTACATCATAGCGATTTGACAATTCTATACATTACTCAATACTCATAACAATAAATGTAATCACCATCTCTCACCATAGAAATCTATTATAGTATTATTTACAATATACTCCATGCTGTGCATTTAATGTCTGTGACATTCATCTTATAGCTGAATGTTTATACCTAATTTTGCTCAGGCCTCAACCCACCTCTTGCATTCTTTTTTTTTTTAGTTGAAATATAGTTAACACACCTTGTTACCTTAGTTTCAGTTAGACAACATAATAATTTCTCATTATGTTATACCCTGTTCACAAGTAACTACCATCTGTCATCATACAATGTTGCTACAGTACTACTGATACATTCTCTATGCTGTAACTTTTACCCTGGTGAAATATCCATTACAAACTGGAAGCCTGTATCTCCCACTCTCCTTCACCCATTTTGCCCATCTCCCCTATTCACTATCCCTCTAGCAACCATCAGTTTCCTCTCTGTATTTATGAGTCTGTGTCTACTTTTTGTTCATTTACTCATTTTTTTGTTTTTAGATTTCACATATCAGTGAAATCATACAATATTTGTCTTTCACTTAACATAATATCTTCCAGGTCCATCCCTCTTATCACAAGATAAGATCACAAGATCTCATTGTTTTCTATGGCTGAGTACTATTTCATTGTGTGTGTGTGTATGTGTATATGTATCACATCTTCTTTACCCATTCATCTATCACCAGACAGTTGGATTGTTTCCATATCTTTGCTGTTGTTAATAATGCTTCAATAAACATAGGGGTGCATATTGTCTTTCCAAGGTAGTGTTTTCATTTTCTCTGGGTAGATATCCAATGAGGAATTATTGGATCATATGATATTTCTAATTTTTGAGGAACCTCCATACTGTTTTCCATAGTGGTTGCACCTATTTACATTTCCACCAACAATGCATGAGGATTCCCTTTTCTTCACATCCTCACCAATACTTGTTATTGCTTGTCTTTTTTAGTCTAGCTATTCTGATGTGAGGTATAAGATTATATCTCCTTGTGGTTTTAATTTGCATTTCCCTGATGATTACTGATGTTGAGCATCTTTTCATGATTAGGTTGGCCATTTGTATGTCTTTGAAAAAAACACTGTGTTCAGATTCTTTGCCCATTTTGGAATTAGATTGCTTATTTATAAATATACTAAACCTTTACTGAATATATCATTTGCTAATATCCTCTCCTATTCAGTAGGTTGCTTTGTTGGTTTGTTGAGTTTCTTTCACTGTGCAAAGCTTTTTTATTTTGGTGTAGTCTTTATAGCTTAATTTTGCTTTTGTTTCCCATGTCCGCAGGGATATATCTAGAAAAATGATGCTAAGGCTGATGATAAAGAGATTACTGTCTCTATTTTCTTTTAGCAGTTTTGTGGCTTCATGTCTCATATTTAGGTCTTTAATCCATTCTGAGATTATTTTTTATATGGTGTATGTGATGCAGTTTCATTCTTTTGCGTGTAACTGTCCAGTTTTCACACCACCATTTTTGAAGAACCTGTCTTTTCCCCATTGTATATTCTTGCCTCCTATGTGGTAGATTAATTGATCTATAGGTGTGGTTTTATTTCTGTGCTTTCTTTCGTGTTTCATTGATTGGTGTGTCTATTTATGTGTCAATACCATAATGTTTTCATTACTCTAACTTTATAGTGTATCTTGAAATCTGGGACTGATATATCTCTAGCTTTGTTCTTTCTCAAAATTTCTTTGGCTATTCAGGGTATTTTGTGGTGCCATACAAATTATATTATTTGTTATAGTTTTATGAAAAACACTATTGGTATTTTGATAGAGATTGCATCAATCTGTAGATTATTTTAGATAGTTTGGACATTTTTTTAAAGATTTTATTTATTTGACAGAGGGAGAGAGATCACAAGTAGGCAGAGAGGCAGGCAGAGAGAGAGGGGGAAGTAGGGAAGCAGGCTCCCTGCCAAGCAGAGAGCCCGATGCGGGGCTCGATCCCAGAACCCTAGGATCATGACCTGAGCCGAAGGCAGAGGCTTCAACCCACTGAACCACCCAGGCACCCAGATAGTTTGGACATTTTAACATTAATTTTTCCAATATATGACCATGGTTTATATTTCTATTTGTTTGTGTCATCATTTTCTTTGACCAATGCCTTAAAGTTTTGGAGCTCATGTCTTTCACTTCCTTCATTAAATTTATCTGTAGGTATTTTATTCTTTTTGGTGTAATTATAAATGTAATTGTTTTCTAAATTTATCTGTTACTTCATTCTTAGTGTATACAAATGTATACACTAATGTAGTGTATACAAATACAGATATCTGTATATTTCTGTATATTATATTGTATCCTGAAACTGTACCAAATTCATTTATTATTTTTAATAATATTATTAATATAATATTATTTTAATAGTTTTAAGTGGAATCCTTCATGTTATCTGAATTTGTGAGTTTTACTTCTTCCTTACCAATATGGATACCTTTTGCTTCTTTTTCTTGTCCAAATGTTGTGGGTAGGATTTCCAGTAGAGTGTTGAATAACATTGATGAGAGGGGACATCCTTGTCTTGTTCCTAATCATAGAGGAAATGCTCCATCTTTTCCCCTAATGGGTGTGTTGTTGTGGGTTTTCATTTATGGTCTTTATTAGGTTGAGGCATATTCCTTCTAAACCCGCTTTTTTTTTTTTTGAGTTTTTACTATGAATGGATGTTGTATTTTGTCAAAAGCTTTTTTAGCATTTTTGAGGTGGTCATATAATTTTTATCCTTCCTCTTGTTTATTTGATGCATCACGGTTTGTGATTATTGAATCACCCTTGCATCGCTGGAATAAATCTTACTTGATTATGGTGAGTAATTTTTATTGTGTAATTGAATTCTGTTTACTAATATTTTGTTGAGGATTTTTGCATCTATGTTCATAAGAGATATTAACCTGTAGTTTCTTTTCTTCTAGTGTTTATATTCAGTTTTGGTATCAGGGTAGTGTTGGCTTCATTGAATGAATTTGTAAGTTTTTCTTCCTCTTTTATTTTTTGGAATAATTTGAAAATAATAGGTATTAATTTTTCTTTAAATGTTTGATAGAATTCGTTGTGGTGAGGCCATCTGGTCCTGGACTTTGGTTTGTTAGGAACTTTAGATCATTCATTCAGTTTATTGCTAGAAATTAGTCTGTTCATCTTTCCTTTTCCTACCTTATTCAGTTTGGGAGATTGTTTATGTTTCCAGATATTTATCTATTTCTTGTAGGTTGTCCAGTTTGTTGGCCTATAATTTCTTGTGGTACTCTTTTATACTCCATTGTATTTCTGTGGTTTCAATTATTTTTCTTCCTTTATTTTTGCTTTTATTTAGTTGAATCCTCTCTCTTTTTCCTTGACGATTCTGGCTATGGTTTTGTCAATTATGTTTACTTTTTTAAAAATCAGCACTTAGTATCATTGCTCTTTTCTATTTTTTTTGTCTGAATTTTATTTACTCTGCCATAATCTATATAATTTATTTCTTCTACTAGCTTAGGGATCAGTTTGTTCCTATTTTTCTAGTTCCATCAGATGTAAGGTTGGGTTCTTTATTTGAGATTTTCTTGTTTCTTTTTTTCTTAATTTTATTTGTTCAGTGTTCCAAGATTCCTTGTTCATGTACCACACCCAGCAATCCATGCAATATGTACCCTTCTCATACCCACCACCAGGCTCACGCAACCCCCCACCCTCCACTCCTCCAAAATCTTCAGTTTGTTGCTCAGAGTCCACAGTCTCTCTCAGTTCATCTTTCTTCCGATTTCCCCCAATTCACCCTTCCTTTCCTACTCACAATGTCCTCCATTGTTGGAGGACAATTTTTTTCCTTATGCTCCACATAAGGAAAAATCCACATTTTTTTTTCTTATGTTTTTCCTTATGCTCCACACATAGGGGAAACCATATGGCAATTGATTCTCTCTCCTTGAATTTATTACACTCAGCATAATCTCTTCCAGTCCTGTCCATGTTGATACAAAAGTTGGGTATTCATCCTTTCTGATGGAGGCATAATATTCCATTGTATATATGGACCATATCTTCTTTATCCATTCATCTGTTAAAGGGCATTTTGGTTCTTTCTACAGTTTGGTGATTGTGGCCTTCGTTGCTATGAACATTGGGGTACATGTGGCTCTTCTTTGTGCTGCATCTGCATCTTTGGGGCAAATACCGAGTAGTGTAACTGCACGGTCATAGGATAGCTCTATTTTTAATTTCTTGAGGAATCTCCACGCTACTTTCCAAACTGGCTGCACCAACTTGCATTCTCAACCAACAGTGTAAGAGCATTCCCCCTTCTCCACATCCTATCCAGAATTTGTTGTTTACTGTCTTGTTGATTTTGTCCATTATAACTGGTGTAAGGTGGTATCTCAGTGTGGTTTTGATTTGAGTCTCCCTGATCGCTAATGATGATGAACATTTTTTTATGTGTCTGGTAGCCATTTGTATGTCTTATTTGGAGAAGCGTCTGTTCATGTCTTCTGCCCATTTTTTGATGTGATTATTGGTTTTGTGAGTGTTGAGTTTGAGGAGTTCTTTATAGATCTTAGATCTCAGACCTTTGTCTGTAATGTCATTTGCGAATATCTTCTCCCATTCTCTGCATTGCCTGTTTGTTTTGTTGACTTTTTCCTTTGCTGTGCAGAAGCTTTTTATCTTGATGAAGTCCCAAAAGTTCAATTTCACTTTTGTTTCCTTTGCCTTTGGAGACATGTCCTGAAAGAGGTTGCTGTGGCTGATGTTGAAGAGGTTACTGCCTGTGTTCTCCTCTAGGATGTTGATAGATTCCTGCCTCATGTTGAGGTCTTTTATCCATTCGATTTATTTTTGTGTAAGGTATAAGAGAATGGTCAAGTTTCATTCTTCTACATAGAGCTGACCAATTTTCCCAGCACCATATATTGAAAAGACTGTCTTTTTTCCACTGGATATTTTTTCCTGTTTTCTCAGAGATTATTTGACCCTAGATTGCGGGTCAATATCTGGGCTCTCTATTCTGTTCCACTAGTCTCTGTGTCTGTTTTTGTGCCAGTACCATGCTGTCTTGGTGATCATCGCTTTGTAGTAAAGCTAGAAATCGGGCAATGTGATGCCCCAGCTTGGTTTTTCTTTTTCACCATTTGCTTAGCAATTTGGGGTCTTTTCTGGTTTCATACAAATTTTAGGATCCTTTGTTCCAGGCTTTTGAAGAAATCCAGTGGAATTTTGATTGGGATGGCATTGAAAGTATAGATTGCTCTGGGCAGTATAGACATTTTAACAATGTTTATTCTTCTGATCCATGGGCATGGAATGCTTTTCCACCTTTTCATGTCTTCTTCAATTTCTTTCATGAGCATTCTGTAGTTCCTCAGTATAGGTCCTTTCCCTCTTTGGTTAGGTTTATTCCCAGGTATCTTATGGTTCTTGGTGCTACAGAAAATGGAATTGATTCTCTAATTTCCCTTTCCATATTTTCATTGTTAGTGTATAGGAAAGCAACTGATTTCTGTGCATTGATTTTGTATCCTGCCACTTTCCTGAATTGCTGCATGAGTTCTAGTAGTTTGGGAGTGGAGTCTTTTGGGTTTACCATATGAAGTATCATGTCATCTACAAAGAGAGATCGACTTATTCATTGCCAGTTTGAATGCTTTTTATTTCTTTTTGTTGTCTGATTGTTGTTGCTAGGACTTCTAGTACTATGTTGAGCAAGAGTGGTGAAAATGGACATCCTTGTCGTGTTCCTAATCTCAAAGGGAAGGCTGTCAGCTTTTCCCCATTGAGAAGGATATTTGCTGTGGGCTTTTCATATATAGATTTTATGAAGTTGAGCATTGTTCCTTCTATCCCTATACTTTGAAGAGTTTTAATCAGGAACAGATACTGTATTTTGTCAAAGGCTTTTTCTGCATCAATTGAGAAGACCATGTGGTTCTTCTCTCTTCTTTTATTGATTCCTTCCATCACATTGATTGACTTGTGAATGTTGAACTGATATCCTGTATAACCCTGCATCCCAGGGATAAATCCTACCTGGTCATGATGAATAATCGTTTTAATGTGCTGTTAGATCCTACTACCTAGTATCTTGTTGAGAATCTTGGCATCCATACTCGTCAGGGATATTGGTCTGAAATTTTCCTTTTTGATGGGGTCTTTGCCTGGTTTGGGGATCAGGGTAATTCTGGCTTCATCAAAAGAGTCTGGCAGTTTTCCTTCTGTTTCTATTTTCTATTTAGTTTCAGGAGAATAGGTATTATTTGTTCCTTGAATGTTTGGTAGAATTCCCCAGGGAATCCGTCTGGTCCTGGACTCTTGTTTTTTGAGAGTTTTTTTTTATTTTATTTTTATATTAACATATAATGTATTATTTGACCTAGGGTACATGTCTGTGAATCGTCAGGCTTACACATTTCATGGCAATTACGATAGCACATACCCTCCCCAATGTCCACAACCCAGCCACCCTATCTCTATGCCCCCATCTCCCAGCCACCTTTAGTTCATTTCATGAGTCTAGGAGTCTCTTATGGTTTGTCTCACTCTCCATCCTCTCCTCTTTCATTTCTCTCCCCCACGCCACAAACACCTGCCTTGCCTCTCCAGTTCTTCACATCAGAGAGATCATGTGATACTTTTCTTTCTCTGACTGACTTATTTCACTTAGCATAATACCCTCCAGTTCCATCCACTTCATTGCAAATGGCCAGATTTCATTTCTCTTGATGGCTGCATGGTATTCCATCGTATGTATATACCACATCTTCTTTATCCATTCATCTGTTGATGGACATCTATGGTCTTTCCATAGTTGGCTATTGTGGACATTGTTGCTATAAACATTCGGGTGCATGTGCCCCTTCGGATCATGATGTTTGTATCTTTAGGGTAAATGCCCAATAGTGCAATTGCTGGGTCATAGGGTAGCTCTATTATCAACTTTTTGAGGAACCTCCATACTGTTTTCCAGAGTGG
>CM053613.1:65300988-65319723 GCA_028646535.1 Procyon lotor
GCTACCCTACGATCCAGCAATCGCACTACTGTGTTATTTACCCTAAAGATACAAATGTGATCTGAAGGGGCATGTGCACCCGAATGTTTATAGCAGCAATGTCCACAATAGCCAAACTATGGAAAGACCCTAGATGTCCATCAACAGATGAATGGATAAAGAAGAGTGGTATATATATACAATGGAATACTATGCAGCCATCAAGAGAAACGAAATCTGGCCATTTGCAATGACATGCATGGAACTGGAGGGTATTATGCTAAGCAAAATAAGTCAGTCAGAGAAAGACAATTATCACATGATCTCTCTGATATGAAGAATTTGAGAGGCAAGGCAGGAGTTTGGGGGTTGTGGGGGAGAGAAATGAAACAGACAGGTATGGGGAGGGATACAAACCATAAGAGACTCCTAGACTCATGAAATGAACTAAGGGTGGCTGGGAGGTGGGGGATGGGGCGGGTAGGGATAGGGTGGCTGGGGTGTGGACATTGGGGAGGGTATGTGCTGTTAAGTGCTGTGAAATGTGTAAGCCTGACGATTCACAGACATGTACCCTGGGGCAAATAATACATTATATGTTGATAAAAATTAAAAAAAAATTTTTTTTAATTAATAAAAGAAAGAAAGAAAAACTGCCACAAGGTAGACTCTGCTATAGAGAAAAATTAGATTATTGACAAATTATCTTTTCAAGACCCCAAATTTTAATCAAAGAAATTGTGGTGGGAGGGAGTGTCTGATAATTTTGTGGACTACAAAAGACAGAGAAAACTTTATAAAGCTCTAAAGACAGATAAAATAATTCATGAATTGGTCCATTAATATTTGAATGTATAAATAGAGCAGGCTTCAAAACAAGGAAAGTTCTTTGGTATAAAAAGGAGCATTACATAATGGTAAAGGAGTTGATTCTCCAAGAAGACATAACAATCATAAATATGTAAGATCTAACAACAGAGCACTAAAATTTTGTGACGCAAAAGCTGATAGAACTGCAAGGAAAAACAGATGAATCCACTATTATAGTTGGTCATTTCAACATCTCTCTATCAGAAATGGACAGATCCACCAGGCACAGAAAAGTCAATGAGGACACAGCTGAACTCAACATCATTCAACTGGATATAATTGATATCTATAGATTATTTTTCAATAGGAGCAGATTACACATTCTCAAACCCACATGGAACATTCACCAAGATAAACCACGTTCTAGGTCATAAAACACACTTTAACAAATTTGAAGAATAGAAATTATACAATGTCTGCTCTTAGGCCACAATGAAATTGAACTTTAAACAGAAAGACAACTGGAAAATAAAACATGTAGAGATGGAGATTTTACGACATAATTTTGATTAACACATGATTCAAAGAAAAAATCTTGAGAAATTAAAAAAATTTGAACTGAATCAAAATCAAAATACAAATTAGCAAAATCTGTGGTATATAGTTTTATGTAAGCAGTGCTTACAGGGAAATTTATGGCATTTATAAATATAGTATTAACTGCATATTTTAAAAAGAAGATCTAAAATTTATAATCATCAAAGATTTCACCTTAGCAAATGAGAAAAAGAAGAGCAAATTAAGGCACTGAAAGCAGGCAAAAAGAATAAAAACTAGGTCAGAAATCAATGGCATTGAAAGCAGGAAGTCAATAAAGAAAAAAATATACCAAAAGCTGGTTCTTTGAAAAGATCAGTAAAATCAATATAAGCCTCCAGCTGGACTAATTAAGAAGAGAGAGAATACAAATTACTAATATCAGAAATGAAAGAGGGATATCACTGCAGACCCTATAGACATTAAAAAGATAATAAAGGAATACTATGAACAACTCTATGCCCACAAATCTGATAACTGAAATGAAATGGACCATTGCCTGAGATAAACAATCTCCAAAACTCACATAAGAAGAAATAAACCATCTGAATAGGTCTATATCTATTAATGAAATTGAATCAACAATTATTAACTTTTCAGCACAGAAAGCACCATTCCCAGATGAGTTCACTGGTGAATTCTGCCAAACATTATGGAATTCACCACAATATCTTAAATAGAAATAGGTAGAGTGCTTCCTAATTCATCCTATGAGGCCAGCATTACTGTAATATAAAACTAAAGACAGTACCAGAAAACTACAGACTGATATTTCTCATGAACATAGATGAAAAATCCTCAACAAAATCTTGCAAATCAAATCCAAAAAAGTTGAAAAGAAGTCTACAACATGACCAAATGGGATTTATCCTAGGCACATAAGATTGGTTCAATGTTTGAAAATTAATGTGTTGTATCATATCAACAAGCTAAAAAAGCAACATCACACGATCATATCAATAGTTTCAGAAAAAACACTTGACAAAATCCAGCACTCATTCATGAACTAGAAATAGAAGTGAACTTACCTAACTTGATAAAAAAAAATCTACAAAAAACCTACAACTGATGTCATATTAGAAACTTTTCCATTAGACCAGGAACAAGACAAGAGTATCTCCTCTTTTTCAACACTGTAGTGGAAGTCCTACTAATGCAATAGAACAAAAAGAGGAAGTGAAAGGTATACTCATTGGGAAGAAAGAAATAAAGCTATCTTTGTTTGTAGGTAATATGATCTTCTATGTAGAAAATCCAAAAGTACTGACAAAACAACTCCTGGAGCTAATCAAATATAGCAATGTTGCAGGATGTAAGGCTAATATATAAATGTCAGTAATTTTTTTATATACTAGCAATGAACAAATGGCATTTGAAATTTAAAACACTATCATTTACATTAGCACCCCAAAAATGAATTACTTAAGTATAAATATAACCAAATATGTACTAGACCTATAGGAGGAAAATCACAAGACTCAAATTAATGAGGGGCGCCTGGATGGCTCAGTTAGTTAAGCAACTGCCTTCAGTTCAGGTCATGATCTCAGAGTCCTAGGAATGAGTCTGCATCAAATTCCTTGCTCTGCAGGTAACCTGCTTTTCCTTTTCCCTCTGCCTATTACTCCCCCTGCTTGTTCTCTCTCTCTCTCTCTTAAATAATAAATAAAACCTTAAAAAAAAACCTCTAGTTAATGAAATAAAATAACTAAATAAATGGAGCAATATTCTATGCTCATGGATGGGAAGACTCAATTTTGTCAAGACATAAGTTCTTCCCAATATGATCTACAGATTCAATGCAATCCCAATTAAAACCCCAGAAAATTATTTCCTGGTTATTGACAAACAATTTAAAATTTATATGTAGACCTAAAAGACCAAGAATATTCAACATAATATTGAAGTTGGAGGACTGACATACCTGACTTCAAAACTTACTATAAATTTATAGTAATCAAAATGGTGCAGTCGGTCTCAGTGAAAGAACAGACAAATAGGTCAATGTAACAGAATAGAAATCCCTAGAAATCGACCCACATAAAAATAGTCAACTGATCTTTAACAAAGTAGCAAAGCTAATACAATGGAGCAAAAACTATCTCTTCAATAAATAGTCCTGAAACAACTGACATCCACATGCAACAAAGTGAATCTAGACCCAGACATTACACTCTCTGAAAACATTAATTCAATATGGATCACAGACCTAAACATAAGACATAAAATTATGAAGTTCCTAAAATATAACACAGAAGCAAATCTAGACTACCTTGAGTTTTGCTAATTATTCTTTAGATACAACATCAAGGTCACGATTCATGAAAGAAAGAACTGAGAAACTGGATTTCATTAAAAGTAAATTTTTCTGCTATGCAAAAGACATTGTCAGAAGAATAAAAAAAACACAGAGTGGGAGGAAATATTTGCAAAAAACATATCTAGTAAAGAAATATATAAGAACACAAGAATAAGAAAACAACCAGATTAAAAAATGGGTAAAAGACCTTAACAGCCTTCTCATCAAAGATACATGGATGGCAAATAAGTATATGAATACATGCTCTACATCATATGTCATCAGGGAAATGCAAATTAAAACAATGAAACAATAAAACAATACACCTCTTAGAATGGCCAAAATTCAGAACACAGACAATACCAAATGATAGCAAAGATGTAGAGCGTCAAGAATTTTTATTCATTGATGGTGGGAATGCAAAATAGCACAACCACTTTGGACGACAGTTTGAAGATCTCTTACAAAATTAAACATCCATAAAATGTAGCAATCACACTCCTTGATATTTACTCAAAGAAATAAAAAAAATGTATGCCCCCTAAAAAACATGCTCATGGATCATTATAGCAGCTTTCTTCATAATTGTCAAAACTTGGAAGAAACCAAAATATATTTCAGCAGGTGAATGGATAAACTGTGCTACATACAGACAGTGGAATTTTATTCAGAACTAAAAAGAAATTAGATATCAAGCCATGAAAAGACATGGAGGTAAATTAAATGCATATTACTAAGTGAAACTATATGGCATTCTGGAAAAGGCAAAACTACAGAGAGAATAAATAGATTACTGGTTACCAGGGATTCAGGGGCAGAGAAGAATGAATAAATGTAACACAGAGAATTTTTAGGGCAGTGAAATTATTCTGTATGATACCATAACTATGGATACAATTTATTGCATATTTATTCAAACCCATAGAACGTATAATACCAAAAGCAAACCCTAATGCAAACTTATGGATTTGGGGTGATTATTTAGTGTTCACAATTGAAGTATATTCATCAATTATAACAAAAAATGTACCACCCTAATGGAGGGTGTTTAAAACAGGGAAGGCTACGCCAGGGCAAGAAGTATATGGGAAAACTCTATACCTCCTTTTTGATTTTGCTGTAAACCTAAAATTATTCTTAAAATAATATAATATTTAAATGAATTTGAATGCTCATTATTTCTCTTTTGGAAGCCATAGCAGCGAGAATATACTACCAAATCAGTTTCATTTTTAGTCTCTGACACCAACTCTATTCAACTTTTGTAAGAAATTTTTATGCATAAAATATTTCATTTCTGTCTAGTTTCTTCTGTGGTCTACTTATGATGGTGTCTCTCTAAATCTAAAAGGTATTTCCTATCATCCCCAGCTTCTGATAGAGGGGTCAATTCTCTAATTTTCCAGGCATTGCTTAAACTATTCATTTAGTACATCTATAACTCATTATTTAAATGCTAATTGATAGAGTGTTTCCTGCCTACACTATAAAATCCACTAGGGCTGCAGGCAGCCAGGTCTGTTCCATTTTACTGCTCTTTCAACTAGTACCTAGCATAATGCCTAGCATGTGGAAGGTTCTCAATACTTTGGTATAGAAAAATCGTCACCTGGGGCTGGAAAATAGGGGATATAGGGAGAGGTTGATCAAAGGGTACAAACTTTTAAGATGAATAGTTCTGAGGATATAATATATAACATCGTGACTAGTTGAAAACATTGTATTATATGACAAAAATTTGGTAAGAGAGCAAAATTTAAATATTCTTGCCAAAAAGATAAATAAGTGAGGTGATGGATGTGTTGATTAACTTGACAGGGGAATCCTTTTACTATATATACCAAATCCTCATGTTGTACACTTTAAATATCTCACAATTTTATTTGTCAATCATACCGCAATATACCTAGAATAAAAATGAGACTAATAATGTAGTTTAATTACAAATCCATCAATACTTAGACAAGTGTCTTCTAAATAATGTTTCACTGTATTATAATATTTCCCCAGCCATAGTCCATCAAGTTTATTCACTACAAATGTTGTCACGGTAAAAAGCATCCAAGAATAAGAGCTTGGCATCATCAGTTATGATGATTTAGAACAAATTTACTAAATATCTAGTATATATTCGTAGCATCAAGCTAATCACAGTACATACACAGAAAAGCCAATGAGAAATAATCTTTTCCTTCTTACTACGAAGTCATGGCCTGCATTTATAGAACTGGTTGTGTCATTATGACTTCATCTCCTTGAAATGTATCAAAGGCAATTCCTGACCACTGCCTGGTTCATTCCAAGTCTTAGTAAGGAATGCAAAGGACTATTCAGCCAATTGCTTTTTGGCTAATTCATTTTCTCAGGTTAAGAGAGGTCATCTCTTTCTACCCCAAACACTCACTTTCTGAGTGGTTTCTGACCCCTCCTCTCCTCTCCCTTCTCTTCTCCCCTCCTTTCCTGCCCAGCATCAGTCTCCTTGCTCAGTAGGGAGCCTGCTTCTCCCCTGCCTGTTGCATCTCCAGTGTGCTTGCTCTCTCTCTTTCTGTGTTGAATAAAATCTTAAAAAAATAATAAAATTTAAATTAAAAAAAAACCTGCTGAGTGAATGAAATTACCCATATAGTTTTTGTAATCTTGCTTTCAGGAATGACTTATAAACATCTATCTTGAGTTCCTTTTTGTAAGTATTGCCAAATAAAGGTACTTCATTTCCACTACTCAAGACTAAAACAAGATCATGCCAACAATAGTGGTCCAACAAATGTTTTCTATGAGTACATTTGGGAAGGCATTTTATGTGGTTCTGGATACTATTTTAATACTATATATAAAAAAAATTTGTGTTTTAGTTAGGGCGCTCTTGGTTCTATTTGCATATTTGAAGTAACTTCCAAAAATTAGGTAGTATTCATCACATATCTACTTGTGCCCACCACCTCTGATTTACAAACATTGCAGTGAAAGAGTATCTAACCTATAGTGACTAACAATTAGTTACTAACTAGTTGCGTGCTCTTTGGAAACTCAAATTTTTGTCTTTGGAACTTGCTTACCTATAAAGTGATGGAGCTGGGCTAGAAAATATTGGCCTTTAGGCATGGGATTCTACAGGGGTCATTCACTTATAAAATTAGACTACTCTAAGGAGACTGTAAGAATGAGGGAAATCCTATTAATGTCAAAAAGAATGTTCAAAAAACCAGACATAAAGTCACATGGAAATAGTAACTCCAATTATGTGCTGGACAATCTACTTTTCCACACAAAGAGTGCCTATTTGTAATTATGACTAAATAATGTCAATAAGAAAGTTAGGGCCACTCTCAGTTGTGTCCCATTTTCTCATGTAGCCTCTTTTCACACAGTGCTTCAATTAATTTAAAATGCCATTAAAACTTCTTGAAGCTGGATACATATGTTCAGTGTCAGTTAAATATAAACTCCTTTGAAAGTTCCCTTAAGGTTAAAATTGCCCATTCCTTCCTTTTCTACTTATAAATAGAAAGCTCTTGAAATTAAAAACCAAAACCAAAAACAAAAACAAAACTCACAAACAGGAAACAAAAAAACAGGAATCAGATCTTTAGTTCCGTGTCTAGGTGTGATCGCTGCACTCCAGAGGGAACCCTAAGCTCATTTGAGCTCAGTTCAAGTCCAAAATACATTATGTAAGTCAATTAAAAATCACTGGATAAATATGTCATTTAGATGATTTTAAAAATATGAAGGTCTTATAGCAAAATACTTCTTCAGAAATTATTATTGTGGTTCAAAGCAAATTTTCCATTTGCTTTGAACTGTTTACTCCAATCCCCTTATAAAAATATACCAAACAAAAAGAGAATTTTAAAAATTTGCTTAGAAGTTAAATACCATTATTTAAGTATTACATACATATGAATGTAGAGAAAAGACAAAATGTGTAGAAAATTTGTAATTGCATCACATATATATGCACACACATCTAAGTACATATACATTTTAACGACTTTTACAATTTTTCTTTTGATCAAAATTTCAAATTTAGTACATGCCACATATAATATATAATAGAAATATAAAAATACAATTACAGTAAAGTTGTTTCTTTAAAGCTAAATAGGTAATGAACAATAGCTGCATTGCCCCAAGATTAGTACAACTTGAGTCTAATATTGAAAGTGCTAGCCAAAGAGTATGCACATTCAATTTTGAGTATTATAAATAAAAACATATTGTTAAAACATAGTAATATATTTTAAGTTACATATAAATATCACTATTTCTTAGAAACAAGGGGTAATTAAAATCTAAGAAATAATACTCTCAGCTTAAAATTAAACCAAAAATAAAGAATCGGGAGAAAGGAGCCTACCTTCCATTGCCCTTTTAAAGAAGACCTTACAGCTCCCACAGGTGAGGACACCATAATGACAGCCTGATGCTTCATCCCCACAGATTAAACAAATCTTCTGAGGTAATGACTCCAAGCTGTACTGTGGGCTCTGGCTGGCATCTGAATCTGGCCTTGAAATGCAAAACAAAGTACTCCATTTATTTTTAGGTGCGCCACTAGCTAATACTGAAGTTTTAACAGAATTGACAGAGTGAAAGGGGATTTTCAAATATAACTGAGTATACACACCTTTGAAAGACATGCAAATTAAACTTAGCGTACTATTCCTGGATTCACCACATTTGCAAATTATTAGTCATCAGCAGCACCAACATGAAAGAATAATATATAATTTTAAGTTCAGGAAAGCAAAGGTCCATTGATTTTGCTAAAAAAAAAATCTTTCTACAAAACTCCTTATGTAGAATAATAAATTTACTTTTTGACAAATGAAATGTTATTCCTGAAATGTAGCCTGGGTAACTATAAACATGGTTTTGTTTTAAGGTTGAATCGTACTTAATAATGCCTTTGTTTTGAGTTTTTAATACAACTCTTAATGATTACTTACATGAGTATATGTGTTTGCCATTTTAAAGAATTATTCAATATATTAACATTATTTTGCCCATTCACAGCAATAAGATTCTAAAGCGAACATTTTTTAAAATTCCACTACTTCAGTATGTAAATCAAAATGTTTTTGAAAACCTGTGTGAAAAAAGTAGCGAATCCGAAACAATAATAGAATACAGTGCACTGGCCGTGATTGATGTTTAAATCCATAATGTAAACATATTACCCATAACTTTAGCCTTGAGATTCGCATGAAAATTGACCCACTGAATGTCCCAACCCTTGAAGTTATGCTTTCAGTTCTGGCAAGCGACTACATATCAAGCACTACCCCTCCCGGATAATCTGGGCCTTAAAGTCTCTTCTCCAAGAAAGACATTCCCAGTAAATGTCCTTCTAAGAAAATAACCATTTTATAAAGCCCCCAACTCGCCGCCGTTTTTCCGCTCCACTAGGATACCGCTCACCTAGAGTGACGATGCACATTTTAAATCAGGGCTAGTTTTGTCTCGCAATCTCGCAGATTTGGACAGTTTAGGAAATATTTTTGAGGAGGCACGCTCCAAAACCGGCATATTATGCGCCCCCTCTGTGTCCCTAAAATAGCAACAAACAGAGAGAAGAAAAAGGAAACCAAACTACCCTTGTGCCCCGCCCGGATCACGCATCCTCTTGAGACTATTCGAGTGAGGGGGACCCTGAGGGCCAGGAGCTGGCCGCGAACTGGCAGGACCACTATTCGAGAGACGCATTGGGCTCCCCGCGTCCCGCCCGGGGCCCTCACCTCAGGTAGTTGAGATAAGGCTGGTAGACCTGCGGCAAGCCCTCTTTGAGCACGGCGGCCTGGTAACCGAGCTGCGGGAGCCCGTTGAGGCTGAGCTGCGGGTAGAGCGCAGGGGCCGCCCCCGCAGCGACAGCCGAAACCGAGGTGGAGGCACTGTCCCGGGGCAGCAGACAGGCGCCTCCGCCTGGCGCCTTGCAAGGCGGCGGAGCAAATGGGCCCTGCTGCGGCGGCGCGCCCTCAGCTTTGTACAAAATGCACTCTAGGGTCGACCCCGACGAGGACACCGAAGAGACTGAGGCACTGGCGGGTGCGGCGGCCGTCACTGCCGCTTCCCCGGGTCTGGAAGATGGAGCTCGGGGAGGTAGCGGCTGCAGAGCCAGCGGCAAATCCGGGAAGACAGCAGGATTAGGACCCGCCACCAGATACTGCCGCGGAGAGCGCGCAGCTGCCTCGGTGCCTTCCTCTTCCTCCTTGATCTTCAGGGCAGGCGGCTGGAAGTCGGCATAAAGCGGGAACCCATCGTCCTTGGGCTCGGCGTCGGGCGGGTATGCACAGTCGAAGTCGCCGACAGCTACCTGTGTGGACGAACCCGAGGGCGAGCCCCGCGGCGGGGCAAAAGTGCTGACAGCCGCAGCCCCGGTGTCATAGTTCTCCCCTTCCAGCAGTTGCCGGGTGCGGGCGGCCAGAAAAGCGGAATTGAGGGGCAGAATGGGCACGTGTATAAAATCCATCATTGTGGTGGCCAGCGGGGAGCACCCGGGCGCTGCTAGCGCCTCCTGCTCGGTCAGGGAGACCTTGGGCGCCAAGAAGCGGGAATCTTCCTTGGGGATCAGGGTGACTCCTCCTGAGGCCACCCCAGGAGAGGTGGCCACAGCTCCTCCTGAGGCTGCCGTGCCTCCCAGAGGCCGGGATTTGCCTTTCAAAAGTGGACCCACGGAGCCCTCGGACTCGAAGCCATCCTCCTCCTCTACGTCCACCACAGCGGGCTGCGGTGCTGGTTTCACTGCGGCCCCCCGCCAAGGATGGCTCCCAGAGGTCAGGGGCAACAGCTGCCGGGACGGTGACAGGCCCCTGGACAGCACTTTAGGGGCAGTTGCCGTCCCGGAGCTGTCGCCAGCCTTGTTCTCTGGCCGGCTCATGAGCTGGGACAAAGCCCCCTGGGTAGTAGGGGCAACCCGGGGGTCTTCAGGAAGCTCGGAGCCAAACAGGCACCAAGGGCTGGTGGACTCACAGGCGGGAGGGCTGGCGTCGCTCTGCCCCGGGCCGGAGGGCTCCAGTAGCGTGTCCAAGACACTGTCCAGCAGCCCTCTGTCCTTTTCTGGGGATCTAGAGCTGCCAGCTCCTGCACCGCTTGCGGCTTCAACTCTGGTATATACCCCCTTTACTTCTGACAGCGGCTGCTGATACTGCGTCTTCGGGTCTGCGTCCTGACGCTGGCAGGGCCGAGGGAAGAGCAGCCCGTCCAGGGAGACAGGTATGGCCGAAACTACAGGCGAGGCGTCCGAGGTCTGACTCGCCTGGAAGGAGCCAGCGTCGCGGCGTCCGGACAGAGCCAATACGACCGGTGTGGGGGAGGGCGCGCCGCCCGCCAAGTGGGGAGCCTGGGAATCCTTTGCCTTCGGCTCTGTCATGACGACCTGAACTCCCCTTTTCTCCTCCCCTGTCTCGAAGGAGGAGGGATAGGGGAAGGAGGAGGGGGTGTGGAAAATGTAGGAGCAGCGAGAAGAGAGAATTAAAATTTAATTTGGCTGGACTCGGTGGGGCGGGATGAGTGATCTCCACCTCCCGGGTCAGAAGCGGGCGGCGCTAGTCAGCTACTGCCTTTGCCCTCCATCTGGTGGGCTGGGGAAAGGTGGCAGTTTAGTCCCTGAGTCAGGTGGGGAGAGCAGGAGAAGGTAGTCTCTCCTAGCTGGGAGAGTTCTCCGACTTCAGTCCCAGGACCGGAGGCGCAGAATACTCACAATTCCAGCACTTGAGTGGTGGTGGCTTCGAAAGCAATTACATGTAGCGCGGCTCTCTCTCCGGACTTTTTCTCCGACTTCAAAGCTGAGCATGTCTTGTAGCTCCCAATCCCTGACTGCGTTCCACTTTCTTTCTCATTAAAACTCTGGGATTACTTGGACTTCTCGCTACAGCCCATTCTCAATAACAGTTGTTTCTGCCTGCTCCCAATAAATAGCTGGCGACAGTCATCCCTGGAGCTCTCATGTTTCTCGGTAGTTCAGGAAGACGAAATGTCTGTACTTAAATATTTCACTTAAGTGCCGAATGAAACTAGTTCGCATTGAGAATGCTGCTTACACACCATATCATCGAACACAAATAATACAAAGCTTAACTCGAGTAATGACAGCTGTAGATTGGCCCCACAGCTTTCTAGTGACGCCTCGGCCCTATAAGACTGCCCCGCCCAAAGCCCCTCCCTACACCGATGACGCACCAGATCTGAAATTCTGGAGTTGGTATCCCCAAAGGCGAGTCTGAATTCCACCCTGAATGGCGGGTGCAGTGGGATGGAACTTCATAAACATATTAAGATATTGTACTATCAATTAAGAATCATGCTCAATCTAACTGGAAAAGCGAAGAAATTCCTTCAGGATTTCAGTTTTGTAAAGATTTAACATCGAGAAAGATATTTGACTATGTTATTGAATGAATGTATCAAGGATGATCCTAAATAATATAAGAGACTCTCTCTGTTATGACTTCCATGAAAGTGAGTACTTTCAAGTTTCTTTAATCCAACCAAGATGCCCTACTCCTCTGGAACAGTCTTCAATGTGGCAGAGAAATTTGGGAGTGGAAGTTTAGATGTTGTATGTCCTACTTTGATTTGTCTAAGGAATTTGTTCCAACTTTTGTTAAATAGAACTTTAAGGAAAGTTTGGCTTAGCTCCAGCTTATATTCTGTGCTACATCATAAGTCCCTCAATAGAGATGGTGAATAATATTTTCTCCCTTTAACATATTTATTCTTAAAAATAATTACCTTTGAGGTTTATTTTTTTAAGTAGATCAGTTCTTATTTTATAAGATGTAGTAGAGAGAGGGGGAGAGTATTGAAATATATTTGATGTACAGAATCATAAACTAACAATCTCTGCTGAACCCAAAGACCATTGGGTATCTTGATGTCATCCTAAATCCCATGTTCAAAACTGAATTAATCATCTAGAAAGTTCCTCAAGATCCTATCTGTGCTGATGCCCCATAAGTTCTCTCACCCAGATATAGAGAATACAGTGGAAGACTCTAAGATGGGCAAAACCATTAGCGGTAAGAATCTTGGATCCCTGAATCATCTGGGGCAGGTCTACATGAGTGAGAAATAAAGCTGTATTATATAGGCCACTGGATTTTGGAATTTATTGTTCTAATAATTAGCTTGTTCTTTTCTTTTAAAAGATTTTATTTTTTTATTAGACAGAGAGAAATCACAAGCAGGCAGAGCAGCACGCAGAGAGAGAGGGAGAAGCAGGGTCCCCCACCCCCAGCAGAGAGCAAGACCTGGGGCTTTAACCCAGGACCCTGGGATCATGATCTGAGCTGAAGGCAGCCACTTAACTGACTAAGCCACCCAGGCACCCCACAATTAGATTCTGACAAATTTTGGTTGTAAAGTAGTTAGAGAGGTAGAAAAGGGGTGAAATTAATTCTAGGAAGCAGATGGAGACATTCATAGGATATCAAATAGGAAGACATAATATGGGAACTGCAAAGATGCCATTCATTATGGATACAGCATAGAGTAAATATGAGAATGGAAGGGGATGAGAATAGAGAGGTAAACCAATTTATTAATATTGTCATTGTTGCTTTCAGGCTTTTCTCTCTTTTTTATTTTTTACTTTTTATTTTTTATTTTTTTATTAACATATAATGTATTATTTGCCCCAGGGTACACGTCTGTGAATTGTCAGGCTTACACATTTCACAGCACTTACCATAGCACATACCATCCCCAAATTCCACAACCCAGCCACCCTATCCCTACCCCCCTGCCTCCCAGCCACCCTTAGTTCATTTCATGAGTCTAGGAGTCTCATATAGTTTGTCTCCCTCCCCATCCCTTCCTGTTTCATTTCTCTCCCCCACCCCCCCACAAACCCCCACCTTGCCTCTCAAATTCTTCATATCAGAGAGATCATGTGATAATTGTCTTTCTCTGACTGACTTATTTTGCTTAGCATAATACCCTCCAGTTCCATCCATGTCGTTGCAAATGGCCAGATTTCGTTTCTCTTGATGGCTGCATAGTATTCCATTGTATATATATACCACATCTTCTTTATCCATTCATCTGTTGATGGACATCTAGGTTCATTCCATAGTTTGGCTATTGTGGACATTGCTGCTATAAACATTCAGGTCAGGCTTTTCTCTTTTTAATCTATTTTAATGCTTGCCATGCTTTATCGAGATATAATTCACATGCCATATAGTTCACCCATTTTAACACATATGATCTCATGTTTTTAAGCATATTCACAGTTGTGTAAGCATCATCACTATAAATTTTATAACATTTACATTACCCCCCAATTAAACCTCATTAGCAGTCACTCCTCAATCGTCCCACCCTAAGTCTACAGCAGCTAGCCATAATCTACTTTCCTTCTCTGTGAATTTACCTATTCTGGGCATTTCATGTCATATAAATGGACTCATACTGTACGTGGTCTTTTTTTTTTTTTTACGTGGTCTTTTTTTGATGGCTTCTTTCACTTAGCATAATGTTTTCAAGGTTCAACCATGTTGTGGCATGTATCAGTACTTCATTCTTTTCTAAATAATATATTTCATTGTGTGGAAATACCACATTTTATTTATCCATTTACTGATTTTTTTGTTGGACACTTGGGTTGTTTCTACTTTAGGTTATTATGAATAATGCTCCTATGAACATTCATGTATAAGTTTCTGTGTGAACGTATATTTTCATTTCTCTTGGACGTACCTTAGAGTAGAATTGCTGGGTTAAATGGTAACTCTAGGTTTGACCCTCTGAGGAACTGCCAGGCTGTTTTCTGAAGAGACTGCACATTTTATATGCCCACCAAGAGTGTATAAAAGTTCCAGTTTCCCCACATCCTTTTTTTTTTTTAATTTTATTTTTTCAGTGTCCCAAGATTCCCCACGTGCTTGGCAACACCCATTTGTCTTTCTTATTATAGCCTTCATAGTGTGTGTGAAGTGGTATCTCCTTGTGGTTTTAATTTATATTTCCCTGATTGTTAGTGCCATAGAATCTGTAGAATTTGCATGATCTGGAGAGCACTACCAGGTAGTCTTCTGAGACCTTTACATGTGTTAATTTATTTAATCCTTCAACAGTCCTGTAAAGTAGATATTATCTCCATTTCATAGTTGAGAAAATTGAGGCATAGAGTAGCCAAAAATTATAAAGACAGTAGCATAGTCAGATTTGAACCCAGATGATCAAATGTCAGTCTTCTTAGGGGTGTGATTTTTAAATAGCTGATAGCTTGGAATTTGGTTTTCAGATTGCTATAGCCATAAAATTGGCATTAGGCTTCATTTTAAATGGCACTATATTTGGCTCAATTCTGATTGGTTGTAAAAATTCCCTCATGCTAACAAACTGACTAGGTCATTTCCATAAGATTTAAAGTCTTGAGGTAGGAAAACAAAGATAAAGATGCCCAGCACTTCCTAAATCACCATTATGCCATGAAATTTAATGCTGGGTGATTAGCATTGTTGGTACAGGAATTCTCAAATATATGAATTTTTGAGTGAAATAAAATTTACTGGTTAAATTCAGATGTGAGAGGCTAAGTCCAAATATTCTTGAAGACTATTTTTGGAGAAGAGAATTCAAATTTGTAAGTTTGTTTGTTTATACTTTGGGGAAAAAAGCTTTATTAAAGTATAGTTGTCATACAATAAGCTGCATGTATTTAAAATGTACGTTTTGTAAAGTTTTGACATATTTATGTACTTGTGACACATTTTCACCACAAACAAGATGATAAATATATGCTTCTGCACCAGAAGTTTCTTCACACCACTTTTTAATCCCTTCCAAATGCTCTTTCCTATCTTCTCCCATCTCTGTCATTCGCCATCTGTCCCCAGGCAACCATTATCTGCTTTCTGTCACCATACATTTTTTTAATTTTTTTAAAATTTATATCTGATTTATTAAACAAGTTAAATTATACAATTACACATATTATTTAGGACTGTCTCCTCTAATTTTTTTTTAACTGATAGCCTTTACTTTTTAGAACAGTGTGAAATTTACAGAGAAATTAGGCAGATAGTTCAGAAAGTTCCTCTATATGCTCTGTATAGTTTCTCCTACTAACATCTTATATGATTAAGATATATTTGTTACAATTAATGAACTAATATTGATACATTATTATTAATAAATATACATAGATTTTTCAGATTTCCTTAGTTTCTGTCTAATGTTCTTTCTTTTCCAATGTTTTATCCAGGATACCACATTACACTGTTGCCATGTCTCCTTAGGCTCCTCTTGGTTGTGACTGTTTCTCACTTTCTTTTTTTTTTTTGAAATGATGTTAACAGTTCTAAGGAGTCTGGTAAGGCATGTTGCAGGATGCCCTTTTATTAGAATTTTATGTTTTCCTCATGATCAGACTAGGCTTATGGGTTTTGAGGAGGAAAATCACAATAGTAAATACTACATTGGTTACATGGTACATACTGTCAACAGACTTAATATTATTATTTTTTTTAAAGCTGCATTTTTTTAAGATTTTACTTATTTATTTGACACAGAGAGAGGGATCACAAGTAGGCAAAGAGGCAGACAGAGAGAGAGGGGAAGCAGGCCCCCTGCTGAGCAGAGAGCCCCATGCGGGGTTCAATCCCAGGACCCTGAGATCACAACCTGAGCCAAAGGCAGAGGCTTAACCTACTGAACCACCCAGATGCTCCTGGACTTAATATTATTGATATTAACTGTAATCACTTGAAGTGGTATTTTTCAGGTTTCTCCACTGCACACTCTTTTTTTTCCCCCTCTTTCCATACTGAGCTCTTTAAAAGGAAGTCACTATGAGTAGCCCACACTTAAAGGAGTGTGGGGGAGGGGATGTTAAGTTTTTTCTCCTTTAAGGTGGAATATATACACAGTTTTTTTGGAATTTTTCTGCATAGAAAAATTTCATGGCCTTTTATTTATATCAGTATGGGCTCATGGATATTTATTTTATATTTTGGGTGAGAATTCAATACTACTTTATTTTGTTGCTCAAGCTGTTGCAGCTTTGGGCATTGGGAGCTTTTGTGTGTGTGTGTGTGTGTGTGTTAGTGTTCTCTTACTTTCTGCCATTTCAAGATGTTCCAGAGCAGCTTTGGGCATTGGGAGCTTTTGTGTGTGTGTGTGTGTGTGTGTGTGTGTGTGTGTGTGTGTGTGTTAGTGCTCTCTTACTTTCTACCATTTCAAGATGTTCCAGACTCATTTTGTCTATTTCTTACCCCAGTCCTAGAATCAGTAATTTATTGGAAAATGATATTAGAAATGGAGCTCTGGGTGATAAATGTATTCTTCATTTATTTTTATTTCTTAGAACTTTATATAATGCTTTTTATATAATGCTTTTATTCATCTAGCTTCTTTCATTCAGCATAATTATTTTAAGATTCATCTATATTGCAGTATGTATCATTAATTTATTATCTGTACTGATGAGTAGTAGTCCATTGTGTATTATAGTTTGTTTAGCCATTTACCTGTTGCTGAACATTTGGATTGTTTCCAATGTTTTGATATTACAATGAATTTGTACATGAAATATGTACAAATGTTGTATGGACATATGTTTTACTTTCTCTTGAGTAAATACATGGGAATGAAATGGCTAGATAAATGGGTAGTTATACATTTAAATACTAAATAATTTTCCCAAGTGGTTGTATTATTTCACCTTCCGAACAGCAGTATGTTACAGTCCTAATTCTTCCATATCCTAAATTTTAGCAATTTAGTAATTCTTTTTTTTTAAAGATTTTATTTGTTTGACAGAGACAGAGAGAGATCACAAGTAGGCAGAGAGGCAGACAGAGAGAGAGGGAAGCAGGCTCCCTGCTGAGCAGAGAGCCCAATACAGGGCTCAATCCCAGGACTCTGAGATCCTGACCTGAGCTGAAGGCAGAGGCTTTAATTCACTGAGCCACCCAGGCACCCCGTAACTTAGTAATTCTAATGGATATGCAATGGTATCATGTTGTGGCTTTATTGCATTTCCCTAATGACTAATGATGTTGATGAACTTTTCATGTGCTTACTTGCCATTTCTGGCATTTCTTTTGGTGTGTCTGTTTGAATACTTTGAATTTTAAGATTTGCATTATTTCCTTATTGTTGAATTTTGAGAGTTTTTTTGAATTTTGAAGTAAGTCCATTGTCATATATGTTATTTTAAAAAACTTCCTCCTAGTCTCTTCCTTGTCTTTAAGTTCTCTTCACCGTCCCTTGAAGAACAGATATTTTTAAAATTGGTAAAGTCTAATGCATCAGTTTATACTTTTCTGAACTGTGCTTTCAGTGTCATAATTAAAAAATCTTGCTTATTGCTGCAGGGGAGGTGGGTGGAGGTATGGGACAATTGGTTGATAGGCATTAAGGAAAGCCTTTGATGTGATGAGCTCTGGGTGTTATATGCAACTGATGAATCACTAAATTCTACACTAAAATTAATAATACACTATATGTGAACTAACTTGATTTCAAACAAAACAACAAAAAAAATTAAAAAAAAAAAATCTTGTCCAACCCAAGGTCTCAAAAGTTTACTATTGTGTTTTCTTCTGTTTTATAGTTTTTGGTTTCACATTTATATATGTGAATCATTTTAAGTTACTTTTTAATATGATATGAAGTGTAGAGCAAAGTTTTTCATTTGATTTGTTTTGCATATGGATATCCAGTTGTTCCAGCACCAATTGCGGAAAGGAGTACCTTTCTAAACTGCCTTTGCACCATTGTTGAAAATGTTATTTATATACATGAGAGTCTATTTCTGGGCTCTCTGTTTTGTTTTACTGAGCTATTTGATAATCTTTAAGTCAATATTACAATATCTTGATTGTTGTAGCTGTATAGTAGGCCTTGGATACTTGAAGTGTTACTGCTTCGACTTTATTATTATTTTTCAAAATTGTCTTGGTTATTCCAGGTCTTTTGCATTTCCATATGAAGGTTACAGAATTGTGGGTGTGGGGGACAGGGTAAGCAGATGATGGGTATTATGGAGGGCACATGTGATGTTGAGCACTGGGTATTATATGCAACTAAAGAATCATTGAACA
>CM053613.1:65320223-65340474 GCA_028646535.1 Procyon lotor
GGGCGAGCCTGGTGGTGGGTATTGAGGAGGGCAGGTATTGCATGGAGCACTGGGTGTGGTACATGAACAATTAACCTTGTAACACTGAAAAAATAAAATAAACATATTTGGGGGGAAAAGATAAAAAATAAAAAGCTGAGAAGCAGCCTATGTATTCTGGAGATGACCCCAAACATTTAAGTATAGGTAATATTTCTAAAAATGTGTTGAAGTAGAGATAAAAACAAAAGGGAACAATTCAAATATTTATTTAAAGAGTATTTAGAGCTCCAAGTCTCATCCTAGCCTCAGCTCAGTAGATGGCTACCATATCTATTCTCATCCCAGGAGAAGTCTGGTGTTTTATTCTCTGGAGATGTCTCTGAATCATAGGATGGCAGGCACATACTCTCTCCCTAGCCCTTATCCTAACCCTAAACTTAACACTAACCTTAACCCTAAATACCTGATATTTGAGAAAAAAATAAAAAGATGTGACATACATATACAATGGGATATTACTCAACTATAATAAAGAATGAAATCTTACCATTTGCAATGACAGGGAATGAGCCAGAGAGTAATTTTTTAAGTGAAACAAATCCTTTAGAGAAAGACAATACCATGTGATTTACTCATACGTGAAATTTAATAAATAAAACATGAGTGAAGGGGAAAAAAAAAAAACAAAGAGAGAGACAAATTAAGAAACAAACTGTTAACTACACAGAACAAACTGATGGTTACCAGCAAGGAGGTTGATGCAGGATGGGTTAAATAGATGAGTGCCAGGTATTGTATGGGATTGCTGAATCACTATATAGTACACCTAAAACTAATTTTCACTGCATGTTAACTAACTGGAATTTAAGTAAATTAAATTAAAACTTTTCTAAAAAGCGGTAGTCATTTGTGGGTGGCCAGTGTATCTGTGAGGGGCCTAAATAATCCAAAAGTTGTATGGGGGCACTGTATTCAGAACCCATAGAAATGTGTCAAGCAGGTCAGAGAATGACCTTTGTATATTCACATTAAATGTCAGCTAGCACTTACAATTATCACTTTGTAAATACAGAAGAATTCCAGTTCTCAAAGTTCTATAAATAATTTAAAAAAAAATCCTAATCATAGGTCTGGATGGCCCAACATGCCTTTCTGAAAAGTACTTGTATTTCTAAGGTCTCAGATCAAGTAAATGTTTCTACACTATTCCATAAATCTTGTCAACTACTGAACACTTTGAGTTGTAAAAAATAGAGCAACACAATGTGTAAAGTGAAAATAGTGCTAGATTTGAAACAAGAAGACCTAGTGAGCTCTGGATCTACTAATTACTAGGTCCAAGACATAAATTGCATTAAGCCGCAATTTCCTCATCTGAAAAATTGACATAATACTTTTATCATGAATTTTTATGAACATTATATGTGATATGTAAAAATGTACATATTATAAAATTTTAAAAACTATTTAATGACATACTGTAGGCAAATGTTTGTAAAATGAGAGAATGATTTCTTTATTCACTATAAAAATTGGAGTAGATTTGAAAACAGTTAATCATCTTTTCAAGTTTAAGGAAATGTTATGGTTTACTTTGCTTGCTATTCCCACTGCCTTAATGGAGAGACAACACTCAAGAATAGCTCATGCCTAAACACATGTATTTGTGAAGACCCTAGATTGTATTTAATTTTCTATTTTATTCTATTAATATAAAAATATGCCATTTATTTCTTGTAATTCATGATACAAAAGCCAGACAAAATTATTACAAGAAAAGAGAACACCTAGTAGTATGATTGCTGGTTGCAGGGTAGTTCTATATTTAACTTTATATTATTATTATTGTTTTGGATCATCTCAGCTTTGTTTGCGTATCTGTGGTAGCTTCTGAGCACTTCAGATTTTTTCTGGGTTGCATTTTGCTTGGGTCGTGATTGATATTTTGGACTCTCTTCATTTGCTCAACCATCCCTTGACAGAATGGGAAGGAGGAGAAATTCTCAACAAGGAATCAGAGACAATGTACTCTGGCACAAAACTAACAGATATGGATATAAGCAAGATATCAAAGATAGAATTTAGGATATTTTTAACTTTTTGAGAAACCTCCATACTGTTTTTCAGAGTGACTGCACCAGTTTGCATTCCCACCAATAGTGTAAGAGGGTTCCCCTTTCTCCACATCCTAGCCAACATCTGTTGTTTCTTGTGTTGTTCATTTTAGCCATTCTGACAGGTGAGAGGTAATATTACATTGTGGGGTTTTTTTTAAGATTTCATTTATTTATTTCACAGAAAGACAGACTGAGTGCACAAGCAAGGGGAGCAGCAGAGGGAGAGGGAGAAGCAGGCTCTCTGCTGAGCAGGGAGCCCTGTGCAGAACTCGATCCCAGGACCCTGTGATCATGACCTGGGCCAAAGGCAGATGTTTAACTGACTGAGCCACCCAGGTGTCCCTCACATTGTAATTTTGATTTATATTTCCTTGATGATGAGTGATTTTGAGCATCTTTTCAGGTATCTCTTAGCCATCTGGGTGTCTTCCTTGGAAAAATGTCTGTTCATGTCATCCGCACATTTCTTAACTGGATTATTTGGAGGTTTTGTTATTGGTTTTTTTTAAATTTTTTATTAACATATAATGTATTATTTGCCCCAGGGTACATGTCTGTGAATCGTCAGGCTTACACATTTCACAGCACTTACCATAGCACATAACCTCCCCAATGTCCACAACCCAGCCACTCTATCCCTACTCCCCCACCTCCCAGCCACCCTTAGTTCGTTTTGTGAGTCTAGGAGTCTCTTATGGTTTCTCTCCCTCCCCATCCCTTCCTGTTTCATTTCTCTCCACAAACCCCCGCCTTACCTCTCAAATTCTTCATATCAGAGAGATCATGTGATACTTGTCTTTCTCTTACTGACTTATTTCGCTTAGCATAATACCCTCCAGTTCCATCCATGTCGTTGCAATTGGCCAGATTTTGTTTCTCTTGATGGCTGCATAGTATTCCATTGTATATATATATATACTACATCTTCTTTATCCATTCATCTGTTGATGGACAACTAGGTTCATTCCATAGTTGGGCTATTGTGGACATTGCTGCTATAAACAGTTCGGTAAGTTCTTTTTAAAAATTCTATTTATTTATTTATTTATTCATTTATTCGTTTATTTATTTATTTATTATTTGTTTGTTTGTTTATTTGTGAGAGAGAGAGAGTGCATGCAAGGGTAAGGGCAGGGGGAGAGGCAGAGAGAGAATCTCAAACAGACTCTGCACTAAGCTTCAAACCCTATGTGGGCTGTGTCAGAACCCTTAGATCCTGATCTGAGCCAAAATAAAGAGTTAGATGTTCAACTGACTGAGCCACCCAGTCACCCAAGTTTGATAAGTTCATCTTAGATATTGGAAACTAGCCTTTATCGGATAAGATATTTGCAAGTATCTTCTCCCATTCTGTCGGTTGTCTTTTAGTTTTGTTGGCTATTTCTTTTGCTGTGCAAAAGCTTTTTATCTGGCTTTTTGCTTTTGTTCCCTTGCCTTTAGAGATGTGTCTAACAAGAAGTTGCTATAGCCAATGTCAAAGAGATTGCTGTCAATGTTTTCCTCTAGGATTTGGATGGTCTTCTATCTCACATATAGGTCTTTCATCCATTTTGCATTTATTTTTGTGTATGGTGTAAGAAAGTGGCACAGTTTCGGCAGGGTCAAAGGGTAGCTCTGTTTTTAATTTCTTGAGGAATCTCCACACTGTTTTACAAAGTGGCTGCACCAGCTTGCAATCCCACCAACAGTGTAATAGGCTGCCCCTTTCTCCACACCCTCTCCAACATTTGTTGTTGACTGTCCTGTTGATTTTGGCCATTCTAAGTGGTGTAAGGTGGTATCTCAGTGTGGTTTTGATTTGAATCTCCCTGATGGCTAAAGATGATGAACATTGTTTCATGTGTCTGTTAGCCATTTGTATGTCTTCTTTGGAGAAGTGTCTGTTCATGTCTTCTGCCCATTTTTAATGTGATGATTGGTTTTGCCAGTGCTGAGTTTGAGGAGTTCTTTATAGATCTTAGGTATCAGACCTTTGTTTGTAGTGTCATTTGCAAATATCTTCTCCCATTCTGTGGGTTGCCTGTTTGTTTTGTTGACTGTTTCCGTCCCTGTGCAGAAGGTTTTTATCTTGATGAAGTCCCAAAAGTTCAATTTCGCTTTTGTTTCCTTTGTCTTTGGAGACATGTCCTGAAAGAAGTTGCTGTGGCTGATGTCGAAGAGGTTACTGCTTATGTTCTCTAGGATTTTGATAGATTCCTGCCTCACGTTGAGATCTTTTATCCATTTCGAGTTTATCTTCATGTATGGTGTAAGAGAATGATCAAGTTTCATTCTTCTACATATAGCTGTCCACTTTTCCCAGCACTGTATATTGAAGAGACTGTCTTTTTTCCACTGGATATTTTTTCCTGTTTTGTCAGAGATTACTTGACCGTAGATTGCGGGTCCATATCTGGGCTCTCTATTCTGTTCCACTGTTCTCTATGTCTGTTTTTGTGTGAGTACCATGCTCTCTTGGTGATCACCGCTTTGTAGTAAAGCTTGAAATCGGGCACTGTGATGCCCCCAGCTTGGTTTTTCTTTTTCAGCATTTGCTTAGCAATTTGGGGTCTTTCTGGTTTCATACAAATTTTAGGATCCTTTGTTCCAGGTTTTTGAAGAAATCCAGTGGAATTTTGATCAGGATGGCATTGAAAGTATAGATTGCTCTGGGCAGTATAGACATTTTAGCAATGTTGATTCTTCCGATCCAGGAACATGGAATGCTTTTCCACCTTTTTGTGTCTTCTTCAATATCTTTTATGAGCATTTTGTAGTTCTTCGAGTGCAGATCCTTCACCTCTTTGGTAAGGTTTATTCCCAGGTATCTTATGGTTTTTGGTGCTATTGTAAATGGAATAGATTCCCTAATTACTCTTTCCACAGATTCATTGTTAGTGTATAGGAAAGCAACTGATTTCTGTGCATTGATTTTGTATCCTGCCACATTCCTGAATTGCTGTATGAGTTCAAGTAGTTTGGGGGTGGAGTCTTTTGGGTTTTCCACATAAAGTAACATGTCATCTGTGAAGAGAGAAATTTTACCCAAAGAAGCAGATTCATTACTAAGAAGGGCCGTATGTTCCCCAATATTCATAGCAGCAATGACCACAATTGCCAAACTGTGGAATGAACCAAAATGCCCTTCAACAGATGAATGGATAAAGAAGATATGGTACATATACACAATGGAATATTATACCTCCATTAGAAAGGACGAATATCCAACTTTTGTATCAACATGGATGGGAATTGAAGAGATTATGCAGAGTGAAATAAGTCAAGCAGAGAGAACCAATTACTTTATGGTCTCACCTACATGCTGAGCATAAAGAAAAACATGGAAGGCATTGTGAGAAGGAAGGGAGGGGTGTATGAGGGGAAGCCAGAGGGGGAAATGAACCATGAGAGAGTGTGGACTATGAGCAAAAAACCGAGGGTTTTGGAGGGGAGGGGAGTGGGTGTTGGGCAAGCCTGGTGGTGGATATTGAGGAGGGCATGTTTTGCATGGAGCACTGGGTGTGGTGCAGGAACAATAAATCTTGTAACACTGAAAATAAATAAATTAATTTAAAGAAAAAAGAAATCTCCAACAGGAAAAAAAAAGTGGCACAGTTTCATTCTTTTGGGTCCATTTTGGGGTTTTCTATTCTGGTCCACAGATCTGTGTCTGTGTTTAGGCCAGTACCATACTACAGCTTTGTAATACATCTTGAAGTCCAGAATTGTGATGCCTCCAGGTTTGGTTTTCTTCTGCAATGTTACTTTGGATATTCAGGGTCTTTTGTGTCTCCCTACAAATTTTAGTATTGTTTGTTACAGCTTGTGAAAAATGCTGATGGTATTTTGATAAGGATTGCACTGAATGTGTACATTGCTTTGGGTAATATAGACATTTTAATTATATTTGTTCTTCTAATCTATGAGAATAGAATGTTTCTTTGTGTCTTCTTCTATGTCTTTCATGTCTTCCAGGTATCTTTCGGCTTTTGGTGCAATTGAAAAGGGGATTGATGCCTTGGTTTCTCTTTCTGCTGCTTCACTGTTGGTGTGTAGAAATGCAACTGATTGCATTTGCAACTTTACTGAGTTTGTTCATCAGTTTAGCAATCTTTGGTGGAGTTTTTTGGCTTTTCTAATTTTTTTAAAGTTTTATTTATTTACTTGACAGAAAGAGAGAGATCACAAGCAGGCTGAGAGGCAGGCAGAGAGAGAGGGGAAGCAGGCCTACCACAGAGCAGAAAGCCCAATGTGGGGCTCGATCCCAGGACCCTGAGATCATGACCTGAGCCAAAGGCAGAAGCTTTAACTCACTGAGCCACCCAGGCACCCCTTGGCTTTTCTATATAGAGTATCATGTCTTCTGCAATAGTGAAACCTTGACTTCTTCTTTGCTGATTCGGATGCCTTTTATTTCTTTGTGTTTTCTGCTGGGGATAGGATTTCCTGTACTATTGTTAAATAACAATGCTGAAAGTGAACTTCCGTGTTTCATTCCGGACCATAGAGGAAAAGCTCTTAGTTTTTGCCCCCTGAGGATGATATTAGCTGTGGGTTTTTGTATGTCTTTTATGGTATTAAGGTACTATGCTGCACTGAGTTTTTATCAAGAAAGGATGCTGTATTTTGTCAAATGCCTTTCCTGCATCTACTGAGAGGATCATATGGTTCTTGTCCTTTCTTTTTTTAATGTGATGTATCACGTTGATTTTGTGGATGTTGAACGACCCCTGCAGCCCAGGAATAAATCCCACTTGGTCATGGTGAATAATCCTTTTTATGTATTGTTGGATCCTTTTAGCTAGATCTTGGTGAGATTTTGGCATCCATACTCATTAGAGATATTTGTGTGTAATTCTTTTTGGTGGAGTTTTTATTTGGTTTTGGGATCAAGGTAATTCTGGCCTCATAGAATGAGTTTGGAAGTTTTCCTTTTATTTCTATTTTTTGAAACAGCTTCAGTGGGATAGGTACTAACTGTTCTTTAAATATTTGGTAGTATTACACTGGGAAGCCATCTGGCCCAGGACTCTTGCTTTTTGGGAGATTTTTGATTACTGATCCAACTTCTTTGCTGGTTATGGGTCAGTTTAAGTTTTCTTTTTCTTACTGTTTCAGTTTTGGTAGTTTATATGTTTCTAGGAATGCATCCATTTCTTCCAGATTGCCTAATGTGATGGCATGCAGTTGCTTATAATATTCTCTTAAAATTGTTTGCATTTCTTTGATCTTGGTCATGAGCACTCTTCTTTCATTCATGATTTTATTTATTTGGGTCCTTTCTCTCTCTTTTTAATAAGTTTGGTTAAGGGTTTATTGATCTTATTAATTCTTTCAAAAAACCAGCTCTCAGTTTCATTGATCTGTTCCACTATTTTTTTAATTTCTATATTATTGTTTTCTGCACTAATCTATTATTTCTCTACTCCTGCTGGATTTTAGGCTTTATTTACTTCTCTTTTTTGAGTTCCTTTACATTTAAGCTTAAATTGTATATTTGAAATTTTTCTTGTCTTGGAAAAAGGCCTGTATTACTTATACTTCCCTCTTGCTGCTTCCCAAAGTTTCTGAACTGTTCTGTTTTTATTTTCATTAGTATCGATTTATTTTTTTTAATTCTTCTTTAATTTCCTGGTTGACCCATTCATTCTTTAGTAGGAAGCTCTTTAACCTCAATGTATTTGTGTTCCTTCTAGATTTGCTCCTGTGATAGAGTTTAAGTTTTAAAGCATATGGTCTCAAAATATGTATGGAAAAATCTCAGTCATTTTGTACGGGCTGAGACCTGATTTGTGACCCAGTATGTGATCTATTCTGGAGAATGTTCCATGTGCACACAAGCAGAATGTGTATTCTGCATTCTGTTACTTTAGGATGAATACTCTGAATACATCTGTGGAGTCCATCTGGTCTAGTGTGTCATTCAAAGCCCTTGCTTCCTTGTTGATTTCTGCCTAGATGATCTGTCCATTGTTGAGAGTAGAGTGTTAAAGTCTCCTAGTATTATTGTATCATCATCAATAAGGTTTTTTTTATTTCTGTTATTTATTAGTTCAGATATTTGACTTCTCCCAAGTTAGGGACATAAATATTTACAATTGTTAGATCTTGTTGGATAGACGCTTTCATTATAATATAGTGTCCTTCTTAATCTCATTACAGTCTTTTTTAAAAAAATTTTTTAGTATGTTACATCAGTCATCATACACAAAGTCATCAGTTTTTTATGTAGTGTTCTAAGATTCATTGTTTGCATATAACTCCGAGTACTCCATGCAATACGTGTCCTCCTTAATACCCACCACCAGGCTCACTCATTCCCCAACACTCTTCCCTTCTAACGCCTTTAGTTTGTTTCCTGGAGTCCATAGTCTCTCATGGTTTGTCTCCCCCTCCAATTTCTCCCTCTTCATTTTTCCCTTACTTATAATATCCTCCATGCTATTCCTTATGTGCTATTCTTTATTCACCTATTCAAAATAAGTGAAACCATATGATAATTCACTTTCTCTGCTTGACTTATTTCACTCAGCATAACCTCCACCAGTCCCATCCATGTTGACGCAAAAGTTGAGTATTCATCCTCATGATGGCTAAGTAATATTTCATTGTATATATGGACAACATCGTCTTTATCCGTTCATCTGTTGAAGGGCATCTCCTTTCCTTCCACATTTTGGCTATTGTGGACATTTCCAATGAACATTGGGGTTCACATGGCCTTCTTTTCACTACTTTTCACTACATCTGTATCTTTGGGGTAAATACCCAATAGTGCAATTGCTGGGTCATAGGGTAGCTGTGTTTTTAATTTTTTGAGGAACCTCCACATTTTTCCAAAGTTGCTGCACCCACTTGCAGTTCCACCAACAGTGCAAGAGGGTTCCCCTTTCTCCACAACTTCTCCAACATTTGTTGTTTCTTGTCTTGTCAATTTTGGCCATTCTAACTGGTGTAAGGTGGTATCTCCATGTGGTTTTGATTTGAATTTCCATGATGGCTACTGATGATGAGCATTTTTTCATGTGTCTGTTAGCCACTTGTATGTCTTCTTTGGAGAAGTGTCTGTTCATGTCTTCTGTTCATTTTTGATGACTATCTGGTTTTTGGGTGGTGACTTTGAGAAGTTCTTTACAGATTGTGGATATCAGCCCTTTGTCTGTAGTGTAATTTGCAAATATCTTCTCCCATTCCGTAGGTTTGCCTACTTGTTTCGTTGACTGTTTCCTTTACTTTTTATCTTGATGAAGTCCCAAAAGTTCATTTTCACTTTTGTTTCCCTTGCCTTTGGAGACATATCTTGAAAGAAGTTGTGACCAGTGTCAAAAGGTTACTGCCTATGTTCTCCTCTAGGATTATGATGGATTTTTGTCTCACAATGAGGTCTCTCATCCCTTTTGAGTTTATCTTCGTGTATAGTGTAAGAGAACGGTCAAGTTTCATTCTTCTGTATATAGCTGTCCAATTTTTCCAGCATCATTTATTGAAGAAACTGTCTTTTTCCCATTGTATATTTTTTCCTGCTTTGTTAAAGATTAGTTGACTGTAGAGTTGTGATTCCCTTTCTGGGCTCTCTATTCTGTTCCATTGATCTATGTGTTTGTTTTTGTGCCAGTACAATGCTATCTTGGAGATCACAGCTTTGTAATAGAGCTTGAAATTAGGCAATGTGATGCCCCCTGCTTTGGTTTTCTTTTTCAACATTTCCTTTGCAATTTGGGGTCTTTTCTGGTTCCACACAAATTTTAGAATTGTTTGTTCCAGCACTTTGAAAAATGCCATTGTTATTTTCATCAGGATGGCATTGAAAGTATAGATTGCTTTGGGCAGCATAGACATTTTAACAATGCTTATTCTTCGGATCCATGAGCACAGAATGCTTTTCCATCTATTTTTGTCTTCTTCTATTGCTTTCATGAGTGTTTTGTAGTTCCCAGAGTATGCATCCTTTACCTCTTTGGTTAGGTTTAAATCCAAGGTATCTTATGGTTTTTGGTGCTATTGTAAATGGAATTGATTCTCTAATTTCTCTTTCTACAGTTTCATTGTTAGTGTATAAGAAAGCAACTGATTTCTGTGCATCAATTTTGTATCCTTCCACATTACTGAATTGCTGTGTGAGTTCTAGAAATTTGAGGGTGGAGACTTTTGGGTTTTCCACATAAAATGTGTATCATGTACTGTATCATGTCATCTATGAAGAGAGAGAGTTTGACTTCTTCTTTGCCAATTTGAGTACATTTTAGTTCTTTTTGTTGTATGATTGCTGTTGCTAGGACTTGTAGTACTATGTTGAACAACAGTGATGAGAGTGGGCATCCTTGTCATGTTCTTGATCTCAGATGGAATGCTGTCAGCTTTTCCCCATTGAGAATGATATTCGCTGTGGGTTTTTCATAGATGGATTTTATGAAGTTGGAGAATATTCCATCTATCTTTATACTTTGAGGAGTTTTAATCAGGAGCAGATGCTGAATTTTGTCAAATGCTTTTTCTGCATCAATTGAGAGGATCATGTGGTTCTTCTCTCTTCTCTTACTGATGTGTTTTATCACATTGATTGATTTGCAAATGTTGAACCACCTTTGCATCCCAGGGATAAATCCCATCTGGTCATGATGGATAATGCTTTTAATGTACTTTTGAATCCTATTAGCTAGGATCTTGTTGAGAATTTTGGCATCCATATTGATCAGAGAAGTTGGTCTGAAATTCTCCTTTTTGCCTGGTTTGGGGATCAAGGTAATGCTGGCCTCATAGAAAGAGTCTGGAAGTTTTCCTTCTGTTTCTGTTTTTTGAAACAGCTTCAGAAGAGTAGGTATTATTTCTTGTTTGAATGTTTGGTAAAATTCCCCAGGGAATCCATCAGGTCATGAGCTCTTGTGTTTTGGGAGGTTTTTGATCACTGCTTCAATTTTGTTGTTAGTTATTGGTCTATTCAGGTTTTCAGTTCTTCCTATCTCAGTCTTGGAAGTTTACAGGTTTCCAAGAATGCATCCATTTTTTCTAGGTTGCTTAACTTTTTGGCATGTAGCTCTTGATCATAATTTCTGATGATTGTTTCCGTTTCCTTGGTGTTTAGTCATGATCTCTCCCTTTTCATTCATAATTTTTTAAATTTCGATCCTTTCTCTTTTCTTTTGGATCAGTTTGGCCCATGGTTTCCCAAATCTTTCAGAGAACTAGCTTCTAGTTTCATTGATGTGTTCTATTGTATTTCTGGTTTCTAATTTATTGATCTCTGCTCTAATCCCTTTCTCATCCATGTGTTAGGCTTAATTTGTTGTTGATTCTCTGGTTCTTATAGGTGTAAAAATAGCTTGTGTATTGAGGATCTTTCAGTTTTTTTTGAGGCTTGGATGGCTATGTGTTTCCCCCTTAGGATCCCTTTTATGTATCCCATAAGGTTTGGACTCATATGTTTTCATTCTCATTCGTTTCCATGAATTGTTTAAGTTCTTCTTTGATTTCCTGTTTGGCCCAAACATTCTTTAGCAAGATGTTCTTTAGTTTCCAAGTGTTTTAATTCCTTCCAAACTTTTTCTTGTGATTGAGTTCCAGTTTCAAAGCATTGTGGTCTGAGAATACGCAGGAATAATCTCAATCTTTTTTGGTCTGTTGAGACCTGATTTGTGACTGAGTATGTGGTCTATTCTGGAGAAAGTTCCATGGCACTCCAGAAGTTTAGTATTCTCTTGTCTTAGGATGGAACATTCTGTAAATATGTATGACGTCCATCTGGTTCAGTGTGTCATTCAAAGCCTTTGTTGATTTTCTGCTTAGATGATCTGTCTGCTGCTGAAAGTGGAGTATTAATTTCTTCTACAATTAATGTATCATTATCAATATGTCTTTTTATTTTGGTTAACAGTTGGCTTATGTAGTTGGCTGTTCCCATGTTGGTGGCATAGATATTTACAATTGTTAGATCTTCTTGTTGCATAGATCCTTTAAGAATGTTATGTTGTACTTCTGGATCTCTGACTACCATCTTTAGCTTAAAATCTAATTTGTCTGATATAAGAATTGTTACCCCAGCTTTGGGGTCCGTTGACATGAAAGATAGTTCTCCATCCCTTCACTTTCCATCTGGATGTATCTTTAGTATCTTAGAATTTAAGAAATTCAACATAAGTTTCTTGTAGACAGCATATAGGTGGGTTCTATTTTTTTATCCAATCTGCACTCTTGTGCTGTTTAATGGGACCATCTGGCTGTTCATGTTGAGAGTGATTATTGTAAATTTCTGTTCTATATCAGTCTTCAGTCTTTCTCCTTTTATAGAACTCCCCTTAATATTTCTTGCAGGGCTGGCTTAGTGGTCACATATTCTTTCAGTTTTTGCCAGTCTTGGAAACTCTTTATCTCTCCATCCATTCTAGATGACAGCCTTGCTGGATAAGGTATTCTTTTGGCTTCATGTTCTTCTCATTTAGGACCCAGAATATGTCTTGCCAGCTCTTTCAAGCTTGCCAGGTCTCTGTGGACAGGTCTGACGTTATTCTGATGTTCCTTCCTCTGTATGTGAGGACTCTCCTCCCCCTAGCTGCTCTCAAGATGGTTTCCCTGGTTTTAAGGTTCTCGAGTTTCAGTATTTAATGCCTGGGCATTGGTCTGCTCTCCTCAATCTTGGAAGGTGTTCTGTCTGCCTCTAGAATGTGAATGCTTATCTCATTCCCCAGATTAGGGAACTTCCCAGCCACAATTTGCTCAAATATATCTTCTAGTCCCTTCTCTCTCTCCACCCTCTCAGGAATCCCAATAATTCTGACATTGGAATGTTTTATGACATCATTTATTTCTCTAATTCTATTTTCATGGCTTCTAAGTTGTTTGTTCTAGGCCTCCTCCTGATCTTTCTTTTCTATCAGTTTTTCTTCTAGATCACTAATTTGTACTTCTGCCTCATTTGCCCTAGCTCTTAGAGTGTCTAGATTGGATTGGATCTCACTGATAGCATTTTTAAGTTCTGTCAGATCAGCTCTCACTTCTGCCCTTAAAGAATCTATGTTGCCATTAATGGTTTTCTCCAACCTAGCTATTGTGCATAGCTATTACCCTGAAGTCTATTTCTGACATCTTGCTTATATCCATATCCATTAGTTCTGTGGCAGAGATCACAGTCTCTGAATTTTTCCTGTGTTGAGTGTTCCTGCTCCAAGTCATTCTGGTGAGGGATGGTTGAGAGAATGTACAAAGTCCAAATTATTGATTACTACCCAAGGAAAATGCACCTGTTTTATAGGGACTTTAGGGTTGTCAGCCTTTTGTTCTTCCAACCTGTCTTCTGGGAGAGGGGCCTGTGTCACTGTTACTCAGGCAACCCTGTTTGGACAGAGTTGCCCTGCCCTCTGGGGGGGCAGGGGGCTCAGTGAAAACCGGTTTAGGGGGACTTTTGTTCTCTGGTGACTTTTCCAGGCAGCGTCTCTTCTGAGAGTCAGAGCAGACCTGACCATATCCAAACTTCTGTCTCAGAACAGAGAGATCTCAGTCTGTTCTCCAGAAATCTCTTCAGGCGACACTGACTGTTTTTTTCTGTGCTGCTGAAAACCACAGTGTCCTGGGTTGTGCACCCCACAGTAGCACTCTCAGCCTTCACTTCCAAGCCCAGGCACATCTCTGCCCTTCATCCTTCTAAAACTGCCAGCTGCCCCTAGTTTGCACGAGTGCCCCTGCAGCTCTATGTTTCAGTCTGAGGGGCTGCTCTAAAGTCCTTTCCTCATGGCTACTGGTCTGTGAGTCTATGCCCATTCCCCAGCACAGAAAGCTTTTGCACTCCTGTGTTATTTCACCTTCCCAGTGCCAGCGCTTATGGTTGCTCCCTCCCTCTTCCATTTATGTTCCAATATCTGCCCAGAGAATCCCAGCTCCCCACATCACACCTCAAAATCAGCTGCCAGAGATATACTGAGATATATCTTCTTACATCTCAGGCTGATTTCATGGGTGCTCAGAGTGGTCTGGTAGATATCCAGCTCAATTCAGAGGAATGGTTGAAATAGGGTTCCCTACTCTTCTGCCATCTTGCCCCCCTCCTCAAAGTCTACAGTCTTTTTAAAAAATATTTATTTATTTATTTATTTATTTATTTATTTATTTATTTATGAGAAATAACTAGAGAGAGAGAGAGAGAGCACAAGCAGGGGAGAGGGAGAAGGAAGATCAGAAGAAGAAACAGAATCCTCACCAAGTAAGGAGCCTGATGCAGGACCCTGAGCTCATGACCAGAGCTGAAAGCAGACACTCGACTGACTGAGCCACACAAGTGCTTTTTATTACAGTCTTTGATTAAAATCTAATATGTGGGGCACCTGGGTCACTTATCGAGAGATATGAATTTAGTGCCATTATATTACCTGCAAAGTCAATGTTTCTGTATATAGCCTCTGTTTCTTTCTGGTCTTGTTACTTTTGGGCTCTCTCTTCACTTATAGGATCCCCTTCAATATTCTTGTAGGTCTAGCTTAGTAACCACAAATTCTTTTACTTTCTGTTTGTGCTCTTTATCTCTCCTTCTGTACTGAAAGACAGCCTTATTGGATAAAGTATTCTTGGCTGCATTTTTTCTCCTTTAGCACCCTGAATATATTATGCCAGTCCTTTCTAGCCTACCAGGTCTCTGTGGATAGGTCTGATGCCAGCTTTATGTTTCTACCTTTGTAGATTAAGGACCTCTTGTCTTGAGCTGCTTTCAGTATTTTCTCTTTGTCTCTGAAATTTGCAAATTTTATTATTATGTGTTGAGATGTGGACCTATTCTTATTGATTTTGTGGAGGGGTTATATGTGCCTCCAGACTTGAATTCCTGCATCCCTCCCCAGATTAGGGATGTTTTCAGCTATAATTTGTTCAAATAAACCTCTGCATGTCTCTCTCTTCATCTCTGGAACCTGGATATTATTTTGCTTTATGGAGTTGCTGATTCTCAAAATTTCCCTTCATGTGTCTTTCTCTCTTTTTTCAGCTTTTATTTTCCATTGTTTTGTCTTCTATATCCCTGATTCTCTTCTGTCTTGCTTATCTTTGCTATTAGTGCCTCCATTTTTTACTGCATCTCAGTAATAGCATTTTAAATTTCAGCCTGATTACATTTTAGCTCTCTTATTTCTCCAGAGAAGGATTCTCTAGTGTCTGCTATGCTTTTTCAAGCCCAGTTAGTATCTCTATAATTGCTGCTTTAAATTCTAGCTCATATATGTCACTTATATCTGTATTGATTAAATCCCTGGCAATGAGTACTACCTCCTGTTCTTTCTTTTCTGTTGAATTTCTCCATCCCATCATTATGTCTTCCAGAAAAGAAGAGTGAAAAGACAACAATACCAACAACAGAAAAAAACAAAAACAAACCAGAAGAAAACAAAAACAAAACAAAATAAGAAAGAAAAAAAACAGGAACAAAATAAGACAAAACAAAATGCTAGATCCTGGCTTTATTTTGCTCTGCTTATTAAAGGAAACTAGATCCTAAGATAGGAAAGAAAAAAACATATATATGCAAAAACAATGTAAAATACAATATAATACAATAAATGGAAACCAAAAAATGAAGAATATATGTAATGTATATATAAAAATAAAAATTTAAAAAATTTAAAAAATAAGAAAAGAGCTGTAAAAGCCTAGAAGATTAAAGAATTTTTTTTAAAAATCTTGAATGCTATATACTGTTTTCTGCAAAAGCTGAAGATTTGTAGTTCTCTATGATTGGTAAACTTGGTGCCAGACAGTTGTTCCTACTGGTCTTCTGGAGGAGGTCCTGTTGCACTAATTCTCAGGTGCCTTTGCTTTATGGAAATGTGCCTCTCTTGCTAGGGGGTTGGGATCAGTGTAAGCTGCTCCAGATTGCATTATGTGGCCTTCTATTGCTCCCTGAAGGCTTTCAGCACTGGTGAGGGGGGATGAATATGGTGCCACCCCACTCTCTAGCCCTGGAGCTAAAAGTTTGCAGCCCCCACTCCTCAGGGAGCCCTCATAGAACAGCAGTCAATTAGTTCTGTCTCCCTAGTTTCCCCCTCAAACTCTGTTTACCCAGCCTATGACTGTTTTTATCTCAGGCACATGACTTTCAATTCTCCAAATTTTATGGACTCCTGCCACATGGACCTGCGCTGTTCCTTCTGAGGGAAGGGAGTGTTTCACTACACTTTTATCTTTTGCTGAGCCCCTGCCAGGAGAGTGGTTGCAAGACCATGCAGTGGCTCACAGTTTATGACAACATCAAGCAGAAAGCTGGTGCCTAGACTCATTGTTTTCAACCACGTTCCCCGATCTGAAGCCTGGGAACTCTGCCACACTCGCTCACTACACCAACCCACCTGGGATTCCACCCCACTTCAACACTTGAGCACCTGTAAGACAGGGATGTCCCCCACTATAGAAGGCTTCTAAAAGTTCTGATTTTGTGCTCTCCTGCTTATAATACTTTGTGGTAGTCCCCTTAAGTCATATTCTCTCTTGTATCACCCCAGATTCAAGTCTCTACACCTCCTATTTTCCCAAAAGTGGTTTAATTTTGATTTGTAGAATTGCAACATTTCTCTTCTCAGATCTACAATTTATTTCACAGGTGTTCAGAATGTTTTTATAATTAGTTGAATTCCAGGGACCAGATGAACTCAGGGTCCCCTACTCTTCCACCATCTTAAATCCTCAGGCATATACTGCTTTTTATAGCCATGACAGGTAGGACATATTTTGGCTCCATTTAACAGGGTCCAGAAAACAGGGTCACTCAGAAATAGTGACTTATATGACAGATATGACAAAAGTCTAGAGGAAAGTAGTTCTAGGGTTGGTTAATCAGTAGCTCAGTGATATTTTTAAGGTCCCAAACTCTCCATCTTTCTAGTTATTTAGTGTCAGAGGCTTGGGTTTTGTCTTCTTTCTTATCCCCCAGTGTCCAAAGATAGCTACTGAAGCTGCAGACATCAGAGTCTCTCATAACTGCAGCCAAAATTAAGAATAAGGAAATTTTCTCCTGGCATGGTTTTCCTTTTATTGTTCTTTTTTTTTTTTAACAAGGAAGAAATCTTATATGGAAACTGATCCTGTAGACATCCTATCAAGACTTATTGACTAGAAATGGGTCATCTGCCAACCACTAAACCAGAGTCTCAAAGGGAAATTTGATTAGAAGACTAATTGTGATTCATATCTTTCATCTAAGTCCACTGCTTTTAGTACTTTGATACCAAACTGTGAACAAAATTGGAATTCCATTAAAAGGAATAGGAGTAGCAATATGGCTGATTAGAATTCAAAAAATCCGGGGCGCCTGGGTGGCTCAGTCGTTAAGCGTCTGCCTTCGGCCCGGGTCATAATCCCAGGGTCCTGGGATTGAGCCCTGCATCGGGCTCTCTGCTCAACAGGAAGCCTGCTTCTCCTGCTACCATTCCCTCTGCTTGTGTTCCCTCTCTCGCTGTTTCTCACTGTCAAATAAATAAAATCTTTAAAAAAAAAAAAATTCAACAAATCCTATCTGACATTATACCAAAATCTTATTTCCTGAAGAATCCTAAATGAAGATCTAAACAGAAAAAAAATTCACATCAGTGTATGAATGAATTCAATAGCCTATATATTTTTATAAGTGTAATCTTCAAAAAGCTTCTTAATGGTAATTATTTTTCACACATACCTCATAATGACAAATGTTGGAGAGTATGTGGCGAAAGGGGAAACCTCTTATACTTTTGGTGGGAATTCAAGTTACTGTAGCCACTTTGGAAAACAGTATGGAGGATCCTCAAAAAATTAAAAATATAGCTACCCTATGGCCCAGAAATTGCACTACTGTATTTACCCCAAAGATACAGTTGTGGTGAAAAAAAGGGCCATATGAACCCAATGTTCATAGCAGCAATGTCCACAATAGCCAAACTGTGGAAAGAGCTAAGATGCCCTTCAGCAGATGAATGGATAAAAAAGATGCAGTCCATATACACAATGGAATATTACTCAGCCAACAGAAAGGATAACTATCCAACTTCTGTTTTTTTTTCAATTAATTTTATTTATTTTTTCAGTGTTCCAAGATTCATTTTTCATGTACCACACCCAGTGCTCCATGCAATACATGCCCTCCTCAATACCCACCACCAGGCTCACCCAACTCCACACTCTCTCCCCCTCCAAAACCCCCAGTTTGTTTCTCAGAGTCCACAGTCTTTCATGGTTCATCTCCCCCACCATTTCCCCACAATTCACCCTTCTTGTCCTTCTCCCAATGTTCTCCATGTTTTTCTTTATATTCTACATATAAGTGACACCATATGATAACTAACCCTCTCTGCTTGACTTATTTCACTCAGCATAATCTCTTCCAGTCCCATCCATGTTGATACAAAAGTTGAATACTTGATACGCAAAAGTTGAGTATTCAACTTTTGTATCAATATGTATGGGACTGGAGGAGATTACACTGAGTGAAGTAAGTCAAGCAGAGAAAATGAATTATCATATGATTTCCTTATTTGTGGAACATAAAGAATAACATGGAGAATATTATGAGAAGGAAGGGAAAAATGAAGGGGGAGGAATCAGAGGGAAAGACAGACCATGAGAGAATTCCACTGGCTTTTTTTCAAAGGGCTAGAACAAACAATCCTAAAATTTGTATGAAACCAGAAAAGACCCCAAATTGCTAAGCAAATGCTGAAAAAGAAAAACCAAGCTGAGGGCATCACATTGCCCGATTTCAAGCTTTACTACAAAGCGGTGATCACCAAGACAGCATGGTACTGGCACAAAAACAGACACAGAGACCAGTGGAACAGAATAGAGAGCCCAGATATGGACCCACAATCTAGGGTCAAATAATCTCTGGCAAAACAGGAAAAAATATCCAGTGGAAAAAAGACAGTCTCTTCAATAAATGGTGCTGGGAAAATTGGAAGGCTATTTGTAGAAGAATGAAACTTGACCATTCTCTTACACCATACATGAAGATAAACTCGAAATGGATACATGACCTCAACATGAGGGAGGAATCTATCAAAACCCTAAAGGAGAACATAGGCAGTAACTTCTTCAACATCAGCCACAGCAACTTCTTTCAGGACATGTCTCCAAAGACAAAGGAAACAAAAGCGAAATTGAACTTTTGGGACTTCATCAAGATAAAAAGCTTCTGCACAGTGAAGGAAACAGTCAACAAAACAAACAGGCAACCCAAAGAATGGGAGAAGATATTCGCAAATGACATTACAGACGAAGGTCTGATATCTAAGATCTATAAAGAACTCCTCAAACTCAACACCCACAAAACCAATAATTACATTAAAAAATGGGCAGAAGACATGAACAGACACTTCTCCAAAGAAGACCTACAAATGGCTAACAGACACATGAAAAAATGTTCATCATCTTTAGCCATCAGGGAGATTCAAATCAAAACCACACTGAGATACCACCTTACACCACTTAGAATGGCCAAAATCAACAGGACAGTAAACAACAAATGTTGGAGAGGGTGTGGAGAAAGGGGCACCCTCTTCCACTGTTGGTGGGATTGCAAGCTGGTGCAGCCACGTTGGAAAACAGTATGGAGATTCCTTAAGAAACTAAAAATAGAGCTACCCTATGACCTTCCGTCGCTCTACTGGGTATTTATCCCAAAGAAGCAGATGAATTAGAAAGAAGGGCCACATGTACCCCAATGTTCATAGCAGCAATAGCCACAATTGCCAAACTGTGGAAAGAACCAAGATGCCCTTCAACAGATGAATGGATAAAGAAGATATGGTACATATATACAATGGAATATTATGCCTCCATGAGAAAGGACGAATATCCAACTTTTGTATCAACATGGATGGGACTGGAAGAGATTATGCGGAGTGAAATAAGTCAAGCAGAGAGAACCATTTACCTTATGGTCTCACTTATGTGCTGAGCACGAAGAAAAACATGGAGTGCATTATGAGAATGAAGGGAAAGGTGAATGGGAGGAAACCAGAGGGGGAGATGAACCATGAGAGACTGTGGACTATAAGCAACAAACTGACGGTTTTGGAGGGGATGGGGGTGGGGGTTGGGCGAGCCTGGTGGTGGGTATTGAGGAGGGCACGTATTGCATGGAGCGCTGGGTGTGGTGCAAAAAAATAAATCTTGTAACACTGAAAAAATAAAGAAATAAAATTTTTAAAAAGAGTTCAAAAAAAAAAAAAAAA
>CM053613.1:65340974-65357835 GCA_028646535.1 Procyon lotor
ACCGGTGTAAGGTGGTATCTTATTGTGGTTTTGATTTGAATCTCCCTGATGGCTAAAGATGATGAACATTTTTCCATGTGTCTGTTAGCCATTTGTATGTCTTCTTTGGAGAAGTGTCTGTTCATGTCTTCTGCCCATTTTTTGATGTGATTATCTGCTTTGTGAGTGTTGAGTTTGAGGAGTTCTTTATAGGTCTTAGATATCAGACCTTTGTCTGTAGTGTCATTTGCAAATATCTTCTCCCATTCTGTGGGTTGCCTGTTTGTTTTGTTGACTGTTTCCTTCACTGGGCAGAAACTTTTTATCTGGAAAGATATCTTGGAACAAAAAAAAAAAAAAGAAAGAAAGATATCTTGGAAGGCAAAGGAAACAAAAGTGAAAATGAACTTTAGGAGCTTAAACAGAAACTGCCCTTGGCTACACCTGGGAATCCAGTCTGTAAGAGGTCTGAATTCTTCCTGCCAAAAGAGAGAGAAAGCTTCTGGCCTTGGCCCTTCTTGTCTTTCCCAGCAGTGACTACAGCCTACACACAAACATCCTCTGCTGGCTTATGAAAATCCCCTATACTTCCCAATGTCCCTGTATTTCTGAGACCAAATTACAAGTGAGCTTTGGTCTGGAGAGGGGGGCAAGATGGCGGAGAAGTAGGAGATCCTGTTGCAACCTGTCCCCTAAAGTGTGCTGGGTATCTACCAGAACATGCTGAACACCCATGAAATCAACCTGAGGAGCAAGACTTTTTACTTCTGGATCTCTACTGGAGTAGAAGTCAGCAGTGGAGAGGTAAAGCAAAGTGGGAACACTCGAACCAATATTGGAGGATAAACAAAAGGGGGAGGGAGCCACCAGAAGTGATCCAAGGACAGTAATACCCCAAAGGAAAGTGCTGAGTGGTTGGGGACCAGCATTAACTTAGAGTCCAGTTAAAAACACTTCAAAAGAGCAAAAGGTTCTGAGAAGCAACTAGTGGAAAGGGGTGGTCATGGGCACAGGTCTGGGCCCATGCTCCCAGGAAGGACACCACTTGCCTCAAAGAGAGACTGGTGGGGGTCCAGTCTGTGGTTCACAAACCTGCAGCTTTCCTTTCCTTGCACCATTTTGTGGGCAGGGTGCTTGCTCTCCTGAAAGCGACTTAAAGAGTCTGGTGTGGTCCAGGAACCTGCAGCTTTTCTCTGTGTCCAGCACTCTCTGGACTGTGCACCCCTGACCACAAGACATTTGAGGCCTGTGGCAGGGTCTGGGAGCTCCCAGCCGGCCACAAAACCACAGGGTTCCCATAAAATTTTAAATCCCCAACATCAGGGGAAATCAATATATTAAACTCCTGATAATACCCTCACATCTGTATATTTCTTAGATACAGGTTTTTTCTTTCTTATTTTCTTTCTATTTTTTTATTCACTCATTTTCACATTTTTTGGTTTTTAAAATATATTTTTAAACTATTTAACATTACAACCAGAGGCTTAATACAACGATAAACCCAGGAAGACTTGAAATAACCTTCCTCGCCCACAAGGAGTTACAACCACCCTCCCATCTTATCCTTCTGTCAGTGTTTCTATGTATTTACTTTTGTTCTGGTATTATATAAATCTTATTCCTGGGGTTCATTCTTAGTAGGTTCTCTTATTTTTTGTCATTTACTTTTGTTGGTCTATATGTTTGTTCGTGTTTGTTTACATACCTTATAAATCTTATTTTGGGGGCCCATTCTGGCTGGGATTTCTTCTTTTTCTCTTTCTTTCTATCTTTTTTGTATTCTTATTCTTTCTTTTTGGTGATGAATCGCAATTGCTCCAAAACCTTCCAGGGTGCACCCTGCCTGGATCGTGGGTGATATATCCAGCTATACATCTTCTCATCCACTTCTCATCAAAATGACTAGGAGGAGGAAAACCCGACAGAGGAAAAATCCAGAAACTGTGCCCTCTCCCTCAGAACTATTAGACATGGACATAAGCAGTTTGTCAGAAAGGGAATTCAGGGTGACAATTATCCAGGTAATGGCAAGGATGGAGAAAAACAGTAGTGACAACATAGAATCTCTAAGGGCAGAAATGAGAACCAGTATAGCAGATGTAAAAAAAAATGCTATCAATGAGATCCAATCTAATCTAAATAGTCTAATAGCTAGAGTTACGGAGAAAGATGATAGAATTAGTGATCTAGAGGATAAAATGGTTGAGAAGAAAAATCAGGAAGAGAGCTGGAACAAACTGCTCAAGAGTCATGAGAAGAGACTTCGGGACATAAATGACACCATGAAACGTTCCAGCATCAGAATTATTGGAATCCCAGAGAGGGTAGAGAAAGAAGACTAGAAGATATAGCTGAACAAATTCTGAATGAAAATTTCCCCAATCTGGGGAATGGAACAAGTGTTCGTGTCCTTTAGGTGGAAAGGAAACCCGCCAAGATCAATGAGTCTAGAAACACATTCAGAAACATAATTGTAAAATTTGCAATTTATAATTTTAGACAAGAGGTCCTGAGGGCAGCTAGAGGGAAGATATTCCTTACATATGGAGGAAGACCCATTAGAATAACATCAGACCTGTCCACAGAAACCTGGCAAGCCAGAAAGGGCTGGCATGATGTATCCAGGGCACTAAAGGAGAAGAACATGCAGCCAAGAATACTTTACCCAGCAAGGCTGACATTCAAAATGGATGGAGAGATAAAGAGCTTCCAAGACCAGCAAGGATTAAGAGTATGTGACCACCAAGCCAGCACTACAGAAAATATTAAAGGGGGTTCTATAAAAGTAGAAAGAACCCATGAGTGACTTAGAACATAAATTTACAATCTATAGAAACAAGGACTACCCGGGCAACATGTCAATAAACACTTATCTTTAAATAATCACTCTCAATATAAATGGCCTAAATGCTCCCATAAAACGGCACAGGGTTGCAGAATGGATAAAACGACAGGACCTGTCCATATGCTGTCTACAAGAGACACATTTGGAACCAAAAGATACATCCAGACTGAAAATGAAAGGATGGAGAACCATCTTTCATGCCAATGGGCCTCAAAAGAAAGCTGGGGTAGCGATTCTCCTATCAGATAAATTAGATTTTAAGCTAAAGACTATAGTCAGAGATACAGAAGGACGCTACATCATTCTTAAAGGGTCTATCCTCCAAGAAGATCTAACAATTGTAAACATTTATGCCCCCAATATAGGAGCAGCCAACTACATAAGCCAACTGTTAATCAAAATAAAGAGTCATATTGATATGAATACATTAATAGTAGGAGATCTTAACACACCACTCTCAGTAACAGACAGATCATCTAAACAGAAAATCAGTAAAGCTACAAGAGCTTTGAATGACACATTGGGCCAGATGGACCTCATAGATATATACAGAACATTCCATCCTAAAACAACCGAATACTCATTCTTCTCGAGCGCACATGGAACTTTCTCCAGAATAGACCACATACTGGGTCACAAATCAGGACTCTACTGATACCAAAAGAGTGAGATGATTCCCTGCATTTTCTCAGACCACAATGCTTTGAAACTGGAACTCAACCACAAGAAAAAGTTTGGAAGGAATTCAAATACTTGGAGGCTAAAGACAAACCTGTTCAAGAATGTTGGGATCAACCAGGAAATCAAAGATGGACTTAAACAATTCATGGAGACCAGTGAGCATGAAGACACATCAATGCAAAACCTATGGGACATGGCAAAGGCGGTCCTAAGGGGGAAATACATAGCCATCCAAGCCTCACTCAAAAAAATTGAAAAATCCCGAATACACCAGCTCTCTTTATACCTTGAAGAACTGGAAAATCAACAACAAATTAAGCCAACCCCATGCACAAGAAGGGAAATAATCAAGATCAGAGCAGAGATCAACAAGTTAGAAACAAGAGAAACAGTAGAATGTATCAATGAATCCAGAAGTTGGTTTTTTGAAAGAATCAATAAGATTCATAAGCCACTGGCCAAATTAATCCAAAAGAAAAGACAGAGGACCCAACAAAATTATGAATGAAGGGGGAGAGATCCCGACTCATCCAAAGGAAATAGAAACAATCATCCAAAATTATTATCAACAGCTATATGCCAGTAAGTTAAACAACCTAGAAGAAGTGGATGCATTCCTAGAAACCTGAATGTCCAAGAAGGAAACGAAGTCTAAGACTGAAACAGGAAGAAATTGACAACCTGAATAGACCAATATCTAGTAATGAGATTGAAGCAGTGGCCAAAAACCTTCCAGAAAACAAGAGTCCAGGACCTGACGGATTCCCTGGGGAATTCTACCAAACATTCAAGGAAGAAATGATACCTATTCTCCTGAAACTGTTTCAAAAAATATAAACAGAAAGAAAACTTCCAGACTCTTTCCATGAAACCAGCACTACCCTAATCCCCGAACCAGGCAAAGACCTATCAAAAAGGAGAATTTCAGACCAATATCCCTAATGAATATGGATGCCACGATTCTCAAGAAGATCCTAGCTAATAGGATCCAACAGCACATTAAAATTATTATTCATCATGACCAGGTGGGATTTATGCCTGGGATGCAAGGGTGGTTCAACATTTGCAAATCAATCAATGTGATAGAACAGATCAATAAGAGAAGAGAGAAGAGCCAGATGGTCCTCTCAATTGATGCAGAACAAGCATTTGACAAAATTCAGCATCCATTCCTGATTAAAACTCTTCAAAGTATAGGGATAGAAGGCACATTCTTCAACTTCATAAAATCTATCTATGAAAAGCCAACAGCGAATATCATTCTCAATGGGGAAAAGATGGTAGCCTTCCCTTTGAGATCAGTTACACAACAAGGATGCCCACTCTCACCACTCTTGTTCAACATAGTGCTAGAAGTCCTAGGAACAACAATCAGACAACAAAAAGAAATAAAAGGTATTCAAATTGGCAATGAGGAAGTCAAACTCTCTCTCTTCGCAGATGACATGATACTTTATATAGAAAACCCAAAAGATTCCACCCCCAAACTACTAGAACTCATACAGCAATTCAGTAATGTGTCAGGATACAGAATCAATGCACAGAAATCAGTTGCTTTCCTGTACACTAACAATGAAAATATGGAAAGGGAAATTAGAGAATTGATTCCATTTACTGTAGCACCAAGAACCATGAGATACTTGGGAATAAACCTAGCCAAAAAGGTAAAGGATCTATACTTGAGGAACTACAGAATGCACATGAAAGAAATTGAAGAAGACACAAAAAGGTGGAAAAGCATTCCATGATCATGGATCAGAAGAATAAACATTGTTAAAATGTCTATACTACCCAGAGCAATCTATACTTTCAATGCCATCCCGATCAAAATTCCACTGGCTTTTTTCCGAAGGGCTGGAACAAACAATCCTAAAATTTGTATGGAACCAGAAAAGACCCCAAATTGCTAAGGAAATAAAAAAGAAAAACAAACTGGGGGCATCACATTGCCTGATTTCAAGCTTTACTACAAAGCTGTGATTACCAAGACAGCATGGTACTGGCACAAAAACAGACACATGGACAATGGAACAGAATAGAGAGCCCAGATATGGACCTGCAACACTATGGTCAAATAATCTTTGAGAAAGCAGGAAAAATATCCAGTGGAAAAAAAGACAGTTTCTTCAATAAATGGTGCTGGGAAAATTGGACAGCTATATGTAGAAGAATGAAACTTGACCATTCTCTTACATCAAACACAAATATAAACTTGAAACGGATAAATGACCTCAATGTGAGGCAGGAATCTATCAAAACCCTAGAGAAGAACATAGGCAGTAACCTCTTTGACATAAGTCACAGCAACTTCTTTCAGGACATGTGTCCAAAGGCAAAGGAAACAAAAGCAAAAATGAACTTTTGGGACTTAAAAGTATTTGTAAGTACTTTTTCATATCTGTGGTTGTCTTCTATTTTATATTCTAATCTCTTTAAAGATTTATTCTTGTAATTTTACAGTATTATTTGTGTAATCAAGCCATTAGTAACAAAAAAGAAAGAATTAACCAGGGGAATTTGTCCACATTCATTTAATATACAAGCCCTGAATTATAGATTACATCCACTTTCATGCTTTTGGCTTACCGAAACTAGAGATGTGGGGAATTTTAACTATTTATTTCCAGTGACTTTCTTGGCCAATATATCTACCTGCCTGTTTAGTCCTCTAGAGCTCTTATTGGTTCACTTTGATCATCATTTATCTTCTGCTCTACTTGGAATGATCAAGCAAACTCATCTAATTCATTTCCTGATTTACACAGGTACACATGGAGACTTTCAAAATCATAATCAACAAAGTTGCTTCATACCTGCACACAGACAAATATATTCTTTGTAAATAAGCTAAAGAAATTCAGATTTGTATATAATGAAATTGCTTAGCTAAATTAACAAATTAAAGTAACTAAGCATCTAAGTGTGTAGTTAAAAGTGAGCAATAGCAATTATAATAAACTACTATTGAAGGATTAATCTTGTACCTTAGAGCTATATGCCAAAAAATGGATATTAGAAAAATGATAATAACATCTGAGTTCTTCTAGTAACTCCAATATTCATAAAAGTATATGAACCATGTGCTTGTGAAGTCATCACCTAACTTTTTAGTAAATAAATTGAAACTTTTGAAATTAATACTATTGGGAAATTATGCCAAACAATATCAGTGTTAGTTATTTTTCCACAGACATACTGATGTTAAAGATAAGGGAAGAGTGCTAAAACAAATTCTATCCTGGATAGGGAAAGCATAGGATCCATCATTTAAGACAAATAATGCTTTTATTAATGTGAGAATAACGTTATTCAACATAGAGTACACGCTACATACCTGTCTTTATTTTAACAAATAAAAAAGGTGAAAGGGCTTTAAAGGTTTACCAAGTTTTGTGTAAATGCCCTAGGACTGATCCTTGGCCACCAGCTGAAAGACCTCTCATGTTCACGGACATGGTGCACTGCACCACTTCATGAGTCCCGGTATTAGTTCCTTAGGGCTGCTGCAACAAAGTATCACAAACTGAGTGTTTAAACAGCAGAAATATGTTTTCTCACAGTTCTGGAGTTAGAAGTCCAAGATCAAAGTGTGCCATGGTTGGTTCCTTCTGAGGGCTGTAAGAAAGAATCTGTTGCATTCTTTTCTCCTCGCTTCTGGTGGTTGTTGGCAATCTTTGGTATTCTCTATCTTCTGCTCATCATCCTTATCCATGCCTTCATCTTCACATGGTGTTCTTTCTGTGTGTAGGTCTATTTCAAAATTCCAAATCCTATTGGATTTGAAGTCTGCCCTTCCACTTGTGTCATCTTCATTTTCTTTCATCAGTGTTTTATAGGTTTCAGAGTATAATTTTTCACCTCCTTGGTTAAGTTTATTCCTAGGTATTTTATTTTGGGAGGGCAAGTGTAAGTGGAATTGTTTTCTTAATTTGTCTATCTGCTACTTCACTAGTAGTCTATAGAAATGCACCTGAATTCTGTAGGTTGATTTTGTATGTTGCGACCTTAATGAATTCACTTATCAGTTCTAGTATTTTTTCAGTAGAGTCTTTAGGATTTTCTATATATAATATCATGTCTTGTGCAAAAGTGAGAGTTTTACTTTGTCCTTACCAATTTGGATGACTTTTGTTTCTTTTTCTTGTCTGATTCCTGTGGCTAGGACTTCTAATACTACGTTAAATAAAAGTTGTGAGAGTGAACATCCTTGCCTAATTTATGATATCAGTTTTTCAACACTGAGTATGATGTTACCTGCTGCTTTTTCATATATAGCCTTTATTTTGTTGAGGCATGTTCTCTCTTAAACATCCTTTGTTGAGGGTTTTTATCATAAATGGAAGTTATACTCTGTCAAATGCTATTTCTGAGTCTATTGAAACAATCATATAGTTTTTATTCTTTCTCTTATTGATGTGATGTTTCACATTGTGACTATTAAACCACTCTTACACCTCAGGAATAAATCCCACTTGATTGTGGGGAATGTTTTTTTAAAATGTATTATTGTATTCGATTTGCTGATGTTACATTTTAAATTTTGCATCTATGTTCAACAGAGATACTGGCTTGTACTCTTTTTTTGTGGTGTCTTTGGTATCAGAGTAATAGTGACCTCGAAAAATGAATTTGGAAGCTTTCCTTCCTCTTATATTTTTTGGAATAGTTTGAGAACAGGTATGAACTCTTCTTTAAATGTTTGGTAGAATTCACCTGTGAAGCCATCTGGTCCTGGACTTTTGTTTGTTGGAAGATTTTTGATCACTGATTCAACATCATAGCTGATAACTTTTCAAATTTTCTAATTTTTCCTGATTCAGTTTTGGGAGACTATATGTTTCTAGGAATTTATCCTTTCTAGGTTGTCCAATTTGTTGGCATATATTTTTTACAATATTCTCTTATACTCTTTTCTATATCTGTGTTGTGGGTTGCTATTTCTCTTCTTTCATTTGCAATTTTGTTTATTTGAGTCCTTTTTTAATGCGTCTGACTACAGACTTATCAATTTTGTTGATATTTTCAAAAAAACAGTTCCTGACATCATTGATTTGTTCTATTTTTCCTTCCACTCAAATTGCCCCCCCCTTAACGTTTCTGGTAGGACTGGATTAGTGATGATGAATTTCTTTAACCTTTGTTTATCTGGAACCTGTATTCTGAGCCTTGTCGGATAGAGTATTTTTTGTTCCAGATGTACTTTCATCACTTTGAATATATCGTGCCACACTCTTCTGTCTCAAGAAGTTTCTGCTAAAAAATCAGGTGATAGCCTTAGGGGAGTTCCCTTGGGTGTAAGTCGTTTCTGTCCTCATGCTGCTTTTAAAATTCTCTGTTTATCACTATTTCTTGCATGTGTGTCTTGATGTGGACTTCCTTGGGTTAATTTTGTTGAGGGGCTGCCTCTGCCTCATGGATTTGGATGTCTCTTTCCTTCCCAGATTTGGGCAGTTTTCAGCTTAGTTCTTCAGATAAATTTTCTGCCCTCCTTTCTCTCTCTTTTCCTTCTGGGATCCCTATAATGCAAATATTATTACAACTGATGGTGTGTCTGAGTTCCATAATCCAGTCTCTTTTTAAAATTATTATTTGTTTTTCTCTCTCCTCTCTAGCTTAATTGTGTTCCACTTCTCTGTCCTCCAGGTTGCTCATTCATTCTTCTGCCTCCTCTACTGTACTATTCCTTATTGTATATTCTTAATTTCAGTTATTGAGTTCTTCAACTTTGGTTGATTCTATTTTATGCTTTCCATCTCTTCCACTCTTCTCTCAAGTCCAGTGAGTATCTTTATTACCATTGCTTAAATTCTCTCCCAGGCTATTACTTATCTCATTTCTTCTAGGTCTCTTGCTGTGATTTTGTCCTTTCATTTGGAACATGTTTCTCTGTCTCTTCATTTTGTCTAAATCTTTAGACCTGCTTTTATGTGTTAGAAAAATCAGCTGTGTCTCCTGCTCTAAAAAGTAGTGGCCTTATGAAAGGAGGTCCTGTATTGTCCTGCGGTACAATGTCTCTTATTTGCCAGAAACTGGCACTTCAGGGATGTATCCTGTGTGTGTTGCAAGCCCCCTACTCTTGTGACTGAGCCATGTTTGCCTTCAGCCTCATCATCTGCAATGGCTGTCTTTGCCTGTTTTGAGCAGTGTTTGGTGTCTGTGTTATGAATAGGCCAGTTCCGGGCTGCTTTGAGCCTTTTTCAAAGCTACATTAACATGGGACTGCAGGGTACTTTCCTGTATTGTCCTCTGAGAAGCTTTTGGTGTGCAGGGCAGGTGAGCAGTGTGACCAGATTTCTGCCCTCAGCTGATGGCTTGGGCTGCCTTCAAACTGATGCCTGTGGTTATCTTCCCCTCTCCTTGGGTCAGGATCCACTTTTGGGTGGTGCTGGCTCCAGTCAGGTTTGCTTGAATGTTCCTTCCTGTGGTATTGCTTTGAATTAACATATGCCACCAGCACAGTAGAAGGTGCCCATCCACCAGAGAACCTGGGGGTGGCACACAGTGCCAGCAAAGTCCATGGTGTTCTGCTGAGGCAGTGGATCTTGATCTGCTTTGGAAAACCATGGTGGTCACATTGATGGGGCTCATCCGCAGATCAAAAGGACAGCACTCTTATCAGGTTAGATGGAGGGTGTTAATGCTGTGCTGCTTCCCGCAGGTATCCTTCTGTCTGGGCTGGGGAGTGGGAGAGGGAAATGGTGTCTAACTGCACTCTTGTTTTTGGAAAAAATCTCCTAATGATCCTTACCCCTCTGGCACAGGCTCTGAAATTAATAAATTTTCTCTCATTTCCTAGACAAACTTCAAACTGCTGTTTTTATCCTCTATCTCAGCCTGGCTGATTTTTCTGCTGTCTCTTTAAGGGCAGACACTGTTTCCTATATCCTTCTCTGCACTCCCAGATCTGAGTCTGCTTATTTTTAAAGTTCCGTGTGTTTTGCCCCACACGGAACAATTGATTGTTAGACTGCTCTAGTTTTCAAAGCCAAATATTATGAAGATTTGTTTTCCTCATGTGGGTACCCTGTGCCTGGGTGCCGGGTGTGAAATCTCTTCCTCTCTCTTCTCTGCGCTTGCAAAGTTCTTCTATCCTACGGACAATGCCATAACAGCTCTGTAGCTGTTCTTAAGGGTTAACTTGCTTCAAGGTAACACATTTCTTGCTTGCTGATTTAAGGCCCTTGATCTGTAACAGAATTAATTTACTTTCTTTGAGATTTGCAGACCACTGGCCTTAGGGAATGAAAGACCAGAACTTTCCCAGTCCAGAGAGGCCAGCGAGTCTGTTTGAGGCTGCCTTTGCTTTCTGATTAGTCCAGCAATCTTTTGGCAAAAGATTTTTTTTTTTTACTGACCTCTCTTTGTACATTTGTAGACCTCCCCTCCTTTTGGAGAAAGAACAATGTACTCTTGTACAACCTATGGGTATCAAGGAACCAGACCTTTTTGTACAACCACCCCAGGTACCAAGAAATTAGAGCTTCTTGCACAACCTCCCCAGGACACAAAGGAACTGGATGTTCTCATACAACCTTTGAGAACCAAGATACCTCCATAGCTGGCATCATCAGTCTGCACATAATCAAGGAATGTGACAGATCACTGCGCTCCTTTAATTGATTAAACAAACTCCTATAAAAATCTCTGGGCCAAGCAGAAACCTTGGAGTTGGTGTTTGGACAAGAGTCTGACTTCTCCCCAGGTAGCCAGGCTTTTGAATAAAGCTCATATTCCTTTCCATTCAAAACTTGTCTCTTGTCTTTTGAGCAATAGACAGCCAAATTTGGGTTTCAGTAACAGTCCCACAGGTCAGTTTGGCTCCCAACTGCATCTTTGCCTTTCCTAACCCTTAGGTGTTTCCTCTTCTCTACATTTAGCTCTAGAGTCCATCCTCTCAGTCTTCCAGCCATTTTCCAGGTTGTATATACTCATGGATGTTTTTTAGGAGTATCCCTGGGACAAGGTGAGCCTAGGATTCTCCTACTCCACCATCTTCCAGAATTGATTGTTTTTAAAATATTAAATCAACCTTGCATTTCTGTAATAAATTCCACTTCACAAGAATGTATCATTCTTTTTATGTGTTGCTGGATTCAATGTCTAATATCATGTTAAGAGATTTTTAAAAGTATCCATGTTCATGAGGAATAAAAGCTTATATTTTTCCTATAAAGTTTCATGTAATATTAGCTTCATAAAATGAGTAAAGAAGTGTCCCCTTTATTATACTTTCTAGAAGATACTGTGTAGAATTATTTCCTTCCTAAGTATTTGATGAATTTCTAAAATATGGCTACTTAGGTATTTGATGAGTTTCTAAAATACAGCTACCAATAGCTACTGACCTTGAGTTTTCTCTCTAACAAGGCTTTTGTTTACACATTTTATTTCCTTAATACATATGATGCTATTTGTCTATTTTATCTTGTAGTTTTGCTAATTTTTGTTTTAAGGAACTTTTTATTTCATGAAAATTGCCTAACTTATTAATATAAACTGTGTGTCATTTCTTCATTAAAATATCTGTAAAATCTGGACCTATACTTCCTTTTTTATTTCTGATATTGGTAAATTACATCTTCTCCCTTTTCTATGACCAGCTTGCCTGGAATTTTATTCTGTTCATCTTTTCAAAGACTCAGCTTTAGATTGATTTATATTCTTTACTTTTTTTAAGTACTTGATTTCTTATCTTTACTATATTCCTACTGTTTGGATTTACCTTTTTTTTTTTTTTTTTTAGTTTCTTGAGGTTGAATAAGTTATTTTAACCTCTCCAGATCTCTACTTTTTAAATGAACACTCAGCAATATATCTGCCTTGTTTGTGATAAATGTAAGAAGGAGAAATAATTAAGATTTTTAAATGATTATGTGAAAATAGTATTTCCAGTTAAGAAACTATTAAAATATCATTTTCATATGGTGAAGGAAGTGCTTGTGAATATTAAATGAAATGATGTCAATAAACTGGCATAATTAAAATTAGAAATTTTTTTGTCTCTTAATGTATGGAATCTACATGTATAAATGTTCTTAGATTTCCTTAAAATAAGCTGAGCTTTATTTTTCAAATGACTCAAAGATCTTAAGGAATATTGTTTTAAATGTTTTTAATTATCTAAACTTCAAAAATTCACTCAGAACTTTGGCATTGGTATTATAATACAGCACAAGGAATTACACCATATTTCTAAATATGGATATAAATATTATGTTCCATAATAGTCCTTTCATTATCCTAATGTAGACTAATGGAATAACTCAAAACTTCAATCTTCTCCTTTTCTAAAACAAGAATTAAAACAATATTCTTTAATATAAGGGAAATATAAGTATTACAGCAGTCATTTTAGAACTGGACTGGAAGATATTTAGTAAGATTCATGTGAATAAAATGTACTTTTCACAAGGAATATCATTGGTCTGTTTCCAAAAGTAGAGTAGGATAGTATATTTTGTGAACTTTTTTTTTTTTAAGGATTAGCATTTAGGAGATCAGTTTCCTTTTTCTTTTTTTTTAAAGAATTTATTTATTCATTTTCCAGAGAGAGAGAGAGAGAGAGATCAAGAAGGCAGAGAGGCAGGCAGAGAGGGGGAAGCAGGCTCCCCGATGAGCAGAGAGCCCAATGCCGGGCTTGATCCCAGGACCCCGAGATCATGACCTGAGCTGAAGGCAGAGGCTTTAACCCACTGAGCCACCCAGGCGCCCCAACATTTTTTTATTATAAAAATATTTTGCCTGTTTTTTGTCAAATAAAAATAATGACTGGTTTATTAACATTATTTACTTATTAGTTTGAGAAAACATGTTGTCATAAAAATACTTTTAGCTTCCCAGATATTATCAATTGCTTTTCAACAGTGTATTTTTTTCACAGAAGCCATTTATTGCCTCAAAAAGTCTTTTTTTTTCTTTTTTTTTCCAAAAAGTCTTTTCTTTTTATGATATTTAGATCAATATGTTTCATAGGCATTAGGGCAATGACAAATATGGCACTTTTGATTGGTGATTTCAAAACGTTCATGCATTTGTTCATCTGCTTTGAAAGATTTTGTTGTGGGATAAAATGTCATTCAAGGCCAGGGATGGCTCTTGAAGGTAAGCCTAATATAGTGTAATCTATACCTAGTGTTTTACCACAGCTCATTAAAATCTTATGTAATTGGAAAACAAATGCAATAAAATATTTGTGTGGGTGTTGCCATGGTCAATAATCTCCCTCCTCTGAGAGCCTTGTCTTTTTAATCTTCTGATGTTAGAAACAATTCCTTCTTTATTTGACAGCTTCACATTTGATTGACTGCTACTGTTACCATGTGTCAATCTTTGCACATGTTATGCTTGCTGTGTGTAACCGAGCTTTTGGTATCAAGAAGAACAATTCAGCTATTACAGTGTTGAAACCAACTTAGATACACATTTAATGGGCTCAATATATTTTGTTTAAACTACTAACATGGCAGCCCTTAACCGATTATGATACCATTATTTTTCTAAAGTCAAATGCTGTTCTGATATACCACTTTCTTCTTCCAGTTGTCCATTTACCTTTTTGAAGTTGATAAAGTCTGTTCTAGATTCTTACCATATATTTGTCCTCAGGGGTAAGGTGATATTGAAGGGATATTAGGCTCAATGTTGTACTCACATGCTTTGTGATAATGTATTACTCCCATTAAGCCACATTTCTTCAACTATACATAAATCACAATCATAATAATAAAACAATATACATAAGAATGTATTTGATATATTATGTAGTACAAGGTGTTACATTTAGCTTGCATATTCTTTTTGATTTAGATTATAACTGGCAAAAAGAGGGAATATTTTTAAGTTTTAAAACAATATTTTCTGAAGTGTTAGCAAAGTTTTATACAAATATAATTTTGCATATACCTGTAATGCCCATGTATATAAAATAATGGGACTCAAACATTTAATGCTCAATAATAAGAAGGGAAATCAGGTGGAAAAAATCAGGCTGCTTGTTTTAAACCTTAAAAGGCCTTTCTTCCTTTATTAAAAAAAATCATTCACCAAATTGGAAACTTATCTTTTGATATTTAATTCCAGAGGTCTGGCTTGTTGGAATTAAAGCTGATTTCATTTCCCATTTTATCTTTTTCCATATGCCCTACCACTCATCACAAACTGTCATCAATATTTATAATGGAATACAAGAGAACTTCTATTGCCCCCTTATTTCCTTGTTTATGCAACAACATCTCATTATAAAAAGCTGTAGAGGCTCAGAATAGTGTGTGTGTGTGTGTGTGTGCACGCGCTTGCGTGCATGCACGTGTGTTTGCCATTGCTATGCTTTTTTCCAATGTCACTGCCACTGCACTTGTCCTATATAAATAGTAGGACTTGCTGCTTTCTCTTTTTATTATAAAAAATCATACACTATGTTTTATCTCCACACTTAGCTATAAATACAATGGTTATATAAAATTATGTAAGCATTCATAGTAGGAAAAGAGGTCAACCAAATTTTCAGAATAAAAATACCGATTTCAAAATAGCTTGCATTCCTCCTTTCCCTGCCACTATATCTTTCTATCAGCATCCATCTAAGGGTGATTATGAAGTTTACAAGCAGTTTATCACAAATACATAAGATGCCTCAAATAAATAGAGGAAAAAATTCCTTGGTAAATATTTTCAGAATTAATCAAATGCCTCATGTCTACCTCCATCCCCCAAATTCAAATAGTATTTTCCTTTTTTCTTTTATATATACATATTTATATACACACACAAACAAAAACACACATATATGCATATATAAGGGAAATGTATAAATATATGTGTGATATATATAAACACACAGGCACACACATAATCTGATTTGATGAACTTACTCATTTTTATTTTATTTGTCCTTCCTTTAATTTGCATGACTTTTGCTATGATATATCATTCATCTCTCTAACCAAATTATTTGCATTTACTATGGGCAATTATCAAACATCTCTGAATAAATGGAGGCCTTTCCTGAGTAAATAGAGATTTCACTCACATGGCTGACTCCAATATATATCCTTAAAGGATATATATTTATGTGTTTTAGGACTTAAGCAATATCTATCTCCATTATCAAGATTATAGAAATGTATGATTAGGGTGAATCTGAGACAGTTCCAATGCTTACAATATATAGGTTATTGGTCCTTGACACAAGGTTGTTATTTTTATGGCATTGTGTTCGAACTCTGGAGATGATTGTTAAATATTATCTATTCAAAATATATAATATTAACACTGCAAACCTTTACCATCCTTTAAAAATTGTAGAATTTTTAAGAATTTAGAAGGAGAGTGTTGAACACACCTTATTCCTCCTTATGACCAGGAGAGAAGTAGAAGACAGATATATATAGGATTTACATATATATATATATATATATATATGATTAGCCATGTACCCTGGGGGTGCAAAGTAGTGTGATAAGTCTAAAAAGTGAGGCAGTCAAAGAAGGACACAGGGTATTAAGTCGATGGAGAGGTACAGGGGTACATAAAGAGTGATAATAAAATTATTTTTCACTTGTTCAAGTCTATAATACTTCTTGGTGAAAATTATTTTACATATGCCTTTACTACTAAAGATGTAATTATGGCTTAATCTGGACTTAAAATATTAGATATGAACAATATATAAGGGACCTTGCAGATAAGAAAGCAAAGATTATATCATGTATCATGAATTTACTTTCATTATTGAGAGTTACTAGTGTTGTCACTGATGTTGGCAAGTTTGAGTTTCTGGAAAAAGACAATCATTCATTCACTCCTGTGCTTCTTTTCTGAGAAGAGGATAAACTCTAGGTTTGAATGACAATTTTTGAAAAGCCCAGTTCCTTCAGTGTGAATGTGAGACCACAAAACTTCTATTTCTGAACATACTATCCCAAATACTTTGGCACCAAAGATAAGCCGTTTTATTTATTTATTATTTTTTCCCAAATACTTTTATTTTATTTTTTCAGTGTTACAAGATTCATTGTTCATGTACCATACCCAGTGCTCCATGTAATGCGTGCCCTCCTCAATACTCACCACCAGGCTCACCCAACCCCCCAGTCCCCTCCCCTCCCAAATCCTCAGTTTGTTGCTCAGAGTCCACAGTCTCTCATGGTTCATCACTCCTCTGATTTCCTCCAATTCACCCCTCCCTTCCCTCTCACAATGTCCTCCATGTTTTTCCTTATGCTCCACACATGAGACCATATGATAATTGACTCTCTCTGCTTGACTTATTTCACTCCACATAATCTCTTCCAGTCCCATCCATGTTGATACAAAAGTTGGGTATTCATCCTTTCTGATGGCAGATGAATGGAT
>CM053613.1:65367358-65384348 GCA_028646535.1 Procyon lotor
TATTTCTCTGATGCTGAGTGATGTGGAGCACTTTTTCATGTGTCTGTTGGCCATTTGGATGTCCTCTTCGCAGAAACGTCTGTTCATATCTTCTGCCCATTTCTGGATTGGATTATTTGTTCTTTGGGTGTTGAGTTTGAGAAGTTCTTTATAGATTTTGGATACCAGCCCTTTATCTGATATGTCATTTGTGAATATCTTCTCCCATTCTGTCAGTTGTCTTTTGGTTTTGTTGACTGTTTCCTTTGCCATGCAAAAGCTATCGATCTTGATGAAGTCCCAGTAGTTCATTTTTGCCCTTGCTTCCCTTGCCTTTGGGGATGTAAAAAGGAAGAAGTTGCTGTCTGAGGTCAAAGAGGTTGCTGCCTGTGTTCTCCTCCAGGATTTTGATATATTCCTGCCTCACCTTGAGGTCTTTTATCCATTTTGAGCTTATCTTTGTGCATGATGTAAAAAAAATGGTCAAGTTTCATTCTTCTATATATAGCAGTCCAATTTTCCCAGCACAATTTATTGAAAAGACTGTCTTTTTTCCACTGGATATTTCTTCCTGCCTTGTCAAAGAGTATTTGACCATAAAGTTGCAGGTCCATATTGGGGCTCTCTACTCTGTTCCACTGGTCTATATGTCTGTTTTTGTGCCAGTACCATGCTGTCTTAGTGATCACAGCTCTATAGGAAAGCTTGAAATCAGTCAATGCCCCCAGCTTTTTCTTTTTCAACATTTCCTTAGCAACTTGGGGTTTTTACAGGTTACATATAAATTTTAGGGTTGTTTCTTCCAGCCCTTTGAAAAATGCCAGCGGAATTTCGATCAAGATGGCATTGAAAGTATAGATTGCTCTGGGCAGTATAGACATTTTAACAATGTTTATTCTTCTGATCCATGAGCAGGAATGCATTTTCACCTTTTGTGTCTTCTTCAATTTCTTTCACAAGCATTCTGTAGTTCCTCAAGTACAGACAGATACTTTATCTCTTTGGTTAGGTTTATTCCCAGGTATCTTATGGTTCTTGGTGCTACAGTAAATGAAATCAATTCTCTAATTTCCCTTTCCATATTTTCATTGTTAGTGTATATGAAAGCAACTGATTTCTGTGCATTGATTTTTATATCCTGCCACATTACTGAATTACTGCATGAGTTCTAGTAGTTCAGGGGTGGAGTCTCTTGGGTTTTCTATATAAAGTATCATGTCATCTACAAAGACAGAGAGTTTGACTTCATTGCAAATTTGAATACATTTTATTTCTTTTTGTTGCCTGATTGTTGTCACTAGGACTTCTAATACTATGTTGAATAAGAGTGGCGAGAGTGGGCATCCTTGTCATGTTCCTGATCTCAAAAGGAAGGCTGTCACCTTTTCCCCATTGAGGATGATATTTGCTGTCGGATTTTCATAGATATATTTTATGAGTTTGAAGAATGCTCCTTCTATCCCTACACTTTGAAGGGTTTTAATCAGGAACGGATGCCTAATTTTGTCAAATGATTTTTCTGCATCAATTGAGAAGACCATGTAGTTATTCTCTTTTCTCTTATGGATTTGTTCTGTCACATTGATTGAACGTTGAGCCACCCCTGCATCCCAGGTTTAAATCCCACTTGGTCATGATGAATAATGTTTTTAATGTGCTGTTGGAGCCTATCAGCTAGGATCTTGTCGATAATCTTGGCATCCATATACATCAGGGATATTGGTCCCTGATGGGGTCTTTGCCTGGTTTGGGGATCAGGGTAATGCAGTCTTCATAGAAAGAATCTGGAGGTTTTCATTCTGTTTCTGTTTTTTGAAACAGTTTCAGGAGAATAGGTATTATTTCTTCCTTGAATGTTTGGTAGAATTCCCCAGGGAATCCTTCAGATCCTGGACTCTTGTTTTCTGGGAAGTTTTTGATCAGTGCTTCAATCTCATTACTAAATATCGTTCTATTCAGGTTGTCAATTTCTTCCTGTTTCAGTCTTGGAAGATTATGGCTTTCCAGGAATGCATCCATTTCTTCTAGGTTGTTTAACTTATTGGCATATAGTTCATGATATTAATTTCTGATGATTGTTTCTATTTCCTTTGGATTAGTTGTGATCTCCTCCTTTCATTCAAATTTTGTTAATTTGAGTCCTCTCTCCTTTTTTTGGATTCACTTGGCCAGTGGCTTATTGATCTTATTGATTTTTTTGAAAAAATAAACTTCTGGATTCCTTGATGAGTTCTACTGCTTTTCTAGTTTCTAACTCATTGATCTCTGCTCTAATCTTGATTATTTCCCTTCTTGTGTGTGGGGTTGGCTTCCTTTGTTGTTGATTTTCCAGTTCTTTGAGGGGTCTTTACCCCTCAAAGAGCTGCTGTATTAGATATTTTTCAATTTTTTTGAGTGAGGCTTGGATAACTATGTATTTCACCCTTAGGACTACCTTTACTGTGTTCCATAGGTTTTGCTTCAGTGTGTCTTCATTCTCATTGGTCTCCATGAATTGCTTAAGTTCATCTTTGATTTCCTGGTTGATCCCAGCATTCGTGAGCAGGTTGGTCTTTAGCCTCCAAGTGTTTGAATTGTTTGGTATTGGTTTAATCTGATTTGTGACACAGTATGGGGTCTATTCTGGAGAAAGTTCCGTGTGCACTCAAGAAGAATGAGTATTCTGTTGTTTTAGGGTGGAATGTTCTGTATGTATCTATGAAGTCCATCTGGTCCAATGTGTCATTCAAAGCTCTTGTTTCTTTATTGATTTTCTGTTTGGATGATCTGTCTGTTTACTGAGAGTGGAGTGTTAAGATCCCCTACAATTAATGTATTCATATCAACAGGACTCTTTATTTTGATTAACAGTTGGCTTAAGTATTTGGCTGCTCCTATACTGGGGGCATAAATATTTACAATTGTTAAATCTTGGAGGATGGACCCTTTAATAATGATGTAGTGTCCCTCTGTATCTCTGACTACATTCTTTAGCTTAAAATATCTGATATGAAAATCACTACCCCAGCTTTCTTTTGATGCCCTTTGGCATGAAAGATGGTTCTCCATCTTTCATGGTTGGAGTGGTTCTCCACACTTTCAGTCTCACTGTATCTTTAGTTTCCAAATGTCTCTTATAGACAGCATATGGATGGGTCCTGTCCTTTTATCCAGTCCACAACATGGTGCCATTTTATGGGAGCATTTTGGCTGTTTATGTTGAGAGTGATTATTGAAAGTTAAGTTTTTATGGACATCATGTTGCCTGTGAAGTCCTTGTTTCTATAGGTCATAAGTTCCTGTTCTATGTCACTCTTGGGTTCTTTCTACTTTTATAGAACCCCCTTTAGTATTTATTGTAGTGCCTACATGGTGGCACTACACGGTGGCATGGTGGCACATCTTTTAATCCTTGCCAGTATTGGAAGCTCTTTATCATTTTATCGATTTTGAATGTCAGCCTTGCTGGATAAAGTATTCTTGGCTGCATGTTCTTCTCATTTAGTGCCCTGAATATGTCTTACCAGCCCTTTCTGGCTTGCCAGGTCTCTGTGGACAGGTCTGATGTTATTCTGATGGGTCTTCATCTGTATGTAAGGGATCTCTTCCCCCTAGCTGCCCTCAGGACCTCTTGTCTAAATTATAATTTGCAAATTTTACAATTATGTGTCTAGCTGATTTTTTAGACTTATTGATCACTTGGTGGGTGTCCTTTCTGTCTCTAGGACACGAACCTTTGTTCCATTCCCCAGATTGGGGAAATTTTCATTCAGAATTTGGTCAGCTATATCTTCTAGTTTCTATCTTTCTCCACTCCCTCAGGAATTCCAATAATTCTGACAGTGGAACATTTCATGGCATCATATATTTCCCTATGTATGTTCTCATGGTTCCTAAGCAGTTTGTTCCAGCTTTGTTTCTAACCTTTCTTCTCAAGCATCTTATCCTGTAAATCACCAATTCTATTCTTGTCTTTTTAACTCCAGCATTTAGACTTTTTAGGTTAGATTGTATCTCACTGATAGCATTTTTAACATCTGCCATACTGGTTCTCAGTTCTGCACTTAGAGAGTCTATGTTTTCATTAATGTTTTTCTCCATCCTGGCCATTGCCTGGTTAACTGTTACCCTGAATTCCCTTTCCAAAATACTGTTGATCTTCATGTCCAATAGTTCTGAGGGAGAGGCCACAGTCTCTGGGTTTTTCCTCTGTTGGGTGTTCCTCCTCTGAGTCATTTTGATGAGAAGTGAATGAGAAGATGTATAGCTGAATCACCTATATATATGTATATATGTATCACCTGTATACATGTATATATGAATACATGTATATATACATACATATATATATATATATATGAATCACCTGTATAGCTGGATCACCCATGATCCAGGCAAGGTACACCTTGGAAGGTTTTGGAGCAATTGGAATTCACCACCAAAAACAAATAACAAAGATAAAAAAAAGAGAGAGAGAGAGAAAGAGAGAAAAGAGAAGAACTCCCAGCCAGAGTGGGTCCCCAAAATAAGATTTATAAGGTATATAAACAAACATTAACAAACATAAAGACCAACAAAAGTAAATGACAAGAAATAAAAAAACCTAGTCACAATGAACCCCAAGAATAAGATTTATATGATACCAGAACAAAAGCAAATACACAGAAACACTGACAAAAGGATAAGATGCGAGAGTGGTTATACCTCCTCAATGAAGATGAGGAAGGTTATTTCAGGCCTTCCTGGGTTTATCATATTAAGCCTCTAGTTTAATGTTGTAATGTTAAGTAGTTTAAAAAATTAATAAAACCAAGAAACACAAGAATGAGTGAATAAGAAAAAAGGAAGAAAGAAAAAATTTGTATCTATGAAATATACAGTTTTGAGGGTATTATCCGGAACTTAATATATTGATTTCCCCTGATGTTGGGGTTTTATAATTTTATGGGGACCCTGTGGTTATTGTTCTCTTGTTTTTGGCTTGTCTTCTGGGGAGAGGCCTGCCACATTGTGGCAAGCAAGTCATCCTTGCTTAGGTTGAGTCACCCTGCCCCACAATCAAGGGGTTGGGCTCTATGGAAACCGGTTTCTCAGACTTTTGCTCTCTGGAATTTTTTGCTCTTTTGTAGGTTTTTTGCCTTTTCAGAGAGTCCAAGCAAGGAATCTGCCCATACCCAGACCTCCACGTCACAGAGAAGCCTCAGTCTGCTCCCCTCTGAGTGGTGCAGAATCTACTATCTCCCTCTACAATCTCTGCTTACACCACATCCTGTCACCCCCAGGTGGTGGGTGCACATGGCACATGGTGCACACCCCCAGCCACCCTCCTTGCTAACCTCTGCACCCTCACGTGATGAAAGCTTTGGGTGATATTGGCCTAGGAAACTCACTTCTGGTGGCTTCTGTTGCTGGAACTGCTCTCCAGGCTCCAGGCCCGTGCTGGGTGTGCTCAGATTCTTGCCCAAGATCAAGCCATCTTCTCTGGTGATGGCTGGGAGCACCCAGACGCTGCAGCAGGCCTTGGGCATCCTGCAACCCTAAAGACCACCAGCTAGGGCTCCCACCCAATCTCTTAGGAGCTTACGGGAGTGCACCCAGTCCACAGAGTGCTACATACAGAGAAAAGCTGCAGGTTCATGGACCACACCAGGCTCTCTAAGGCACTTGTAAGAGTCCATCCCATCCACGAAATGGTGCAAGGAGTAGAAAGCTGCAGGTTCATGAACAATGCACTGGACACCCTGCCAGTCTCTTTGACACGGGTGATGTCCTTCCTGGGAACATGGGCTTAGGACCATGCCTGTGACCACCCACTTCCACTAGTTGCTGCTTAAGATCTTTTGCTCTTTTTAAGTAGGTTCTGATATAGGTTCGAGTGTTTCCACTCTGCTTTACCTCTCCACTGATGTCTTCTGCTCCTGTAGAGATCCAGAAGTGAAAAATCTTGCTACTCAGGCTGATTTCATGGGTGTTCAGTGTGATCTGGTAGATATCTAGCTCACTTTAGGGGACAAGTTGTAACAGGGTCTCCTACTTCTCCGCCATCTTCCCTACCAGACATTTTTTTTTTAAGATTTTATTTTTTTGACAGAGAGAAAGACAGCGAGACAAGGAACACAAGCTGAGGGAATGGTAGCAGAAGAAGTAGGCCTCCTGCCAAGCAGAGAGCCCAATGCAGGGCTCAATCCCAGGACCCTGGGATCATGACCTGAGCTGAAAGCAGGTCATGATGATGACCTCATAATGACTGAGCCATCCAGGTGCCCCATTCCTTACCAAACATTTAAAGAAGAGATAATACCTATTCTACTCATTGTTTTTTCCAAAAGTAGAATAGTATTTATTAGTATCTAATAGTATCTAAAATAGTATCTATGAAATATACGGGTTTTAGGGTATTATCAGGAACTTAATATATTAAGTTTTGTGAAAAAACTGAGTAAAAAAACTGAGTGAAAAAAAGAGTGAAAAAAACACTCTTTTTAAGTGTTTTTAACCGGACTCTAGGTTAATACTGGTCCCCAACCACAGGGCACTTTCCTTTGGGGTATTACTGTCCTTGGGTCACTTCTGGTGGCTCCTTCACCCTTCTGTTTATCCTCTGATATAGGTTCGAGTGTTTAATTTTTTTCCAAAAAAATAGAAGAGGAAAGAAACTTCTAAATTCATTCAATACCAAAACCAGATAAAGATACCAGTATAGAAGAGAACTATAGTCTGATATCCTTTATGAATATAGATGCAAAAATCCTCCACAAAATAGTAACAGACTTAATCTAACAATACATTAAAAAAATTATTTGCCACCATCAAGTGGGACTTATTTCTTGACTACAAATGTGGTTCAATATTCTCAAATCAATCAACACGTTACATGACATCAATTAGAATAAGGATAAGAACCATATGATCATTTCAAGAGACACAGAAAAAAGCACTTGACAAAGTACAACATCTATTCATGATTTTAAAAAAGCCCTCAACAAAATAGGTTTGGAGGGAACACACTTCAACATAATAAAGATCATATACGAAAAACCCACAGTGAACATTATCCTTAATGGGGAAAACTGAGAGCAAGAACGAGACAAAGATGTCCACTCTTACTCAATATACTACTGAAAGTCCTAGCCTCAGCAATCAGAAAACACAAAGAAAAGGCATTCAAATTGTCAAGAAAGAAGTCAGTTTTTCACTACTTACAGATGACATGATACTCCATGTAGAAAACCTAAAAGATTCCAACAAAAAATTTCTAGAACTAATACATGAATTCAGCAAAGTTGCAAGATATAAAATCAATTTATGGATCTGTTCCATTTCTATGCACCAATAATGAAGCGGCAGAAAGACAATTTAGTAATCCCCTTTACAGTTGGGCCAAAATAATAAAATACCTAGAAATAAATCTAACCAAAGAGGTGGAAGACCTGTATTCTGAAAAGTATAAAACACTGATGAAAGAAACTGAAAATGACACAAAGAAATGGAAAGACCTTCCATGTTCATGGATTGGAAGTACAAATATTGTGAAAATGTCTATACGACTCAAAGCAATCTACACATTTAATGAAATTCTTATCAAAATACCACTAACTTTTTTTTAAAGATTTTATTTATTTATTTGACAGGGAGAGAGAGATCACAAGTAGGCAGAGAGGCAGGCAGAGAGAGGGGGGGAAGCAGGCCCCCTGCTGAGCAGAGAGGCCGACGTTGGGCTTGATCCCAGGACTCTGAGATCATGACCTGAGCCGAAAGCAGAAGCTTTAACCCACTGAGCCACACAGCTGCCCCTAAAATACCACTAATATTTTTCACAGAGCTAGAACAAACTATCTTAAAATTTGTATGGAACCACAAAAGATCCGGAATAGCCAAAGCAATCTTGAAAAGGAAAAGCAAAGCTACAGACATCACAGTTAGTTAGAAAGTTAACCTCAAGTTAATTAGAAAGCTATAAAAATCAAAACAGTATGGTACTGACACAGAAATAGATACATAGCTAAGTAGAACAGGAGAGAAAACCCAGATATAAATTCACCACTATATGGCCCATTAATCTTCAACAAAGCAGGAAAGTGGGGGAAAAACAATCTCTTCCACAAATAGTGTTCGGAAAACTGGACAAGAACATGCAAAAGAATGAAACTGGACCACTTTCTTACACCATACACAAAAATAAATTCAAAATGGATGAAAGACATATATGTGAGACAGGAAACTATTCAAGTCCTAGAAGAGAACACAATCAGGAACTTCTTTGACATTAGCCATACCAATTTTTTCTAGCTATGTCTCCTGAGGCAATGGTTCTGAAGGCAAAAACAAACTAACTGGGACTATATCAAAATAAAAACTTCTGCACAGCGAAGGGAAAATTCTACAAAACTGAAAGACTCCCCCTATGGAAGGGGAGAAGATTTTTGCCAATGACATACTCAATAAAGGATTAGTATCCAAAATATATATTTAAAAAAACCTTATGCAACTTAACACCCCAAAAACAAATAATGAATTAACAAATGGTCAGAAAACATGAAGAGAAATTTTTCCAAAGAAGATGTCCAGATAGCCAACAGACACATGAAAAGATGCTCAACATCATTTATCATCAGTGTAGTATGACAATATATTCTGGTGGGGTTTTTTTCCCTCTAGGAATGTTTTCTTCCTCTTTTGCCATTTTTAAAACATAATGTAATGTGGATGTGGTATCTATTCCTTTTCTATTTCTCATGCTTGATTAAATTTTATTTTTATTGACCAGCTATAGAAGTTTATGTTGGAAAAGGGGGGAAATGAAGGCAATCTGGCACTTCTACAATTCAAAGGCTTCTTCCTCTGTTATAGAGATGGATCTTTGTGGAATCACTGTGTGTCTTCTTCCTCTTGAACCTGACCCAGTTCAGGGAGGTTTCTATTGCTATACCTAAATTTCTATAGGTTCTACTCTGCCCTTGCTACAAAGGGACGGCACCTGCCTTTTGAGGGAGTCCCCTTAAATTCAGAAGATTATTTTAAATGATTTTATGATTTTTCCCTGGGTAGCTACTGAGCCCTCTCCATCTCTCCCTCCTCTTGTGCTCTTCAACCCTGCTCAGTTTCCATTCAGAGTGTATCCCTCGTTAGTGTTTATGTGCTCATGGCCTTTGAGATCTGCTAGTTTATTTCCTCACTGCTTTCCCTACTTTCCCCTTGGATTTTTATCACACCCCATTACAGTTTTCTGTAAGGTTCTGCTAATCAGTTCTGTGTTGGGCAGCATTCATATGCAAATTTAGTTTAGAGGTGTTTTCTCTGTCTTCTGCCTTTGCTGAAAATTGAATTTGCATTTTTCTTATTGTCTTTGTTTCCTTATGGCCTGCTAGAGAAGTGGAATGACTCAAAATTCAGCTGCCACCAAGTTTTTGCTGGAAGTTGCAACCTATTTTATAATATTTTCTCTGCTTTGCTTGTATATTACTCCCTCCCAGTTATTTAAATTCTTTGCACTGCTGCTGCCTCATCTTCAAAATCAATGTAGGAATACACTGAGATACTAAAGTTGGTATAATATATGTTATGTGACAAATGTTCATAAGATTGTAAGTGATGATAATGATGATGATGATGATGATCATGATGGTGATGATGATGATCCTGGAAGTCCAAGTCTGTGGATACTTACTGATAGAAAAATAGAGACCTGGTTTGAATTAATATGGAATTTTTAGAAACATTATGAAATTTCTGCTGTGCTATTTTCTTTCATTAAATATATCTAGAAATACTTGATTTGATTGGGTAAAAGTAATGCTACAAATAATACATAATAAGTATTTAATATTTGTGGCTAAAATTAGCATGCAGAAATATAACAGCATATTATTAGGGATGTCCAGTTAATTTCATTATATACATGATTGTAGTACTAAACTTAACCAGTTTATTTCACCTTATTTGGCTCAACTCCAATTATGATATTTGCCTTTTTAGAAGTGTAAAAACAATGAGTTTTCTGTGGCTACCTTCATTATTATTTTTAAATCTACAATTCATAATGATTTGGATACCTGAACCAAGAAAATTATTTTCTTCCCTATTATAATGCTTTCTAATTTCTTTTTCTGCAAAAAACATTCACCAAAGCTTTCAAAGTCACCTGCTTGTTTTGCAGTTATTCCTTCTTCTTGCACTATCTCTCAAGAGATTTGGAAGTTAATCTGTATTTGAAATGACTGTGTACATTTTCTATGTTTATATGTAATTTTAATTAAAAAATCAGAAATTTTCCATAATTCCATTGATATCTTAAGTAAAAGTATCATTCTTTTTACTCAAGGCCTAAATCAAATACCACTTCCTCTGTGAAGCCTTACATGACCCTTTCAGTGCAATTAAAGTTACTTTTGTATTGGAACACTTTCCACATTGTCTTTTGTGTACACAGCACCTGGCATCTTGTGCAGGATTGAATGAGACACATTTGTATCTCCAATTAGGTTTTATGTTTCTTGAAAATGTGGGCTGCATCTTTTTATGACCTGGAACCTAACATAACGCCCAGCATTGAGAGGCACTAAATAAATATTTGTCATATGAATGAATACATTCTTGGAAAATGTTCCTAAAAGTAATTTTGATTTACTAAAATGTCTTCCCAGTAAATGTCACAATAACATTGAATATATGATTCTGAACTCTAAAATTAAAAAACTGGACAAATATTTGACCCAAGCAAAACAATGTAATCTCTATGGGCTTTATTTAGTCATTTGCAAAATGAAGGGTTTGAATACTATAATGTCTAAAGATCCTTATAGCTTCAATATTCTATAACTTTATAACACATAAGAATTGAATAAAATAGAGAAGGTAGCAGTAGCACATGCTTTCAACCTCAATTTCTCTACCAACTTCTTTCTAGAATGGCAACATTCAAATAAGCCTAAAGCTAGAAGGGTCTAAGTGACCACAGGCAATGCATTCTAGGAAAAACAAAACAGGTAGGAAGGGAGAGTCAAGGACTCACTAGAAGGTGGTTTGAATTAATTGTAATACTGCCAAATTATGAAATATTTGCAGCTATTAAAAATTTATATGGGACCGCAATAAGATATCATTTCACAACCATTAAAATGGCTAATATTAAAAAGACTAATCAGACCAAATTTTGAAAAGAATGTGGAACATAAACTTTCATTTATAGTTGATAAAAATATATAATGTGACATTTAAGAGAAAAGTCTGGAAATTTTTTAGAAAACTAAACGTATACCTACTCTATCATTTAGCAATTTCTCTCCTAGGTATTTTTAATTTATTTAAATTAATGTGCAGTAAAATTGACTTTTTTGTCATAGAGTTTTATGAGTTTTAACACATAAATTGATCATGTAATCAACTCACAACCAAAATACAGTTCTGTCACTCCCCCCAGAAAAATTTCCTAATGCTTTCATTCTGTAGTTATTCTCCCCTCAACCCTATTCTTCACAACCACTGACCTTTTTTCTCTTGGTATCATTTTGGTTTTTTTTTTGCCAGAATACCATATAATTAAATAGAATCATACAATACATAACCTTCTGAAGCAGGTTTTTTTCACTCTTAAAATTGGAATCTGAATAATGAACAACAGATAATCAGGGAAGGAAGTGGGAAGGAAGAGTGTTCTAGGCAGAGCGCATGAAAGCAGTCACTGAGACCTGAGAGAGAGTATGTATGATAAATGAATTTCATTCCATGTATTTTTATCAAGCTGCTTCTTTGTATCAGACTCTGCTCTAGGTGACAGGAATGTAGCAGTGACCAGAGATCTTGGTTCCTGTATGGAGAGTGGTTTGGGATGAGACTGCATGGTAGGCAGAACCAAGATCTTGCAGACCCCTGAAGGTCATGTTAGGATTTTAGAATTTATCCTAAGGGCAATGGAAAATGAGAGTTGAGCCTTTGGAAAGACTCCATGGAAGAGGTGGGGTTTAAGATAGACTTTGAAAGATAAATGAAATTTTAGTTGATATAGGGCAAAATATTCAACTGGCAAATGTGGGTAGAGATAGAAAGTAGGGTCAAGGGAACAAGATGACCAAAAATACAGGAAAAACGGAAAATTGTGGGACATCTTCAGGAATTTGTTGAATGTAGTTTACATTGGATCAGGCATGAGTATAATAAAACAACAACAACACAACAACAAGAGTATAGTAAAGGATCTATGTTTAAAAAGTTAAGCCATCTTCTTGTGAACTATAAAAACAGGGAGAGCAGTTAAAATTCAAATTGAAAATGTCATTCATTTGCCACATTTCATCTTTGTAAATATATTTAATGAAGGCTTGTTTGTGTTGCTATTACTACCATATACAGAAACCAATTTCAATTTTTTATGGAGTGTTGCAGAATCATATTGTTTATGTCTTACATGGAAATTATGCTGAGTTGTGTTTGTTTTTAGTTTGAAAATAATGTTGTAGCATGGAAGTTTGTCACTTCATTTTTTGTTAATGTTATCTAACATTTGGCGTTAGAGCTAAATAATTTATTACATAAAACTCTAGATATTTTCACTGGCATTTATGGAAATCACCCCATGAGCACAATTTTAAAATGTCATAGTTGGATAAATAATATAGATAAAATAAATAAAACAATCTGTAAGCTTTTGGTTTTAGGAAAACCAGAGTTCAATTTCAGAGTATCATGTTAGGTGAGTAGCATAATTACTGTGCTTTAATTTTCTTGTATGCCCAAATGTTAGAAATGCCTACTACCTTGTAGACAAAGAGTATGCTGTAGAACTGAGATACCACCTTACACCAGTTAGAATGGCCAAAATCAATAAGACAGTAAACAACAAATGCTGGAGAGGATGTGGAGAAAGGGGAACCCTCTTACACTGTTAGTGGGAATGCAAGCTGGTGCAGCGACTTTGGAAAACAGTGTGGAGATTCCTCAAGAAATTAAAAATAGAGCTACCCTGTGACCCTGCCATTGCACTACTGGGTATTTACCCCAAAGAAGCAGATGCAGTACAAAGAAGGGCCACATGTACCCCAATGTTCATAGAAGCAATGGCCACAGGGGCACCTGGGTGGCTCAGTGGGTCAAGCCTCTGCCTTCGGCTCAGGTCATGATCTCAGGGTCCTGGGATGGAGCCCCGTGTCGGGGTCTCTGCTCAGTGGAGAGCCTGCTTCCCCTCCCCCTCTGCCTGCCTCTCTGCCTACTTGTGATCTCTCTCTGTCAAATAAATAAATAAAATCTTATAAGAAAAAAAAAAGAAGAAGAAGAAGAAGAAGAAGCAATGGCCACAATCACCAAACTGTGGAAAGAACCAAGATGCCCTTCAACAGGTGAATGGATAAAGAAGATATGGTCCATATGTAAAATGGAATATTATGCCTCCATCAGAAAGGATGAATACCCAACTTTTGTACCAACATGGACAGGACTGGAAGAGATTATGCTGAGTGAAATAAGTCAAGCAGAGAGAGTCAATTGTCTTATGGTCTCACATGTGGAGCATGAGGAAAAACATGGAGGGCATTGTGAGAAAGAAAGGAAGGGTGAATGGGGGAAATCTGAGGGGGCTATGAACCATGAGAAACTGTGGACTCTAAGCAACAAACAGGGTTTTCCAGGGGAGGTTGGCGAACCTGGTGGTGGGTATTGAGGAAAGTACATATTGCATGGAGCACTGGGTGTGGTGCATGAACAATTGATCTTGTAACACTGAAAAAAATAAAATAAACGTATGGGGTGGGAGTATGATGCAGAGGTTAATAGTGAAAGCCCTTCATTTTAATCAGACTGCCTAGATTTGAACATTGGCTGTCCCTGTTGGTAGACTTGATGCACTACCCAGTTCTCCATTTAAGGAAGAACCTGTTGCTTCAGCTGCTGAGAATGTTGTTGGTAGATAGATAGTATTAAAACGTCATCCCCACTGGATTGACAAAGCTGCAAAGAGACCACTTGCCCAAGGTTGCCTTCCCATGTTGGACCACATCTATTTCTTGATTAAGGCAATTGTATAAAGGCTGGCCATTTTTGCCCCATGCAGGACACTGGAAAAGGACTGGGAAATCATTAATTCTACTACTTGTCCTTATCCTTTGGACCCAGGCTCTTCTTGGACCCACGCTCTACTACAGAACTGGGTAGTGCCCTAGCACTCCCTGGAGTATGTTGCTGAACTTTCAATATAGATAAACTTCGATTCTGAGGGTGCTTGAGCAAAGGGACAGATACCTAAGAATGGAAAAAGGAGAATTTAATGATTTGAAGAGTACTCCCCCAAGGTTCAGAATGTATACCCTAGCCAGGACCCTAAGAAATGGTGAAGAATTGCCATTAGATTGGTTTCCAAAAGCACGGGAAAATTAATGGCACATTCTAAGTGAAATTGAAATGCTAGGTTTGCTGTGGCAGATGATAGAATAAGGGATTTTAAAATTCAGGAAACTGGACATGTGGTGTGGATAGATTATAAAAGGTTAGAAACCTTATCAGCTTAGGTTTTATCATTTAAACATATCAGCCTTCTGGTGGGTATTGAGGAGGGTACATATTGCATGGAGCACTGGCTGTGGTGCATGAACAATTAATCTTGTAACACTGAAAAAATAAAATAAACATATTTGGGGAAAAATAAAAAAAATAAAAAAAAATTTTTAATAAAAAATAAGCAATAAAAAATTAAATTAAAAATAAACCTATCATTTAATTATTATGATTAGGTTTCATTAATTCTTTTCAATTCTTGATTTTTTCTATTTCCATAAATTAACTTCTTTCCTTTTCAAACGTACAACTCATTTTTTATAGTTTCCTGTTTCATATTTTCAAATTTATCATTTATTTCTTTAAACATAATAGGATGCTTATCTATACTTTGCATCTGGTAATTTTCAATATCTAAATTCTTATTGAATCTTCTATTTCTGCTACTTCTTACTGTGATACCTTATTTCTTATCATACTATAAACTATAAACCATTAATTTTCCTTGGAAAACTATTTGTGAAAATTATTTGAAGCTGGGAGAAGATGGATTCTTCCAGGGATAAAGAGACAAAGGATGCATCATTTTACTGAGGCTCTAAGGAATGCACTAATGGGAGGGTAACCAGCATCACAAAGAAGTTGAGAGGAGAATCTCTTCTGTAGGCATGAGCAGATAGCAGGAAAAACTTACAGAATTATGCTCATTGACACCAATGGGAAGGATAGGAACCAAAACAATTAAGGCCAGATGGTATCACTTAACTTAAGAAGCCAGATGAATGCAATGACCATAAAGATCAATAAAGTTAGGGTAGCAGACAAGGGGTATGATCCACAGAACATTATCTAGGTGCTAAGTAGAATACAGTATGCTAGGAGAAAAATAATAGTCAACAAGGGTACTGCTCAACTGGTACCATCAGAAGAAATCAAATATGGATGATCAGGGAGCTCATCTGCAGTCTACTCTGACTTACAAAAAGTCAGTTATGAAAACTGGCCAAATTTTTGGATCAAAGCTAGTTTTTGGACCTCATGCCCAATGATTAAAGAGGAGCCTGGGTCCATAGGATAAGGACAAGTAGTAGCATCAATGATTTCCCAGTCCTTTTCCAAAGAGCAGCAGCTGTGTTCTAAGGTAACTACACATAAGGGAATGGGGGAATACACAAGTATTTGGGGGATTGTTTGGCACAAGGTTTGAGTTGATATTAATATCTAAAGACTTGAAGTGTCAAATTCTTCTCTTCATTCCAAGAATGGGTACATATGAGATACAGGCAATAAATGGATTCCTGGCCAAGGCCCAACTTAAAGTAGGTCCTTTGGAATCCCTGAACCCACTTGATTTTCATTTTCCAGGTCACTGAAGGTATAATTTGAAAGACATATTTGATAGTTAGTACAACCACTGCATTAAATCATTTACCTCTAAAGTAAGAGCTATCCAAATTGGGTAGAAAACTTTGAAACTCTTCCATCTCCACCCTGGCCAAGTTAGTAAATCAAAAATAATATAACATTCCACATTGTGAGAAGCAAGGGAAGAGGGAATTGGGGGAAATCATAGGGGGAGATGAACCATGAGAGACTGTGGACTCTGAGCAACAAACTGAGGGTTTTGGAGGGGTGGAGGTTGGGTTGGGCAAGCCTGGTGGTGGGTATTGAGGAGGGCATGCATGGAGCACTGGGTGTGGTGCATGAACAATTAACCTTGTGACACTGAAAAAATAAAATAAACATATTCAGGGAAAAAAATAATATAACATTCCAAAGTAAAAGGGAGAGCAAAAATTAATGTCTTCCTGAAAAATCAAAATGATGTAGGAGAGTGATGTTCCCAATCATGTTTCTATTTAATTCCCAGTTTGGACCCTGAAGAAATCAGATGCATATTGCAGGTTGACAATATGCTATTATAAGTAGCATATTCCCTGGTCCCATCTACTTGGGACCATCCCAAGTAGATGGGACCAGGGAATAAGGCAAACCATAAGGAAACAAACTGAGGGTTACTAGAGGAGAGGAGGGTGGAGGAATGGGGTCGCTGGGTTATGGAAATCGGGGAGGGTATGTGCTATGGTGAGTACTGTGAATTGGGTAAGACTGATGATTCACAGACCTGTACCCCTGAAACAAATAATACATTATATGTTAATAAAATTAAAAAATAAAAATAAATAAGTAAAGTAGTCCTAATTGTAGCCACATGTAGTATCTTTGCTTAGCATATTATGTGCCTTAAGGCACATTGATTTGGTAAATTTATTATTCTCTGTATTAGAAAAGAAAAGAAAAGAATCAGAGGACTCCAAGATCAAGAGTCACATGCTCTACTGACTGAGCTGGCCAGGTGCCCCAGAAATTGTTTTTATTTATGGTAAGAACAAGAGTACATATTTAGCACTTTTGCTTCACTCTGTCAAAATACATCTGAAAAAATGTGAACTATTATATTGATAACATCAAATTAGTTAGGCCAGGTAAGCAATAAGTGCATACCACATTTGAGGTCTGGGTGAGACACATGAGCTTAAGAGTGTGGGAG
>CM053613.1:65384448-65431781 GCA_028646535.1 Procyon lotor
GCCTGGGTGGCTCAGTCGTTAAGCGTCTGCCTTCGGCCCAGGTCAGATCCCAGGGTCCTGGGATCGAGCCCCGCATCGGGCTCTCTGCGCGGCAGGGAGCCTGCTTCTCCCGCTACCATTCCCTCTGCTTGTGTTCCCTCTCTCGCTGTGTTTCTCGCTGTCAAATAAATAAAATCTTTAAAAAAAAAAAAAAAAAGAGTGTGGGAGACAAATTCTGTGAAGTTTTAGGGACTCACCAAATCAGAGAAATTCTTAAAGTTCCTGCTGCCAGAGTCATGCCCAGGACATCCTTCCAAAGTACAGGACAAATTATTTCATCTTTTATGTCCTAATACAAAGAAGAAAGAACAATTCCCAAAAGTCTTTTCACATCCCAGAAATAGTATATTTCACACATGAGAATATTTTTGTGGCCCATGAACTGGGTCTTCTACTGTGGACTTCTACTGTGAATAGGATCCACACAGGAAGGGTCTCTGCAACAGGTACAGGCTACAGTGCTAACAGCCCTGTTTCTGAGGCCACACCATCTGAAAAACCTTATGGTATCTGAAGTGTCAATGCTATGTTGCATTTATGGCAAGTTTCGGTGGAAGAATTGCAACACAAACACTTGGATTCATAAGCAAGGCCATATCATCTGCCCTGGAGAATTGGATGCCTTTTGGAGAACAATTGGTAGGCCTTGGGTACAGGGAGCATGTGACCAAGGGGCACTAAGTCACTCATGACCACCTGTCATGGTCTTGGTTTTGTCAGACCCAACAAGTCATAAGGTTGGCCCTATCAACAACTCCATTATAGAGTGGAATTGGGCTTTCCATGATTGAGCATGAACAGGATCATAGAGCACAAATAAACTACATTATTTATAAGCTTACATCTATTGGTTGATGGAGGAGAAATATCCCTGAACATGGTTACAGATGGATCAGTTTGGTACATGGGGATAAGCAAAAATGGATGGTGGTTTGTTATAATCTCACCAGGATGGCTTTGATAGTGGTGAGAGAGAATGCTCCCAATGACTAGAGCTTTTGTACTTGTACCTGGTTATACATGGACAAGAAGTGGCCCAAAGTTAGAATATATACAGACTCATGGCAAGGCTAAACTGATTTGGTCAATTCTTCGGAGGCCTGAAAGGAGAAAGATAAGAAGATTGCATACAAATCTAAGGTAGAGGTATGGGAATAAATATGTGAGAATGTCACAGAGTGTGAAGATATTTTTACTACCTCTTAATACCCACCACTAAGCATTTATTATGGAAGAGGCATTTAAGAATCAAGTAGACAAAATGACTTGGTGAATTAATATTAACCAGCCTCTGTCTTTGGTTACTTCAATCATGACACAGAGGGCACCTAAGTAAAATGGGAGAGATGGTGGAGTACATAGAGCCAACAATCTGTATTTCAACTTATCAAAGCTAATATAACCATTGCTGACACTAACTCTCTAACCTGCCTGCAATTGAGAATAATGTTGGGCCCCCAATTTGACTTCATCACCCAAGGAGATCAACTTGCCACTTGCTAGCAAGTTGACTACATTGGATCCCTTTCTGGAAAGGCCAGAGGTTCATTCTCATAGGAATAGACACATTTTGAGTATGTATTCACCTTTCCTGTCACAGGTCTTTGGGCAACAACATTATCTGTGGAATATTGAATAATTGATCCATAATGCCATATCTCACTGCCCAAAATGGGAAGAACATTTTCATCAGTGATGCACGGAGTTCTATGGAATTATAAACTGTCACTAAGGTGGATAATTCAGTCTCATTGTTTATAGGTACCAGCAGGCAAGAAATGAAATCACCATTTTGGCAAGAGTAATTGACCCTGAACATTAGAAAGATAAAGAGCTGCAGGTAAAAAATGGAGAAAGGGAGGGATATGTTTGGCACTCAGTAATACACTTGCATCCCTTTTTGTACTCTCATGACCAATGATGACATTTAATGAGATATGCAGCAACACAATCCTGAAAAGAATATCATGACCAGGGGCTCAGGCCCTTCATAAATGATAAGTTTGGGCCAATACTTAAGCCACAAAAACTTGAGGAAGTGCTAGTCTAAGGAATCTGAAGTAGATACTGGAAGAGGGAGATTGTAAATATTGCTTCCTGTGCAAAGACAAGTTTTGCGCTAACCTTCCTTTTCTAAGTTTCCCCCAGAAAGCTAGGCTACTAGATTCTAAAGATGCTGTTAACTGTATAGATTTGAAAAAAAGGATTCAAGCAGCACAGGGGGTGAACTTAGTTAGATATTGACAGGCTACCAAGATCTTTCCTTAAGGAAGGATTTGTTGCCCAGTTTCCACAAGTGCTATTGATAAATAGCATGTAGTTCTCAACACTTTCACAAATTGCTTCAGTTTGAGTGAGCTGTCTTGCAAACTCCCACTCTTCTGAGGGTAAGCCACTGAATGAGACTAGGATACTAAGACCTGGCAATTTTGGCCCAATGTGGAACAATTATGAAGGACCATTTTATCTCTAAGATATATACATATTTTATTCAAACCGTAGATACTCAATACAGATTCTACCTTAAAAAGAATCACTGAACATTACATCAAAAACTAGTGATGTATTATATGTTGGCTAACTGAATTCAAATAAAAAAAGAAAAAAAAGTGTTTTCTGAGTTGTTAATTTTGGCCTTTCTGACCAATATGAGGTGATATCTCATTGTGGTTTTGATTTGTATTTCCCTGATGTGGAGTGATGCTGAGCATTTTTTCATGTGTCTATTAGCCATTTGTATGTCTTCTTTGGAGAAACTCTTACACTGTTGGCAGGACTGTGAATTGGTGTACCACTCTGGAAAACAGTATGAAGTTCCTCAAAAAGTTAAAAATAAGTCTTCCCTATGACCCAGCAATTGCACTACTATTTATACAAAGGGTACAAACACAGCAATTTGAAGGAGCACATGCACACCAATGTTTATAGCAGCAATGTTCACAATAGCCAAATTATAGAAAGAGCCCAGATGTCCACTGACAGATGAATGCATAAAGTAGATGTAATATACAAACACACACATACCTCTGCTATACGTGTGTGTGTACATAAAAGTATATTTTATATATAATGGAATATTATATATAAAAATATTATATATAATGGAATATTATGTATATATTTATATAAAATGGAATATTACTAAATTCTGTACCTGAAACCTTCTTATTGACTTGCAATTTACAATCTCCAGCTGAAAATTATATTGAGAAATCTCTTGACCTGAAGAAAATGATCTGTAACAGAAAAAAAAAGAAAAACAATGTGTTCTCACTCCTGATATCTCAGTGCTGCAAACAATATAAATGTTAGTTTATATATTATACATAAATAAATACAATATTAGCATTTCTAATTCTAAAGAAAAATATTTCAGCTAATAATTTGAATATCTCTTGTGTTCCTGGAATAAGAGATATAAATACATGCAAAAAATATTTTTCACAAATTTGTACATATATATTTTATATTTTTTAATCTAGTAACTCTTACTAAATGGCCATTGAGGAGTCAAAGAATAAAGATTTTTTTTAAGAGATAGAAAGAAAGCACATAAAGTAGGGGTGGGGAGGATGGCAGGGGAAGGAGCAGAGGCAGAGGGAGAGAGAGAGAATCTTAAGCAGGCTCCATGCCTAGCACAGAGCCCAGTGTGGGGCTTGATCTCATAACCTGAGATCATGACCTGAGCTGAAATCAAGAGTCAGACAATTAACTGCACAACCCAGCCTCTCCAAAGGATGTCTTTTAAATAAAAAATATATAAATAATAGTTACCATTTATGAAGCATTTACTATGTGGCAGACACCATGCTAATTGCTTTAGTAATGCTTAATTTAATCTGACTTAATAAATATTTATGGAATAGCCTCTGTGTGCAAGGCACATGGAAAACTACAGCACAACAGTTGATAAGTTAAGCACATTGCCTGTCATTACAGCAATAATGCTTCATCAGGAAGACAAATAATTACACAGTAAATTACAATATAGCATAAAATACTACAGGTTTTTAGTAGAATATGTAGAAAGAAAATTCAGTGTTGGTCAAAAAAGGACAAAGAAGGAAGCCCCTAAACTACTTTGTGGGTGAGGGAAAGTTTACCAGGAAAAATGATATCTAAGCTGAAACTCGAAATATAAGCAGAAGTTTGCTAAGTTAAAAGATTTAAGGAACCAGAACAATTTTCATGAAGCTGTCAAGCACTGTAGTTAATGGGGAGTGGCAATAAAGGAGTCCAGAGAATAAACAGAGAACAACCAGTAAAGGACCTTGTATACTCTTGAAGTGGTATTCGTGAAAGTGCCTTATACTTTTTCCTGTGACAATAGGAAGCCATTATCAGGTTTTTAGTAGAAAGATAGATGATTGATTGTATTTGACTTTGACAAGTTTCATTCTGGCTGCATGGTAGGTTACAGATGAAGCAAGAGGAAACGTAGTGAGGGGGCTGTGAAAACTATCCATGTGTCAGGGGTTTGTATTTTGGAGTAGGTGAGCCTTGGGGATAGAAGAAGTATATAGGCTCAAAGCAACTTTGGAAAACAATAAAAATAGTACTGGGACAGTGGTGGGATGTGACATTGAGGCAAAAGAAGAACAGGAATGCTGTGCTCAGTTCTGCAGGTGTCACCTTGCACAAGAAGGACAGCCTAGGAGACAAATGGATGCTGAAGGCTAAAGTGAGCCCAGCTCACTTGATTCTGTGCTTGGCATGGCCTATGTCTGCCTGGAGGAAGAAGGAGCTTTCCTAAATCACACAAGGTGGGTATGTGGACTATTGGTTTCCCTGGGTAATAGTCAACCATAAAGTTAAGGTTTCTGGTTTGGACAATTAAGTTATAGGGGGCACCATTTGCTGATACCGGGAATAGAGGTGGCAATGGAAAGGAAAATAATGAATGCAATTTGCACTTAAATCCTAATAAGAAACCTTAAGAAGTATTAACAAGCTCGTTTTATAAAAACAGAAATTGAGTCTTTTCCTGAAGATGTAGAGTTAGTACATGGGTGAAGCTGGGATTCAGATCTTAATACTATATTTTTTTCATTCCTCCCCAAATAGGAAAAACAAAAGTAACATTAACATATTCTGGGAGCTAGTCCATTATGAAAATAGACGTGATTTCATTTGAGAAAGGTACCTGAATAATTATTAAATTATTTGTATATTTACACTTTTTAATAATTATGAAATTAGTAATTTTAATAAATGTCTTTGCCTCTAAGCGTTTTTTTTTTACTGTTCCTCTCTTCATATTTGCTGTTTCATTAATTTCCTTTCTTTTCCCTAAAGCACTTTCTCTTCTCTGTTTTCCAAACTTCAACTGTAGCCTCATTTCCTCCAGGAAATGATTCTGATTATCCTGCTTTATATAAATATTTATCTGGTGTGTAGCTCTGTTATGTAAATTGTTACAACTGACTTTTTAGTTTTATATTTCTAGCACCTGACAAATAGTTAATCTTCAGTAAACAATATTTGGTAGACAACTTGTGTGAATGAACTACTGCTCAAGGTCCACCTCTTCTAATGAGCTTTAATTGATTTATTCAGTAAGGTCTCTAGTCTCATGACTACCAGACATGGCTGAACATAAAAATTAATAGGGAATTTAAAAAGAAATACAGATTTCCATGCCCTACTCCAGATCTATGGAATCTTGGACAGGACAAAGTTCTCTGGATTTTTTAAATGTTCCCAAATGACCATGCAGTCAGTCCAGCCTTGGCATTTAAGAGCCACTCCATTAATCTACCACACAATCTAATACAACTCTCTTATGAATGTGTGCTTACAGTTAGTATATTGATACTATATTTATGTAACTTTTGTTACATCTGTATTAAGGAATTTTAATTTTAAGATAATCATCCATATCAATTTTTGATAGAATTCCAGATACTGCTCAAGGTGATTCTTACATGCTTCTCCATAGACACTGGCTAGTATTATTCTATCTCACACCTTGAGTTTATTTATTCACTTGGAGTCCTTTCATTTTAAATGAGCTACATCCTACACTTTGAGTACTAAATTAAATCTATATAAACATACATATGAAGTGGATATTTTTCTACTTGTTGATAAAACAAATATTTTATATGATCACATTACTATTGTAGAAAATATAAAAAATATTCTTATCTTGCCATGTGTTATGCACTGTATAAATTTGGCCAATACAAAACCCACCTGGGCTAAGGCCAGTAGAGCAGATTCACTTCTGCTTTGCTTCTGTTAACAACACAGTTAATGTCAACATGACTTTATTGACTCTTGTTCTTAAAAACTGACCAGAATTCATATAGATACCTTATAAATCATCTACATTTTCTTCTGCACCATTAAAAAGTTGAAACTCAAAAAAAAAGTTTTTCAGACCACAGTTATTCTAACATTGAACACTTGAATCATATTTAAATTGACATTATATATTATTTTAAAATGCCATGCCAGATCACCACTTTTTTTTCAACAAGCATAGAAAATTACATTGGAGACTTGGCCTGACTGAGCCTCATAAACTTCAGTGTCTTGACATTTTGCCATTGAAGTATATTGTCATTTATAGAGATATGTTCAGTACTTTAATTCCCATTTCCTTTGCTAGTAATCTGGAACACCTGACATTTCTTGATGCAATCAATGACTGTGTCAATTATGTACTTGTGGTTTTCTGATTCCTCAACACTTCTTCAGTGAACATGATGTCACTCCAGATGTTCTTACTAAGTCTTTTATACTGAAAGCACTTTCAGATCTAAGATTTATCACTTGTTCTTCCTTAAACAAGTATGTTGCTTCTTAGATCTGTAAAGATGTTCAGGGTTTGGGGTTTTGTTTGTTTGTTTGTTTAATTTAATTTAATTTTTTAAATAATTTAATAATTTAATAAAAAATTTTAAATAATTTTTAAATAATTTAAAATTAAAATTAATTAAAATTAAAAAATTTAAAATTAATACTTTCAAATTATTAATTCAATTTTTTAAAAATATTACTTTAATTTTTTCAGTGTTCCAAGATTCATTGTTCATGCACCACATGTTAATTTTACATCCAAAGATTTTGCTATGCCTTCTTTGTGGAGGAGCATGTCTCAAGTGTGACATTTCCAAATAACCTTATAGGAGCCCTGTAAAATGTAAGCATAGTTCTGGAACAAGTCACTCCCTTCTTATCCATTTTTTCTAGATGATATTTCCTGCATAGGATGAGTCACTGAAACTGCCTCTGCTGTACTGTCTACTCACTTCATGATCCTGTTATCTAATTGTCTATATCATAACATTGGTGTCCCTGCTTTCACTCTTCCAAATTCTACTCCATCTTCTGTACAACTGCCATGATAATTTTTCCAACATTGTGCTATAGTCATTTTCTTAATGATTATAGAAATGACTTCTTTCATATTAAATCAAATCTGATTTTTTAAGTCTACACTTTAGAGCCCTGTACCAATAAGTTGTCTCAAGACCAGTCTACTTCATTGTTTGTTGTTGCCCATGAGCTCCTGTTTCCTAGCCAATCCATTTTTAATCGTCCCTTTGTCCTGTGCTTCCTCAATATCTAACAGTAGCTAAGAGTTGAATTTTTGAAAATATTTGAGGGACTTTAAAATTAGTAAGACAGGGATACGGAGCAAGACAGTGAAGGAGTAGGAGGCTGAGATAACATTGGATCCCAGAAGTTCAGCTAGATAGTTATCAAACCATTCTAAAAGCCTGCAAACTCAACAAGAGAGAGAAGAGAGGAAGAACAGCAATTATAGGAGTAGAAAATTGACCACTTTGCAGAAGGTAAGACTTGTGGAAGAAGTAAATCCAAAGCAATGGAAAGAGAGACCCCAGGGGAAGGGGCCAGCTCCCAGCAACTGCAGAGCAGCAGAGAATAAAATCTGAACTTTTAGAAGTCTGCTTTGCTGAGGGACATTACTCCAGAGGCTAAACAGGGGGTTAGCCCTTATGAGAACAGTGTGGTTTCAGGACCCGTGGGGTCACAGAGGGACCGGGGGTGACTGAGTGCAGCAGAGCTCCCAGGTATTAGACCAGGGAAGCCAGTGGCAGAGGAGTTGCTCAGTGGGCTATCAGCTTGGGCTTACTTTAGACCGTGATCCGAGGCACAGTCAGACAGCTGCTCTATGAGTACCAACCCCACAAGGGGCATATCCAGAGAGACCTCTTCCTTCCTCCTCCAGGAGGAGTGACATGGGAGTGCGCAGCAGGAATCTGCTGGGTTTGGAGACTCCAAAAGGGGTCCATGCTCCAGAGATAGAAACCTTGGTCACAGGCTGGCTGAGCTTGGAGCACAGGGCAGAGACCAGGGACCCAGGAGAGACTGAGCACTCAACTCCTCTGGGCTGGAGACTTGGAGTCTGCCATTTTCATTCCCAGCCTCCAGGGCAGTGTGGAAAGCACTCAGGGAACAAAGACTCCCAAGAGCAAACCAGACAAAATTGCTTGGCCTGGCCTGGTGCAATTACAACTCAGGCAAAGACATTTGAGAACAGCCACAGGCCCCTCCCCCGGAAGATCAATGAGAATATCCAGCCAAGACGAAGTTCATCAATCAGTGAAAACTGTGGAACTTCAGAGTATTTTTCTCTCTCACTCATCTACCCTTATCTCAATACAATGGCAAGGTTGAAAAACTCATCACAAAAAAAAAGAACAAGAGGCAGTATTGATGTCTAGAGACCTAGTCAATAAGGACATTAGTAATATGTCAGAAACAGAGTTCAAAATGACAATATTCAAGGTGCTAGCTGGGCACAAAAAAAGCATTAAAGATATTAGAGAATCCTTTTCTGAAGAAATAAAATCCCTTTCTGGAGAAATAAAAGAACTAAAATCTAACCAAGTTGAAATAAAAAAACTATTAATAAGGTATAATAAAAAATGGAGGCTCTTACTGCAAGCATAGAGGCAGAAGAGAGAATTAGTGATATAGAAGACCAAATGATGGAGAATAAAGAAGCTGAGAAAAAGAGAAACAAACAACTACTGGACCACAAGGGGAGAATTTGAGAGATAAGTGATTCTGTAAGATGTAACAATATTAGAATAACTGGGATCCCAGAGAAGAAGAAAGACAGAGAGGAGCGGAAGTTATGATCCAGGGGGCACAGAGAATCCCCCTCAAAATCAATAAAAATAGGTCTATAGCCCATCATCTAATAGTAAAACTTACAAGTCTTAGTGACAAAGAGAAAATCCTGAAAGCAGCTTGAGACATTTTTGTATGTCTGTAACATACAAAAGCAGCAATATTAGATTGGCAGCAGACATATCCACAGAGACTTGGCAGGCCCGAAAGGACTGGCATGATATATTCAGAGCACTAAATGAGAAAAATATGCAGCCAAGAATATTATATCCAGCTAGGCAGTCACTGAAAATAAATGGAGAGAGAAAAAGCTTCCAGGACAAACAAAAACTAAAAGAATTTGCAAACACCAACTCAGCCCTACAAGAAATATTGAAAGGGGTCCTCAAAGCAAAGAGAGAGCCTAAAAGGAGCATAGACCAGAAAGGAACAGAGATAATATACAGTTAACAGTCACCTTACAGACAATGCAATGGCACTAAATTCACATCTGTGAGTAGTTACCCTGAACGTAATTGGGCTAAATGCCCCAATCAAAAGACACAGAGTATCAGAATGGATAAAAAAAAACAAGACCCATCGATATGCTGCCTAGATGAAACTCATCTTAGACTCAAAGACACCTCTAGATTTAAAGTGAGGTGGTGGCATCTTGGTTCTTTCCACAGTTTGGCAATTGTGGCCATTGCTGCTATGAACATTGGGGTACATGTGGCCCTTCTTTGTAATGCATCTGCTTCTTTGGGGTAAATACCCAGCAGTGTGATGGCAGGCTCATAAGGTAGCTGTATTTTCAACTTCTTGAGGAATCTCCACACTGTTTTCCAAAGTGACTGTACCAGCTTGCAATCCTACCAACAGTGTAATAGGGTGCCCCTTTCTCCAAACCCTCTCCACCGTTTGTTGTTGACTGTCCTGTTGATTTTGGCCATTCTAAGTGGTGTAAGGTGGTATCTCAGTGTGGCTTTGATTTGAATCTCCCTGACTGCTAAAGATGATGAACATTTTTCATGTGTCTGTTAGCCATTTGTATATCTTCTTTGGAGAAGTGTCTGTTCATGTCTTCTGCCCATTTTTAATGTGATGATTTGTTTTGCCAGTGCTGAGTTTGAGGAGTTCTTTATAGATCTTAGATATCAGACCTTTGTCTGTAATGTCATTTGCGAATATCTTCTCCCATTCTGTGGGTTGCCTGTTTGTTTTGTTGACTGTTTCCTTCACTGTGCAGAAGCTTTTTTTGATGAAGTCCAAATTTCGCTTTTGCTTCCTTTGCCTTTGGAGACATGTACTGAAAGAAGTTGCTGTGGTTGATGTCGAAGAGGTTACTGCCTATGTTCTCCTCTAGGATTTTGATAGATTCCTGCCTCACTTTGAGGTCTTTTATCCATTTCGAAGAGTTTATCTTCGTGTATGGTGTAAGAGAATGGTCAACTTTCATTCTTCTACAGGTTGTTGTCCAATTTTCCCAGCACCATTATTAAAGAGACTGTCTTTTTTCCACTGGATATTTTTTCCTGTTTTATCAAAGATTATTTGACCGTAGAGTAGCAGGTCCATATCTGGGCTCTCTATTCTCTTCCACTGGTCTATGTGTCTGTTTTTGTGCCAGTACCATGCTGTCTTGGTGATCACAGCTTTGTAGTAAAGCTTGAAATCTGGCACTGTGATGCCCCCAGCTTCGTTTTTCTTTTTCAGCATTTCCTTAGAAATTCGGGGTCTTTTCTGGTTCCATACAAATTGGTACATATACACAATGGAATATTATGCCTCCATGAGAAAGGACAAATATCCAACTTTTGTATCAACATGGGTGGGACTGGAAGAGATTATGCCAGTGAAATAAGTCAAGCAGAGAGAGCCAATTACCTTATGGTCTCACTTACATGCTGAGCATAAAGAAAAACATGGAGGACATTATGAGAAGGAAGGGAAGGGGCAATGGGGGAAATCAGAGGGGGAGATGAACCATGAGAGACTGTGGACTCTGAGCAACAAAGTGAGGGTTTAGGAGGGGTGGGAGTGGGGGGCTGGGCGAGCCTGGTGGTGGGTATTGAGGAGGGCACGTATTGAGTGGAGCACCGGGTGTGGTGCATGAACAATAAATCTTGTAACACTGAAAAAATAAAATAAACATTTTTGGGGGAAAAAACAAAAAAAAAGATGCTCAACATCATGTCATCAGATAATTACAAATTAAAACTGTAAGATGCCACTACACACCTATTAGAATGACCAAAACCCAACACACTGACAACAACAAATGCTGGTGAGGATGTGGAAAAACAGAAAATCTCAGTCATTGCTGGTGCATAAGAAAAATGATATGGTCACTTTGAAAGATCCTGGACTCTGGGAAACAAACTGAGGGTTACAGAAGGGAAGGGGTAGGGAGATCAGTTAACAGGGTGATGGGTATTAAACAGGGCATGTGTGATGATAAGCATTGGGTGTTATACCCAACTAATGAATCATTGAACACTACATCCAATACCAATGATATATTATATGTTGGCCAATTGAACATAATAAAAATCAATCAATCAAAAAAAAGCAAAAAAATAAAAATAAAAATAAAAAAATAAAGTGAGGGGGTGGAAAACAATTTACCATGCTAATGGACATCAAAAGAAAGCTGGGGAGGCAATCCTTATATTAGATAAATTAGATTTTAAGCCAAAGACTATAATAAGAGATGAGGAAGGACACTATTTCATTCTTAAAGGGACTGTCCAAGGGGAGGGGGGCAAGATGGTGGAGAAGCAGGATATCCTGATGCAAAATGTCCCCAGAGTGAGCTGGATATCTACCAGAACACACTGAACACCCATGAAATGAGCCTAAGGAGCAACATTTTTCACTTCTGGATCTCTATGGGACCATAAGACGGCAGTGGAGAGAGTGCACACAGCCTGGATCGTGGGCGATATATCCAGCTATACATCCTTCTATCCATTTCTCATCAAAATGACTAGTAGGAGGAACAACCAACAGAGGAAAAACCGAGAGACTGCACCCTCTCTCTCAGAACTATTACACATGGACATAAATAGTATGTCAGAAAGGAAATTCAGGCTGACCATTATCCAGGCAATGGCTAGGAGGGAGAAAGACATTAAAGATAACATAGAATCTCTAGAGGCAGAAATGAGAACCAGTAGAGCTGATATAAGAAATGATATCAGTGAGATCCAATCTAATCTAAATAGTCTAACAGCTAGAGTTATGGAGAAAAAGGATAGAATTAGTAATCTAGAGGATAAAATGGTAGAGAAGAAAGGTCAGGAGGAGAGCTGGAGCAAACTGCTCAGGAATCATGAGAAGAGAATTATGGAAATGAATGATGCCATGAAACGTTCCAAAATCAGAATTAATGGATTCCCAGAGGGGATAGAGAAGACAGAAGACTAGAAGATATAGATGACTAAATTCTGAATGAAAACTTCCCCAATCTGGGGAATGGAACAAGTGTTTGTGTCCTAGAGACAGAAATGACACCTGCTAAGATCAACGAGTCTAGAAAATCAGCAAGACACATCATAGTGAAATTTGAAAATTTTAGTTTTAGACAAGAGGTCCTGAGGGCAGCTAGGAGGAAAAGATTCCTTATATATGAGGAAGACCCATTAGAATAACATCAGACCTGTCCACAGAAAACTGGCAAGCTAGAAAGGGCTTGCAGGATGTATTCGGGGGACTAAACAAGAAGAACATGCAGCCAAGAATACTTTATCCAGCAAGGCTGACTTTCAAAAAGGATGGAGAGATAAAGAGCTTCCAAGATCAGCAAGGATTAAAAGAATATGTGACCACCAAGCTGGCACTCCAGGATATTAAAGTCCCATAAAACTTTAATATGAGTTCCATAAAAGTAGATAGAACTCATGAGAGACTTAGAACAGAAATTTACAATCTATAGAAACAAGGACTACACAGGCAACATGATGTCAATAAAAACTTATCTTTCAAGAATCACTCTCAAAACTGATGGCCTAATGCTCCATAAAATGGCACAGGATTGCAGAATGGATAACATGGCACGATGCTGTTATGCTGTTCTACCAGAGACATATTTGGAACCAAAAGATACATCCAGACTGAAAGTGAAAGGATGGAGATCCATCTTTCATGCCAATGGGCCTCAAAAGAAAGCTTGGGTAGTGATTCTCATATCAGATAAATTAGATTTTTCAGCTATAGACTGTAGTCAGAGATACAGAAGGACACTACATTATTCTTAAAGGGTCTATCCTCCAAAAAGATGTAACAATTGTAAACATTTATGCCCCCAATACAGGATCAGCCATCTAAATAGGACAACTGTTAATCAAACTAAAGAGTCATATTGATATGAATACGTTAATAGTAGGAGAGCTTAACACACCACTCCCAGTAACAGACAGATCATCTAAACAGAAAATCAATAAAGAAACAAGAGCTTTGAATGACACATTGGACCAGATAGACTTCATAGATATATACAGAACATCCCACCCTAAAACAACAGAATACTCATTCTCCTCAAGTGCACATGGAACTTTCTCCAGGATAGACCCCATACAGGGTCACAAATCAGAACTCAATAGATACCAAAGATGGAGATGATTCCCTGCATTTTCTCAGACCACAGTGCTTTGAAACTGGAACTCAAACACAAGAAAAAGTTCGGAAGGAATTCAAACACTTGGAGGCTAAAGACCAACCTGCTCACGAATGCTAAGATCAAACAGGAAATCAAAGATAAACTTAAACAATTCATGGAGACTGTGAGAATGAAGACACATGGATGCAAAACCTAATGGGACACGGCAAAGACAGTCCTAAGGGGGAAATACCTAGCCATTCACACTTCACTCAAAAAAATTGAAAAAATCTCAAATACACCAGCTCTCTTGACACTTTGAAAAACTGGAAAATTAACAACAAATGAAGCCAACCCCGCACAGAAGAAGGGAAATATTCTACATTAGAGCAGAGATCAACGAGTTAGAAACTAGAGAAATAGTGGAACACATCAGTGAATCCAAAAGATGATTTTTTGAAAGAATCAATAAGATAGATAACTCACTGTTCAAACTCATCCAAAAGAAAAGAGAGAAGATACAAATGAACAAAATTATGAATGAAAGGGGGAGAGAAATATTCTATTTCCAAAGGAAATAGAAACAAGCATCAGAAATTATTATCAAGAGCTATATGCCAATAAGTTAAACAACCTAGAAGAAATGGGTGCATTCCTAGAAACCCATAATCTTCCAAGACTGAAACAGGAAGAAATTGACAACCTGAATAGACCAATATCTAGTAATGAGATTGAAGCAGTGATAAGAAACCTCAGAAAAAAACAAGAGTCCAGGACCGGACAGATTCCCTGGGGAATTCTACCAAACATTCAAGGAAGAAATAATACCTATTCTCCTGAAACTGTTTCAAAAAATAGAAACAGAAGGAAAACTTCCAGACTCTTTCTATGAAGCCAGCATTATCCTGATTCCCAAACCAGGCAAAGACCCCATCAAAAAGGAAAATTTCAGACCAAAATCACTGATGAATGTGGATGCCATGACTCTCAACAAGATTCTAGCTAACGTGATCCAACAGCACATTAAAAAGATTATTCCTCATGACCAGGTGGGATTTACCCGGGGATGCAAGGGTGGTTCAACATTTGCAAATCAATCAATGTGATAGAACAAATCAATAAGAGAAGAGAGAAGAACCACATGGTCTTCTCGATTGATGCAGAAAAAGCATTTGACAAAATTCAGCATCCATTCCTGATTAAAACTCTAAACTATAGGGATAGAAGGAACATTCCTCAACATCATCAAATCTATCTATGAAAAGCCCACAGCAAATATCATTCTCAATGGGGAAAAGGTGACAGCCTTCCCTTTGAGATCAGGAACACGACAAGGATGCCCATTCTCACCACTCTTGTTTGACATAGTGCCAGAAGTCCTAGCCTCAGCAATCAGACTACAAAAAGAAATCAAAGGCATCCAAATTGGCAAAGAAGAAGTCAAACTCTCACTCTTTGCAGATGGTATGATACTTTATGTGGAAAACTCAAAAGACTCCACTCCAAGACTGCTAGAACTAATACAGGAATTCAGTCAAGTATCAGGATATAAAATTAATGCACAGAGATCAGCTGCGTTTCTATACACCAACAGCAAAACAGAAGAAAGAGAAATTAAGTGTTGATCCCATTCACAACTGCACGCAAAACCATAAGATACCTAGGAATAAACCTAACCAAAGAGGCAAAGAATCTGTACTCAGAAAACTACAAAGTCCTCATGAAAGAAATTGAGGAAGACACCAAGAAATGGAAAAACGTTCCATGCTCATGGATTGGAAGAACACATATTGTGAAAATGTCTATGCTACCTAAAGCAATCTACACATTTAATGCAATCCCTATCAAAATACCATCAATTTATTTCAAAGAAATGGAACAAATAATCCTAAAATATATATAGGACCAGAAAAGACCACGAATAGCCAGAGGACTGTTGAAAAGAAAATCAAAGTTGGCAGCATCACAATTCCAGACTTCAAGCTCTATTACAAAGCTGTCATCATCAAGACAGTGTATTACTGGCACAAAAACAGACACGTAGATCAATGGAACAGAATAGAGAGCCCAGAAATGGACCCCCAACTCTATGGTCAACTGATCATCGACAAGGCAGGAATGAATATCCAATGGAAAAACAAAAAAAGGCAGTCTCTTCAACAAATGGTGTTGGGAAAACTGGACAGCCACATGCAGAAGAATGAAACCGAACTATTTCCTTACACCACACACAAAAATGCACTCAAATTGGATCAAAGACCTTAATGTGAGATAGGACTCCATCAAAATCCTGGAGGATAACACAGGCAGCAACCTCTTTGACCTCAGACACAGCAACTTCTTCCTAGAAACGTCTCCAAACGCAAGAGAAGCAAGGGCAAAAATGAACTATTGGGACTTCCTCAAGATCAAAACCTTTTGCACAGCAAAGGAAACAGTCAACAAAACCAAAAGACAACTGACAGAATGGGAGAAGTTATTCACAAATGACATATCAGATAAAGGGCTAGTATCCAAAATATAAAAGAACTTCTCAGACTCAACACCCAAAGAACAAATAATCCAATAAAGAAAGTGGCAGAAGATATGAACAGACATTTCTGCAAAGAGGACATCCAAATGGCCAACAGACACATGAAAAAGTGCTCCACATCACTCAGCATCAGAGAAATACAAATCAAAACCACAGTGAGATACCAGCTCACACCAGTCAGAATGGCTAAAATTAGCAAGTAAGGAAATGACAGATGTTGGCGAGGTTGTGGAGAAAGGGGAACCCTCCTACAGTGGGAATGCAAGCTGGTACAGCCACTCTGGAGAACAGTAGGGAGGTTCCTCAAAAAGTTGAAAATAGAGCTACCCTACGACCCAGCAATTGCACTACTGGGTATTTACCCTAAAGATACAAATGTAGTGATCTGAAGGGGCACATGCACCCGAATGTTTATAGCAGCAATGTCCACAATAGCCAAACTATGGAAAGAACTTAGGTGTTCATCAATAGATGAATGGATAAAGAAGATGTGGTATATATATAGAATGGAATACTATGCAGCCATCAAGAGAAACGAAATCTTGCCACTTACAACATGTATGGAACTGGAGGGTATTATGCTAAGCAAAAGAAGTCAGTCAGAGAAAGCAATTATCACATGATTTCTGATATGAAGAATTTGAGTGGCAGGGCAGGGGGTCATGTAGGGTGGGGGAGGAAATGAAACGAGATGGTATGGGGAAGGAGACTCCTAAATTCATGAAACAAACTGAGGGTGGCTGGGAGTTAGGGGATATGGATAAGGTGGCTGGGTTATGGACATTGGGGAGGGTATGTGCTATGGTAAGTGCTGTGAAATGTGTAAGCCTGTTGATTCACAGACATGTACCCTGGGGCAAATAATACATTATATGTTAATAAAAAATAATTTTAAAGACATAAATAAATAGATAAATGCATAGATGATAGATAGATGATAGATAGATAGATAGATGATAGATAGATAGATAGATAGATAGATAGATAGATAGATAGATAGATAGATAGATAGATAGATGATAGATAGATCATGATAGATAGATGATAGATAGATGATAGATAGATTGATAGATAGATAGATAGATGATAGATAGATGATAGATAGATGATAGATAGATAGACGATAGATAGATAGATAGATGATAGATAGATAGACGATAGATAGATACATAGATAGATAGATGATAGATAGATGATAGATAAAAATTAGCAAGACATTAAGTAAGGGTATGGGATGTGATGAGCACTGGGTGTTATACACAACTGATAAATTATTGAACACTACACCTGGAAGTAATGATGTACTCTATGTTGGCTACCTGAATATACATAAATGTACACAAAAAGGGAAGACTGTTTAATCACAAAGCAGGAGTAAATAAGCTCAACATTTTCATGCATAGTCATTAGGGCTTTTGTATACGTACCTTTAAACTTTCTATCAGAAGTGAAATCATCCGTTACCCCCACTTGTAACCAGCTTGTTTCATAATGTGTTGTTTTCCTGTGTCATTAAATAATTATGTCCACAATTAATTAATTAATAAGGCAAATCACAGTTTTAATTCACTAGAGGAAACTCAATGTTTGAAATACTTTTCCTAGAAATTATTCTATTAGAAACTAAAGGGGTCATATTAACAATAAAAATTGTTTTTTTTTCTGTTAATTTAAAACTTTGGATTTTGAGTTCTCTTATAAATAAAGAATATAGAACGATAGAAGTTTAGTTTTAGGAAATCATTTAGTTTTAAGCACTAATTTCAAAGAAATGAGATTCCATCACCACAGTTTATATTACTTATTACATTACCTTTTATTTGATTTCTTAATATTTGAAATCTGCTTTCTTACTTGCTCCTCCTGTATTTTCTTTCACAGTTAATGGCACTAACATCCATTCAGTGTCCAAGGCAGGAACTTAAAAGTTATCAATTTCTATCCTCTTTTTCTATTTAACACTAGAATCTCTCCCACTAGACTATAAGCCACTTCAGAGCAGGAATATGCTTGTTTATGACCTTTTTCTCCTACCAGTACAGTATCTGAAATATAGGAGATAGTCAATAAATACTTGAATTAATGAGTTAGGATGACTCTTCTCCCTAAATCTAAACCATTTGCAAATCCTTTTGATTTTACCCTCTAGATAGTTAGCAAAACTGTTCTCTCTGCTTACCCCTACTGTATTCAGGCTCTTATCATCTTTATCTAGACTTTTAAAATAATCTCTGCAGCCCATCTTGTCTCTGTCCTCCTCTCCCCCTTTACATTTTCCCCAAATGATTCATTTTGAATCAAAATATGTCAGTGCCACAATCTGTAAATCCCATCTGCAAGATTATTTTTTAAAAATTTTTTTATTAACGCATAATGTATTATTTGCCCCAGGGAACATGTCTATGAATCGTCAGGCTTACACATTTCACAGCACTTACCATAGTACATCCCCTCCCCAATGTCCACAACCCAGCCACCCTATCCCTACCCCCCCACCTCATAGCCACCCTTAGTTCCTTTCTTGAGTTTAGGAGTCTCTTATGGTTTGTCTCCTTCCCCATACCATCTTGTTTAATTTCTCTCCCCCACCCCTCACCCCCCGCCCTGCCTCTTAGATTCTTCATATCAGAGAGATCATGTGATAATTGCTTTCTCTGACTGACTTATTTCGCTTAGCATAATACCCTCCAGTTTCATCCAAGTCCTTACAAATGGCCAGATTTTGTTTCTCTTGATGGCTGCATAGTATTCCATTCTATATATATACCACATCTTCTTTATCCATTCATCCCTTGATGGACACCTAGGTTCTTTCCATAGTTTGGCTATTGTGGACATTGTGCAGGATGATTTTTAAACCCATTAACATTAAAACAAGGCCCTCTGCAGCCTGGCTTCATCCTAACTCTCTAGCTTTAGTTTGTGTCATGCTCTTTTATTTTCATATAATACCAAACTGATTTGAATTCTTCATATTACATCATGATTTATATTTTGACAGCAGATAAACTCAGCCTGGAGAAGGAATCAGCAAAAATTTCCTGGAGAGGAAGGCACATTGGAGAGGTCTTGAAAGATAAGTAAGAGTTAATTGGAGAAAAGGCAGGGCCTTAGAAGAAAAGTATTCCTTTTTGATCCTTAGTTATAATTTTTCAAATCTAGCAAATGTATTGCCAGAAGTATAACCCAGATGCTTCATGAAGTCTCTTTTTAGTTAGGTCATTGTGGCTGACAGCCTGAGCCTTCACTGATTTACTCCTCCAACAACTATTCATTAAGTTCCTATCATATGTCAAGCACTGTGTTACACACCAGAGGTATAGAAGTGATCAAGAGTCATGTACTTTGATCTATATTCTAACCGAATATAGAAACGGTTAAAACTCATTTATCCTCAAAGTCTAAGACATAACGGACCAAAAGAGATGAAACCAAAAATTCCAAAAATGTATCTTTAGCCTCTTATTTACATGAATGTTGTGCTAATTCAAAAAGGAATGGATAACAATTCACTTCTTCAGTAGATGTGGTAAGAGTAACTGATACTTTTAACTCTTTGCAAATGATAATATTATATGAATGAATTGTAAGGGATCAGTTTGTTTAGTAGTTATTGTAATAATGGCTAATGGACTGTTTTGCCTTCAAGCTTGGAGTCAGTCTAAGAAAAACCTTAAAAGCTTTTTAAATTTATGTCAATATCATCAAGGGAGTTCTTTAGATGGGATTGATATTTACTATTCCATTAAAGCAATAACACAGCAGTGTAAGAGGCTTAACACATCCTTAACAACCTCTCTTACCATCAGTAGGATCTCTGTTGGGTACATGTATTCAAGATGATTGTTTTAATGCTGAAAGTTTCTTTAAAGTAGATTGAGAGACAAAAACTAACCCTGAAAATTCCTGTTTTTGATTTATCAAGAAGTTTTTGGATAACCGTAGGTGTCATCCATGTAAACAAGATAGATAAGTTTTAAAGTTCTTCTATCTGGGTAAAATCATTCACTACAGATCCTAAATTTACTAGCTGATTGACCGAGAACCTAGGCAGCCAATATATTTGCTCTTCCAGAAGTAGTTTGTCTAAGATCTGATATGATTGATTTATCATACTCTTTCAATTCCTAAGGACAATTTCCAAAAATAATTATTTACTAAAATCCTTCAGTATTTCAGCTCCTGTGCCATGCTTGCCGAATTATAATTTTAGTGCAATATTTTTATGCTTTAAATTTATTCATCTAGGAAATATGCTGAATCTTGTAATACTTTTTGTCTATTTTATCCATGGGGAAATTAAGCTTATATAGAAACATCACTATCTAACATCAAATAAAAAATATGGGTGATCTGTATTTTTTTCTTAAAGATTTTATTTACTTGACAGAGAGAAACACAGCGAGAGAGGGAACACAAGCAGAGGGAATGGTAGCAGGAGAAGCAGGCTTCCTGCCGAGCAGGGAGCCTGATGCGGGGCTCAATCCCAGTACCCTGGGATCATGACCTGAGCCGAAGGCAGTCGCTTAATGACTGAGCCACCCAGGCGCCCCGGGTGATCTGTATTTTGTTAGAGAAAAACTAACACTAAAAGGGGGCTGTAAATATGGGGTGAGAAAGGTGAAATAGAACCTATACGTGTTCTCAGGTGGGCATCAGAGGGCAAACATAGAAAGAGTGGCAAGTTGTTTACTAAATATCAGTGAAAGAAAAGAAGTTCAGAAACTGGAGAATCAAATCCAGAACCAGGTATGTAACCATGGTTACAAGCTCTCTGAATGTTACCTTAACCAAGAAAAAGCAAGGCATCAGGAATCCAGTCACAACTAAGAATATATGGTATTAAAAAATAGTAATATAGATATAGATATATATATAACACTATTATAAGAAATTCAATATTCCATCATTAGCACAACTACTGTTACAACCATTCTGGCGAGGTATGTTTATTGGAAATATGCACATTGTAATGTCTAGATTTTAATGCATCAATTTTAGTTGACTTGTTCTACTTGTTAGAAGCACTCATCAGGCCCAGGTACCTGATTCTATAAACTAACAAAGATGTCTCAATATTTTATTTGAATCCAGAATCCTTTGAAGTGTTATTTTTCTGATTCTTTTATGATTAGTTAGGGTGAAGTAAAATCTACTTGATCCAGAAATTTTCAACATACTTAGATTGAGATAGAAGGAAGAATAAATGAGTTTGAGTGAGATTTTCAAATTTAATTTGTTGATAAAGCTTAAGATTTTTGTAGCTAGATTTAGCCAAGATTTATCTAGTCCAATGAAATTTAGTAATGATCATAATTTGTCTGTTATAAGGCTTTTATTGAGTGTTTTTTTAATTTAATTTAATTTTTTCAGTGTTCTGAGATTCATTGTTCATGCACCAAACCCAGTGCTCCATGCAATACATGCCCTCCTCTTCAATACTCACCACCAGTTAACCCAACCGCCCCACCTCCTCCCCTCCAAAACCCTCAGTTTGTTGTTCAGAGTCCACAGTCTCTCATGGTTCATCTCCCCCTCCAATTTCCCCTAATTCCTTTCTTTCCTTTCCTTTCCTTCTCCCAGTGTCCTCCATGCTTTTCCTTATGCTCCAAACATAAGTGAAACCATGTGATAACTGACTCTCTCTGCTTGACTTACTCAGCATAATCTCTTCCAGTCCAGTCCATGTTGATACAAAAGTTGGGTATTCATCCTTTCTGATGGAGGCATAATATTCCATTGTATATATAGACCATATCATCTTTATCCATTCATTGTTATCAATGAGCTCTTGTATATAGAGACGGTTTAAACCTTTTAGAGTGTTGATCAACTCCATATATTCATGCTAATCTTTAGAAGGAATATAATGAGGAAGACTAAAAGGCATAGAGTCAAGAGAATTGTTCTGGAGAGAATCTGTTGTGTATTGGGTTAAGTGGGCCAAATATGCCATCCAGTAAGTTTTCTTAGGTGAAGAAAAGCAAGCCAGGGACAAAGGCTTAGAAAAGCAAAATATTACATCTAAAAAGAACCATCAAGGCAATGAGTGCCAGGAATGGCCAGCAATTCCTGTACACATGGGGATGAAAGGTTACTCCAAACTTTGCTGTGAAAGAGAGGAGAAGGCAAAGGGGTCAATGCTCAGAGATGAGGACCTTTGACTCTTCTTTGCTCTTGCTTTTATTTGCCCTTCAAGATAATCACAAATCCTTATCACTGTTGCTCAAGTGCATGATGTGTGACAAAGGGTCTTAATGAAACTAGGAAGGTCTGTTTATGGAAAAGATATGATATGCTAATCTGAGTGTTCTACAGGTTCTGCTAAATGTAGCCTAAGGGACAATGCATATACCTTTTAGATCACAGGGTGGCTGTTTGGGCTAAGAAAACTTCAGGGAAGGCAACTCCCATGGCATTCCAGTGGCAGAGTGGTCGCAAGCCTCAGCATTCCAAAGGACTACGCCCTTCTCTGAAAACTTCTCTGCCCTCAGCAGCCTCTATTATGGCTTATTTCATGCTCTACATTAATGCCAACAAATGAGGATACACACAAATAAGAGACTCAATTATGCAAGGTTGAGCTATCGCAGAGTCCAAGAGCTTAAGGTAGGTAACTGAAGAAAATAGAGATGTTAACAGACATAAGCAAAAGTCTAGCCAAGAGTGGAAAATCAATCTTATAACTGATTATAGGAAAGTGAAGGTTAAGAGACAGGATCAGGGAGAGGCTACTTATCACAGGAAATAATGCATGCTGTTCTAAAGGAAATGGAGACAAGGAAATAAATTCAAGTTACCAATGACTGTTGGATACCTAACCAATGGAGATGGAGAAGCAAATAACACAAAAGTATTAAGTCTTGTGATTGGAAGAATGATTATGGAAAGATTTACTAAAGTCAGAAGATAAATTCAGTTTAGGACCAATTTAATAAGCAAGGTGGCTTAAGGATAGGTTTATGAGAGCCTTAAGTTCCAAATGAATGTTTGTGTATTTTATTTGCAGGAGGATTTTCATTGCAGACAATGAGGAACCAATGTAGGATGCTGATCATGAGAATAATGTGTGCAGGGCATTATTTTGGAAGATTCATCATGCATTCATGATGCAAAATAGATTGTAGAAGAGAAGTGCCAGCAGGTAAAAAGGCCAGTTATGAACTCTTGCAATACTCTATACTGCATATATTATATAGGACTCACATACAATACTATAGTGTATTTCAACACTTCACAAAGTTAGTTATCCTTAATTTCCTTTCTCCCTTCTTTCATTTTTATTATATCTTCTTCCAGAAAGAATTGAAAACACATGTGTCTTGGGGCGCCTGGGTGGCTCAGTCGTTAAGTGTCTGCCTTTGGCTCAGGTCATGATCCCAGGGTCCTAGGATGGAGCCCCGCATCAGGCTCCCTGCTCGGCAGGAAGCCTGCTTCTCCCGCTACCATTCCCTCTGCTTGTGTTCCCTCTCTCGCTGTGTTTCTCTCTGTCAAATAAATAAAAAAAAAATCTAAAAAAAAGATAATAATAAAACACATGTGTCTTGTTATCTAACTTCCATATTATTCATTTCTCTCCAGTTTTTGCCCTGCATGACATTTTAACACAACAAGTTGGGAGGATAACTAATACTGTCTTTAAAAATAATGTTAAGAGGGGCGCCTGGGTGGCTCAGTCGTTAAGCGTCTGCCTTCGGCCCAGGTCAGATCCCAGAGGCCTGGGATCGAGCCCCGCATCGGGCTCTCTGCTCTGCAGGAAGCCTGCTTCTCCCGCTACCATTCCCTCTGCTTGTGTTCCCTTTCTCGCTGTGTTTCTCTCTATCAAATAAATTTTTAAAAAATTAAAAAGAAAAAATAAAAATAATGTTAATTCACATTCACTTGTTTGATAATTTTTATATATTTTTATTTGAGCTAACTGTAATTTTGAAGGATTATTCATCATATACTTGAGTTTAAAGATTAAGATTTTTAGGCTGTGAATGGGAGCTTGAACAGGATTAGGATATATTTTTTAAAAGTAATATTTAGATTTTTACTATGGAATTTAAATTTACACATAAATTAGTGAAGGCCTTGTTTAAGGAAATGGCAATGAAAATGGAGAAGTGGTAAATTGGAGAGGAAGCTTTGACTATGCTTGTGGACAAACTGGATTTTAGAAAATACAGAAAAGCAGTGATAATTTTTGAACTTCGAGGATTAGGAGAATGGTGTTAACTATGTTAAAAAAAGAAAAGAAAAGAAAAAGTGAGGGGAATTGAGGGAAGACAGAATTGCATAAAATACTGTTTCTAATAAATAGAATTTAGGTTGGCAGTGAACAGCCAACAGCACAGTGGCACTATCTAAGCAACAGACCTTGAGCTCAGGGAGGAGATTAACCATGGCCATGTAGATTAGAGAATCAATTTTATAGAGGTTGGCAAATTTTCTAAGGTTATAGAGAGTTAAAAGACAGTCTATCTTAAAAGAAATGCTCCTTGCCATATCAAAATTTGTAGCAAAATTATTCCCCAGGTGTTTGAATTGGCACACAGAGTCATTCTGATAATGGTGGAATTTGTGTAATAGTTTTTCATGTGAAAGCTGACACTAAGATAAGCAGTTACATGTGCTATGTGCTATGCATCATAGTATTTATACTGACATATATCTGTCCAGGAAAACCAGGATTTGGAAACAATAATGAAGTTGTTCAATGTGTGTCATATGCTTCCATGACTGTTTTTTACAAATGAGGTCAGTGTGAGTGTAATTAGATGAACTCACTTCAATATACTTATCTCACTGTAACACAAAATACAGATTCGGGAAGATCAACTACTCTTAATCATTAAACAACAAATATAGTTGTGTAATTTTTATAGTTTTGCTTCAAAATAATAGGAAAACATGTGGGTATTAAGGAGGGCACGTATTGCATGGAGCACTGGGTGTGGTGCATGAGCAATTGATCTTGTAACACTGAAAAAAATAAAATAAACATATTTGGGAAAAAAATAATAGGAAAACAATATGCAAGATTATTTCTTAATGTACACATAAATGTCAGATGAAAAAAAAGTCCATTATTCACAATGACCCAGTTTACAATTACTGTGTTTGATATATTTTTTGTACTTCATTATAATAACACTAATAGTAAGATATCTATTTTTTCAAAATATAAATTTATTGAAATTTATGATTACTCCCTAAATAGTTTAATTTCCTTTTAAAATACATTATAGTCATTTTACTTATCATGTGCTTATTTAACTGATTTGAGATATGAGCACTTTAATGTGAATACATTCTTAAATAGAACATTTTTAGAGAAAAATTAGGAAGTTTTCTGATGGGCCTTATTTTTTATATTTTATTTAAATGTCCTTTGGGGGAACATTTATCCATTTTATTGGGTGAATAATTACATAGCTACAGTCAAGTGTAACTTGAAATTATCACATTATCAATCTGTATAGTTTAGAAATTAAACTCAGTGGTAGGGATAAAGATCTACTCTGTTAATATTTAAGAAAACCAGGTGATATATCATTAAGAGTGACCCTAATCAAAATTTTTAACAGTACCATAGAATTTCTTCGTGCTCTAACCTGTGCCAGAGAAGTCTTTTTTTTTCCCCCAAATATGATTATTTCTTCAGTCTTACAAGATAAATTGTTCATGCACCATACTCAGTGCTCCATGCAATACACGCCCTCCTCAATACCCAACACCAGGCTCGCCCAACCCCCACCCCTCCCCCTCCAAAACCCCGTTTGTTGCTCAGAGTCCACAGTCTCTCATGGTTCATCTCCCCCTCTGATTTTCCCCCATTCACTCTTCCCTTCCTTCTCACAATGCCCTCCATGTTTTACCTTATGCTCCACACATGAGACCATAAGATAACTGACTCTCTCAGCTTGACTTAATTCACTCCACATAATCTCTTTCAGTCCATCCATGTTGATACAAAAGTTGGATATTCATCCTTTCTAATGGAGGCATAATATTCCATTGTACATATGGACCATATCTTCTTTATCCATTCATCTGTTGAAGGGCATTTTGGTTCTTTCCACAGTTTGGCGATTGTGGCCATTGCTGCAATGAACATTGGGGTACATGTGGCCCTTCTTTGTACTTCATCTGCTTCTTTGGGGTAAATACCCAGTAGTGCGATGGCAGGGTCAAAGGGTAGCTCTATTTTTAATTTCTTGAGGAGTCTCCACACTGTTTTCCAAAGTGGCTGCACCAGCTTGCATTCCCACTAACAGTGCAAGAAGTCTTCTTGTCTAACCTTGATTTAATTGTACTTCATGCATAAGCAGCAACCTCATTTGGGTCATAAATGTGAATCAATAGAGTCGAAGATAACACATTTGACCTTGCCATAATGGCAAAACTTTAGATATTTAATAATGTATTGCTTTATTGAATGTGATAATTTCATTTGGCAATAACATAACTATCTTCATCTTTAAAAACACAAATGAATAATGAAATGTACCCAAAACAAGCATCTGAATCATCTTTTAGATTTTACTGACTTTAAGATTAAATTAAATAGAGACAATGTTAGTAAATTACAATGACGTAGTGTAAATTTATGGTGTGGATTAGCTACATTCTGTTACAAATTGTGCCTGGAGAGTTTTATGGTTTTGTTTTCAAGGAGGTAGGATTCATAGGAATTGCATCAAGAATACCAAGCACTATGACCTTGCAGAATCTCAAATTACTATTATGACTCTATTCTCCGCTACCTAGCAATGATCAAATATTTAAGTAAATACTCCATTAAGTAAGAACTAAGAACTTAACGTGAACCAACATTAAGGAGTCTCTCAAAATGTTAATGCCCCATCAGTTACATAAAAAATAATTTTTAAAAAAGGAATAGGTTTGAAAAAAGAGAACTAACAATTGTCTTGAACTGTGATGTGGTCCAGCCTATATCTATATTGTTGTGTTTGGTCTGGGAGCTAGGTTCAGAGAAGGACTGATGAGTTCAAACAGCTCTATTGGACGGCAAATAGGAAAATAATTAAAAATCGCATCCAATATCAGCTAAGGAAAGACAAAAGTGTTAGGACCATTAGAAAAGGCACAGGGAAACAGAAATGTTTAACTCATTGTCCCTGCCTTGAAAACAAATGCAGCCTTTCAGAAGTCAGTCATTGAAAAGCCTTCAGCAAACTTGAACGAACTCATTTCAAGAAGGTTGTATATCAGATTTAGTATTAAGTAAGGATTAAGCTGTATGACACATAAATAACATGTAATCCAAAGTTTCTATAATTATGTGAAAATTACATATTTGTACAAGATAGTGTATATATTAAGTTATGGATTTTTGTTTTGTTTTCTTTTTTGTTTTGTTTTTTTTAAGTAGGCTCCACGCTCACCCTGAGGCTAGAATTCACAACCCTGATATCAACAGTCTCAGCTCTATGGACCAAGCCAGCAAAGCAACCCTTGGGTTTTGTTTTAAAATGTAAATGCAGGATGCCTGGGTGGCTCAGCCTTAAAGCATCTGCCTTCAACTCAGGTCATGATCCCAGAGTCTTGGGATCGAGTCCCATATCAGGCTCCCTGCAGGAAGCTTGCTTCTCCCACTCCCATTCCCTCTGCTTATGTTCCCTCTCTTGCTGTTTCTCTCTCTGTTAATTAAATAAATAAAATAAGTAATTGGCTCTCCCTGCTTGACTTAATTCACTCCACATAATCTCTTCCAGTCCCATCCATGTTGATACAAAAGTTGGATATTTTTCTCCTTTCTCATGGAGGCATAATATTCCATTGTATATATGTACCATATCTTTTTATCCATTCATCTGTTGAAGGGCATTTTGGTTCTTTCCACAGTTTGGCAATTGTTGCCATTGCTGCTATGAACATTGGGTTACATGTGGCCCTTCTTTATACTTCATCTGCTTCTTTGGGGTAAATACCCAGTAGTGCGATGGCAGGGTCAAAGGGTAGCTCTATTTTTAATTTCTTGAGGAATCTCCACACTGTTTTCCAAAGTGGCTGCACCAGCTTGCAATCCCACCAGCAGTGTAAGAGGGTTCCTCTTTCTCCACACCCTCTCCAACATTTGTTGTTTACTGTCCTGTTAATTTTGGCCATTCTGATGGGTGTAAGCTGGTATCTCAGTGTGGTTTTGATTTGAATCTCCCTGATGGCTAAAAAGATGAACATTTTTTCATGTGTCTGTTAGCCATTTGTATGTCTTCTTTGGAGAACTGTCTGTTCATTTCTTTTGCCCATTTTTTATTCAGCATTTCCTTAGCATTTCGGGGTCTTTCTGGTTCCATACAAACTGTAGGATTGTTTGTTCCAGGTCTTTGAAAAAAGCCAGTGGAATTTTGATTAGGATGGCATTGAAAATATAGATTGCTCTGGGCAGTGTAGACATTTTAAAAATGTTTATTCTTCTGATCCAGGTACATGGAATGCTTTTCCACCTTTTTGTGTCTTCTTCAATTTCTTTCATGAGGGTTCTGTAGTTCTTCGAGTACAGATCCTTCACCTCTTTGGTTAGGTTTACTCCCAGGTATCTTATGGTTCTTGGTGCTACAGTAAATGGAATCAATTCTCTAATTTCCCTTTCCATATTTTCATTGTTAGTGTACAGGAAAGCAACTGATTTCTGTGCATTGATTTTGATTCCTGCAACATTACTGATTTGCTGTATGAGTTCTAGTAGTTTGAGGGTGGAGTCTTTTGGGTTTTCCATATCAAGTAACATGTCATCTGCGAAGAGAGTTTGATTTCTTCATTGCCAATTTGAATACCTTTATTTTTTTTTTAGTTGTCTGATTGCTGTCGCTAGGATTTCTAGCACTACGTTGAACAAGAGTGGTGAGGGTGGGCATCCTTGTCGTGTTCCTGATTTCAACAGGAAGGCTGTCAGCTTTTCCCCATTGAGAATGATATTTGCTGTGGGTTTTTCATAGATAGACTTGATGATATTAAGCAATTTTCCTTCTATCTCTATACTTTGAAGAGTTTTAATCAGGAAAGGATGCTGAATTTTGTCAAATGCTTTTTCTGCATCAGTTGAGAGGACCATAGAGTTCTTCTCTCTTCTCTTATTGTTGTGTTCTATCACACTGATTGATTTGCGAATGTTGAACCACACTTGCATCCCAGGGTTAAAGCCCACCTGGTCATGATGAATAATCTTTTTAATGTGCTGTTGGATCCTATTAGCTAGGATCTTGTTGAGAATCTTGGCATCCATATTCATCAGGGATATTGGTCTGAATTTCTCCTTTTTGGTAAGGTCTTTGCCTGGTTTGGGTATCAGGGTAATGCAGTCTTCATAGAATGAGTCTGGAAGTTTTCCTTCTGTTTCTATTTTTTGAAACAGTTTCAGGAGGATAGGTATTATTTCTTCCTTGAATGTTTGGTAGGATTCCCCAGGGAATCCGTCCGGTCCCAGACTCTGGTTTTTTCGGAGGTTTCTTATCACTGCTTCAATCTCACTACTAGATATTAGTCCATTCAGGTTGTCAATTTCTTCCTGTTTCAGTCTTGGAAGATTATGGGTTCCCAGGAATGCTCCCATTTCTTCTAGGTTGTTTAACTTATTGACATTTAGCTGTTAATAATAATTTCTGATGATTGTTTCTATTTCCTTTGGATTAGTTGTGATTTCTCCCCTTTCATTCATAATTTTGTTAATTAGGTTCTGCTCTCTTTTCTTTTGGATTAGTTTGGCCAGTGGCTTATCAGTCTTATTGATTCTTTCAAAAAACCAACTTATGGATTCATTGATGTGTTCTACTGTTTCTCTAGTTTCTAACTTGTTGATCTCTGCTCTGATCTTGATTGTTTCCCTTCTTGCCTGTGGGGTTGGCTTAATTTGTTGTTGATTTTTCAGTTCTTTGAGGTGTAAAGAGAGCTAGTGTATTCGAAATTTTTCAATTTTTTGATGTTGGATATTTCTCCCTTAGGACTGCCTTTGCCATGTTCCATAGGTTTTGCATCAATGTGTCTTCATTCTCATTGGTCTCCATGAATTGCTTAAGTTCATCTTTGATTTCCTGGTTGATCCCAGCATTCGTGAGCAGGTTGGTCTTTAGCCTCCAAGTGTTTGAATTGTTTGGTATTGGTGTAATCTGATTTGTGACACAGTATGGGGTCTATTCTGGAGAAAGTTCCATGTGCACTCGAGAAGAATGAGTATTCTGTTGTTTTAGGGTGAAATGTTCTGTATATATCTATGAGGTCCATCTGGTTCAAGGTGTCATTCAAAGCTCTTATTTCTTTATTGATTTTCTGTTTAGATGTTCTGTGTGTTACTGAGAGTGGCATGTTAAGATCTCCTACTATTAGTATATTCATATCAACATGACTCTTTATTTTGATTAACAGTTGGCTTATGTAGTTGGCTGCTCCTATATTGGGGGTGTAAATGTTTATGATTGTTAGATCTTCTTGGAAGATAGACATTTTCAGAATGATGTAATATCCTTCTGTATCTCTGACTACAGTCTTTAGCTGATAATCTAATTTATCTGATATGAGAATCACTACCCCAGCTTTCTTTTGAGGCCCATTGGCATGAAAGATGGTTCTCCATCCTTTCACTTTCAGTCTGGATATATTTTTGGTTCCAAATGTGTCTCTTGTAGAACAGCATATGGACGGGTCCTGCTGTTTCATCCATTCTGCAACCCTATGCCATTTTATAGGAGCATTTAGGCCATTCAAATTGAGAGTGATTATTGAGAGATAAGTGTTTGACACCATGTTTCCTGTGTAGTCCTTGTTTCTATTGATTGTAAAGTTCTGTTCTAATTCACTCATGGATTCATTCTGCTTTTATAGAACCCCCTTTAATATTTTCTGGATGCCGGTTTCTTGGTCACATACTCTTTTAATCCTTGCCGATCTTGGAAGTTCTTTATCTCTCCATCCATTTTGAATGTCAGCCTTGCTGGATAAAGTATTCTGGCTGCATGTTCTTCTCATTTAATGCCTTGAATATGTCTTGCCAGCCCTTTCTGGCTTGCCAGGTTTCTGTGGACAGGTCTGACGTTATTCTAATGGGTCTTCATCCATATCTAAGGAATCTCTTCTCCCTAGCTGCCCTCGGGACCTCTTGTCTAAAATTATAATTTGCAAATTTTACTAAGATGTGTCTTGCTCATTTTCTAGAGTCATTGATCTTGGCAGGTGTCCTTTCTGTCTCTAGGACACGAACACTTGTTCCATTCCCCAGATTAGGGAAATTTTCATTCATAATTTGGTCAGCTATATCTTCTAGTCTCCTGTCTTTCTGTAATCCCTCTGGGATTCCAATAATTCTGACGTTGGAACGTTTCATGGTGTCATTTATTTCCCTATGTCTCTTCTCATGATTCCTGAGCAGTTTGCTCCAGCTCTCCTCCTGACCTTTCTTCTCTATCATTTTATCCCCTTGATCACTAATTCTATCCTCTGTCTCCATAACTCTAGCTGTTAGACTATTTAGATTAGATTGGGTGTCACTGATAGTGCTTCTTACATCGCCTATACTGGTTCTCATTTCTGCCCTTAGAGATTCTATGTTGTCATTAATGTTTTTCTCCCTCTTAGCCATTGCCTGGATAATTGTCAGCCTGAAGTACCTTTCTGACATACTGTTTATGTCCATGTCTAATATTTCTGAGGGAGAGGGTGCAGTGTCTGGGTTTTTCCTCTGTTGGGTATTCCTCCTCCTAATCATTTTGATGAGAAGTGGATGAGAGGATATATAGCTGGATATTTTGCCCACAATCCAGGCAGTGTGCACTCTGAAAGGTTTAGGAGCAATTGAGATTCACCACCAAAAAGTAAGAATAAGGATAAAAAATAGAGAGAAACCAAAAAAGATGAGAACCAAGCCAGATTGGGCCCCAAAAATAAGATTTATAAGGTATGTAGGTCAACACGAACAAATGTATAGACAGACAAAAGTAGATGACAAGAAATAAAAGAACCTAGTCAGAATGAACCCCAGGAATGAGATTTATAAAATACCAGAACAAAAGCAAATAGGTAGAAACACTGACAAAAGGATAAGATGGGAGGGTGGTTATAACTACTTGTGGGCGAGGAAGGTTATTTCAGGTCTTCCCAGGTTTATCATTGTATTAAGACTCTAGTTGTAAAAAGAAAAAAAAAAAAGACTCTAGTTGTAATGTTAAGTAGTTAAAAAACAAAAACAAAAACAAACCAAGAAATGTGAAAACGAATGAATAAAAAATAATAGAGAATAAGAAAGAAAAAAAAACCCTTTTATCTAAGAAATATACAGGTTTGAGGGTATTATCAGGTGCTTAATATATTGATTTCCCCTGATGTTGGGGATTTAAAATTTTATGGGGACCCTGTGGTTATAGTCCTTTTGTTTTCTTGACTTGTCTTCTGGGGGAGGGGCCTGCTGCATTGTTTTCCCATCAATCTTGCTTGGATTGAGTCACCCTGCCCCCCAATCAAGGGGCTGAGCTCTGTGGAAACTGGTTTCTCCGTCTTTTGCTCTCTGAAGGCTTTTGACCTTTTGTAGCTTTTTCTTCTTTTCAGAGAGTCCAGGTGAGTGATCTACCTGTCAGTACCCATAACTCCGCATCACAGAGAAGCCTTAGTCTGCTCCCCTCTGGGTTGTTCAGAACACACACTCCACTCTGCAAATCTCCCAGCGCAGCCTGTCACAGGTGGCACACATTCAGCAGTTCTCGACTCCATGTGCTCCCCCGTTCTCAGGGCTCCAGACTTTGGCAGGGTGTGGTCAGATTCCTGCCTGAGATTAGGCTGCCTGGAACTGCTGGGAGTGCAGGGGCTGTGAATTTCTTGCGGTTGGGGGTGCACAGTCCAGAAAGCGCTGTACATGGAGAAAAGCTGCCAGCTCCAGGGCAACAGTAGGCTCTCTAAGGTGCTTGCAGGGGCGTGCACACGCTGGAGTGGAAAGCTGCAGGTTCTGGAGCCAAGGCCCGCCCCCCCACCAGTCTCTCTTTGAGGCAAGTGGTGTCCTTCCTGTGAGCATGGGCCCAGGCCTGTGTCCATTACCACTCTCTTCCATTAGTTGCTCCTCAGAACCTTTTCCCCTTTTTAAGTGTTTTAACTGGACTCTAAGTTATTGCTGCTCCCCAACCACTGGGCACTTTCCTTGGGGTAATGCTGTTCTTGCACCACTTCTGGTGGCTCCTTCACCCTTTTGTTTATCCTCCAATATCGTTTCAAGTATTCCCAGTTTGCTTTACCTCTCCGCTGCTGTCTTCTGCTCCTGTAGAGATCCAAAAGTGAAAAATCTTGCCCTCAGGCTTATTTCATGGGTGTTCAGCGTGTTCTGGTAGATATCCAGCTCACTTTTGGGGACAGGTTGCAACAGTATCTCTTATCTCTCCACCATCTTGCCCCCACTCCAGTTCTAGCAATTTTTTGGTGGAGTCTTCTGAGTTTTCTATATAGGGTGTCATGTCATCTATGAATAGTGAAAATTTGACTTCTTTGCTGATTTGGATGACAAAAACAAACGGAAAGACATTCCATGCTCATGGATTGGTAGAACAAATGTCTGTATTAACAATTGTTAAAATGGCAATCCATACATTTAATGCAATCCCTATCAAAATACCAACAGCATTTTTCACAGAACTAGAATGAAAAATTCTAAAATTTCTTTGGAAGCACAAAAGATCCTGGGCAGCCAAAGCAATCTTAAAAAGGTAAAGCAAAGCTGGAGGCATCACAATTCCAGACTTTAAGCAATATTACAAAGCTGTAGTCAATAAGATAGTATGGTACTCATACAAAATATAGATACACATAGATCACATACACATATTTTCTACTTGTACTAAATATAGATACACATGGATCAGTGGAACAGAATAGAAAACCCAGAAATGGACCTGCAACTATATGGCCAACTAATCTTTGACAATGCAGGAAAGAATATTCAATGTAAAAAAAAAAGGACAATCTCTTCAACAAATGGCACTGGGAAAACTGCAGAGCAACACGCAGATGAATGAAGCTGGACCACTTTCTTACAGTATATACAAAAACAAATTCAAAATGGATGAAACAGGGGCGCCTGGGTGGCTCATTGGGTTAAAGCCTCTGCCTTCGGCTCAGGTCATGATCTCAGGGTCCTGGGATCGAGCCCCACATCGGGCTCTCTGCTCAGTGGGGAGCCTGCTTCCCTCCCTCTTTCTGCCTGCCTCCCTGCCTAGTTGTGATCTCTCTCTCTGCCAAATAAATAAATAAAATCTTTTTTTAAAAATGGATGAAACACTGAAATGTGAGACAGAAAACCACCAAAATCCTAGAGGAGGACACAGGCAGCAGCCTCTTTGACATCAGCTGTAGCCACTTACATCTCCTGAGGCAAGGAAAAAGAAAAGCAAAAATTAACTTTGGGGACTTCATCAAGATAAAAAGCTTCTGCACAACAAAGGAAACAATCAACAAAACTGAAAGGCAACCTTCAGTATGGGAAAAGATATTTGCAAATGACATATCTGATAAAAGGTTAGCATTCAAAATCTATAAAGAACATAACAAACTCAACACCTCAAAAACAAATAATGCAGTTAAGAAATGGGCAGGAGACATGAAGAAACATTTTTAAATGTCCAGATGGTGAAGAGATACATGAAAAATGCTCAACATCACTCATCATCAGGGAAATACAAACCAAAACTACAATGAGATACCATCTCACACTTTCTAGAATGGCTGAAATGAACAACACAGGAAACAACAGGTGTTCGCAAGGAAGCAGAAAAAGGGGAACCTTTCTTACACTGTTGGTGGGAATGCAAACTGGTACAGCCACTCTGAAAAACAGTATGGAGGTTCCTCAAAAAGTTAAAAATAGAAGTATCTTATGATCTAGCAATTTCAATACTAGGTATTTACCCAAAGGATACAAAAATACTGATTGAAGTGGCACATGCATCCCAATGTTTCTAGCAGCATTATGAACAATACCCAAATTATGGAAAGATCCCAAATGTTCATCAACAGATGAATGAATAAAAAAGATATTATATATTGGAATATTATCCCACCTTAAAAAAGAATGAACTCTTTGCCATTTGCAATGATGTGGATGGAGATAAAGTGTATTATGCTATGAGAAATAAGTCAGTCAGAGAAAGACAAATACCATATGATTTCACTTATATGTGGAATTTCTTTATTACTATTATGTTCAATTAGTGAACATAGTTCACTAGTTTCTGATGTAGTGTTCAATGATTCATTATTTGCATATACAGTATGTAAATAATGAATATATATACATATACCCGTGCTCATTACCAAATATGACCTCCTTAATACTCATCACCTGGTCACTCCATCCCTCCAAACCACTCCCTTCTATAGCCCTCAGTTTGCTTCCCAGAGTCCAGAGTCTCTTATGTTTGTCTCCTTCTCTGATTTCATTCCAGTCAGTTTTCCCTCCCTTCCTCTGTGGTCCTCTGGGCTATTCCTTTTGTTCCATATATGAGTGAAACTATATGATAATTGTCCTTCTCTGCCTGACTTATTTCATTGAGCATAATTCCCTCCAGTTCCATCCAAGTCGATACAAATGGTGGGTTTTCATCCTTTCTGATGGCTGAGGGATATTCCACTGCATATATAAACCACTTTTTCTTTATACATTCATCTGTTGAAGGGCATTTCAGATCCTTCCACAGTTTTGCTATTGTGGACATTGCTGTTATGAATATTAGGGTACACGTACTCCTGCTTTTCACTATATTTGTATCTTTGGGGTAAATACCCAGCAGTGCATTTGCTGGGTATTTGGGCATCCCTATTTTTAACATCTTGAGGAACATCCATACTGTTTTCCAGAGATTATACCAGCTTGCATTCCCATGAGCGGTGTAAGAGGATTCCCTTTTCTCCATATCCTCGCCAAAACTTATTGTTCCTATCTTGTTAATTTGTGTAAAGTGGTATCACAGTGCAGTTTTGATATGTATCTCCCTGACAGCTAGGGTTGTTTAATTTTTTTAATGTGTATATTAGCCATTTGTATCCCTTCTTTGAAGAAATGTGTTCATTTCTTCTGCTTATTTATTTACTTATTTGTTTTTTAGATGTTGAGTTTGATAAATTCCTTATAGATCTTGAATACCAGCTCATTATCTGTAATGCCATTTGCAAATATCTTCTCCCATTCCGTGGGTTGCATCTTAGTTTTGTTGACAGTTTCCTTTGCTGTGTAGAAGTTTTTTATTTTGATGAAGTCCCAAAAGTTCATTTTTGCTTTTGTTTCCTGTGCCTTTAGAGACATATCTTTTTTTTTAATTTTATTTATTTATTTTTTCAGTGTTACAAGATTTATTGTTTGAGACATATCTTGAAAGGAGTTACTGGGGCCAATGTCAAAGAAGTTAGTGCCTATGTTCTCCCCTAGGATTTTGATGGATTTCTGCCTCACATTGATACCTTTTACCCATTCTGAGTTTATCTTTGGGTATGGTGTAAGAGAATGGTCCAGCTTCATTCTTCTGCATGTGGCTGTCCAATTATCCCAGCAAAATTTATTGAAGATACTGTTTTTTCCCTACTGGATATTCTATCCTGCTTTGTCAAAGACTAGCTGACCATAGAGTTGAGGGTCCATTTCTGGGCTCTCTATTGTGTTCCATTGATCTATGTGTCTTTGTGCCAATACCATGTTGTCTTAATGATCACATCTTTATAATATAGTTTGAAGTCAAGCACTGTAATGTTCCCAGCTTTGGTTTTCTTTTTCAACAATTCCATGGTGATTTGGGGTCTCTCTTGGTGCACACCAATTTTAGGATTATTTGTTCCAACTCTGTGAAAAATGTCAATTGGGATTGCATTAAAAGTGTGGAATGCTCTAGGCAGCATAATAATTTTCACAATGTTTATTCTTTCAATCCATTAGCATAGAGTGTTTTTCCATTTCTTTGTGTCTAACTCAATTTCTTTCATAAATATTCTCTATTTTCTAGAGTATAAATCATTTACCTCTTTGGTTAGGTTTATTCTTGGGGATCCCCTTTATGGTTTTTTGATGCTACTATAACTGAAATCGATTCCTTAATTTCTCTCTTCAGTCACATTGTCAGCGTATAGAAATGCAATTGATTTCTGTGCACTGATTTTGTATACTGAGACATTGATGAATTACTGTGTGAGATTTAGTAAGTAGGAGGCGGAGTCTTTTGGGTTTCCTACATAAATTATCATGTCATTTTGAAAGAGAGTTTGATTTCTTTGCAGATTTGAATGTCTTATTTCTTTTTGTTGTCTGACTGCTGAGGCTAGGACTCCTCGTACTATGTTGAAAAATAGTGGTAAAAGTGAGCATCATTGATGTCTTCCTGACAACATCACTGAGAATTATATTACTTGTGGGATTATCATAGATCTCTTTTTTTTCTCCCAAATATGTTTATTTTTTCAGTGTTACAAGATAAATTGTTCATGCACCAAACCCAGGGCTCCATGCAATATGTGCCCTCCTCAATACCCATCAGCAGGCTCACCCAACCACGCACCCCCCTCCCCTCCTAAACCCTCAGTTTGTTGCTCAGAGTCCACAGTCTCTCATGGTTCATCACCCTCTCTGATTTTCCCCCCATTCCCCTTCCCCTTCCTTCTCACAATGCCCTCCATGTTTTACCTTATGTTCCACACAGGAGACCATAAGATAATTGGCTCTCTCTGCTTGACTTAATTCACTCTGCATAATCTCTTCCAGTCCCGTCCATATTGATATAAAAGTTGGATATTCATCCTTTCTAATGGAGGCATAATATTCCATTGTATATATGGACCACATCTTCTTTATCTATTCATCTGTTGAAGGGCATTTTGGTTCTTTCCACAGTTTGGCGATTGTGGCCATTGCTGCAATGAACTTTGGGGTACATGTGGCCCTTCTTTGTACTGCCTCTGCTTCTTTGGGGTAAATACCCAGTAGTGCGATGGCAAGGTCATAGGGTAGCTCTATTTTTAGTTTCTTGAGGAATCTCCACACTGTTTTCCAAAGTGGCTTCACCAGCTTGCAATCCCACCAAGAGTGTAAAAGGATTCTCATCTGTGTTCTCCTCTAGGATTCTTGACCATTCTCTTACACCACACACGAAAATAAACTCGAAATGGGTAAAAGACCTCAAGGTGAGACAGGAATCTATCAAATTCCTAAACTTTAAATAGAAAGGATGGACAAGACATCATAAGCATAACTCCATTAAATGATTTATTATAATTTAGTAATGGCTCTAAATATGGTAATTTAGTAATTGTGAATTGTAAATAAAAAAAGAGAATCTTAGGTCAGCTAATTTTATATCCCTTGAAAATGTTCAGATGCCCAGTACTCAAGACGACTTACATACTAGAGGAAACAAAAAATAGAATGAATTTACTGAAATAGAGAATTAAAATTAGAGATCCTTGGAGACCTTGTTAAAATTTTTTTTCTCATACTCTATAATAACTTCCAAGATTTATCAAAAAATTTTTTTCAAAAAAATTACAAATCTTTCCTCACCCTTATAGATAGATGTATCTAATATGACTCTGATTTATTATGTGTCCTATGACGAACACCTAATAAAATCTTTTTTGGTCTCTCTAAGTTCCTGTGTTCTTACCTTAGACAAGGAGAATTGGGTTGGCTAAAAATATATATAATAAATTCTAAAGGAAAAGGAATAAATCAGAAGTGGTTCAAAGGTATGGTAAGTATGTAGTTACCGCACATAATATAATGACATTTCCATCTCTTACTCAGCCTACATGTTTCCCTTGAGTTTCCAGGAGCTAATTGAATACACCCATAAATATATAATCTCAAATTAATATATGAGATATTAATGTTAATAACCAAGTTCATTATTTTTCTCCCTTACTATTTTTGCCCTAGTAGTCCTATTCTCAATAAATAGAATCATCACCTAATCAATTTCTTAAGTTCCAAATCTTCATGTACTTATCCCAATCCCTCACATCCTCCATCCTTTTGAAAACACTTGCTGTACACTTAGTGCCTAATGGCTTAAAATAATCTTGGCCCTGCTACTCACTAGCAGAGAATTTCAGCAAAAATAATTTAACCTCTCTGTTTTACAAAGTGGCTGCACCAGCTTGCAATACCACCAACAGTGTAAGAGGGTTCCATTTCTCCACACACTCTCCAACATTTGTTGTTTACTGTCCTGTTGATTTTGGCCATTCTAACTGGTGTAAGGTGGTATCTCAGTGTGGTTTTGGTTTGGATCTCCCTGATGGCTAAAGATGATGAACATTTTTTCATGTGTCTGTTAGCCATTTTTTGTCTCCTTTGGAGAAGTGTCTGTTCATATCTTCTGCCCATTTTTTGATGTGATGATCGGTTTTGTGAGTGTTGAGTTTGAGGAGTTCTTTATAGATCTTAGATATCAGACCTTTGTCTGTAGTGTCATTTGGGAATATCTTCTCCCATTCTGGGGGTTGCCTGTTTGCTTTTGTTGACAGTTTCCATCCCTGTGCAGAAGGTTTTTAATCTTGATGAAGTCCCAAAAGTTTATTTTTGCTTTTGTTTCCTTTGCCTTTGGAGACATGTCCTGAAAGAAGTTGCTGTGGCTGATGTCGGAGAGGTTACTGCCTATGTTCTTCTCTAGGGTTTTGATAGAGTCCTGCCTCACGTTGAGGTCTTTTATCCATTTCGAGTTTATCTTTGTGTATGGTGTAAGAGAATAGTCAAGTTTCATTCTTCTACATAGAGCTATCCAATTTTCCAAGCACTATTTAATGAAGAAGTTGTCTTTTGTCCACTGGATATTTTTTCCTATTTTTTCAAAGATTATTTTAGCATTAAGTTGCAGGTCCATATCTGGGCTCTCTATTCCATTCCACTGGTCCATGTGTCTGTTTTTGTGCCAGTACCAAGCTGTCTTGGTAATCACCGCTTTATAGTAAAGCTTGAAATCAGGCAATGTGATGCCTCCAGGTTTTTTTTTTTCTTTTTCAACATTTCCGTAGCAATATGGGGTCTTTTCTGGTTCCATACACATTTTAGGATTGTTTGGTCCAGCCCATTGAAGAAACTGGTTGAATTTTGATAGCAATGACACTGAAAGTATAGATAGCTCTGGGGACCATCGACATTTTAACAATGTTTACTCTTCTGATCCATGATCATGAAATGCTTTTCCACCTTTTTTCTGTCTTCTTCAATTTCTTTCATGAATGTTCTGTCATTCCTTGAGTACAGAGGCTTTACCTGTTTGGTTAGGTTTATTCCCAGGTATCTGATGGTTATTGATGCTACAGTAAATGGAATTGATTCTTTAATTTCCCTTACCATATTTTCATTGTTAGTGTATAGAAAAAGCAACTGAGTTCTCTGCACTGATTTTTATCCTGCCACATTACTGAATTGCTGTATGAGTTCTAGCAGTTTGGGGATTGAGTCCTTTGGGTTCTCCATATAAAGTATCATGTCATCTGTGAAGAGAGACTGCTTGACTTCTTCATTGCCAGTTTGAATACCTTTATTCTTTTTGTTGTCTAATTGCTGTCGCTAAGAATTCTAGCACTATGTTGAACAAGAGTGGTGAGATTGGGCATCTTGTCGTGTTCGCAATCTCAGAGGGAATGCTGTCAGCTTTTCCCCATTGAGAATGATATTTGTTGTGGGCTTTTCATAGATAGATTTGATGATATTGAGGATTGTTCCTTCTATTCCTATACCATGAAGAGTTTTAATCAAGAAAAGATGCTGAATTTTGTCAAATGCTTTTTCTGCATCACTTGAGACGACCATGGGGTTCTTCTCTCTTCTCTTATTGATGCGTTCTATCACATGGATTGATTTTCGAATGTTGAACCACCCTTGAATCCCAGGGATAAAGCCCACCTGGTCATGATGACTAAACTTTTTAATGTGCTGTTAGGTACTATTAGGTAAGATCTTGTTACGAATCTTGGCATTCACATTCATCAGTGATTTTGGTCTGAAACTCTCCTTTTTTTTCCCCAAAAATGTTTATTTTATTTTTTCAGTGTTACAAGACTTATTGTTCATGCACTACACCCAGTGCTCCATGCAATACGTGCCCTCCTCAATACCCACCACTAGGCTCGCCCAGCATCCCACTCCCAACCCTCCTGAACCCTCAGTTTGTTGCTCAGAGTCCACAGTTACTCATGGTTCATCTCCCCCCCTGGTTTCCCCCCATTCACCTTTCCCTTCCTTCTGACAATGCCCTCTATGTTTTTCCTTATGCTTAGCATGTAAGTGAGACCATAAGGTAATTGGCTCTCTCTGCTTGACTTATTTCACTCCGCATAATCTCCTCCAGTCCCATCCATGTTGATACAAAAGTTGGATATTCGTCCTTTCTAATGGAGGCATAATATTACATTGTGTATATGTACCATATCTTCTTTATCCATTCATCTGTTGAAGGGCACCTTGGTTCTTTCCACAGTTTACAGAACTTTCATAAAGAAATTGATGAAATTCTCCTTTTTGATGGGGTCTTTGCCTGATTTGGATTCAGGACATAGAAAGAGTCTTGAAGTTTTCCTTCTGTTTCTATTTTTTGAAACAGTTTCAGGAGAATTGGTATTGTTTGTTCCTAGAATGTTTGGCAGAATTCCCCAAGGAATCCGTCTGCTCCTGACTCTTGTCTTTTGGGAAGTTTTTGACCACTGCTTCAATCTCATTACTAGATATTGGTCTATTCAGGTTGTCAATATCTTCCTGTTTCAGTCTTGGAATGAACTCAAAGAACAGTAAAATCAACAACAAATTAAGCCAACCCCACGCACAAGAAGGGAAATAATCAAGATCAGAGCAGAGATCAACGAGTTAGAAACTAGAGAAACAGTAGAACACATCAATGAATCCATAAGTTGTTTTTTTGAAAGAATCAATAAGATTGATAAGCCACAGGCCCAATTAATCCAAAAGAAAAGAAAGCAGACCCTAATTAACAAAATTATGAACGAAAGGGGAGAGATCACGACTAATTCAAAGGAAATAGAAACAATCATCAGAAATTACTATCAAATTATTATTATTACATGTCAATAAGTTAAAAAACCTAGAAGAAATGGACGCATTCCTGGGAACCCATAATCTTCCAAGCCTGAAACAGGAAGAAATTGACAACCTGAATAGACCAATATCTAGTAATGAGATTGAAGCAGTGATCAAAACCTCCCAAAAAACAAGAGTCCAGGACCGGATGGATTCCCTGGGGAATCCAACCAAACATTCAAGGAAGAAATAATACCTATTCTTCTGAAACTGTTTCCAAAAATAGAAACAGAAGGAAAACTTCCAGACTCATTCTATGAAGCCAGCATTACCCTGATACCCAAACCAGGCAAAGACCTTACCAAAAAGGAGAAATTCAGACCAATATCCCTGATGAATACGGATGCAAGGGTTCTCAACAAGATCCTAGCTAATAGGATCCAACAGCACATTAAAAAGATTATTCATCATGACCAGGTGGGCTTTAACCCTGGGATGCAAGGGTGGTTCAACATTCGCAAATCAATCAGTGTGATAGAACACATCAATGAGAGGAGAGAGAAGAACCCCATGGTACTCTCAACTGATGCAGAAAAAGCATTTGACAAAATTCAGCATCCTTTCCTGATTAAAACTCTTCAAAGTATAGAGATAGAAGGAAAATTGCTTAATATCATCAAGTCTATCTATGAAAAACCCACAGCAAATATCATTCTCAATGGGGAAAAGCTGACAGCCTTCCTGTTGAAATCAGGAACACGACAAGGATGCCCACCCTTACCACTCTTGTTCACATAGTGCTAGAAATCCTAGCGACAGCAATCAGACAACAACAACAAAAAAAAATAAAGGTATTCAAATTGGCAATGAAGAAGTCAAACTCTCTCTCTTCACAGACGACATGTTACTCTATAAGGAAAACTCAAAAGACTCCACCCCCAAACTGCTAGAACTCATACAGCAATTCAGTAATGTTGCAAGAATCAAAATCAATGCACAGAAATCAGTTGCTTTCCTGTACACTAACAATGAAAATATGGAAAGGGAAATTAGAGAATTGATTCCATTTACTGTAGCACCAAGAACCATAAGATACCTGGGAATAACCTAACCAAAGAGGTGAAGGATCTGTACTCGAAGAACTACAGAACCCTCATGAAAGAAATTGAAGAAGACACAAAAAGGTGGAAAAGCATTCCATGTACCTGGATCGGAAGAATAAACATTGTTAACATGTCTATACTGCCCAGAGCAATCTATATTTTCAATGCCATCCTGATCAACATTCCACTGGCTTTTTTCAAAGACCTGAAACAAACAATCCTAAAATTTGTATGAAAACAGAAAAGATGCCGAATTGCTAAGGAAATGCTGAAAAAGAAAAACCAAGCTGGATGCATCACACTGCCTGATTTCAAGCTTTACTACAAAGCTGTGATCACCAAGACAGCTTGGTACTGGCACAAAAACAGACACAAAGACCAGTGGAACAGAATAGAGAACCCAGATATGGACCCGCGACTCTATGGTCAAATAATCTTTGACAAAACAGGAAAAAATATCCAGAGGAAAAAAGACAGTCTCTTCAATAACTGGTGCTGGGAAAATTGGACAGCTCTATGTAGAATGAAACTTGACTATTCTCTTACACCATACATGAAGAAAAACTCGAAATGGATAAAAGACCTCAACGTCAGGCAGGAATCTATCAAAATCCTAGAGCAGAACATAGGCAGTAACCTCTTCAAAACCAGCCACAGCGACTTTTTTCAGGATATGTCTCCAAAGACAAAGGAAACAAAAGCGAAATTGAACATTTGGGACTTCATCAAGATATAAAGCTTCTGCACAGCGAAGGAAACAGTCAACAAAACAGGCAACCCACAGAAAGGGAGAAGATATTTGCAAATGACACTACAGACAAAGGTCTGATATCTAAGATCTATAAAGAACTCCTCAAACTCTTTGGTTAGGTTTATTCCCAGGTATCTTATGGTTTTTGGTGCTATCGTAAATGGAATAGATTCCCTAATTTCTCTTTCCACACTTTCATTGTTAGTGTATTGGAAAGCCACTGATTTATGTGCATTGTTTTTGTATCCTGCCACATTACTGAATTGTTGTATGAGTTCTAGTAGTTTGGGGGTGGAGTCTTTTGGGTTTTCCATATAGAGTAACATGTCGTCTGCGAAGAAAGTTTGACTTCTTCATTGCCAATTTGAATATCTTTTATTTCTTTTTGTTGTCTGATTGCTGTAACTAGGACTTCTAGCACTATGTTGAACAAGAGTGGTGAGACTGGGCATCCTTGTCGTATTCCTGATCTCAAAGAGAAGGCTGTCAGCTTTTCCCCATTGAGAATGATATTTGCTGTGGGCTTTTCATAGATAGACTTGAGGATGTTGAGGAATGTTCCTTCTATCCCTATATTTTGAAGAGTTTTAATCAGGAAAGGATGCTGAATTTTGTCAAATACTTTTTCTTCATCCATTGAGAGGACCATTGGGCTCTTCTCTCTTCTCTAATTGATCTGTTCTATCACAGGGATTGATTTGTGAATGTTGAACCACCCTTGCATCCCAGGGGTAAATCCCACTTGGTCATGGTGAATAACCTTTTTAATGTGCTGTTGGATCCTATTAGCTAGGATCTTGTTGAGAATCTTGGTATCCGTATTCATCAGGGATATTGGTCTGAAATTCTCCTTTTCGGTAGAGTCTTTGCCTGGTTTGGGTATCAGGGTAATGCAGTCTTCATAGAATGAGTCTGGAAGTTTTCCTTCTGTTTCTATTTTTTGAAACAGTTTCAGGAGAATAGGTATTGTTTGTTCCTAGAATGTTTGGTAGAATTCCCCAGGGATTCCGTCCGGTCCTGTACTCTTGTTTTTTGGGAGGTTTTTGATCACTGCTTCAATCTCATTACTAGATATTGGTCTATTCAGGTTGTCAATTTCTTCCTGTTTCTGTCTTAGAAGATTATGGGTTTCCGGGAATGCATCCATTTCTTCTAGGTTGTTTAACTTATTGGCAAATAACTGTTGATAATAATTTTTGATGACTCTTTCTATTTCCTGTGGATGAGTCGTGATCTCTCCTCTTTTATTCATAATTTTGTTAATTTGAGTCCTCTCTCTTTTCTTTTGGATGAATTTGGCCAGTGGCTTATCAATCTTATTGATTCCTTCAAAGAACCAACTTCTGGATTCGTTGATGCGTTCTATTGCTTCTCTAGTTTCTAATTCGTTGATCTCTGCTCTGATCTTGATTATTTCCCTCCTTGTGCGTGGGGTTGGCTTCCTTTGTTGTTGATTTTCCAGTTATTTGAGGTGTAAGGAGAGCAGGTGTATTTGAGATTTTTCCATTTTTTTGAGTGAGGCTTGGATGGCTATGTATTTCCTCCTTTGGACTGCCTTTGCTGTGTCCCATAGGTTTTGCATCGATGTGTCTTCATTCTCATTGGTCTCCATGAATTGTTTAAGCTCATCTTTGATTTCCAGGTTGATCTCAGCATTCTTAAGCAGGTTGAATTTTAGCCTCCACGTGTTTGAATTCCTTCCAAACTTCTTCCTGTGGTTGATTTCCACTTTCAGAGCATTGTGGTCTGAGAAAATGCAGGGAATCATCTCAATCTTCTGGTATTGGTTGAGTCCTGATTTGTGGCCTAGAATGTGGTCTATTTTGGAGAAAGTTCCATATGCACTCGAGAAAAAGGAGTATTCTGTTTTTATAGGGTGGAATGTTCTGTATATATCTATGAGGTCCATCTTGTCCAATGTGTTATTCAAAGGTCTTGTTTCTTTATTGATTTTCTGTTTAGATAAACTGTCTGTTACAGAGAGTGGTGTATTAAGGTCTCCTACTATGATTGTATTCCCATCAATGTGACTCTATTTTGATTAACAATTGGTTTATGTAGTTGGCTGCTCCTATACTGGGGGCATAAATGTTTACAATTGTTAGGTCTTCTTAGAGGATAGACCCTTTCAGAATGATGAAGGATGTGTACTTGAAAAACTGCAAAACACTCACGAAAAAAATTGAAGAAGACACAAAAAGGTGGAAAAGCATTCCATGTTCCTGGATCAGAAGAACAAACATTGTTAAAATGTCTATACTTCCCAGAGCAATCTATATTTTCAATGCCATCCCGATCAAAATTCCACTGGATTTCTTCAAAAGCCTGGAACAAACAATCCTAAAATTTATATGGAACCAGAAAAGACCCTGAATCGCTAAGCAAATGCTGAAAAAGAAAAATCAAGCTGGGGGCATTACATCACCCGATTTCAAGCTTTACTACAAAGCGGTGATCACCAAGACAGCATGGTACTGGCACAAAAACAGACACAAAGACCAGTGGAACAGAGTAGAGAGCCCAGAGATGGACCCGCAACTCTATGGTCAAATAATCTTTGACAAAACAGGAAAAATATCCAGAGGAAAAAAGACAGTCTCTTCAATAAATGGTGCTGGGAAAATTGGACAACTACATGTAGAAGAATGAAAGTTGACCATACTCTTACACCATACACAAAGATAAACTCGAAATGGATAAAAAACCTCAACGTGAGGCAGGAATCTATCAAAATCCTAGAGGAGAACATAGGGAGTAAACTCTTCGACATCAGCCACAGCAACTTCTTTCAGGACGTGTCTCAAAAGACAATGGAAACAAAAGCAAAATTGAACTTTTGGGACCTCATCAAGATAAAAAGCTTCTGCACAGCAAAGGAAACAGTCAACAAAACAAACAGGCAACCCACAGAATGTGAGAATATATTTGCAAATGACACTACAGACAAAGGTCTGATATCTAAGATCTGTAAAGAACTCCTCAAACTCAACAATCACAAAACCGATAATTACATCAAAAGATGGGCAGAAGACATGAACAGACACTTCTCCAAAGAAGACATACAAATGGCTAACAGGCACATGAAAAAATGTTCATCATCTTTAGCCCTCAGGGAGATTCAAATCAAAACCACACTGAGATACCACCTTACACCACTTAGAATGGCCAAAATCAACAGGACAGTCAAAAACAAATGTTAGAGAGGGTGTGGAGAAAGGGGAACCCTCTTA
>CM053613.1:65432281-65443828 GCA_028646535.1 Procyon lotor
ATAAATAAATAAATAAATAAATAAATAAATAAATAATTTTTTTAAAAAGCCTATCTCCAAATTACAGTCAAATGCTAAGTACTGGGGTATAAGAGTTCAACAGATGAATTTTGGAGGGACAGTTTAGCTCATAAGGGCTATACTGCATTCCTTTAAAAGTGAAAGCAAACTGTAACTATTGAAACAGACACTGCATAGAACATATTAGCCAAATCTATAATAGTAAAAAATGTGCCAATCATTGATTAGATGGAATAAGTAACTTCAATTATATTGGTTATAGGGGCATTAATGGGTGAGACCATTAGCATTAAAGTTGTGCTAAAACATTGTGAAGCACCATTCATTTTTTCCAAGTTCAAGAAAAGGCCAAATAAGGCTGTCAAGTGGAGAAGCAGTGGAGATAATTGCATCTTCTCCAAATAAGTCTTATATGATGGATTTTAATTCTTAAAGGCTGTTTTAATTTAATTAGGTATTAACTATTTTAATTATAGAAGGATGGTCCATGGGGTCCAATCTTTGTCAACCTCATCTGTAAGCATCAGATTTAATTTGATTTTAATTTGTATTCATTATTCACTATTTAATTTATTAATCATTGGGCATTCAAGCCTACTATAGGATATTTTAAGGTAATGGGTATTAAATCTATGGGAAATTTAGACTAAGCAATAGTTTTAATCATTAAAATGGGCATATTTCTTTGTCCTCTATTTTATGGTTCATAATTCTCCTAAGATTACAAGGGGCATCTTGTTTAAATTTAGTGGAAACTCCAGATATAAGTGTAATTTGGGCCACAGTATTAATTAAAGCCATGAGGGTTTCCCAATTGGTGGATGTCAGCAGATATTAGTTAATTTAGAACCCATGTTCTATTATCTTTTCATTATATAAATTCTTTTAGTAAATTTTGGGTGTCTAATTGGGTCAAATTGTGTATCTGTTTCAGTTTTTGTTGTTGTCATCTACCTCCTTCCAGGATCCAGGTTTCCTTTTTTCTTTTTCTTCCTTTCTATCTTTCTTTTATTCCCAAGGCTCCTCCTTTCCCCCTTTCTTTCTTACTTCTTTTCTTTCTTCTTTCTTTCTTTTGGCTAATGGCCTACTTTGGGGGTTGGGCATTCTCTTTATTTTCCTCATATATGTTTATACCATCAGTGTTAGGCACATCTCTTATGGCAAATGGTTTAATTAGTCCTTGGCTGCACACTAGGTGGGGCATGAGTATTTTCCCTATAACTCTGAGGGTCTAGATTTTTTTAGGTCATCGAGGCATAAGCAGTAGAAGCAGCAAATATATTTTTGTAGGATCACAGAGAACCATCCACTTTTAAGAGTTTAACCTTAGTGTGCTACCTGGAAATTTCTCTTCCATATGAGCAACCACACAATGGACCAGTGTATTGCACAAGACACCAGCATTTTCCCTGAGTACCACACAAGATGGAGCTAATGTCTGGTTGAGGCATTCAACCAATGGTCCCAGGGTAAGAGTCATTCCCCTGAGTCTTATATCAGACATGACTTATGCTGGAATCAAGACACAATTCAATCTGAGATACACAAATAGGTGTGGGTCAAAATACAAGAACCAGGGCCATTGTAATGAAGGCCCCAGTACCGTATACCTGACCCTAAATTCCAATTATAAATTTTTATTAAGTTAGCTAAATCTGTAAGAGAGGCTTGGTTGGACTCAAGTAAATGCAAGGCAAAGTCATAGGCTCAACCTCAAAAGCTCGTGGTCAGGCAGCAGGTCTAATTAACAACCCAGAGCAAGAGAAAAGACCCCTAGTCATGGTAGTTGTAGTCTAGACATCCTGCTCACAGTGCCAATTGTTGTATACACCCCATCATAAAAATTCCAAGCCAATATACTTTCTCTTTGTAGCCATTTTCACGCTTGGGTCACACCTTGTACCATGAGCACAGCTCATTATGTGAGTAATAGATTTTTTATTTCCTCTGTGTGTGTGTGTGTGTGTGTGTGTGTGTGTGTGTGTGTGTGTGTGTATGTGTGTATACATATGCTCATCAGACTTGGCATCTGAACCAAATTTTTGGTGAATCCATCCTTTTTCTTCAGAATGGCTACAACAGTTGCTTTAAGGTAGGATCTGAGAATGTGCATTTTAAACAAGCCCCAGGTAAGGTTAGTGGTGATGTCCATAGATCACACATAAGGTAGTAAGATTCTAGAGTCTGTTTATTTTGGGGGGTCATAAAATACTTAATAACTTTAGCTATTTAAGGTAAATTTACATATATATGTATATATATTGAATATATATTCAAATTAATAAATATATATTCATTCATTTGAGAGAGAAAGAGAGCTTGAGTGGGGGGAGGGGCAGAGGGAGAAGAAGAGAGAATCCTCAAGCTGACTACCCGTCAAGTGTAGAGACTGGTGCAGAGCTCGATCTCACGACCCTGAGACCATGACCTGATCCTAAATCCAGGTTTAGCCACCTAACCAACAGAGCCACCCAGGCCAACCCCCCATTCAGTGTTATATTAATTCAATTATACAATACAGAGAGTCAGCAATTCTATACAATATCCAGTGCTTATCATGACAAATGCATTCCTTAATCCCTATCACCTATGTCACCCATCCCCCCACCCACCTCCCCTCTGGAAGCCATCAGTTTATTCCCTATACTTAATAATCTTTTTCTTGCTTTGTCTGTCTGTCTGTCTCTTTCTCTCTCTCTCTCTGCTCATTTTTTTTGCAATTTTTTTCTTTGCTCATTTTTTCTTTGTTCATTTTTTTTGCTCATCTCTCTCTCTTTGCTCATTTTTTTGTGTTTCTTAAATTGCATATATGAGGGAAATCATATGGTATTTATCTTTGACTTTTTTTAAGATTTTATTTATTTATTTGACAGAGAAAGCACAAGTACAGAGAGTGGCAGGGGAAGAGGGAGAAACAGGTTCCCTACTGGGCAGGAAGCTGAACATGGAGCTTAATCCCAGGACCTAGGATCATGACCTGAGCCAAAGGCAGATGCTTACCTGACTGAGCCACCCAGGTGCTCCTGACTGACTTACTTTGCTTAGCATTATACTTTCTAGCTCCATCCATGTTGTTGCAAGTGGTAAGATTCCATTCTGTTTTATGGCTGAATAATATTCCATTATATGTATATACCACTTCTTTTCTATCCATTGATCTGCTGATGGGCACTTGAGCTGCTTCCATAATTTGGCTATTATAAATAATGCTGCTATAAATATAGGGATGCATGTATCCCTTTGAGTTAGTGTTTTTTGTAGTTTTGGGGTAAATACCTAGTAGGGAGACTGCTGGGTTCAATCCTATTTTTAACTTTTTATGTTGAGGTAGTACCAATACTTTATTTTTGCTTTGTTTTCCTTGCCTTGGAAAATGTTTCTAGAAAATGTTGCTACAGCAAATGTCAAAGAAATTACTGTCTTTGCTCTTTTCTAGGATTTCTGTGGTTTCACGTCTCATATACACATCATTAACACATTTTGAGTTTATTTTTTTGTGCTGTGTGAGAAGGAAGTCCAGCATGTAGCTGTCCAGTTTCCCCAACACCATTTGTTAAAGAGGCAGTCTTTTTCCCATTAGATATTGTTTCCTGCTTGGTCAAAGATTAATTGGCCATATAATTGTGCATTTCCTATTTTTTCCATTGATATATTGTCTATTTTTGTGCCAGTACCGTACTGTTTTGATCCCTACAACTTTGTAATATAACTTGAAGTCAGGAATTGTGATACCTGAAGCTTACTTTCTTTTTCAAAATTACTTTGTCTATTTAGGGTCTTTGTGCTTCACTGTAAATTTTAGTGTTGTTTGTCTTTTCTGTTAAAAATGCTAGTGGTATTGTGATAGGGATTGCATTAAGTATGTAGATTGTTTTGAGTAGTATAGACAATTTAACCATATCTGTTCTTTCGATCCACTTCATAGTGTCATCTTCAGCTTCTTTCATCAATGCTTAATAGTTTTCAGAGTATAGGTCTTTGGTTTGGTTAGGACTACTCCTAGTTATTATTTTTGGTGCAAATGTAAGTGGGACTGTTGCTTTCTCTTTTTGCTGCTTCATTATTAATGCCACAAAATGCAACAGATTTCTGTGCATTGATTTTGTAATCTGAAACTTTTCTGAATGTATTTGAGTTCTAGTAGTTTTTTTCATGGAGTCTTTAGGATTTTCTATATAGGGTATCTTGTCATCAGCAAATAGTGAAAGTTTATTCCTCCATGCCAATTTGGACTTTGTTGCCAATTTGGATTTGGTTGCTAATTTGGATTTGGTATTTCTTTTGGTTGTCTGATTGCTGTGGCCAGGACTTCCAGTATTATGTTAAATAAAAGTGGTGAGAATGGACATCCCTGTTTCCTTCCTAATCTTACAGGGAAAGCATTCAGTTTTTTCCACATTGAGTATGATGTTTGCTGTGCGTTTTTCATATACGGCCTTTTTTCATATATAACCTTTATTATGTTGAGGTATATTCTTTCTAAACCTATTGCAGTTTATTTTTTTTATCATGAATGGATGTTTTACTTTGTCAAACGCTTTTATTTTGCATCTAATAAAATGATCATATGGTTTTTATCCTTTCTCTTATTGATGTGATATAGCATGTTGATTGATTTGCCAATATTGGACCACTCTCATAGCCTGGGAATAAAACCCACTTGATTGTGGCGAATGACTTTTTTAACGTATTCTTGGATTTTGCTTACCAATATTTTGTTGAGTACTTTTTCATCTATGTTCATCAGAGAAATTGGCCTGCAGTTCTCTTTTTTTGTGGTGTCTTTATTTTTGTATCAGGGTGCTACTTGCCTCATAGAGTGAATTTGGAAGTTTTTCTTCTTATAATTTTTGGAATAGTTTGAGTAGAATAAGTATTAACTCTACGTGTTTAGAATTTTCCTGTGAAGCCAGCTGTTCCTGGACTTTTATTTTGGGAGGTGTTTTGTTTTGTTTTGTTTTGTTTTGTTTTGTTTTGTTTTGTTTTGTTTTAGTTACTGATTTAACCTCCTTGCTGGTAAATAGTCTGTTCAAATTTTTATTTCTTTCTGCCTTAGTTTTGGTAGATTGTATATGTAGGAATTTATCTATTTCTTCTAGATCATCTAATTTTTTGGCATAAAGTTTTTCATAATATCCTCTTACAATTGTTTGGAGTTATTTCTCCTCTCTTATTTGTGATTTCATTTATTTCACTTGTGTGTGTGTGTATGTGTGTGTGTGTGTGTGTGTGTCTTTCTGTCCTGATGAGTCTAGGGCTTATCAATCTTATTGATGTTTTTGAAGAACCAGCTCTTGGTTTCCTAATCTGTTCTATTATGTTTTTAGTTTCTATTATCATTTATTTGTGCTCTAATATTTTTATTTCCTTTCTTCTGCTGGTTTGGGGTTTTGCTTGTTTTTCTTTTCCTAGCTCCTTATGTATAAGCTTAGGTTTTTATTCGAAAAGTTTCTTGCTTCCTGAGGTTGTCCTGTATTGCCATTAACTCTCCTCTTAGAACCACTTTTGCTACATCCCAAAGGTCTTGGACAGTTGTGTTTTCATTTTCATCTTGTTTGATGTACCTTTTTTCATTTAAATTCAACTAGCCAAGGTATAAATACATCATTAGGGTTTTTTTTTTAATTTTATTTATTTATTTTTTTTCAGTATTACAAGATTTATTGTTTTGCACCACACCCAGTGCTCCATGCAATACGTTTTGGGTTTTTTTTCCCCAAAAAAATGTTTATTTTATTTTTTCAGTGTTACAAGATTTATTGTTCATGCACCACACCCAGTGGTACATGCAATACATGCCCTCCTCAATACCCATCACCAGGCTCGCCCAGCCCCCACCCCCACCCCTCCTAAACCCTCAGTTTGTTGCTCAGAGTCCACAGTCTCTCATGGTTCATCTTCCCCTCTGCTTTCCCCCCATTCACCTTTCCCTGCAATACGTTTTTGATGTAATTTTCAATGATTCATTAGTTGAATGTAATACCCAGTGTCCATGTACTTTTTGATTTCTTCTTTAATTTCTTGGTTGACCCATTCATTGTTTGGTAGCATGTTATTTGGTCTTTCCAGATTTTTTCCTGTAGTTGATTTCTTATTTCATAGTGTTGTGGTCAGAAAAGATGCATGGTATGACTTTGATCTTTGTGAATCTGCTGAAATTTCTTTTGTGACCAAATATGTGATATATTCTGGAAAATGTTCCATGTGCACTTGAAAAGAATGCATATTCTGCTGTTTTAGGATGGAATGTTCCAGATATATCTTTGAAATCTATCTGGTCTAGTGTTCCATTCAAAGCCAGCAAAACCTTCAGTTTGTTGCTGAGAGTCCAAGTCTCTCGTGGTTCATAGCCCTTCTGATTCCCCATTCACCCTTCCCTTCCTTTTCACAATGCCCTCCTTGTTTTTCCTTATGCTCCTTGTATTTCATCTGATGTAAGAATGGCTACTCCAGGTCAACTAATCTTTGGCAAGGCAGGAAAGAATATCCAATGGAAAAAAGACAGTCTCTTCAACAAATGGTGTTGCCACATGCAGAAGAATGAAACTGGACCATTTTCTTACCCCGCACACAAAAATAGACTCAAAATAGATCAAAGACCTCAATGTGAGACAGGATTCCATCAAAATCCTGGAGGTTAACACAGGCAGCAACCTCTTTAACCTCAGCCGCAGCAACTTCTTCCTAGAAACATCTCCAAAGGCAAGGGAAGCAAGGGCAAAAATGAACTATTGGGACTACATCAAGATCAAAAGCTTTTGCACAGCAAAGGAAACAGTCAACAAAACCAAAAGACAACTGACAGAATAGGAGGAGTTATTCGCAAATGACATATCAGGCTAGTATCCAAAATATAAAAGAACTTCTCAAACTCAACACCCAAAGAACAAATAATCTGATCAAGAAATGGGCAGAAGATATGAACAGATGTTTCTGCAAAGAAGACATCCACATGGCCAACAGACACAAGAAAAAGTGCTCCACATCACTCAGCATCAGAGAAATACAAATCAAAACCACAGTGAGATACCACCTCACACCAGTCAGAATGGCTAAAATTAACAAGTCAGGAAATGACAGATGTTGGCAAGGATGCAGAGAAAGAGGAACCCTCCTACACTGTTGGTGGGAATGCAAGCTGATGCAGCCACTCTGGAAAAATGGAAGTTCCTCAAAAAGTTGAAAATAGAGCTACCCTACGACCCAGCAATTGCACTACTGGGTATTTACCCTAAAGATACAAATGTAGTGATCTGAAGGTGCACGTGCACCTGAATGTTTATAGCAGCAATGTACACAATAGCCAAACTATGGAAAGAACCTAGGTGTCCATCAGTAGATGAATGGATAAAGAAGAGGTGGTGTGTATATATATATATATATATATATATATATATATAAAATTATAATTATATTATATATATTATATTATATTAATATATAATATATTATATATAATATATTATATATACAATATATATATTGTGTATATATATATGTATATATATATATACAATGGAATACTATGCGGCCATCAAAAGAAATGAAATCTTGCCATTTCCAATGACATGGATGGAACTAGAGGGTATTATACTAAGTGAAATAAGTCAGTCAGAGAAAGACAATTATCACATGATCTCTCTGATATGAAGAATTTGAGAGGCAGGGCGGAGGGTCATGTAGGGTGGGGGAGAGAAATAAAACAAGATGGTATGGGGAAGGAGACAAACCATAAGAGACTCCTAAACTCATGAAACAAACTAAGGGTGGCTAGGAGGTGGGGGGACAGGGATAGGGTGGCTGGGTTATGGACATTGGGGAGGGTATGTGCTATGGTAAGTGCTGTGAAATGTGTAAGCCTGACAATTCACAGACATGTACCCTGGGGCAAATGTTTATTAACATATAACATACATTATATGTTAATAAAAAATTAAAAAAAAAAAAGAATGGCTACTCCACCTCTTTGGGCATCCATTTGCAGGTAAATATTTCTCCATCCCCTTACCTTCAATCTGCAGGTGCTTTTAGGTCTGACATGAGTCTCTTGTAGGCAGCATATACATGGCTCTTATTTTTTTATCCACTCTGTCATCCTATATCTTTTGATTGGAGCATTTAGCTCATTTACAGCCAAAGTAATTATTGATAGGTATTTATTGCCATTTTGTTACTTGTTTTGTTGTTGTTTTTGTTTATGATACCTATCATGGGTATGTTGGTATGTTTGATGGAATCACTGAGTTCTCTAAGTCTACTCTAATTTTGCAGTGTTTCCTTGTCTCTTACCTGTTGAGCTTGATTTATTTCCATTACTCTGTCTTCAGAGTCACCAATACATTCCTCTGCTTCCTGTAAACTAATGTTTATTTTATTATATTTTTAATTTCATTCATTTTTTCATCTTTGATATGTTATTTTTATCTCTTTATCTATGATTTCACTGATATCCTCTCCTTTTTATGAAACCCAGTGTTTATCTTCATGATCATTACTTTAAATTATGTATCAGACATATTAATTATTTCTCTTTCACTTAGAGCTCCTACAGTGATTTTGTCTTATTCTTTCACTTGGGATATATGTCTTTGTCTCCTTATTTTGTCTAATTCACTGTTTCTCTGTGTTGGGAAAGACAGCTGCATCTTTTATTTTTTAAAGTAATCAGTTTATGAAGGTGAGATCCTTCATAAAGGATGGATGTAGTTCCTGAAATGTGGTGTCCCCTGTTCATCAGAACCTGGCACTTCAGAGGACTGTCCTATGTGCATTGCTTGCGTCCTGCTATTGTATCTGAGTCACTTTTCCTTTCCATCCAGACATCTACATTGATTCTTTGCTTATTTTGTGCTGTGCTTGCTCTCTGTAATTTTGGTGAGATTCAGGCAAGCCAGCTCTGGAGGGAGGAGGGGCATGACAGCTGAAGGGCTCTGGGGCAAGACTATGGTGTTAGAAAAATTTGCACTGAGCCCAGACCAGATCCCTACAGGCAGATGACTGCTAGCAGCACAACACAGGGCAGACAGGGACTTTCAGTTTCTATGTGTGGTGGCTAGGCAGGGCACACATGTGGTGTTAGCAAAATTTGCACTAATCATAGGTGATCCTCCCAAATGTGACAGCCAGGGCACGGTACATAGAGACAGTAGCTGGGAAAGGCACAGAGCATTAAGAAAAATTACATTGAGTCCAAGGCGAAAGGCAGCAGGCGTGGAGTGGGCAAGTCTTCAGGAAAACTGTGTGGGTCACACTGCCAGCAGGTTAGGTACCAAGTGTCTATGTGACACTTCTTGTAGGTGACCTTGCCTTTATGCTGGGGGAGGAAAATGACACTTGCTTTGTTGACTTTGTTCCCAGAGAAGTCCCTCAACACATTCTGAAATCAGTATAAACATATTTCCCTCCTGTTGTGCAAGCTATTGCTACTATGTTGCCTCTCCTCAGGCTGTCATCCCTTTAAGGGCAGGGACTTCACTATCACTTGTCCTCTTGCCCTCAAGGTTCAAACAGTGCTGAGTCAGCTGACTTTTCAAGCTCCAGACTCCAAGGCCTGCTGGTTATACAAACCCAAGGAATTCAGCCCCTCTGGCTTTCAAGGATGTGAGGATTCATTTTTCCTGTGTTGGCTCCTTGGTACTTTCCCCTCTCTGAGCTGCACAGCTCCTTCCCTTCTGTGAGCAGCTAGTGACAATCATTTCTGCCCTTTCCAACCTCCCCAGTGTGGCCTCATCTCCATATTTGTTTGTGGAGTTTGTTTTACTAGCCTTCAGATCACTCTCCAGTTTATTGACTTGGATGTGAGAAATATCTAGTTGTAAATACGGAACGGGGTAAGCCCAGGATCCTCCCACACTGCCATCTTTCTGGCACTCTATTATGAGTTTTTAAATCAAGAGAAAACATATTCCCAAATTAGGATTACCCAATTTTTTAGTAGTTGCCCCTGTTAGCAGGAGGATTGCAGAGGAGAGGAAGACTTAGGTAGATGCTAATGTATTTATTATGTTATTCTTTGTGTGGTGGATTAATGGGCATTCTTTACTATTACTATTGAAATATAATTGACATACAATGTTATACTCATTTAGGTGTACAGCATATTGATTTACTAATACTATACATTATTCAGTGCTCACCATAATTAGAGTCACCACATGTCAACATAGGACATATTACAATATTATTGTAATATGATTACATATATTCACTATGCTGAACTTTTCTTTTTTGTCATTTATTTTAGTTTATAACTGGAAGTTTGTACTCTTAATACTTTTTATTTATTTTGTTCATCCCTCCACCACCCTACCCTCTGTCAACCACCAGTTTGCTGTATTTAAGAACCTCTTGGGTTTTGTTGTTGTTGTTATTATTTATTTGCTTGTTCATTTGTTTTGTTTTTTAGGTTCCACATATATGTGAAATCATATGGTATTTATCTTTCCTGTCTGACTTATTTCACTTAATATAGTTCCCCCTAATTCTATCCATGTTGTTGCAAATGGCAATAGCATGATTTTTAATGGATGAGTAATGTTCCAGTGTGTGTGTGTGTGTGTGTGTGTGTGTGTGTGTGTGTGTGTGTGTATTCATGTCTTCTTTACCCAATGTCAATGCTTTCATATATTGGCTATTGTAAATACTGCAATAAACATCTAGTGCATATATCTTTTTGAATTACTGTTTTTATTTCCCCTGGGTAAATTACTAGTAATGAAATTAATCATATGGTATTTTTATTTTTAATTTTTTGAAGAACTTTCATAGCCTTTTCCACAGTTGCTGTACCAGTTTACATTCCCAGCAATAGGGTGCAAAGTTTCCCTTTTCTCCATATCCCCTCCACCAAATATTTCTTGTCTTTTTTATTTTAGCTATTTTGACAGGTATGAGGTGACAAAACATGTTGGTTTTGATTTGCATTTCCCTTTTAATGAGTGAAGGTAAGCATCTTTTCATATGTCACTTGGCCATCTGTATGTCTCCTGTATAAAAATGCATATTCAGGTCCTCTGCTCACATTCAGATCCTCCTCCATCATCCATAATCAGATGATGATGATGATGATGACGACGATGATGATGCTTTTTGGTGTCGAGTTGTTTAAGTTCTTTATATTTTTGGGATAGTAAATCTTTTTTTTAATTAATTTTCATTAACATATAATGTATTATTTGCCCCAGGGTACATGTCTGTGAATTGTCAGGCTTACACATTTCACAGCCCTTACCATAGTACATACCCTCCCCAATGTCCACAACCCAGCTACGCTATCCCTACCCACCCCCCGCCTCCCAGCCACCCTTAGTTCGTTTCGTGAGTCTAGGAGTCTCTTATGGTTTGTCTCCCTCCCCATCCCATCCTGTGTCATTTTTCTCCCCCAACCCCCAAACTCCCTCCTTGCCTCTCAAATTCTTCATATCAGAGAGATCATCTGATAATTGTCTATCTCTGACTGACTTATTTCGCTTAGCATAATACCCTCCAGTTCCATCCACATCGTTGCAAATGGCCAGATTTCGTTTC
>CM053613.1:65451917-65462963 GCA_028646535.1 Procyon lotor
TCAGGAACACGACAAGGATGCCCACTCTCACTACTCCTGTTCATCATAGTGCTAGAAGTCCTAGCGACAGCAATCAGACAACAAAAAGAAATAAAGGTATTCAAATTGGCAATGAAGAAGTCAAACTCTCTCTCTTCACAGATGACATGTTACTTGATATGAAAAACCCCAAAGACTCCACCCCCAAACTACTAGAACTCATACAGCAATTCAGTAATGTGGCAGGATACAAAATCAATGCACAGAAATCAGTTGCTTTCCTATACACTAACAATGAAACAGTGGAAAGAGAAATTAGGGAATCTATTCCATTTACGATAGCACCAAAAACTGTAAGATACCTGGGAATAAACCTAACCAAAGAGGTGAAGGATCTGTACTCAAAGAACTACAGAATGCTCATGAACGAAATTGAAGAAGACACAAAAGGGTGGAAAAGTATTCCATGTTCTTGGATCAGAAGAATAAATATTGTTAAAATGTCCATACGGCGCAGAGCAATCTATACTTTCAATGCCATCCCAATCAAAATTCCACTGGCATTTTTCAAAGGCCTGGAACAAACAATCCTAAAATTTGTATGAAACCAGAAAAGACCCCGAATTTCTAAGGAAATGCTGAAAAAGAAAAACCAAGCTGGGGGCATCACAGTGCCTGATTTCAAGCCTTACTAAAAGCGGTGATCACCAAGACAGCATGGTACTGGCACAAAAACAGACACAGAGACCAGTGGAACAGAATAGAGAGCCCAGATATGGACCCACAACTCTATGGTCAAATAATTTTTGAAAAAAATAGGAAAAAATATCCAGTGGAAAAAAGACAATCTCTTCAGTAAATGGTGCTGGGAAAATTGGACAGCTCTATGTAGAAAAATGAAACTTGACCATTCTCTTACACCGTACATGAAGATAAATTCGAAATGGATAAAAGACCTCAATGTGAGGCAGGAATCTATCAAAATCCTAGAGGAAAACATAGGCAGTAACCTTTTTGACATCAGCCACAGCAACTTCCTTCAGGACATGTCTCCAAAGACAAAGGAAACAAAAGGGAAATTGAACTTTTGGGACTTCTTCAAGATAAAAATCTTCTGCATAGTGAAGGAAACAGTCAACAAAACAAACAGGCAACCCACAGAATGGGAGAGATATTTGCAAATGACACTAGAGACAAAGGTTTGATATATAGATCAAACAAAGATTTGATCTCTAAAGAACTCTTTGACAGAGCATTATTGAAAAACCTTATATAGATTCTTTTCCAATGAATAAAAGACTAAAACCTAGTGGAGAGTTAGTAATAGTCAAAATGAGGGAATTAACAAAAATATGATAAACAAATATTCAATTGTGAAATCTTGTCACTCTCTCACTTTGAGATTTAAACAAAATTTAAATTTTGTTAAATTAAACAGAGATTTTAAAAAAATTCTATTCATTTGTATTGCTTAGAGCGCTGGGTGTGGTGCATGAACAATGATTCTTGGAACACTGAAAATATAAATTTAAATTAAAAAAATTCTAATCATTCCAAGGTTTCTCAATGCTAATATATCAAACAAGCAGTTTCTTCGGCCCAATGTTATCATTCTATGTTCCAGAGTGTGAATTTTTCTGCCTAGCAATATGGCAATATGTTAACAATTGTCAAAACATGATTTTCACCTTTCCATCAATAATTCCACGTCTTTTTTTTTATTGTATTATGTTATGGTAACTAACATAATACAAACTTTTAAAATAAGGCAGTTTAACAGACACATGAAAGGTGCTCAGTGGTCACAAAATAAATAGGCAACCCACGGAATGGGAGAAGATATTCGCAAGGGACACTACGGACAAAGGTCTGATATCTAAGATCTATAAAGAACTCCTCAAACTCAACACTCAAAAAACAGATAATCACATCAAAAATGGGCAGAAGACATGAACATACACTTCTCCAAAGAAGACATACAAATGGCTAACAGACACATGAAAAAATGTTCATCATCTTTAGCCATCAAGGAGACTAAATTAAAACGAAGGTGACATACCACCTTACACCAGTTAGAATGGCCAAAATCAACAAGACAGTAAACAACAAATGTTGGAGAGGATGTGGAGAAAGGGGAACCCTCTTGCACCGTTGGTGGGAATGCAAATTGGTGCAGCCACTTTGGAAAAAAGTGTGGAAATTCCTGAAGAAACTAAAAGTAGAGCTACCCTATGACCCTGCCATCGCACTACTGGGTATTTACCCCAAAGAAGCAGATGCAGTACAAAGAAGGGTCACATGTACCCCAGTGTTCATAGCAACACAATCGCCAAACTGTGGAAAGAACTAAGATGCCCTTCAACAGATGAATGGATAAAAAAGGTATGGTCCATATATACAATGGAATATTATGCTTCCATCAGAAAGGATGAATACCCAATTTTTGTATCAACATGGATGGGACTGGAAGAGATTATGCTGAGTGAAATAAATCAAGGAGAGTGAGTCAGTTATCATGATTTCACTCACTGTGGAGCATAGGGAAAAATATGCAGGGCATTGTGAGAAGGAAAGGAAGGGTGAATGTGGAGAAATCAGAAGGAGAGAGGAAGCATGAGAGACTGTGGCCTCTGAGAAACAAACTGAGGGTTTTGGAGGGGAGGGGTGGGGGGTTGGGCAAGCCTGATGGTGGGTATTAAGGAGGACATGTATTGCCTGGAGCACTGGGTGTGATGTATGAACAATTAATCTTGTAACATTGAAAAAATAAAATAAAAGCATTTGGGGGAAAAAAGAAAAAGTGCTCAATATCACTTATCATCAAGGAAATACATATCAAAACAATAAGATACCACCTCACAGTGGTCAAAATGGCTAATATTAACAGCACAGGAGACAATAGATATTGGGAAAAATGAGGAGAAATGGAAACTCTCTTGCATTCTTGGTGGGAATGGAAACTGGTGTAGCCCCTCTGGAAAACAATATGGTGGGTCCTCAAAAAGCTAATAATATAACCATCCTATGATCCAGAAATTGCACTACTAGGTATTTACCCAAAGGATAAAAAATACACATTTAAGAGAATACATGCACCTCTATGTTTGTAGCAGCAGTATTAACAATAACCAAATTATTGAAAGAGCCCAAATATCCATTAACAAATGGATGGATAAAGAAAATGTGGTATTTACCTACAATAGAATACTACTCAGCCATCTAAAAGAATGAAATCTTGCTATTTGCAAAAACATGGATAGAATTAGAGTGTATTATCCTAAGCAAAATAAGTCAGTCAGCAAGAGAAAAATACCATGTGATTTCTTCATATGCAGAAGTTAAGAAATAAAAACAGATGAACATTTGGAAGGGGGATAAAAGAGAGAGGAAAACAAATCATGAGACACTCAACTATAAAGAACAGAGATAATGGAGGAATGTAGGTGGGTTTTGGGATAGATGGCAGTGGATATTAATGAGGACACTTGTTATGATGAGCACTGGGTGTTACATGTAAATGATGAACCACTGAACTCTATTTGTGAAACCGATAATGAACTGTATGTCAACTAACTGGATTTAAATGGAAAAAAAAACAGAAAAATAAATTATCTTTTAATTCTAACTGATATGCTTCTAAATCTCAAAGTAGGACTTATCAACTGATTTCATATTTTCTTTCTTTTTTTTTAAGATTTTATTTATTTGACAGAGAGAAACACAGCGAGAGAGGAAACACAAGCAGAGGGAATGGTAGCAGGAGAAGCAGGCATCCCGCCGAGCAAGGAACCCAATGCAGGGCTTGATCCCAGGACTCTGGGTTTACGACCCGAGCCGAAGGCAGATGTTTAATGACTGAGCCACCCAGGCGCCCCTGATTTCATATTTTCATAGCATAACTGCCCTTGTACTTGTTTATTAGATTTTGGGTTTATTTTCTCAGGTCCACTGAAAAACTTTATGGTGTTTGAAATCAAGATCTTAGATCTGATTAGGCATTTATTTACTTAAACTCTAAGAAAAGCTAGTGTAATTTCAGGCTTTAAAGAATCTGAGAAATATTTCTCTTTTTTTCCCCAAATATGTTCATTTTATTTTTTCAGTGTTACAAGATTAATTGTTCATGCACCACACCCAGGGCTCCATGCAATACCTGCCCTCCTCAATACCCACCCCATCCCCAACTCCCTCCCCTCCCAAACCCTCAGTTAGTTGCTCATAGTCCACAGTCTCTCATGGTTCATCTCCCCCTCTGATTTCCCCCCATTCACCCTTCCCTTCCTTCTCACAATGCCCTCCATGTTTTTCTTTATGCTCATCACGCAAGTGAGACCATAAGGTAATTGTCTCTCTCCACTTGACTTATTTCATTCTGCATAATCTCTTCCAGTCTCGTCCATGTTGATAAAAAGCTGGATATTCGTTCTTTCTAATGGAGGCATAATATTCCATTGTATGTACGGACTATATCTTCTTTATCCATTCATCTGTTGAAGGGCATTTTGGTTCTTTCCACAGTTTGGTGATTGTGGCCACTGCTGCTATGAACATTGGGTTACATGTGGCCCTCCTTTGTAATGCATCTGCTTCTTTGGGGTAAATACCCAGTAGTGCAATGGCAGGGTCATAAGGTAGCTCTATTTTTAGTTTCTTGAGGAATCTCCACACTGTTTTCCAAAGTGGCTGCACCAGCTTGGTGGAATCTGAGAAATATTTCTATTAAGTTCAGAAATAGCAGATTTACAGATCCTTGGAAATTAGGAAGTAATTCAGTAAATCAAATTCTTCAACTTATCCTGGATTTTAAAACCAAGCTATGAAAACATTAAAGTGATTACTTTTTTTAAGATTTTATTTAGTTACTTATTTATTTGAAAGAAAGGGAGAGATAACAAGTAGGCAGAGAGGCAGGCAGAGGAGGGGGGAAGCAGGCTCCCCACTGAACAGAGACCCCAATGCGGGGCTCGATCCCAGGGTCCCAAGATCATGCCCTGAGTCAAAGACAGAGGCTTTAACCTACTGAGTCACCCAGGTGCCCCTAAAGTGATTACTTTTAAAGTTTTATCAATAATAATGGGAAGATAAGAATCAATGAAAATACATTCAGTGAACAAAGAATTTTTCCCCCTGTAGTCTTGAGTCATGGATCACAGGATAAGAATAATACTCTGTTTCTGGGCATTGCACTCCCCAAATCAAATAATTAAATTGACCAAGAATATCAATCTCTCCCTCTCTCTCGATCCTGAGTAATCCTTTATAGTTTTATTTTTACTATCAAAGCATATATTTAAATGAATAATTATGATTGCTTTAATAAGGGATTCATCACTTATTATAAACATAATATACAATATCTGATAGTATTATAGTTACCATGTTTATTTATTCACTATAATTATAATGCATACTGTAAGAAACTTAAGAATCTGTAAAATATATCAAATGACAAATATGAGGTATGAGGGCCCCTCCTACATCCATAATGGTTATTAATAATTGATCAAATAACTCTTTCTTACTGACCCTGGATATCACCAAAAAAAAAAATCTCTGTAAAAATCTGCTTGCATTTAGTATTCTCCCTCAGTAATTAAGAAATCTATAATACTGTCTTTAACTGTTTTCTTTTTTGTTATTTTTCTTTTTTTAACATCTTATTTTATTTTTTCATGTTCCAAATTTCATTGTTTATGCACCACACCCAGTGCTTCATGAATATGTGCCCTCCTTAATACCCACCAATCTTTCAACATAAGCTATCTTCTCTTTTATTTTAATAGTTTAATAGTTAAAAGTAGAAATTCAGTAAATTTTTTTTAAAAAAGATAATCCCTCAGTTTCTAATTCATTTAGTAATAAAAGAGGATGTGGGTCTTGGCATATTTGATTGCACTGATAAGTGAACCGCAATCATAAACCAGAATCAATGAGAGCATGCTTGCATTTGGAGATGACAATTCCTTGCTATACAACACTGCCCATCATGTTGCTGTATGTTTTGGCTCTCCCAACTCTTATCCTCTGAAATCAGTCATGCCTCAGTTTTCGTAAAAATATAAAAGTTCACCAACTTCCATTTTTGTGTGGCAGACATAATAAAAAGGAAGTGTTATTTTATGTCAATAATTGTGCTTTTAATGATATGTGTGAGGTGCCTCATGAACCAGCTGATACATATACCCCAAGACTTTTATCAAGAATACTAAGGTAAAGGCAAACATCAACTCTGGTTATATGATAGATAAAGTTGGATATTCTGATGGTAATCAAAAATAGATTCAAATTGATTTTCAAATAAAATTCACAAAAACCTCAAGGGCTTTAATAGATGAGTCATTTACATGCTTACATTGTTATTTTAAACTGAGTCTACAGATTCACGCTCCTTTTGTTATCTAGCACACCATCACTGCAATGTGTTAAAATGAAAACCTGGGGGTGCCTGGGTGGCTCAATGGGTTAAGGCCTCTGCCTTTAGCTCAGATCATGATCTCAGGGTCCTGGATGGAGCCCCACATCGGGCTCTCTGCTCAGCAGGGAGTCTGCTTCCCCCCTCTCTCTCTGCCTGCCTCTCTGCCTGCTTGTGATCTCTCTCTGTCAAATAAATAAATAAATAAAATCTTAAAATAAATAAAATAAAATGAATAACTGATTATAATAAGGAGAGGGAATTGTTTCTATAAGGTTAATTATGAGGTGACTGAGATATATTTTGGTTGACAAAAGACATAGGGAAAAATAAAGTTTAGTGATGGAAGCAGAACATATTGAAAGTGTCCCCCTCTTTTTTTCCCATGTAGGTTTAAAGAAATAAACAGTAATTGTAATCATGATGAGGAGTTGAAAGACCATGTATTATTACATATTTCTTCTATGAGAAGCTGTTTTTACTTGTTTTCTGTCAGACTTGGAAGCTGGCTAGTTACAATAAAACAATTTCTAATATTTATGGACCTCTGTGTTCAGCTTTTTATTTCTGTTAGTGCTATGTACCTCTTATTTGGCTGCCCTCCAGGGGGAGCTTCTGGTTTGGTTCTGCCTAAACCTTTATGTAGAATTCAGGGCTCTGTAGCTTTGCCCACTAAAGCAAACCTCCTCCATGAAACACTGAGCAAGAGAGATTGTAATAAAGATTTCATGTGGGACTGAGAAGTAAAGTTTACATCTTATACCACAGAACAGTGCAAAAATTTATTATGATTCCCCACTTGATGTTTTTGTTTTCATCCAAATTTGCTTATTTAATGACCAAACATTGGGATTTCTCTCCTTCTTCATGTCTTTCATATCTCTGCTATTGTCAAACAACCCAGCTCTGTTTTCAAATTTGTAAACAATATTTTGCCAAACAAACAAAAAATCCTATATTTATCAGGGTCCTCTCTTTTTATACAGTGGTTCAACCACCAACAATCTTTTTGTTTTCAATTCCTTTCAGTTGTTTTCAGTTTATAACCAGTATAATTAATGTACAGTATTATATTAGCTTCAGGTACAATATAGTGATTCAACAGTTTTAACATTACTTAGTGCCCATCAGAGTGTGTGTACTCAATCACCTTCACTTATTTCACCCATTCTCACACCCACCTCCCCGCTGGTAACCACCAATTTGTTCTCTACATTTAAGAGTCTGTTCTTGTTTGTTTGACTCTTTTTATTTTGTTCATTTTTTTGTTTCTTAAATTCCACATATGTGTGAGATCCTATGATATTTGCTTTTCTCTGACACTTCACTTAGAATTATATCCTCTAGATCCATCCATGTTGCTGCAAATGGCAAAGAACTTATAATCCAATTAAAAATGGGTAGAAGACATGAAGAAACAGCTCCAAAGAAGACACACAAATGGACAACAGACGCATGAAAAGATGCTTACCATCACTATTCATTAGATAAATTAAAATCAAAACCACAGTGAGATATCACTTCATGTTTGTCAGAATGTCTAAAATAAAAAAACACAAGAAATACTAATTGTCGCATGGATGTGGAGAAAAAAAAAATCCTCATGCATTGTTTTTGGGAATGCAAACTGGAGAAGTCACTGTGGAAACAGTATGAAGGTTCCTTAAAAAATTAAAAATAAAATTATCATATGATCCAGTAATTCCACTACTGGGTATTTACCCAAAGAATATGAAAACACTAACTGGGAAAGATATACATCTCTATGTTCATTGCAGTATTATTTAAATTAGCCAAGTTATGGAAGCAACCCAAATGTTCATCAACCATTGATGGATGAGTGGATAAAGCAGAAGTGATTACATATATAAAGAACACGAGGAGGGCACGTATTGCATGAAGCACTGGGTGTGGTGCATGAACAATAAATCTTGTAACACTGAAAAAATAAACATTTTTGAGGAAAAAAAAAGAACACCCATCTTTCCCTTCCTTCTCACAATGCCCTCCATGTTTTTCTTTATGCTTCATTGTGAGAAGGAAGGGAAAGGTGAATAGGGGGAAACCAGAGGGGGAGATGAACCATGAGAGACTGTGGACTCTGAGCAACAAACTGAGGGTTTAGGAGGGGTGGGGGTGGGGGGCTGGGTGAGCCTGGTGGTGAGTATTGAGGAGGGCACGTATTGCATGGAGCCCTGGGTGTGGTGCATGAACAATAAATCTTGTAACACTGAAAAAATAAAATAAACATTTTTGGGGAAAAAAAAAAAAAGAACACCCATCTAATCTTAATCCATGTATTCATTTGAGGATGCAGGCAGTATTTCCCATTCCATCCTTGCACTCACACCTTTCAATCAGTTTATCCAAGTACTATTTACTATACCAAAGGAGCTCAGCTATTCTACCACAGTGAATTTTGAGTCAAAGTTGTAGGCCCTAGCTCTGTAATAACACTATAAATTTACTAAAGACAACCAAGCTAAGCACCAGTTTCTTTATTTAAAAATTAAGCCTTAAATTTGACAAAATGTTTTGTATATGCTTTACCTCATTTGATCCTTGAAACAACCTTAGCAGATATGCAGGGTAAATATTGCCCTCAGTTTACTAATCAGAAAATCAGAGAAGTATAGGATTTGTTCAAAGATACATAGTTGTTTTCTGGAGTAGGATTTTATCCTAATTCTGATTTCCATCTAGTGTCATTTCTACTCTTTTGTGCCCCTCTTTATTTTCCTGAATAGATGAAAGAAAAATCTGTGCAGAAAAAAATGTTTTGAAAAAAATAATGGTAGTAATAAAGGCTTCCTACTCCATGGGGAAAAAAATGAAAAAGCCATTATTTTAGACTAAAAACAGAAATGGAAAATAATACAGTTTAAATAATAGTAAAATACTAAGTGTCAACAAGTGCATTGGATTAAACATTATTTCCTATCACATTTCATAATTTTAGGGAAGAGTAAAGTACTTTTTTTATCTAGAGACTTTTCACCATTGATTACCAAGGTTTTAATTTTTGGTTTCTTTTCTTTTTTTTTTTTTTCTTTGTCTCATTACTTGGAATGGAAGTCATCCAGTCCATGTGATTAAATCTACCAGGCAAGTTTTCTCAGTAGACATTTAATTCGCTTATCCAGGATATACAAGTTCAGTTTCTATGTCACTATTAATAAGCCAATTTTCCTCTGAAAGTCTGAAGTTTGGAAGATATCTTAGCCTTATAAATAGTAGTATAACACATCATACAAACACCAAGTCAAGAAAATGAAAAAGAGGGAATTTGGGCTCTTTCATATTGATTTCCAGGATGGGAGCAGAATCAAGTTTTTCCTTTTTACTCTAAACCTTATGAGTCTAGGATAACCATGAGTTTATGCCACAAAGGAATCAATGCCAAGATACCTTTTCCTACCATCTACAGTGAACTCCATTGTCACTAGTTGATAGATTATGAAGAAGAAAAAAAAAACCTGATTAGATGAAAAGCAAAGAAAACGAACGAGAAAAGAGTCATAATAATAATCTTTCCAAGTATTTTTAACCTGGGGTCCATTAGAGAATATAACACTTTTAAATAATACTCTGAAATGAGTTTCTTTCTGATTTGCTCTGGAAAAGGATTTATAGCATTCATGAAATTCTCTGAGAAGTTCATAATTCAAAGAATGGAAATGCTGCACAATTTAAAGACTATCTGAGAACACGGTCAGAACTTCCTTTCTCATGATTAGATTCTCTTCTGACACCTGTCTCAACCACATTTCCTTTTTTTAGGTTGGCATAGTAAAAACTCATGATAACCCTATCTCATCCACTCTTCACTGCAGGTATGAAATTTAGTGCCCAGATTTTGAAATGTCTCTGCTCAGAGACACTTTAGTTTAGTTCTTGTTTGTTTTTGTTTTTGTTTTGGCTTCCACAACTAAAACCATGGAAAACTCCTAGAGCTATACTTCTACTAGCAGACAATCTTTTAGCCCTAAATCTTATATCTAATTTCCTACTGAATGTCTCCAGTTAGGTTCCACACAGACATTTCAAATTTAACATATTTAAAACAAACTTTATTATTAGACAAAAATGAATACTACAGTACCATGATACCCATAATTGGGGGTTCCTATATCACTGCCAACACTTAACATTACACAGAATTTTAATTTTTGCCAATGTGATGGGAATAAATCTTATTTAATTTGCATTTCTAATTATTACTGAATTTGCTTATTATTTGTTTACATGTCTATCTCCTATTTAGATGATAAATTTCCTGCAGGTAAGAACTATGAGTTCTCATTTTTATCTCCCAAGTTTCCACAACAGTCGAAAACATGCTCATGGTCAATACTTAATAAAGGAATTTAATAAAGGAATAAATTAATGAATTCAGAGTCCCAGAGATTGGTGAAAAAGTGACCTCTAGTGAAACAGATGTGCTATATATATTGAATTCAGGTTTAACCAAAGTTAAATATGAATAACTGACACAATTTACTTTTAAAAACTCGTATGTTTTGCACCACACCCAGTGCTCCATGCAATACGTGCCCTCCTCAATACCCACCACCAGGCTCGCCCAACCCCCACTCCCCCCAACATAAATCTTGTAACACTGAAATAAATAAATAAATAAAATTAAAAAAAAAAAA
>CM053613.1:65463463-65481220 GCA_028646535.1 Procyon lotor
AGAATGAGCCCCAGGAATGAGATTTTCTATAATACCAGAACAAAAGCAAATAAGTAGAAACTCTGACAGAAGGATAAGATGGGAGGTTGGTTACAGCTCCTCCTGTGTGAGGGAAGTTATTTTATCATTGTATTAAGCCTCTAGTTATAATGTTAAGTAGTTTAAAAAAATAAAAACAAAAAACAAAATCAAACCAAAAAATGTCAAAACAAGTGAATAAAAATTAAAAAAAAAGAAAGCGAATAGAAAAAAAATCTTGTATCTATGAAATATACAGGTTTGAGGGTATTATCAAGCTCTTAATATATTGATTTCCCCTAATGTTGGGGATTTAAAAATCTTATGGTGACTCTGTGGTTATAGCCTTTTTTTTTTTTTTTTTTTACTTGTCTTCTGGGGGAGGGGCCTGGCCAGTTGTTTTCCAGTCTATCTTGCTTGGATGAGTCACCCTGCTCCCCAATCAAGGGGCAGAGCTCTGTGGAACCCGGTTTCTCCGTCTTTAGTTCTCTGAAGGCTTTTGGCCTTTTTTAGTTTTTTCTCCTTTTCAGAGAGTCTGAGTGAAGGATCTGCCTGTCTGTATCCAGACTTCCCTGTCACAGAGAAGTCCAGTCTTCTCCCCTCTGGCTGGACCAGAAGGGACACTCCCTTCCGCAAATCTCCCATTGCAGCCTGTCCCAGGAGATGTGCACTCAGCAGTTTGGTGGCTCCGTGGGTCTACGTGTGCTCCCCTTCACTAGGGTCTCCAGGCGCTGGCAGGGTGTGGCCAGATTCTTGCCAATATTACTGCACCGGCCACGCCGTTCTTGCTTTCTGTGGTGCACCGTTTAGAGAGCACTGTACATGGAGAAAAGCTGTGGGCTTCAGGACTGCAGCAGATTCTCTAAGGTGCTTTCAGGAGCGCGTGCACCCCGCTCACAAAATGGTGAGGGGAGTGTGACCCCACCCCCCACTAGTCTTTCTTTGTGGCAAGTGGTGTCCTTCCTGTTAGGGTGGGCCGAGGCCTATGCCCAAACCCATCCCCTTCCACTCACTGCTCCTCAGAACCTTATGCTCTTTTTAAGTGTTTTTAACCGGGTTCTAAGTTATTGCTGCTCCACAACCACCAGGTGCTTTCCTTTGGGGTATTACTGTCCTTGCGCCACTTCTGGTGGCTCCCTCCCCCTTTTGTTTATCCTCTGATACTGTTTTGAGTGTTCCCATTTTGCTTTACCTCTCTGCTGCTGTCTTCTGTTTCTGTAGAGATCCAGAAGTGAAAAATCTTGCTCTTCCGGCTGATTTCATGGGTGTTCAGTGTGGTCTGGCAGATATCCAGCTCACTTTGGGGAACAGGTTGCAACAGGGTGTCCTACCTCTCCACCATCTTGCATCCTTCTCCAAATCCTCACTCCTTAAGTGTAATCTGTGAATAGTGACTTTCTTTAAAAAATATAAAAAGTACTACCGGGTATTTACCCCAAAGAAGCAGATGCATTACAAAGAAGGGCCACATGTGCCCCAATGTTCATAGCAGCAATGGCCACAATCGCCAAACTGTGGAAAGAACCAAAATGCCCTTCAAAAGAAGAATGGATAAAGACGATATGGTACATAGATACAATAGAATATTATGCCTCCATTAGAAAGGACGAATATCCAACTTTTGTATCAACAAGGACAGGACTGGAAGAGATTATGTGGAGTGAAATAAGTCAAGGGGAGAGAGCTAATTATCTTATGATCTCACTTACATTCTGAGCATAAAGAAAAACATGGAGGGCATTGTGAGAAGGAAGGGAAAGGTGAATGGCGGAGATGAACCATGAGAGTGTGGACTAGGAGCAACAAACCGGGGGTTTTGAAGGGAAGGCGGTTGGGGGTTGGGCGAGCCTGGTGGTGGGTATTGAGGAGGGCACGTATTGCATGGAGCACTGGGTGTGGTGCATGAACAATTAATCTTGTAACACTGAAAAAATAAACATATTTGGGGAAAAAATAAAAAAATTTTTAAAAGCACATAAAAAATAAAATAAAAATTATAAAAAGTATACAAGATGGAAAAAGCAGAAAATAATAACTTTACAGTAGATATACCTGTCAGCCACCAGCAGTGATAAGTTATGTTTCTAATAGATAAACTTCATGTGATGTGATGAGCACAGTATATCATCTCTGTGTTCTTACTCCAAAAATAAAATTCCCATAACCCATGCTTAATTATGAGGAAAACATCGGGCAAATCCCAACTGATGGGCAGGCTACTAAACACATGACTTCAAAACTATTTAGGTTACCAAAAAGAAGAAAAGTTTGAGAAACTATCATGACAAGAGAAGCCTGAGTAGGCATGATGATCAAATGCTTTGTGGGATTATGGAAAAGGAACAGGACAGGTAAAGACTAAGGAAATAAAGTATGCGTTTAGTTAATAATACTGTTATTGTTAATTACAGTGTGTTAAAATGTTCATTAATTGTAACAAATGTGCCATACTAATTTAAGATTCTAATTATAGAGGAAACTAGGTGTGGGTAATATGGGAACTCACTGTACTATCTTTGATATTAGATTATCTGTAAACATAAAACAATTCTAAAATAAAAATATTAAAAAATGCAGGGCCCCTGGTTAAATTCGAATTCCAAATAAACAGTAGACCATCTGTTAACATAAGTATACCCCATGAAATATTTGTGACATACTAAAAAAAGTGTTTGTTTACCTAAAATTCATATTTAACTGAGCACCCTGCATTTTGTCTGGCATAAAACACCCCCAGAGTGGGTAGACTTCTGAGAAGAGGGGGAATGACACAGCACCAGGAGATGGTGGCCTCCTCTCTACTCCTGCTTTGAAGGTCACTTTACCAAAATCCACCTCAAAGGCTAAGCTTCTTAGAAGTAAGTTTTACCTAGTTCTTAAAAGAAATCATAAGCCCTAACCCTAGGGTTTTATGTTTGCAAGGTTTTTAAAAGTGTGACTTTTATTACTTCGAGTAAAAATACCACACTTTTTCTTATTGTAAATATAATCTCTATTCATCATATAAAAATTGGAAGTATTATTTACTAAAGTCAATGTTAGATGTAATAGATTTTGGAAATATTAGTGAGTAATTATAATCTTCATAAATGAAATGTTTTTTATGTATGACACTAAAAAAATAATTAGAAGAAAGATTAATGGATTTAAATACAGTAGTTTTAGCTTCTGTGTTTCAAAAATACCATAAGAAATTAAGAGGGAAACAACAAATTAAAGGATTATTTGAAACCTATATGAGGTATTAAGCACTGATATCCCTCCTAGCTTATTATGTAAAGAGTGCTTACAAAGATAGAGACATGGGAAAAGACATAGGAAAAGAGGATAGGGAGAGAGAAATAAATACAATCTTCTGGTAAGCTCCAGATTGCATTTAAAATCTCTCACCCTGCATTAACCCACCTACTCCTCATTTGAAGCCACACCAGTCATATCCTCAGCCTGACCCCAAGAACCTACTAGGGCCGAAGCAGGCCAGAACTTTGTCCTTCAACCCTGTATGTGAGGCAGAGGTTAAGACTCCCCAGCCTTAAAGCAATGGTAACCCTGTGCACCATAGGCTCCTGTCCTAGAAGGCTGGGGATACTCTTATCCTTAGCAACTGATACTCTTTTAGGAGGACTTTCTGTCAGGGTTTAGGTGCCAGGCTGGCTATGGTCTGCACCCTTATCCACACGTCACCACTGCCCTGAGCTGGGAACTGAATCTATAAAGGGTAGAGGATGTGGAGATAGAGGTCAGAATAGGGAAACCCAGAGCAGAGGCTGCCCCTCAAATGTATCCAGTGCCAACCAGTCTACTCGAGAGGCACCCAGCCACTTACTCAAAAGCTTCCTCCAAAAGATGGGAATACATGGGAAGACAGATGGACTCTATGCTCCAGGCTGGCCTGGGGTTCCATCTCCTGGTTGTGTGCCACTGTACAAGAGGTAGATGAACAAAACACTTCTCAGGGCAGAAAGAGAAAAGAAATGTAGGAGGACTTCAAGGGTGCTTCAAGATCTGAAAGAAAACTCTTTGTTTTTTGTCCCCTGGGATCCAGAGCAGGGCAGTGTTTAGGGAGACTCTCATAGTAAGGCAAGGAGGCAACGTTGTTGCTGATCTCTTGGAATTCCAAGCCTCACTGAAACTATGCTCAGTGGCTGTAGATACAGCTCCCATCCTCATCCCTGAAGGTGTGACTATCGAGGCACACCAGCAGGTGCCATGCATGGATGAGTCCCCCAAACTTTCCAAGAGAGTTTTGAAGAGCTGCCTGTGTTGACTTCAGCTTCCCAGGCAGTCCTTGTCATGAGTTCAGCTGGGGCTAGGCATTTAGTTCCCTCTACAAAAAGCTGCAGGTGGTAAGGGCATCAAACCTTCATGTCACCTCCTCAGAGAAGCAATGAGCAGGAGATGGGAGACTAAGAGCACTAACATTGTTGCCTTTCCAGACCAAGACAAGCAGTTAATGCCTTCCTCTCCCCTCCCCACCCATCTGCACTCAAGGGTCCTACATACTTCTAATGTTAGCTACTGGCATTTCCATTTCAAGGGGAAAGCAGTATTGCATAAACACCCAACTACTCTCCCATTGCTGTGTCTTCCAAGCTATTTTCAGTGGGGGAGTTTAATGATTATTCAAGACGATTAAGATGATGGAAGCTTTAAGTGGCACTGAGGACTTAGGGAAAACAAGCCAACTCATATTTACATTTTGCTCACTCTCATCACTTAGAGCTAGTGAGGGCTGAGAAGAATATGCATATCATTCAGTATCATGGAGAGTTTTCACACAGGTGACCTAAGCTAAGTTGGCTGTAGCCCAGGGAACTCAAATTTTATTTGCAGAGACAAAATCTAACCAAGTGCCATCGTGGCCCTGTACATTTATCTAGAGCTTTATGAGCTACAGAGTGTCCTCACATGTATTACCTCATGGACCCCTTCCCCAGAGCCCAGATTTAGTTTTCATACATGAGGAAGGGTCTGAGAGGGCCAGGCGGCCTGTCCAAGGTTACATAGCCAGCAGATGACAAAGCCAGAAGGCAAACCCAGAGGGACTTCCAGTGCCCAGTGGTCACCTCACACACAGACCCAAGAACCGCTCCAAAGGGCCCAGATTTTCTGACTTGACTCCTGACACTTCAGGCATCACCAGGCTGAAGAGGAGCGGGAGAAACATCACAGGCAGCTCTGCTTGGTCCACAAAATGCATAGGCCAGTGGAAGACTCATTTTCCTAATCTGGACACAAAGGGGTAACTTTGTAATTTAATCAAAAGTGCTTCAGTGTAGAGATATGTGTTCTGGATACTCTGGGAATTCACAAACTGTGGAGCAAAGCCAAATAAAGAGCCTTTCATTTTTCTGTGTTTGCTGAGACTCTGCAGTACAACTGAATTCAGGGCTAAGGAGGTAGAGCAAACAATGTGGTATAGGCATAAAATCAATAAATTGTGGTGTTGACATACAATGTAAAACTCACAATAAAATTCAACAAACTACTAATACATAAACTGACACGAATCATACACAGATGACATGCTGAGTGAAAGGTGCCTATCAAAAAAATGCACACTCTGTGGCTCTGTGTATATGAAGATGTGGACAATATGGAATTAATGCATGGGATTAATTAGTTGGAAAAGTGGCTGCCTGGGAAGGGGCACTAAGGAACCGTCTGCAAGGAAGAAGGTGTTTTATATCTTAGTACAGTGTTGGTTTCATGCTGTATGTATTTGTCCATGATCATTCGTAGAGTTAAGATTTGTATATTTCACTGCATGTACATTTTGCTTGAAAAAGTACACATATGTATGATTTTATTTTTATAAAGCCTGAAAACCACCAGTGTCTAGCCATGTTGTTAGAATTCAGAAGTGCAGTTACCCTCAGTGGGTGTTAGGATTAGGGCACAAGAGGACCCTCTGGGGCAGTGATGAGGTTGTCCTTAAACTGAGCTCTGAAAATTCTGTGCACTTATGATTTATGTGTTGTTCTCAATCATAGTGACACTTTAATAAAAAGTTTATATTAAAATATTTAAGCCATAGACATTATTTTTTTTGACATTATGTTATTTTATTCCTCCCCAATCCTATATAATTCTGGGAAGTAGTCCCTACCTTACACTTGGGATAATGTATTTTTGGGCCATTCTGAAATGCTGAGGCCATTTTGGGTTCTCTCGGCATAGCCAGAGATAAAGGTCCCCATCCCTTGTTGGAAAGGATTTTATGTCTGAGAAAGGCCTGGATCTGCTCTGGTCTCAGCTTGGCCAGTGATCCTCGGGGGACTGTGGCCCAGCAGGAGCATCTTTCTGCTGCTGCTGTTGTGCTATGAGCTTTACCTCAAACCTCAACTAAGCACAAAGCCAAGAGTAGCACAAGTAAATTTTCTTTTCTTTTTTTTTTTTTTAAAGATTTTATCTATTAGAGAGAGAGAGAGAGAGAGATCACAAGTAAGCAGAGAGGCGGCAGAGAGAGGTGGAAGCAGGCTCCCTGCTGAGCAGAGAGCCCAATGTGGAGCTCCATCCCAGGACCCTGAGATCATGACCTGAGCTGAAGGCAGAGGGCTTAACCCACTGAAGCCACCCAGGCGCCCCTCACAGGTAAAGTTTCTTAAATTGGTAACGTGAAATCATGGAAATGATAGGTTCCAGCTCTTGCCACAAATTTCTAAAATCCCTTGGAGTTTCTTGGGTAACAGCAATGTCTTTTGTTCTGGTGAGGTGACTGAGTAGGTTACTGAATGGGGGCTAGATGAGGGTTGGTCATTAGAAAGACCAAACTTAGAAGCGTGTAATTTTCATGATTAGAAGTGCGGAGTAAAAACTGAGCTAAAAAGCTCAGTTCTAACCTACCCTCCAAAGAGGAGAAAGAGGCTGGAAATGAAGTTGATAATTGATCATGGTTATGTGATGGAGCTCCCCACAAAATCTCAAGAGTATAGAGTTTGGAGAGCTTCAGGGTTGGTAAACACATCTGCATACCAGAAGGGTAATGCATTCTAATTCCACAGGGATAGAAGCTCCTGTGCTTGGAACCCTTCCAGGTCTTACTTTAGGTATGTTTTCATATGGCTCTCATTAATATCTTTTATCATATTCTTTTACAATAAACTGGTAAACAGTAAGTAAACTTTTTCCTAAGTTCTGTAAGCCACTCCAGCAAATAATCAAAACCAAGGAGGAGTTGTGAGAACCACCAATTTATAGCCAAATAGTCAGAGGCACAGGTGAAAATCTGCATTTGTAGCTGGCATCTGTAGTAGAGATGAGGGGGTAGGGCAATCTTGTGGGACTGAGCCCTTAACTTGAGGGATCTGACGCTATCTCTGGGAACATAGTGTGAGAATCAAGTTAAGCCATAGGACATTCAGCTGGTGTCACAGAATTGCTTGGTGTTGGACCAACACACACACATTTGATGTTGGAGTGTTGTGAGTATGGCAGGCTTGTGAATACAGGAGCCATAAAAAAGGAAGAAAGAGGCTGCATTCTCAGGTAATATGCAGGTTCAGGTCCGAATGATATCCTCATTGTCATTCTTTTCATACTATGATGGAGCAGAGAGCTTTTTCGGTGAGACATGCCTAGACCCCAGGCTCCTGAATCCCTCCTTCCTGGCAGGTGACCATGTCAGAAGACAGGGTCCTCCTATTACTGAGAACTGAGGCTTGCCTAGACTGAGAGTCCTCTTGCAGTAGGCAGTGGCAAGACTCCTTTTCAAAGAGAATGTACCCCACTCCATTAGACAGCACTGACACCATAAGTTTGTGCCTCACAAACATGAACTATCTGACCTTCACAAGAAGTTAGGGACAAAGTTTTAGATCACTTTACAGACTAGGAAACCAGATTCAGGAAGGTCACCCTGACTAGGGCCACGGTCTCTGACCCGAACTTTAGATTGGAGCTTTTTCTACTACCATTGTCCCCTCTACTGACCCTAGACCTTTGCAGTGTCCCTGGAGAGATGATGAACATTGGCCACTGTCATCCCATCTTCTTCTGCTCCTCTCCTGGGCCCAGCCTGCTCTCCTGCATGGGCTGCTGCACACTAAACCCCTCCTTGGTGCTGTCCTTTTCTTCCCACCAGACACTGATCTAAACTCATCCTCTCCAAATACAAAGCTGGTCAAGGTCTAATTCCTCCTGTATTCAGGGTAAAAGGTGAAAATTATTTACATTGGTTGGTAAATGAGGAATGTGGCAGTATATTAGATTGGTGAGAGAAAATTCCAGAAGCTCTGAGCCCTGTCTCACTTTCCAACACTCCAAGACCTCCCATTCTACTGCAAGTACCAGATTTCCCTCTTTGTTTCTCAAGGACAATGAGAAAGGGATAATAAACAAAAACACCAAACTAAATGAAGACTAAATATCTCCCCCCCCAGCATTATTTTCTTTGGCCTAAAGGGCAATATACCAATAAAAATAAATAAAAGACTAAACTTTTGGTCAATCACAGTTTAGTTGCTCTGCAACAAACAAACCTGCAATCCTGCAATGCATATTTACATCTCATTAACTAAAGTCAAATGCGTCAAAAGCATTAAAATTAAGATATTAGGCCCAATTATCCTGTCAACAGCAGTTGGAGGAAATTGTCAAACTTATTCATTAGCTTAGAGAGAATTTGAGGGTTCCCTAATTATTCACTATCAAATATTCTTTTACTTCCTCTCTTCTTGTGTACTAAAAAAGCAAAAAAATTTTTTTTGTTTCAGGTTTTCATTTCTCTGCAGTGCAGCAGCCTGCAAGTGTTGACAAGGCCAAACCCAGGCAGGACTGGGAAGGGCTTATGCCCTTTGTGTCATCAGGGCCCAGCCAAGCCATGGCTGAGCTGCAAGTGACTAGGAGGTTAGGAAGGCCAGGGCACCTCCTCGGCTGCTGTGTCCCCACAGATGCCCTCTGGGTCCCTGCGGAAGGATTTCGATGGGCCAGCACCACTTCCCCAGCCTTACTACTTTCACTGCTAGCTTTATGGGGCTGGTGTCCACTGTGTCCCAGAATACAGCACCCTCCTCCCCTGGGGTCAGCAGTTGTCGCCTGCCTCAGCTCTCAGGTCACCCTCTTCTTGGCCAAAGGGTGCATCTCTTGAGTGAATGAATGGAAATCTTGACAAAGCTCTTTACTGCAGGTGAAAGGATCAGTGGGCTCCGGGTTGTGCCGCTGTGGGTAGTCTTGGGCTCTCTTCTTCAGAATGAAGTTTCACTTGGAGCATCCTCCATCTTGGAAGCTTCTGCCTGGCTTTCTCAGTAGATCCTGTTGCCCAGTTTCCTCTGTTTTCCTCCTTTCTCTTCTCTGAGTCTCCTTGTTGTCCCAGCTCATCTTTCCCTTCTACCTGCTGGCTGTTAGGGCAATCATATTAACCTTTAATCCTGGAGGGGTCCTTTGGTTTCAGGCCAGGCTTGATAGAGACTCAGGTTATCTCCCACCCTCTGAATATGCAGAAACTCTGCTGGTCTCCCATAGCTCTTAGGGTCTCAGGGGTAGTAGAAAGGTCCCTGGGTTCCAGGACTTTTATAACTACCAACACTTTCCTGTCTCTCCATTGGTTTTGTCCTCTATAAAATGTGTCTAGTAACACATGCAACCCTATTCTGTACTCTCTAGTAACAGCCTTTGTCACTTTTCATGGGTGTGTTCTGGAGAGATCGCTAGATCAGCAGACTTCCCCACCTTGTTCTTCTCAGCCGTCTACTCCCCCATCCATATCCATTACAATGAAGCAGGAAAAAAAAATCCCCAATTTAAGATAAATAAACTGAGGCTCAGATTAATTAAATTGCTCAGAATCTATGAGATTAATAACCCATATCATAGCCACTATGAAAACACCTTCTCACTCTTACTGACATTATTTTATTTACCTCTTTCTATTGTTCTCCTATAAGTTTTTTAAAGATGGGATGATATCAAAGATTCTATAAAAGAAATAAAGGCAATAATACTCCTAGAAAAATATAGAGAAAAATTTTCATGTTATTGGCTTTAGCAATGATTTTTTTTTATATGACACCAAAAGCATAATAATAGAAAGAAAAAAAAGCTAAACTGGACTTCTTCAGGCCTTAGAACTTTTGTATATCACAAGACATTATCAAAAGAGGGAAAAGACAACTCACAGAGTGGGAGAAAATATTTGCAAGGCATATATAGCAATTATTATCCAAAATATATAAAGAAATTTTACAATTCAACAATAAAAATCAGATAACCCAATTCAAGAAAGAGGCACAGGATTTGAATAGACATCTCCAAAGAAGGTATATAAATGATTAAGAAGCATGTAAAAAGTTGCTCCACATCACAAGTCATTAGGGGAATGTAAATCAAAACTGCTATGAGATATCATGTTAAGCCCACTAGGATGACTGTTTTAAAAGCAAATAAAAAAACCAAAAAACAGAAATTAAATGACGAGGATATGGAGAAATTAAAACTCTCAGGCATAGCAGCATTATTCACAGTAGCCAAAAGTTTGCTAACAACCTATATGTTCACTGATGAATGAGTGGATAAATAAAATGTGGCATTTACATGCAACAGAATATTATTCAACTTTAAAAAAAGAATGCAATTTTGATTATATGCAATATCATGGATGTTCCAGTTGTTATTTCTTTCAACAGCCCCAGAGAGCTCATATCCTTGAGGACTTACTATGTGCAAGACATAATACTGGGCTCTGAAGATTCTGAGATGAATAAACAGAGTGTTTTCATATCTTAGTAGAGCAGTAGCTATATCAGCTGATAAATTAAAGTATAATAGAGGTGTAGATATAGATACAGACACAACATAAGAAGAAATGACCATTTCTGTGAAATGGGTGCATGATGAGGAAATTAGATGCTATCCACATACAGCCAAATGCCATCTCCTTCACCCCTGCTCTAGAATGTGCTTTGAGATCATGAGGGCAGCAGGACTAGGACATCCCAGCAAGTGATCTGCATAAGTAAGCTCTTCAGCTGACCTTGAAGATAAGGGTTTTACTAGTCGCCCATCTTCCTGTGCTGTGGACACAAGCAGAAATGATATACAGTTCCCGCTCTCAAGAAGCCTACATTCTAAAGGGACAGAGAGGCTAAAAAACACACATTTAAGGCAATGAGACTAAGTACAGTGGGTAGATAAAGAGTGAGGGATCGTCTCTGACCAAGGGTCCCCAAAGCCTATGCTTTCAGCTAAAACCCTCATCAGTTAGAAAGCAAGTATGGGTGGGCTGACCCTTTCATCAGAGCTGATATAGCTGCACAGTCTATGTCCCTGTGAACACTGCTGACCATCTTTGTGACCATAAGTCTTCAATACCTCATGGGTCTCCAAGCAGACATGCCTGCACGAAGCAGTGAACCTTAGAAACAGGCCAGGGTACAGGCTGGGGAGAGAGAGACTCAGAGGAGCAGGTGTGACTTAGGAGAGAAAGTGAGAAAACCCTAAGAGAAAGAGATGAAAAGTGATGGCAATAGTCAGAGGAAGTGTGCCAAAGTTCATTCTTGGAAAATGGTTTGGCCTGTAGTTCTCAGGTTTTGTTTATCTACTTATTAAAAGATGGGGTATAGATGGTGCTACAAGACACCACTGGGCGGCTTGAATTCCTAGAAGATAGAGAATGGAAAGGTCTGTTTATTTTGCCAGTTCATCCAGAAAGCCTTCCATGACTCATCAGATGAAATTAGGTGTCTATTCTCTGTGCTTTCATACAATCAGACTCTTGAGTTATCCCTGCTGTAGCACTGACCCTGCAGTATTGCAGGAGTTCTCAACCTCTGCACAAGTTAAAGTATCAGGCAATTCTCAATGGATGGTGGGGCTGTCCCTATGCATTATAGGATGTTTATTTAGCAGCACCCTTTCTGCCCACTAGATGCCAGCAGAGGCCCCTGAATTACAAAATACCAAATAGGTTTATAGATAATGCCTAATGTTCCCGGGATGCAAAAATAACACCTAGTTGAAAATCACAGCTGTATTATAATTGTTTTAGTTGCCAAGTTTCTGTGGTAGTTTTGAGTTGACAGATTATTTTTTCCCTAGCAGTGCCAGGGACATAAATGTGCTTGATTACCACTAGAAGAACAAGTTAAAGATTGAATGTTCAAGTTGAGTTTGCAAAGGCGAAGACTGGAACCACAACAGAGACAAAACGTTAGTGGAAGTACTTCCTTTATCTTCAACTATGCCAAGTAGGCACCAAGCTTCGGTTTCCAGAAGGGGGAAATCCACCTTCCAGTTTTTATGAGTTTTTATGAATTAAAGCTTAATTTGTTCTTATTAAATAATCTTATAAATATAATTTTGTTCCAGTTGTGTTTGAAAGATGTAAGTGTGGGAAAGTGAGTTAGGCCCCTCCTCTGGTTTAAAACAAATAATACAAATATGGAACATTTGCAAAAGTGTTAATATGAATGCTTCCTGCTGGCACTGGGAAGATATTCTACAAAAACTGATAGCTCAATAGTTTTGCTAGTTTTGAATTTTCTCTGAATTCCAAAGGGTAGGAAAACCTCTTAGAGGGAATTAGGCTTTCCCCCATCATGACTGGTCTCTATACTTTGAAAAAAAGAAAGATTCTTGTCAATAGGTGTGCATGAACAGCAATACTAGAAGCCCATGAGTCTCCAGAGCATTGCTTACTTAGCATAGTAGTATCATGGCATGGGTTCAGGGAGCTCCATGAACACTCTGAGGGAGGGTACTACCGTGGAGTAGGGGTGTACATGTCAGCTCAAAGAAATACAGTTCTCCCAGGTGCTTGAGTTCTGATTCTCACACTTTCTTTCTACCTTTAATGCAATGACCTCTGCCTTCTGGAACAGTTCACAGTCCTGGAAAGAAAAGAGTAGTTCCTACCTAGGGTGCTAGAACCTTGTAAACATGAAATTTTGAGTGCGAAATCTAGGACTTAAGTCCCAATTCCTCTATTTTCTACCTTATAACAAGTTGTTACGCTCCCTGCGCCTCAGTTTCTTCCACTGAGAAATAAAGAAAACAGAACCGTGTAGTTCTCAGAGTTCTCAGGAATAAACAAAATAGTGTTTGCGTAATGTGATTTGGGAAACACTAAATTCCATGTAAAGTTGGAAGTTATGCTCCTCTTTAAAGCATGATAACAATTGTTGACATTGCTTAGCCATTACATAGCCACAGCAATCAAGCATAATTGGTTTCTTATTGCGTTTACAGTAAAACCAGAAAATGCAAGAACCTTTTAGGTCAAGACAGCATTACTTTGGCACTTGGGTGGCTCAGTAAATTAAATGTTGGATTCTTGATTTGTCTCTGCTTATCTCTGGGTCGTGAGATTGAACCCCACATCAGGTTCCATGTTGTGTGTAGAGGCTGCTTAAGATTCTCTCTCTCTCCCTTTGCTTTTCCCCTCCCGCTCTTAGAACAAACAACAACAATAACAAAAAACAGCATTACTAAACCATATCTTCGTGTTGGGACACTTCAACAAAGCACAAGTGATAACTCTTCATGGCCAAAACAAAACAAGATTTCTGGAGCCTAGACTTCTGAGCAGTGAGGTTATTCTAGCCCCTAGTCTGTCTGCTGTGGTCATGGGCAACATAAGAGGTGCTGGGATCCATCCCCAGGTCTATGCTTTTAGAAGATGGTTCATTTGTTTTGTTTTTTTAAACATTTTATTTTTATTATTTATTTCAGAGAGTGAGAAAGAGAAAGCATGAAACGGGGCAGGGTCAGAGGTAGAAGCAGACTCCCTGCTGAGCAGGGGCTGGATCCTGGACTCCAGGATCATGACCTGAGCTGAAGGCAGTCACTTAACCAACTGAGCCACCTAGGCACCCCATAAAAGATGGTTTTACGAGAGTCTTGGGTTAGACCTATCGAAGACATGTGGCAGGTTTGGCAGATTTGGCAGCTTGCCCTCTGACCAATGCTCGTCCATCCTCCCTCACACTGAGGTCACCAAGGTAATCCAAGAGGGAATGATTTTATGGAAGGCTGAGCACATCTTAATCAACCAGGAATTGAACCCTTCAGAATCTTCTGCACCCAGGTTCAGAATCCAGGTATGAGATGGTGGGACCAGAAACCAGAACACAGACACAGCCAGGCCGGTGTGGTTTAGCGCTCCAGTGCCCTTGCTCTTCCAAGCACTAAGCCACAGGAACTAGAGGCAGGATTGGGACCAAATCATCACTATTTCCCACTCAGTTATTTGAATGGAGGATGGGAAGAGGTTTTGAACACCATCTGGCTCATTCCCTCCTCTGCCCCCTTTTCCAACCAGGTGCAGGGTGGTTATTCAGACAACACACACTGGAGTGGCAGTATGATTTGTTAAAGTACCAAAGTCCTTTATTTGTCAGATAATTGCTAGACTGAGCACATGCACACACATCTGTGTTACCCATCAGCCAACTCCTCTGAACTCCACAGAACTCATTGTTCCCAAGAACTAACTCCAGGCAGAGCAGGGGCAGGAGCTAACAGACCCTGCCATAGCTTCTTTCTGCCTTTCCCTTTTCCCTGTCTAGCTTGCTGTCAGATACAGCACATATCATTCTAATGCCTAGACTTGTCCTTGTGCCAAGGTTCATAGTGGAAGGAGAAAGGCAGGGGTGGGCCTGAATGCATTTGCAACAGAGGTATGGAGTTCCCTTAACCTGCCCCTCAACTCTCATTAGTGTTCTCCAGGTGAACTGTCTCTGAGAAACAAAGGCCCACTTACAATCAGAAAAAATGAGTCTCAAGCCTTGTCCCAGCTGTCTAAGGTATCATGGCCAAATATATGAGAGCAACTTGACCCTCACGGCACAACCCAAACCCAGTAAATGAGGAACCCACACTCCTACCTCTCATTTTATTATCTGACTTCACTGATGTGGCCCCTTGCTTTATTTCTTTTCTTTTTTTTTCCCCCCTAAATATATACTTTTTTAGTGTTACAAGATTAATTGTTCATGCACCACACCTGATGCTCCATACAATACGTGCCTTCCTCAATACCCACCACCAGATTCCTCCAACCCCACAACCCCTCCCCTCCAAAACCATCAGTGTGTTGCTCAGAGTCCACAGTCTCTCATGGTTCATCTCCCCTTCTGATTTCCCCCATCCCCCTTCCGTTCCTTCTCATAATGCCCTCCATGTTTTTCTTTATTCTCAGCATGTAAGTGAGAGCATAAGGTAATTGGCTCTCTCTGCCTGACTTATTTCACTCTGCATAATCTCTTCTAGTCCCGTCCATGTTGATACAAAAGTTGGATATTCGTCCTTTCTAATGGAGGCGTAATATAACATTGTATATATGGACCATATATTCTTTTCCATTCGTCTGTTGAAGGGCATTTTGGTTCTTTCCACAGTTTGGCGATTGTGGCCATTGCTGCTATGAACACTGGGGTACATGTGGCCCTTTTTTGTAATGCATCTGCTTCTTTGGGGTAAATACCCAGAAGTGGAATTGCGGGGTTGTAGGGTAGCTCTATTTTAGTTTCCTGAAGAATCTCCACACTGTTTTCCAAAGTGGCTGCACCAGCTTGCAATCCCACCAACAGCAGAAGAGGGTGCCCCTTTCTCCACACCCTCTCCAACATTTGTTGTTTACTGCCCTGTTGATTTTGGCCATTCTAAGTGGTGTAAGGTGGTGTATCTCAGTGTGGTTTTGATTTGAATCTCTCTGATGGCTAAAGATGATGAACATTTTTTCATGTGTCTGTTAGCCATTTGTATGTCTTCTTTGGAGAAGTGTCTGTTCATGCCTTCTGCCTATTTTTTAATGGGATTATTGGCTTTGTGAGTGTTGAGTTTGAGGAGTTCTTTATAGATCTTAGATATCAGACCTTCGTCTGTAGTGTCATTTGCAAATATCTTCTCCCATTCTGTGGGTTGCCTGTTTGTTTTGTTGACTGTTTCCTTCGCTGTGCAAAAGCTTTTTATCTTGATGAAGTCCCAAAAGTTCAATTTTGGTTTTGTTTCTTTTGCCTTTGGAGATATGTCCTGATAGAAGTTGCTGTGGCTGATGTCAAAGAGGTTACTGTCTATATTCTCCTCTAGGATTTTGATTGAGTTTATTTTTTATCCATTTTGAGTTTATCTTCATGTATGGTGTAAGAGAATGATCAAGTATCATTCTTCTACATATAGTTGTCCAATTTTCCCAGTACTATTTATTGAAGAGACTGTCTTTTTTCCACTGGATATTTTTTCCTGTTTTGTCAAAGATTATTTGACCATAGAGTTGGGGTCTATATATGGGCTCTCTATTCTGTTCCACGGGTCTATGTGTCTGTTTTTGTGCCAGTTCCATGCTGTCTTGGTGATCACCGCTTTGTAGTAAAGCTTGAAATCAGGCAATGTGATGCCCCAAGCTTTGTTTTTCTTTTTCAACATTTGCTTAGCAACTCTGGGTCTTTTCTGGTTTCATACAAATTTTAGAATTGTTTGTTCCTTTGAAAGGAAGGAAGGCCTTGAAAAAATCCAGTGGAATTTTGATTGGGATGGCATTGAAAGTATAGATTGCTCTGGGCAGTATAGACATTTAAACAATGTTTATTCTTCTGATCCAGGAACATGGAATGGTTTTCCACCTTTTTGTGTCTTCTTCAATTAGGAATGCTTTTCCACCTTTTTGTATCTTCTTCAATTACTTTCATGAGCATTCTGTAACTCTTTGAGAATAGATCCTTCAACTTTTGGTTAGGTTTTTTTCCCAGGTATCTTATGGTTCTTGGTGCTACAGTAAATGGAATCGATTCTCTAATTTCCCTTTCCATATTTTCATTGTTAATGTGTAGGAAAGCAACTGATTTCTGTGCATTGATTTTGTATCCTGACACATTACTGAGTTGCTGTATGAGTTCTAGTAGTTTGGGGTGAAGTCTTTTTGGTTTGCCATATAGGTATCATGTCGTCTGTGAAGAAAGCTTTTGACTTCATTGCCAATTTGAATACCTTTTTTTTCCTTTTTGTTGTCTGCTTGTTGTCGCTAGGACTTCTAGCATTATGTTGAACAAGAGTGGTGAGAGTGGGTCTTGTCATGTTCCTGATCTCAAAGGGAAGGCTGTCAGCTGTCAGTTTTTCCCCATTGAGAATGATACTTGCTGTGGGCTTTTCCTAGATAGACTTGATGATGTTGAGGAATGTTCCTTCTATCCCTATACTTTGAAGAGTTTTGATCAGGAATGGATGCTGAATTTTGTCAAACGCTTTTTCTGCATCATTTGAGAGGACCATGGGGTTCTTCTCTCTTCTCTTATTGATCTCTTCTATCCCATGGATTGAATTGCCAATGTTGAACCACTCTTGCATCTCAGGGATAAATCCCACTTGGTCATGATGAATAACCTTTTTAATGTGCTGTTGGATCCTATTAGCTAGGATCTTGTTGAGACTCTTGGCATCCATATTCATCAGGGATATTGGTCTGAAATTCTCCTTTTTGGTAGGGTCTTTGCCTGGTTTGGGGCTCAGGGTAATGCTGGCTTCACAGAAGGAGTCTGGAAGTTTTCCTTCTGTTTCTATTTTTTGGAACACTTTCAGGAGAAGAGGTATTATTTCTTCCTTGAGTGTTTGGTAGAATTCCCCAGGGAATCCATCTGGTCCTGGACTCTTGTTTTTTGGGAGGTTTTTGATCACTGCTTCAATCTCATTACTAGATATTGGTCTATTCAGGTTGTCAATTTCTTCCTGTTTCAGTCTTGGAAGCTTATGGGTTTCCAGGAATGCATCCATTTCTTCTAGGTTGTTTAACTTATTGGCATAGAGTTGTTG
>CM053613.1:65499759-65520419 GCA_028646535.1 Procyon lotor
TTCCCATGAGCAATTTTTAATTTAAAAGAAATTTTAATTTCTTTAATACATTTAATTGATGTATTTCTTCCCCACTGGAATGAAATCCTCATGACAGCACTGCCTTAGTCTGGGTTGTTGATAAACAACAAACATTTATTTCTCACTGTTCTGAAAGAACTCTGCGATCAGAGTGTCAACATGATCAGGTGAGGGTCATAAACGTCTCATTACATCCTCACATGGTACAAGGGTCAAGGGACCTCTCAGGCCTTTTTTGTAAGCACGTTAATCTCATTCATGAAGGCTTCACCTTCATGACTTAATCACCTTCCAGAGACCGCCCCCCCAATTTTTTTAAGAATTTGTTTTGTTTTTTCACTGTTCCTAGATTCATTGTTCATGGACCACACCCAGTGTTCCATGCAATATGTTCCCTCCTCAATAACCACCACCAGGCTCACCCTAAGCACCCACCCCCCGCCTCTCCAAAATCCTGTTTATTTATCAGAGTCTACAGTCTCTCATGTTTGGTCTCCCCTTCCAATCTCTCCCAATTCACCTTCCCTTTCCTTCTCTCAATGTCCTCTATATTTTTCCTTATGCTCCACATGTAAATGAAACCATATGATAATTTACTCTCTCTGCTTAACTTATTTCACTCAACATCATCTCTTCCAGTCCTGTCCATGTTGATACAAAACTTTGTTATTTATCTATTCTGATGGAGGCATAATATTCCTTTTTTATATATAGATCATATCTTCTTTATCCATTTATCTGTTGAAAGGTATCTTGGCTCTTTCCACAGTTTGGCTATTGTGGCCATTGCTGCTAGACCCCCACTTTTTAATATCATCTATTGGGCAGTAGGAGTTAATATATAGATGTGATGACACAAACATTCAGAACATAGCAGGCAGGATCAAAATCTATTTGTTTGTTTGCTTTTGTTCTGTTTTGTTTTAGTTTTCCATTACATATCTAGCCCTTAGCATATTGCTTGGCACATAGACGGATACCTATGAAACAAATAAATATATCAATAATTTTCTGTGGAAGAAAATGAGGCAAGAATAAGAGAGGAAAGCAAGAAGAATATCTGATAAATCATTAGAGAAAAAAAAATGAACATCCCCTTCATATCTGCCCAGGACCTTGCATACTCTATTAAACATTCCCTTGTCAATAATCTTGTCTTTGACCAATCAGACCAGCATCTCTTCCTCTTAGGAAAGAACAAGGAGAAAAAAGGCAGAGAAATTATCCACCATCAAGCAGATCAGACAGCAGGATCGATACTTAGTCAGAACCAAGTTCAGTTATAACAGCATAAGAACAAAAAGGCAAAGATGCCTGTGTGGTTCAGTTGTTAAGCGTATGCCTTTGGCTCAGGTCATCATCCTAAGGGTCCTGGGATGAAGCCCATGTTGGGCTCCCTGCTCTGCAAGCCTGCTTCTCCCTTTCCCTCTGCCTGCTGCTCCCCCTGCTGCTATCTCTTTCTCTGTCAAATAAATAAATAAAATCTTTAAAAAAAGGAAAAAGAAGGCAGTCCTGGAAAGAGGAAGCATCTTAACATCAACATCAAAATATCATCTCAGGCAAAGAAAGACGAGAACAGGAAAACAAAAAGAGCTAGGAGCTAAACTGTGAAGTGTTAACAGTAATAGTGTTAACAAGCATTTATATTTCTTTTTCATTGATTCATTTTTGCTCTTTTTTTTAAGAACCTTACTTTTGTTTTGTATGTGGTATTTGCTGGGGATAGAATGATCAAGACATAAAGAAGAACAGCTTGTAACACCGAAAAAAATAAATAAATAAAATTAAAAAAAAAAAGAAAAAAAAAAAGAAGAACAGCTTTCTCTTGAGCTCAAGCAACTGATCTGGGGCAGGGTGCAATTTCAGGGTAGTGGTGCTTTGATCCCTGGTTTTCTTGCCTGAATTACTTAGCTATAACTTTTCCTGGTGTCTCCAAGCTCGGCATTGCCAGCTTTTCTTCAGCATTGGGAAGAGACTTATTCTCTAGGTTGGGTTTTCTTACCCTTATTGTAGCTATCACTGCTATTCCCTCATATCTACTTGATTTCTCACTTGGTATTTTCCTTGATCTATTGATTTAGTGCATGCCCAATTTACTGCATACCTGCCAGGATGCCTGCCACCTCACCTAACACCCCAACTTTGGGTTCACCCAATTCTCTGGGGCCCAATTGCTTCATACATCTTTATACTCCACCAGAAACAGATGAAACTTTACTATGCTCTTGTCAGAAGGGAAGGAAGACTCACACAGCTTGCTTCCACTTTCAGTGAATATTTTTAAGTTCTCCATTAAAATAATTTAGGAAAGCTCACCTTTAGTCAGTAGCTAAAAAAAAAAAAAAAAAAAAAGACTAGCTCCCATTCTTATCCAGCTCCCTCATTTTGTTGCAAAGACAATTGAGGAAGAAGGTGTTAGAATCAGCACAAATTCATCTGTAGGTCAGAAACTCAAGATTAGAGGGTTCTACTTAAGGGAAAAGCTCCCGGTGGGCACAAGGATTCCTGTTAAATATTGTGGCATAGAAATAAGACAGATAAGAAAATACATATTTCATTTCACCATATCTGTCCAGCGAAAATAATAATTATTTCTTTGTTCACAAGGGTTTCCGCAACCTCTCAAAGCCTAGAAGAGATGAGAATTATTTTAGAAGTAGTCTATTAAAAAATAAAAGGATTAGAATAATAACCATTCATTGAAAATCCCGTCTTCTCATAATCTAGATATCCAACCCCCGTTCTCACTGATCTTGGGGTCATGATCATTCCCAGTAGCCAAGAGAGGAATTAAATATACTACTTTGTCTTTTCCTATCCACCTTCTAAACTGTTACTGATCTGTCAGTCAGAGGAGTTTAGTGATATTAAGGAAAGTAAAACAGGGAGCCTCAAAGACTGATGGACTAAAATTAGAACCATCTCCAGAGTTCAGAAACTCTGTCCCCTCATTTCAACATCAAGGAAACAAGTCTAGAGAAGACAGGAATGCCAGTGGTTCCACGTGTGGTCCTCATTAATCCTCATTAAGCACCTTAATGTGCCTTCGATTAAAGTTTTTCTAAAATAAGCTGGACTTCTTAGAGTATGAAAACCAGACTTGTGTATGAAGGAAGATGCTTATTTTGTGAACTCCAGTTTTTTTTGTTTTGTTTTGTTTTTGTTACCTTGAAGCTAATAAAAAATTAGCTTCCTCTGAATAAAGGTTAATAACATACATCAAAGATTGGGACATTTCCTTCCACCTACTCTGACTATAGTCTGCATTTGCTGATGCAGACATTGAGCCCTTGACAAGGATTTAGACCCTTCTAGAATCATTAGACTTCATTAGATTCCATTCTCCATAAATTCAGATCTCCTCTTTTCAAAATCTTTATTGAAACCTGAAACCTTATTCAACCCTCATCTCTACCAAGCAAGTTCAGGTATTGAAGGCAAAGGGATAAATTCACCAAATCTTGAGAGCCATTTAATATCTGATATCTCACATCACTAAATATCCCGAAGGGAAAAGAACTGAGGAAAACTAGAAGTTCTTCTGCTCTAGGAGCAGAGCAGTACATGGATGCTCCTCTCTGCAGCTGCACACAGACATCTCTCCCCCTTTTCCCCCTGATCTCAACTCCCAGTGCCTGCTAATCACCTTGACATCTCCAGAGACCAGTTAATCACAAAGCGGAGAAAGATTTTCAATGAAAGGTTTATGGTCTTGTTGAGCCAGCTTCCCTCTGACCATGAACATTATTTCTCCCTGTCCCAATGACAGGGACATCTAATTATTCTCTCTCCCTCTGCCTTAATGTTGGGCTAGAAATCTAGGCGGGCTCATTAAAGGGTCTACACATTGAGGAGCATCTCATTAGGAGGATTGATAGGTAGTCAGTCACTATACTGTCTCCACTGGAAAGGTAACTGACACAGCAGAAGAGTTACTTGTCTCTAGCCAACTTAATAACCATCCTTAGACAAACCCTTGAAGCAGAACATGCCAGGATTTGATATGGCTCTGATAGCTTGGGGCTGGAGGTGGAAGAAAAGAAAGAGAGGGAGGGAGGAACGCAAGGAAAATGGACATTCCACACCAAGGTCTTAATGTCTGTGTTTTTTCTTTTCACACTCACCACACTGGCTGTTGTTTCAAGGCCAAGCCAAGCTCTCACAAATATAACAGTGGCTAAGAACATTCTGTTGACTACACAAGGATCTGAATATGATTGTTTTGGACCAGAAGAAGAGACATTGTTTCCCTGCTCTGAAAACTAAGATGTTCAAAGGGGGAAAAGTCTGTGTAACTAAGGTTAGATTTTTAACAATGACTTTTAGCTTTGCTGAGCTTAAGTTTCTTCCTTAGTAAAATGACAATAAGTCAATGTATTTCCTTGTTTCTCAAGGTTGCTGTAATGTGAAGTAAAAAAAAAATTCACAAAGAAGTTTTAGAAAAGAACATTAAATTTTTCATCTGTGCACAAGAAAAATTAATCCCTGGAAAAATTTTAACATTGACCTTCTTTTATTTTTTTTTGTTTTGACAGTATGTGGGTTGGATGAGTCAATGCAGAGAGGCAGCTAGCAAAAAGAGCCAGAACCCCTGTTAGACTGAACCCTCACCAATTTAGGGTTGGTTTAGCATCTATTGCTTCCTACTCATAGGAAAAGATCTCCATAAAATGCATGGAGAGTAGAGTGTTGAAGGAGGAGAAAAACAGGAACAGCAGGAAAAGGAAGAGAGCAGATTCTTCCCATATACTAAGTCCTAACATCAGCAACTCTCAAGTTTTCATAATACAGCTGCTCTGACATTTGCACTGATGGTACAAAATCAAAGATGGTGACAACACTGGGTGCCTAACTATGGCTCAAGATGAAGGTACCAAACTACAATTATGATTCTCTTCAGGGCCACATATGTACAGTTTTGTTAATTCAAAAAGGAATCAAAGAAACTATAGAAGCCAGTTAGTTTCCAAAATGTCCCTGATGATGGAGTAACAATTATAAATGTTATTAAATTTCATTCCTTGAATGACTATGTTTTTAATGTTCTGTAGGATAAAAGAGGGTATACGTCTCAGGCACTTCCAATATGTGCCGAAGCATAATGATTATCTTGAGTAAAACCACATGCACAATTATTTGACTTGCAAGCTGGCCAGCAATTTTTTTCATGGGATGGATATTTTCCAAAAATTAATGAAGCTTCAAGGTAAGCAACTGATGTTGTGTATTGTTAAGAAATAGATTTTCCCCCCGAATATGTTTATTTTATTTTTTCAGTGTTACGAGATTTATTGTTCGTGCACCACAGAGATGAACCATAAGAAATAGATTTTTAAGTGAAAACTTAAAATTTGTAAAACTTGGATCTTCCAATAGAACTTGATGGATTTTTCAGTACTTAAACTACCAAACTTTTTTCTCATTCTTCATACATGTAACTCATATTAATCACCCAAAACTCGGCTCATTCCTTTTGTGTTCTCTCAGATTTTTCCCCCAATCTCTCTTTCTTTCCCCAGATTTGTGTGTGTGCATGCATGTTTCTGTTTGTCTATATATCTACATCAACCTCTACATCCATCTCTATTATTTATCATCTATCTATTGTCTATCTACCTATCTGTATTTAAATATTTATTCTACCTAGATTTTCTTTAATTCACTAGTATGACACTGACCTTGACAAGAAACAAACAATGTACTTTCCCATATAAGTTCATTATTCTTTTTTGTTGTTGTTCATAAACATTATTCAGGAATAAAATTTTTTAAACTACTTTTGTCAGTATTTTCTGTTTTACTCTTAATTGAAGACCAAAATGATCTTTGAATTTATTTAAATTAATTTTGTTAAAAGATGGAAATACTGAAAGTGAGAAAGAAAACACATTAAGCACTTAGTACATTATGAATATTTAATAAAACTCTTGTTTATTATATCTTTGGCCATTCCTTAGTAATTTACTTTTGCCACCTGTATTCCTAACATATGACTTTCCGTACTACAACCAGACTAAAATTCTGACAACTTTTAAAAATATTTTATTTATTTGAGAGAAAGAGAGAAAAAGAAAACAGGAGGAGGGGTAAAGAGGGGAGAGAGAGAATCTTAAGCAGGCTCCCACTCAGCATGGAGCCTGACACAGGACTTGAGCTCATAAACCTGAGATGATGACCTGAGCTAAAACCAAGAGGTGGATGCTCAACCTATTGAGCTACCCATCATAACTTTTTTTTTTCATCATAACTTTTTATAGCATTATCTTCAGAATACCAAAATTCTTATGATTTTTTTCATGATCTAGACTAAAAAATAAAAGTATTCTTCTGGTAACAGTAAACAAATATTAATAGAACATTCCATCAATTAAGGATGACTAGAAAAGTTTGTCAAAATGTAGAGAAAAAAGTTGAAAACATTAGAGAGCTCAAAATAAGGAAAGAATTGGGACACCAAGATTCTAGAGAGAAACAGATTTAGAGACAACATTTAGTACTGACTTTATCCCAATATTTGCTATCTCCAAATGGTCCCTAAATGCCCTCAAAATAAGTAGAATTGTGGAAAATGTGAAGCTTAGAAGACAAATAAAACTTTTTGGAAGTCTAATGGAGATAGGGAAACAAAATTAGAGTTCAAAACTAACCAAGGGCAAAAGGCCATCAAACAGCCCATATATTACACTGGGACCATGGGCTTTGTACTCAGAGTTGAGGTGAAGTAGAAATAAAGAACCCTCAGAGACTCTGAAATCTTGCTTGAAATGGTATTACTTTCTAATTAAATTAAGGTTATTTTCTTTTTTTTACTTCTCTGTCAGAAGCAGATGTAATTTCACTCTAGAGAAAGATAATAGCCAGAATTTGAAAAATATTTACAATTTTTCACATACGCATTTGGTAGTCAATGAATTGTTTCCAGGCATACCAGGAGAAAAGATCATGTAACTGAAAAAGAAACAAAAGCTCACCAACACGAGATACAGACCCATTGGATGAGTAGATGCTAGTGTATGTTAGACATGGAGTTTAAAATAAATACAATGTATATATTCAAAAATATTAGATAACAAGGGACAAATTTTTTTACCTGAGTAGATTTTATAAAAGAAACAGAAATTACAAAAGTAAAGACAATAAGTGGAATTAAGAAACTCAAACTGAAACTGGTTTCATAGTAGATTAAGCATAATTGAAGAAGGGATTAATGATTATTGAATTGATATATCTTAATTTAAACATAGACAAAAAGATGTAAATATAGAAACTAGCTTAGGAGACGTACGGGGAGTGATAAGCTTATATGTATCCATATATATGTATATGGTGCCACTTGTATGTATGTATATACATGTATGTGTGTATGTGCACCTGTATGTGTACAAATAGTGAGAAACAGAAAGATACGGTGACAGAATGGGGTAAAAATATAATAGGAAGAAATTTCTTTGGAAAATGTTATGAGATAACTAAAAGCCTTTATATAAAGATTTCAGATGTATAAAGATCTTCAGGAATTAAAAGAAAAGACACATAACTACACCAAACTTAAAATGTTAAAAACTAATGGAAAACATTATTTTGAAAATATTTTATTTATTTATTATGAGAGAACGTGAGTGAGTGGGGGGAGGCACAGAAGGAGAGAAATAATCTCAAGAAAACTCCTCGTTCCATCTCATGACCCTGAAATCATGACCTGAGTGGATATCAAGAGTCAGGTGGTTAACTGACTGAGCCACTGGAGGCCCCTAAAAGAAAACATTCTTAAAAGCACGAATAGAAAAGGGAAATTTTTCTCTAGAAGTAAGGAATTAAAAATAACACTATAAATGTTTCAACAAAAACAATGGAAACTAGAAGATACTAAGTTGGCAACTTTGAAGTATTAAAGAAAACTACATCAAAAATTAATGATATATGAGAAGAAAAAAGTAATGATATACTGTATGGTGACACATACCATAATAAAAAAATAAAGAAAGAAAACCATTTCTAATGCTTCAGATATGAAGATAAAAGTAAAACATTTCAGATATAGATAAGTGGAAGAATTCATTATTAGAAGATCCACAGTAATTGAGATACTTAAGGAGATTTTTTTCTTTTTTAGCAGAAAGGAAAGGACTCCAGGTGGAAACAGAAAGATTCCAGAAGGAATGAAGAACAATGGAAAGAATGTATGGGTATAATAAATATTAAAATAAAAGCCTGGATGTAACCAAATAGATTGAAAGTTTTCTGAGATCTCCTTATATAGGAAGTGGTAAAAGGTCTGGTTTCTAATAAACTAGAATAAGACACACCCTGAGTTGAGTCTCTAGTACCATTCTTTACATTAACAATACTAACATTCAATGAGTGGTTACTGTGAGCCTGGTATTGTCCTAAAGGCTTAAATGCAAAAATTAGAAGGGAATAATAAATGTAAAAGTAGGAATTAGTGAAATAGAAGAAAATGTTTAGTAATTATAATAAAGAAAGTCAAAAGTTTTTTTAAAAAACAGATTCATAAATAGAAAAACCCTATAAAGACTGATTAAAAAATAAGAATAAAGAATGTCCTGCTACCAGTGTTGAAAAAAGAATATCAATATAGACAATAAAACTCTAATAGAATAATAGTGGAATAACATTATGCTAGTAAATTTGGATGCAGTTGTATGGACAGATTCCTAGAAAAATAGAACCTGAAGCACAATGTAAAATAATGACAAAATTCAGATTACTTCTAGTAAGTATTAATGAAGTTAAATGCATGATTTAAAACCTACATACACACAAGTTCAAGACTACATGTCTTCAGTGAATTCTTCCAATCATTGAAGGAAAAGTTAACCCAAAGTTTACAGAAATATTTCCAGAAATAGACCAGAGGAAATAGGCAAATGCTGTCCTAAATATTGCAGCAAAAATAATGATCCTGCTCTCAAATGCCTTAGGTGGAGCTGCTACTAGCATACATACACACTTCAGTTACAGAACATTGACATAGAGTTTGCAGTTAAGTTTCAAAGCATTTATTGGTCATGAAAAAGAGTGTGTTGAGGTGGACTAAACTGTGACCACCAGCAGACTCTAACTGGCAGTGGCAGAACAGAAATTCATTTTTACTTAGTAAGAGTGAAAGGCAGGCATTCCAGATGGTGGGAAGTTCTCTTTCCATACCCTGGAGAAGGGCCCTTGGCTCAGCCACATTAGGCACTCCAACCTCAAAGGAGCAGTGAGAAAAATCAGAGCTTCGTTTTGGGGAACAGGTGCCTTTGGCACTCTTCTAAAAAATCCCAGCAACTTTTGAGGAAACAAACACAGTTTCATGAATATATAACATTTCTTTAGTATGCAGCACTTTTCAAAGATGGTGTATGCTCCTTAGGGAACTCCTTTTCAAATCCAGTTGAGGACAATCTTTCCGACTTTTGTTTAGGCTGCACCTTCCCTGAAGAAGCAACTGCACTGAAATTAGTGTACTTTCCTATTATAACGGCCTGATATAATGCTGCATTACTCATGACCACACATTTTCTTATTAGCTCAAAGTATTTCTAGTAAAAGCTATGTATGAATCTGGATAACTATTGCACTCTTATATTTCTATATCTCTTCCATAAGCTTGTCTTACTAAAATCCAACGCCATGATGATGCAAACACAGTCATTAAGGTCTGTTTGGTCTTAATTCTCAACAGAAGAAAATGCCCTTTCTTCTTTCTCACACATACAATGACATGTGTTTTGGCTACTAGGGCAGCCACTCTTTCCATTTATCCAATCACCAAGTACCTACTATTTGTCATCTCTGTGCTGAGTATTTAAAGTCAAATAAGACAGTCCTTGGTTTTTAGAAGCTCTGGGAGATATTAAATTGCAATAAAGCCAAGAGATGAATGCTGTGGTGGCAGAAGAAAGCAGGTACTCAGGAAAAAAGAGTGAATTTGTCCTCACAGAAAAGAAAGAAGGGTGAAGCAAACTTCATGGAAGTTATGGAAAAGTAACCCAGGTCTGAAGAATGGTGATATGGGAGAAGAGTTTGTCAAGGCAGAAAGTGAGGAAGCAAAGAGCCCTTCAGCTGGAGAAAAGAATCCTTTTCCTCTATAAACATATCCTGTGCATCCACTATGGATATTCAGCTGAGTTAGGCACTGGGGATAAAATATCAATAAATCATGGATGTAAATAATGAATGTAAACTATGGTGGTGTTAGGATGGAAGGAACACAAGGCACACAAGATGAACAGCCAGACTAAGAGATAGGGAAGATTTCCACGAGGAAGTGATAGCCACCATGTGGCTGAGAAGCTAGGTGGTCAGGTGAACAAGGGAAAAAGTCAATTCGCAGACTAACCAGCACAAGGCTAAGTCAAGAGGGTAACGAATTTGGACTTGACATTGAAGTACAAGTGTTCAGCCTGAACAAAGGGGAGAGGCTGCAAAAGTGAGAATGGCCAGAAATGAGGAATTTTATGAATAAAAGTAGAAAGTAACAGAACGGGTTTAAGAAAGGATAAATCACCCACTGATTTTCACTCTTATTTGGAAAATAGTAGTTAGTGACTGTTGAGCCTTTGCTTTGTGTCAGGCTTCAGGCCAAGTACTTTGCTCTCTCTCTTTGTCCACAGGGTAAGGAATCCATTAGAAGGGCAGGCAAGACTCTGAGAGACAAGTGAAGAGGCCAGGAAAGAAGTAGCATGTGTGGGGCCTCACCATTAGTATTGTGAATTTCTGCATCCTTATTTTCCACAAGTGTTATTTATATACCTTTTCCTGATAGAACCCAGAAGTCTTTATTGCTGTGTGGCAGTCTTTATCATACCTCATTGCCATGGAGCAAAATGAAGAATAAGATATGAGTTATGGTTTACTCTCTGTGACTTTCACTTACATATACCACACTCTCCCAGCTGTGACTTAAGAAACTTATATATCACCTCTCAGTCTTAGTTTCCTCACCTGTAAAAATAGAAATAGTAACACTCATATGTAGTTATATACATATTAAATAAAATATTTGCAAAGCATTTAGGAATCTAATAAATAACATTTACCTCCACCTCTCCATGAGATCATAAAAGACAAACTCTCCTAATCTTCTCTTCTCTTCTTGTTTTCAGCCTTCTTCTTGACCTGAAGGAAATTAAAACATGTTGAAGAGTTCAGAAGAAGGGAGTTAATTCTATCAGAAGAAAGGCCATCTTTCCATAGTAGACGAGGTCATCCCTGACCGTCAGGCCTCACCTAGAAGACAAAACTGCTCTCTATTAGAGCTCAAAGTTGAGTTTAAGTAAGCACAACTGTCATGGTGTTGGGGAGATGTGTCATGTTGGGATGATCGGTATACCACTCACACTGGATAAATGTCAACACTCACTGCTCAGTTTAATACCTGGTGGCCTCCTGGCAGGGCACACATAATGCTTGACTGACTGACACTGATTCTGGCTCTTTTCCCAAGTGAGATCATACACTGTGGTTTTAAATAATTCTTGGGCATTCACTAATCATGACATCTTGATTTAAGATCCATGCATTTACATACAATGTTCTCTAGGAGTAGAATACTATGTGAGCCTTAGGGAGACAATGATAACAACAAAAATAACAGCAGCACAAAAATTTGTGTGAGTCCTCAAAACATTTTTTAAAGCCAATCAATCTTTTTCTATTCCAATAGAGCAAAGCAACTACCTATGCCTATCCTAGATATGAAGGAATTGAGGATCAGAGAACTTTACGTAAATTTAAGTGGGTCTTACAACTTGTTCCAAGCATGAACATCTTTCCACTCTCTTCCCAGCAAGCACCTGATGCAGTATAACTTCAAGGGGGTAAGTTATATTTTGAAAGTAGATATTTGACTGCTAATGACCTGATATTGCAGAGAGAAGTTTAATCTTTAGATATATTAAAGTAAAAGAGTAAATACTCTTCTATCAGAGGAAAAATAGTATTCCTTAAAATAACTAGCGTGGGCGAGCCTGGTGGTGGTGGTGGGTATTGAGGAGGGCACGTATTGCATGGAGCACTGGGTGTGCATGAACAACTAATCTTGTAACACTGAAAAAATAAAGTATACATATGGGGGGGGACTAGCCTATGAGATTGGGTGGGGTGGCTCTCTCCTTAGAGACGGTCCTGACCGGTCAAATTCTTTTTTTTTTTTTTTTAAAGATTTTTTTTATTTATTTGAGAGAGAGAAACACAGCGAGAGAGGGAACACAAGTGGAGGGAATGGTAGCGGGAGAAGCAGGCTCCCTGCGGTGCAGAGAGCCTGATGCGGGGCTCAATCCCAGGACCCTGGGTTCTGACCTGGGCCGAAGGCAGAAGCTTAACGACTGAGCCACCCAGGCGCCCCGGTCAGTGTAATTCTTAATGCTTGGCGTGAAATAAAGCCTTGCTTGACCCTCAAAAAAATAAAAATAAAAAAAATAAAAAATAAAATAACTGGCTTGGACAATTAATACCTCCCAAATTTTCTTTGTCTTGGAATACTATTTTTTTTTGTGGTTTTGGCTATGGATCTAGCCTATTAGCCATGTCGAGAGTAGCAATCAACAGGAAGGGAAGGGATGTTGAATTGAGTCATCTCAAAATACTCTGATATGCTGGTTCCTGGTGATTTAACTAGAAAACCATTTTCAATTTTATGAGTTTTTTTCTGATTAATTAGTTCTTTATATTTATGTGCATGAAGTTAACACAAACATATTTACACCCTGAAGAGGATATTGAAAATAAGTTTCATATCTGAGACTTCTTTGCCTTCCCTTCTCTGACGTGGCATTACTCAGTTTAGAAACTACCAAAGCAACCAACTCAGCCACCTGCATTGGGCTTTTATAGCTACATAAATTGATTTTCCCAGTTCTTAGTTCAAAACTTTGCCTGTTAATTTTCTAAAGCAATTCCCAGCTGAGCAGTTTAATCACCTCTTCCAACCTGAATATTGTAATTCCCTCCCAATTGCTCCTGCTTGTATTTCATTCTTTTTCTTCACCAGGGATCTTCTTCCTGGCTCTTCTCTCTTATTTGTGGTCCACTGAGCCTATAGACAGAGTAATGTCAGGTCAGTCTTCCTGGAGCATGGCTCTGACTTGATCGCATTACTTAAAAACTTCTTGTAATTACTCATTGCCTGTAGAATAAGACCTGTCATTCAAGATACTCTACATGTGAACCCAGATATATACACAGAGTAGGGCAGAGGCTAATGCAGTAGACTCTACAGCAAGATCACCAAAAGGTGAATCTCAGATCTGACAAATCTCAGCTTACCTGTCATTCATCTTTGTATATGATACTTATGGTTCCTTAGCTTAATATGCCCAACCATATTACAAAACCAATTATAATACCTATCTCATAAAGTTGTAAAAATTTATATGTCCAGTGTTTATTATACAACAAGCACAAATGAATGCTATTTACTTATTATCATGATTATCTATATTGTTATTATTCTGTTCTCTTCAGGCTTTTTCATAGCTGAGGCTTTGCTGCTTGATCTATGTCATTCACTCAACCTGAAATACCTTTTAGCCACATCTAAGTCAGAGAAGGGCAATTAGTTTACTTTTGTGTTTTAGTACCAATTGGCTAGCAGTGACTAGTTGAGGACTGAGAAGAGACACATTTAGTGCTTCTCTTTCAACTTAGGGTAGATAGTTGGGTTGGGGTGGGAAGTAGGCTATAATTGGTTGTTGATGGGGAAGCAGAAACATGAGAGTATTTGCCATTCAAGGTTTCTCAAATTCTCATTGTCAAGGTACACTTCAAATGAAGCACATTGTTTTCCCAACTTAAGTCCTCTAATCACAGTCATGTATATAAAATCTCTTTGCCATAAGGTAACCTATTCATGGACCCAGGGATTAGAACATGGAGTGCCCTTTAAGAGGGCATTATTCTGCCTACTATACCCCATAGAGTAATACAGATAATATTAAAATTTTATATAGTACGTGTACAAGATATTATATTAAATGCTTTTTCTACATAAATTAATTAATCTTCTGAATATCTCCAATGAAATGAGCACTAGTATTATCATTCTTCTCATAATTGAACTAAGGAACAAGTAGGTTAAGTAACTTGCCCAGAGTACAAGAGTAAATGCTAGCAGAGCTGGGTTTTGAGGTGGGTACTCCTGAGTCCATTTTTTTCCAGTTTAAACTTTTATTTTATTTTTTCAGTGTTCCAAGAGTCATTGTTCATGCATCACACCAGTGCTCCATGCAATACCTGCCCTCCTCAATACCTAACACCAGGCTTACCTAACCCCCTAACCCGCTCCCCTTCAAAAACCCTCAGTTTGTTTATCAGAGTCCACAGTCTCTCATGTTTTGTCTCCCCTTCTGATTTCTCCCAGTTCACCCTTCCTTTCCTTCTCCCAATGTCCTCTGTGTTTTTCCTTATGCTCTACACGTAAGTGAAACCATATGATAACTAACTCTCTCTGCTTGACTGATTTCGCTCAACATAATCTCTTCCAGTCCCGTCCTTGTTTTTAACCACTATGTTAAATAGCTTGTTAAACAATTAATATTTGGTGATCTGAAATTTTGAGAGCAAAATTATTTTTAGAGTACTTGAAATTCACATGAGTTCTTGCTATCTTTGACGATTCCTCCTCAGTATTCACACACATATATACAACCTCTACACACACAGAAATATATTGCATCATGGCCCAGTTCATTTTAGGTCAAAGTTATGTTTTATTTATGTGGGGAATCTTTCTAATTTTTTTGACTGGAGTTTTTCACATGTGTCAGTTTTTGAAAATGCTTTGTTACCATTAAGCAGGAACCATGTTTTGCATATTTTTGTAACACTGATTAAAGGGTAAGATGCCAAAGATAAAAACCTTTGATAGCTTCTGAGTACAGTCCAAGTAAGACAAGTATCTTATATCTCAAATGTTTTCTCCTGCCCTTTGTGCTGAAATGGTCATTGAGGGTCATGTAGAAATGCAGTTGAATCTGTATGGGTCTCCAACTTTACCTCTACCTGCTTCACATGGCAAATTGAAATATTTTTAGCTTTATCCCCAGGTTAAAGAACTAAAGAGTTTTTAACAGTGTGAGCAAAGATATTTTATTTATTTCTGAACTAATAGGTCACTTTGCTGTAGGGGAATGTTAAGGTTAGAACAAGTAGAGTCCATTTTAGCAGTTCAGGCAGAACATAATTATAGGTGGGACTAAAACTGTGTTTGAGACATAGAGAAATGAATATCTTTAAGAAGTGTTAATTAGTAAATGTCTTGGTAATGAATTAGGTATAGAGGATAAAGGAGAAGAACGCCTCAGGATCATGTCATTTGTTGAAAAATAATTGTATTTCCCTTTCTTCACATTGTATTTACTACAAAGAAGCAGATACATTACAAAGAAGGGCCACATGCACCCCAATATTCATAGCAACAACGGCCACAACCACCAAACTGTGGAAAGAACCAAGATGCCCTTCAACAGATGAATGGATAAAGAAGATATGGTCCAAATATACAAAGGAATATTATGCCTCCACCAGAAAGGATGAATACCCAACTTTTGTATCAACATGGATGAGATTGGAGGAGATTATGCAGAGTGAAATAAATCAAGCAGAGAGTCAATTACCTTATGGTCTCACTTACATATGGAGCATAAGGAAAAACATAGAGTATATTGTGAGAAAGGAAGGAAGGGTGAATTGGGAGAAATCGGAGAGGGAGCGGAACCATGAAAGACTGCATACTCTGAGCAAAAACTGAGGGTTTTGGAGGGGAGATGGTGGGAGATTGGGTGAGCCTGGTGGTGGGTATTGAGGAGGGCATGTATTGCAGGGAGCACTAGGTGTGGTGCATGAACAATTAATCTTATAACACTGAAAAAATAAAATAAAACTACTTGTGGGAAAAAAGAAAAGTATTTATATTTAATCTGTTAGGTCACAGTGAAAGATGACAGGTTTAGAGAATTTGGTGAAGCTCATGAGTCTAATTTTTACATGATGAACCTGGTGTGTTTTAGAAACACTCAGGGAAAGAAATCAGGAAGACCCATGAATATTTACATCTAGAGTTTAAAGATAAAGTGTGTATTGAAAAAATATATGTCTCTGTGTTATTTACATATATTTATAGTGGTATATAATGACTTGAATGACAGCCACGGTAAAAGTGATTAGACAACTAAGAAAACTGGGAGCCTAGAGTTCAGCTTCCAAGAGACTCAATCATTAAAGTTTAAGGAGGAGAAGATGAACTTGCCGAGTCAGAGTGACATTGTCTTTCATGGTGAATTAGTGTTCCTTTTCTTCCAATTTATTCAACATCAACACTGAGTGAATACACAGAGACTAAGCTTCTGTGTCTGTAATGGATAAATAGGGCAGACAAAGCAGAAAAATCCCATTTAGGGTGGCCTGACATTAAGGGAAACTATCTTCATTAAATTTGCTTCTGAAAAATCAGTGCACTTTGATAATAAATATTTTTTGTTATGTCTTTGAATGTCCAAGAAAATACACCTTACCTTCTCCCCTCCAACTGGGAATAATACCTCTTCCATCACTTCAACATTGTGGTTTCCAAAAGAGATGCCAATTTTTTATTGCTCCAGCTTCCCTGGACGTAGGCTTTGACCTAAAATCAGACACTTGACCTAAGCTAGCTAGGTTGGAGGTTATTATTATTATTTTTTAAAATCTTAATTTGAAGCATAAGAGAGCAAGCCTCAGTTCCTAACTGGTGGTAAAGTTTTTTTTCCCCAAATCCTTTTATTTTATTTTTTCAGTGTTACAAGATTAATTGTTCATGCACCACACTCAGTGCTCCATGCAATACTTGCCCTCCTCACTACCCACAAACAGGCTCACCCAAACCCCCATCTCCTCCCCTCCAAAACCCTCAGTCTGTTGCTTAGAGTCCACAGTCTCTCATGGTTCATCTCTCCTTTTGATATCCACCCATTCACACTTTCTTTCCTTCTCACAATACCTTGCATGTTTCTGCTTATGCCCCAAATGTGAGACCATAAGATAATTGACTCTCCGCTTGATTTATTTCACTCTGCATAGTCTCTTCCAGTCCCATCCATGTTGATACAAAAGTTGGATATTCGTCCTTTGAAATGGAGGCATAATATTCCATTGTGTATATGGACAATATCTTCTTTATCCATTCATCTGTTGAAGGGCATTTTGGTTCTTTCCACAGTTTGGTGATTGTGGTTATTGCCGCTATGAACATTAGAATACATGTGGCCTTCTTTGTAATGCATCTGCTTCTTTGGGTTAAATACCTAGTAGTGAAATTGCAGGGTCATAGGGTAGCTCTATTTTTAATTTCCTGAGGAATCTCCACACTGTTTTCCAAAGTGGTTGCACGAACTTTCAGTCCAACCAAAAGTGGAAGAAGGTTCCCCTGCCTCCACATCTTCTCCAACACTTGTTGATTACTGTAATGTTGATTTTGGCCATTCTAACTGGTGTAAGGTTGTATCTCAGTGTGGTATTGATTTGTATGTCCCTGATGCCTAAAGATGATGAACATTTTTCTTGTGTCTGTTAGCCATTTGTATGTCTTTTTGGAGAAGTGTCTGTTCTTGTCTTCTGCCCACTTTTGATGTGATTATCGGTTTTGTAAGTGTTGAGTTTGAGGAGTTCTTTATAGATCTTAGATATCAGACCTTTGTCTGTAGTGTCATTTGCGAATATTTTCTCTTGTTCTGTGGGTTGCCTGTTTGTTTTGTTGACTTTTTCCTTCGCTGTGCAGTAGCTTTTTATCTTGGTGAAGTCCCAAAATTTCATTTTTGCCTTTGGAGACATGTCTTGAATGAAGTTCCTGCGGCTGAGGTGAAAGAGGTTACTGCCTATGTTCTTCTCTAGAGTTTTGATAGATTCCTGACTCAAGTTGAGGTCTTTTATCCATTTCAAGTTTAACCTGGTGTATGGTGTAAGATAATGGTCAATAGTGAGGAGGACTATTCTTAGATTCTATGTATCTAAAAATACATAGAAGAATATGTATTCTTCTACATATAGCTGGCCAATTTTTCAGCATCATTTATGGAAGAGATTCTTTTTTCCCACTGGATATTTTTTCCTGTTTTGTCAAAGATTATTTGACCATAGAGTTGTGGGTCCATATATGGGCTCTCTATTCCATTCCACTGGTCTGTGTGTTTGTTTTTGTGCCAGTACCTTGCTGTCTTGGTGATCACAGCTTTGTAGTAAAGCTTGAAATCAGGCAATGTGTTGCCCCCAGCTTGGTTTTTCTTTTTCAACATTTCCTTAGGAAATTGGGGTATTTTCTGGTTCCATAAAAATTTTAGGATTTTTTTTGTTCCAGCCTTTTAAAAAAATGCCAGTGGAATTTTGGTTGGGAAGGCATTGAAAGTATAGATTGCTCTGGGCAGTACAGACACTTTAACGATGTTTATTCTTTCGTCCGTGAGCATGGAATGCTTTTCCACCTTTTTGTGTCTTCCTCAATTTCTTTCATGAGCGTTCTGTAGTTCCTCAAGTACAGATCTTTTCCCTCTTTGGTTAGGTTTATTCCCAGGTAGCTTGGTGTTTTGTAAATGGAAGCAATTCTCTAATTTTCCTTTCCATATTTTCATTGTTAGTGTATAGGAAAGTAGCTGATTTCCGTGCATTGATTTTGTATCCTGCCACATTACTGAATTCCTATATGAGTTCTAGTAGTTTGTGGGTGGAGTCTTTTGGGTTCTCCACATAAAGTACCATGTCATCTGTGAAGGGAGAGAATTTGACTTCTTCATTGCCAATTCGAACACCTTTTATTTCTTTTTGTTGTTTGATTGCTCTCGCTAGGACTTCTAGTACTATGTTGAATAAGAGTGGTGAGCCTGGGCAACCTTGTGTTCCTGATTTCAAAGGGAAGGCTGTCAGCTTTTTCCCAATGAGACTGATATTTGTTGTGGGCTTTTCATAGATAGATTTTTATGATATTGAGGAAAGTTCCTTCTATCCCTATACTTCGAAGAGTTTTAATCAGGGACACATGCTGAATTTTGTCAAACGCTTTTTCTGCATCAACTGAGAGGACCATGTGGTTCTTCTCTCTTCTGTTATTGATTTGTTCTATCACATTGATTGATTTGCAAATGTTAAACTACCCTTGCATCCCAGGGTTAAAACCCACCTGGTCATAGTGGGTAATCTTTTTAATGTGCTGTTGAATCCTATTAGCTAAGACCTTGTTGAGAATCTTGGCATTCATATTCATTAGGGATATTGGTCTGAAATTCTTTTTGATTCTTTGCTTGGTTTGGGGAATCAAGATAATGCTGGCTTCATAGAAAGAGTCTCGAAGTTTTCCTTCTGTTTCTATGTTTTGAAACAGATTCAAAGAGAATAGGTATTATGTCTTCCTTTAATGTTTGGTAGAATTTCCCAGGGAATCCATCCAAACAAGAGTCCAGGACTCTTGTTTTTTTGATCGCTGCTTCAATATCTTTACCAGATATTGGTCTATTCAGGTTGTACTTTCTTCCTGTTTCAGAGTTGTAAGATCATGGGTTTCTAAGAATGCATCCATTTCTTTCAGGTTGTTTAACTTATTGCTATATAGCTGTTGATAATAATTTCTGATGATTGTTTCTATTTCCTTTAGATTAGTCATGATTTATCTGCTTTCATTCAAAATTTTATTAATGTGAGTCCTCTTCCTTTTCTTTTGGATTAGTTTGGCAGTGGTTAATATTTATCTTACTGATTCTTTAAAAAAACCAATTTCTTTTTTTTAAATTTATTTATTTATTTTTAGTGTTACAAGGATTATTGTTCCTGCACCACACCCATTGCTCCATGCAATATGTGCCCTCCTCAATACCCACCACCAGGCTTGGCCAACACCCACCCCTCTCCCCTCCAAAACCCTCATTTTTTTGCTCATAGTCCACATTCTCTCATGGTTCATCTCCCGCTCTGGTTTCCCCCCATAAGCCCCTCCCTTCCTTCTCACAATGCCTTCCATGTTTCTCTTTACGCTCAGCATGTGAGACCATAAGGTAATTGGTTCTCTCTGCTTGACTTATTTCACTCCGCATAATCTCTTCCAGTCCCATCCATGTTGATACAAAAGTTGGATATTCGTCCTTTCTAATGGAGGCACAATATTCCATTGTGTATATGTACCATATCTTCTTTATCCATTCATCTGTTGAAGAGTATCTTGCTTCTTTTCACAGTTTGGCAATTGTGGTCATTGCTGCTATGAACATTGGGGTACATGTGGCCCTTCTTAGTAATGCAGCTGCTTCTTTGGGGTAAATACCCAGTAGTTCGATAGCAGGGTCAAAGGGTAGCTCTATTTTTAATTTCTTGAGGAATCTCCACACTGTTTTCCAAAGTGGCTGCACCAGCTTGCAATCCCACCAACAGTGTAGGAGGGTGCCCCTTTCTCCACACCCTCTCCAACATTTGTTGTTTACTGTCCTGTTGATTTTGGCCATTCTAACTGGTGTAAGGTGGTATCTCAGTGTGGTTTTGATTTGAATCTCCCTGATAGCTAAAGATGAACATTTTTTCATGTGTCTGTTAGCCATTTGGATGTCTTCTTTGGAGAAGTGTCTGTTCATGTCTTCTGCCCATCTTTTGATGTAATTATTGTTTTATGGGTGTTGAGTTTG
>CM053613.1:65520919-65543413 GCA_028646535.1 Procyon lotor
TATTCCCAGGTATCTTATGGTTTTTGGTGCTATCATAAATGGAATAGATTCCCTAATTTCTCTTTCCACAGATTCACTGTTAGTGTATAGGAAAGCAATTGATTTCTGTGCATTGATTTTGTATCCTGACACATTACTGAATTACTGTCCTAAAGTTCAATTTCAGTTTTGTTTCTTTTGCCTTTGAAGATATGTCCTGAAAGAAGTTGCTGTGGCTGATGTCGAATAGGTTACTGCCTATGTTCTCCTCTAGGATTTTGATAGATTCCTACCTCACGTTGAGATCTTTTATCCATTTCGAGTTTATCTTTGTGTATGGTGTAAGAGAATGGTCAAGTTTCATTCTTCTACATAGAGCTGTCCAATTTCCCAGAACCATTTATTGAAGAGACTGTCTTTTTTCCACTGGATATTTTTTCCTGTTTTGTCAAAGATTAGTTGACCATAGAGTTGTGGGTCCATGTCTGGGCTCTCTATTCTGTTCCACCGGTCTATGTGTCTGTTTTTGTGCCAGTACCATGCTGTCTTGGTGATCACAGCTTTGTAGTAAAGCTTGAAATCGGGCAATGTGACCCAGCTTGGTTTTTCTTTTTCAGCATTTGCTTAGCGATTCAGGGTGTTTTCTGATTCCATATAAAATTTTGGAATTGTAAAAAAACCAATTTCTGAATTCATTGATGTGCTTTACAATTTCTGTAGTCTGAATTCATTTATGTGCTTTAGAATTTCTTTAGTTTCTAACTCATTGATCTCTGCTTTAATCCTAAATATTTCCCTTCTCATGTGTGGTGTTTGCTTAATTTGTTTTTGATTTCCCAGTTATTTAAGGTGAAAAGAGAGCTGGTGAATTTGAGATGTTTCAATTTTTTAAAAAAGATTTTATTTATTTATTTGACAGAGAGAGATCACAAGCAGGCAGAGTGGCAGGCAGAGAGAGGGGGAAGCAGGCTCCCTGATGAGCAGAGAGTCTGGCGAGGCTCGATCCCAGGACCTTGAGATCATGGCCTGAGCCAAAGACAGAGGCTTCACCCACTGAACTAACCAGGCTCCATGAATTTTTCAATTTTTTTGAGTGAGGCTTGGATGATTAATTATTTCCCCCTTAGGACTACCTTTGCTGTGTCCCATATGTTTTTGGATTGATGTGTCTTTATTCTCATTTGTCTCCATGATGAAGTTTTTGTCACACCTAAGTGGCATATATCCAGGGGCCACTTGAATCTGGGACTGAAGCCAATCTGCAAGGAGTATACATGAAGGATGAAATAATCCTTGTGCCAGGCAATGTCAACATCTAGATTTAGTTATTCCAAATTTTTTTTAAAGACCTTATGTATTTGAAAGAGAGTGAGAGAAAGTGAGTAGGGTGGGGAAGGGTGGTGGGAGAAGACTCTCCACTGAGAAAAGGTAATGTTGTAAGACTCCATCCCCAGACACTCTGATAATGACCTGAACCAAAGGCAGACACATAACTGACTGAGCCACCAAGATACCTGAGATTTAGTTTCTTTCTGAGACACAGTTGCATCCCAGCCCTTATTGTAGTTTGCATTCTTAAGACAATAAGTGGCATTTTTTGTAAAGGTAGTTTCTCATTATTGGGTAAGAATTGACATGCAGCTATGTACTGAGTTCTCTCTCACATTCTACGGCTGAGAGAGCAGCTATCGCTGCTGATGATTAAGAAGTGTCTGAGAAGGCAGGCTTACTGCACTTCTGAGCTGAAAGCTTCTCTTTGAATGGGTATTTTCAGCACTGCTAAAATGTGACAGAAACTCAGCTCAGAAAGGGGGTGGATGTGTGTGGTTTATTCATGAATGATGTGTTATAACTTGATAATTGCCTTCTGGGATCTGGAGTTGCCATTATCTCTTACAAGGTAATGATGTTGTGGGATGACACTGATTTTCTTAATCTGCTGAATTATATTGATTCAGTTTAATCACTTAAGTGGAGCGAGGGTGGGGGAATGAACTCTTCTACCATTCAGAAGAAGCAGCCTTGTGATCAAAGCTTCACTTCAACCACGAAGTTTACTTAGGACCTGCCTGAGACAGTTTGGGTTGCAGAATATGAGGAAATATTAGAGGAAAGGGTACATTTAAATACAGCATAATCCAAAACAATATCTATGAAAGAATTGTTTCTTCCTAATTGAGCTAAATGAAATGTGGTTTTTACTAATTTTTGTTCAGACCATCGGGTTCTTTATAGACAATAATTATAAACCTTCTATGTATTGTCACTAATTATTAACTGAGAGGGTGTTGACACTGGCCATATGTTTTTTCTTAATTTCCACTTTGAGCTTATAAGGTATGCATCATCATACCACTTTATAGGTGAAAAGACTGAGACTCAGAGAGATTGACTTTTTTTTTTTGGAATTTTTTTCCACCCAAATATGTTTATTTTTTCAGTTTTACAAGATTTATTGTTCATGCACCACACCCAGTGCACTGAGATTGAGTTTTTAATAAAATTGTCCCACTGGTAAAAGGAAGGACTTGAGTTCAAACATGGGTTTTATAATGACAATCCAGAGAAATGACTTCTGAATTTCCCTTAATATTCAGATCTCTGTGGTTATAATCTAGATTATTTCATGGGAAAAAATGGCCCGGTGAACATGCAATAGAAAGGGTTGGTAGCTCCAACTTTCCCACTTTATCTCTCTGAATTGTGGTCGACTGTGTGTTCCAGCCCAGAGGTATAAGGTCCATTTGGAGGCAGTAGACTCGATCTAATGACTTTTCACGCCCTCCCCCACTCCAGCCTTATGTTCTTTTTTTCAGAGAGAGGCTGATCTCTGTCACTTTGTATTTCCAGACAGCAACTGTCTTCAAAAAAGACAATGCCAAGGAGGGCAAATGATGCTGACTTTCAAATAGGAATTTCCATGCCTCTTTGAGTTGATAATCAGGCTCATGTGATCTTATTCATGAGACTTTCTGCTGATACACCATAATTAATCTTGAGTCCCAGTGGCTTTGTAGATCTGGACCTACTGGTGTGCAAGTGTTCAGAACACATTGTCTTACACTAGGGTCCTTCTAGATCCTCTCCTAAGGATTTCACCTTACCATAGGCCTTAACTCTAAGAAAAATGTTAATGTTGCAGCAAACTTTTTCTTATCATGTTTAACACTTAGCCCTAAAAGACATGCTAAGAGAAGAAATCAAAGTGAACATCTTCCAAGAAAAAAGTATCTTTGTTTATTTAGGTGTACTTCTAACCCAGCATGCCCAGGTTCACAGCCTCAGCCCACAAGGAGGGCACCATCATCTAAACAAGGTAGTCACAGTTCAATTTCATGAAAAGATTGACTTTTTTTAAAAAACATATGCTAGAGACAAATAAAATTTGGAAAAGCACCATCTGGAGTCATTAATCACACTTCAGTCTGGCCACCAGCATGAAGTGGAGAAATTTCCATTTATTTTTACCTCATCTGCTAACTCAGCTATGAGGTTCTGAAATGGGATAAATGTCTGGGACATCAGAGGGAGAAGACCCCAGTTGTTTCTCACCCAGCCAATATCTCTCCATCCCCACCCACTGAGAGCTCTCTCTTGTGCTAGTTGCTTTTCCTGCACTCGTCTCTCATGTATGACTCCCTTTCTCTCTGTCTTTATGCTCATTTCTCTCTCCCTTTGAAGGCTCTTTCTTGCACTGTTTTTTTCTCATTTCTCCCACTGAAATACACTTTGTATCCCCTTTATCTAGTTCCCCCTCCACTCCCTCCACCCATCTATGTGTTTCATTCTTTCTTTTCCTTTTATTTCCCTTCCTCTCATTCTCATCTTCATCATTTATTTCACCTTCATCCTCACCTCCTATTCTGTCTTTGTTTCATATTCTCCTGATTTCATCTTTGTCTGTCTGCTTCACTCATTCCTCTCCTCTGAACATCAGCCAGTAGCAGTTACTTCCATTCAGATTTCCCAGAAAGACTTAAAAATAAAAAATAAAAAAGCAAAAACAAATACAACTCCCTGGGATGGAAATTCATTCACATTCCAAATATCAACTCTTTCATTCATTTGCACTCAGTACCTTAGAGGAGACATCGTTTCCCTGCCATGAATAAAATCTACATAGCTGGAACCCACTGAACAAATGCTCCCTGAGTCAGAAATTTAGCAGTGTATGAAAGTGTTCCAGACATAATACAGCAAATGTCACTACTAGGATACCTATAAACAGAGAAGACATTTTTCCTTTTTAAAGATTCTTGCTGCAGACCTTGTGGGCTCACAGATTTATTTAAACTTAGCTTAAAGCCATCTCAAGATCATCTTTCCCCCAGTTTTGGAAATGAGTATGTCTCTTAATTCCTGTAAGAAGCACACCCAGCTTTTCTTCATTAGCTTATTTTGCTAAGAAGTAGTGTGAAAGTTGAAGGCTATTTTCATTTCGAGACCTAATGATTCAAAGATATCTTGGCACTTAAATAAATATTTCAGAACTTAAAGTTGAAGATCTGGGGGAAAAAAGTCTATAGGAAGTGATTCCTATCCCTAGGTCTGGTTTAAGAACGTAGCCACAGTTGGAAGACGGCACTGACTTTGTCTTAGCCATTTTTCCCAGAATTCTTTTTGGACCTTTTGGAAATTTCAACACCAAGTTTTCCCCACTGTTTGTGCTGCTCTAAGATAAATAACTATTTTTTAAGACACTCTGTGAGTGGTTTGGAATCCAGCTTTGTTTCCCTTTATAAAAAAAATGAAGTGTCTTAAATAGGGAAATATTTCATCTCAAAAGCACAGTTCTATGTCAGAAATTTCATTACTAGAGCCAGAATTAAAATAATAAATGACATGAAGTCTTACGAGAATGAAAATCCTGACCAAGCTGCTTTCATAGGGAACTTAGCTTTTTTCTGTGTGGACGTGGTGAGCTGTGATATCTTAGTCCCCCTCTCCATCCTCCATGTGTGATGTAATATCTCATTGTGGTTTTAATTTGTGTTCTTCTGACAATTAGTGATGTTGAATATTTTTTTTATGTGTCTGTTGACCATTTGTGTGTCTTCTTTGAAAAAAAAATATATTCAGGTCTTCTGCCCAGTTTTTAATCAGATTATTTTTTATTTTGTGTTTTGACATATGTGAGTTCCTATATATTCCAATGACCATGCAACTTTCTGTGTGACCACTGGCCCCTATAAAACTGTTATGCCCTTTGACCCAGGGGTCCAAGTCCCAACCCCGCTGTGTTGGGTATACTTGGGCCCAAGCTCGAGCTTGCAAATAAACCCTTGTGCGTTTGCGTCAGTATCTGCTCCTCGGTGGTCTCTTGGATTCGACATTGGGGGCATTACATCCCCACTCCCTTTCTCCCATTTCTGCACCACCTTGCGTGTGACCTGATTTACTAACTTTCAGGCTGCCTTTGTTGTCTTAGGCCAAGGTTCCTCCCATCACTATCAGGAACAAAAGGAGCACCCCTGGACCTAACAGCACCCATGCCTGATTTCCCCTTGTGTCTCAGGTGAAAATTGACAATGGGGAATATCCAGGTGGAACATAAAATTAAGTATTTAAACTAATATTGTTGGTTTCATTAAGGTAGACCCGTCTTTGGGTGGATGGAAATCCCCGGGCCCCAGCCCCTTTCTGTCAGCTGCCCTACATTAGCTCCTGCAAATGCAGAAGAATAGACCAAATGGCTATGCCATTAGGTAAAGAAAAAGAAACAAGCCCCCAGGGTGATTCAGCATTCTCCTGGGACATTTCTTTATAGATTATATCTCCGCATGAAGGAACCAATTGGCCCTGAGAAAACATGGGGAAAAAAGTCCTATTACCATCCCCCATCACCCGTAGCCATAAAAACTTCCCCCTACCGGCTACTATGCTGATGGTTAATGGTCTTGAAATTTTCTTAAAGACTTTCAAAGTCTTTGGTAAACTAAAACTTCAAAGTTTTGCTTGGATGATAAATGAAATTACATTCATTGGACATCTGGGTCTTCCCAATTAAGATAGAGTGCTAAGTCATTAATGACTGGACATAGGTTTGTGCTTTGACCTCTTAATGCAAAGAAACTGAGAATATTTAAATCTGCATACATGTTTTGTACTTAATTAATTCACAAGTTTGCCATCTAAAGAATTCTGGTGTTCACAATTGGTTACTCCTTATTCTTTACTGGAGATTAAGGTTTCTTTTTTTTTTTTTTAAATTTTATTTATTTGACAGAGAGAAACACAGCGAGAGAGGGAACACAAGCAGAGGGAATGGTAGCGGGAGAAGCAGGCTTCCTGCCGAGCAGAGGGCCCGATGCGGGGCTCGATCCCAAGACGCCGGGATCATGACCTGGGCCGAAGGCAGACGCTTAACGACTGAGCCACCCAGGCGCCCCGAGATTAAGGTTTCTTAAAGTGTGAACAAAAAAAAATTCCACTAACTGTAACTAAGACTGGAAATAAAGGAACAACTCTGGATGTAAAATAGTATGAGATAAATAAAAAGATAAGAAATGGAAATGCGTTTTGTTAAAGGTAAAAAAGGTAATTTATTCTAAATGAGATGGTTGTTAAAAAATGGCTTGGGACAAAATCTGAATACAAAAAAAAAGCTGTAAAATGTTTATGAAGGGAAAAATTTGGAAACAAGTTATAGATGTGGTCAAGGTGGACTAAGATTGAAATGAATGAATTTAAAACCCTGGTATAAGATTGTAAGCGGGCTTACTCTTTGTTCACAAGTTTTAAATTGTAAATGAAGTTTCTTTAACTCTCTGGGCATTTTCTTTGGCAGTTAGGGGTCCCGCATTCCTTTTGGCTAACTCAAACTAACTCAAACTAACTGGGTAATATTCTGACATTCTGTGGTGTTTTTCTCAGAAGCAAGCCATGTGGGGGTTATACACAAGATGGCAGGTGTAGCACAAAATGGAGTTAGCCTTGCTATGCTCTTTCATTTCCCCCCCTTGTCCTGTAACTTATGGCTCAATCATGGGATGGACTACATTTCTCTTTCACCCTCGGTTATTAAAGGCTTGTATTGGCCATGTAGGACCATCATCTGGACCACCCCTATACATTCCTTAACAAACTGAACTAGCCTATTGACGACACAGGGACCGACGGTTAACAGCAACAGGAGGATTACGAGAGACCCGGCAAGGGCGAACATGAGGGTGGTTAACCAAGGGGACCAGTTGAACAGAGACTCATCCCAGGGCTGAGATCTGATTAAGTATCTTTCTCGAGCTGGTGTCTATTATCTGCCAGGTAAGATTATAGGGGACATGGGGGATCCCAGCAGCATAGGTAGTGGCTAATAAGTGTAGGTAGAATTAGGTAGGTGGAGCACATCGTACCTTGAGCTTTAGTGGGTTGCGCTGGTCTCCATCCCTCCATTGTGTGACGAAGTCCTCCTGGACTGCGGAGGGGCTGGCCAGACGGACATGACTATGATGAACCCAGGTGGTGACACCGTCTACCTTGAGAACGGTGGGTATAGTCAGTACTACGATGTAAGGTCCCTTCCAACATGACTTGAGGGTTTCCCAGCAGTATCTTTTGACAAAGACCCAGTCCCCTGGTCTGTACTGATGTGGCGTCGGGGTCGGGCCAGCCTCGTAGATGGCACAGAGGTGCGGCCAAATGTTTTCATGCACCTTCTGGAGTTCTCTTAAAGAAAAAGATATTTCCTGATTTTCAAATTCAACCAGAAGTCCAGACTTACAGTTGAGAATGATGGGGGGGGGGGGCTACCAAACATGATCTCATAGGGAGTAAAACCCAGGGTGTAAGGGGTGCTTCTTACTCGATAGAGGGCGTACGTTAGGAGAGTCACCCAGTCCCCGCCAGTCTTCATTGTTAATTTGGTAAAGGTCTCTTTTAGGGTTCTATTCATTCTTTCTATTTGCCCTGAGCTCTGGGGCCTATAAGCACAATGTAATTTCCAATATGCCCCAATTACCTTGGCTACTGTTTGTGTTACCTGTGAGATAAAAGCTGGCCCGTTGTTGTCTGATCCTATCATGGCAGGAAAACCATACCTGGATAAGATGTCTTCCAGCAGCTGCTTGGCCACTCTCTGAGCCGTTTCATGCTTGGTTGGGTACGCCTCTACCCAGCCAGAAGGTGTCTATAAACACTAAAAGATATTTATAACCATACTTTCCTGTTTTAACTTCAGTGAAATCTGTCTCCTATCAGTGAACCAGGTGGCTTCAGCATCTGGAAGGGGCTGATTGGTCAAGTCCTTCCGGAGACGATGTACTTGTTGTAGAATTCCCACAGTTCCACTCCGCACAGTCATGTAGCGGAGTGTCTAGGTCAGGGTCAGGCAGCAAAGTTGCGGGGTTGAGGGCTGCACTGAGGTGAAACCGCCCGCTTGGTGGGTTGAGTAGGAAGTAGGAAGCTCTTCTCTTTGCATATCTGAGACTTTTTCGTGGATACTCAGTATCCTAAGACCCCCAAAGTGGCTAGTAGATCCTGGGTTCCATGCTCACAGTCCTCGACCGTGTCAGCAGCAATCAGGATGTCATCTACAGACTGTAGGAGCGTTGGGCCAGGGTGTTCCCTTCTGTACTCACCCAGGTCCTCATGTAGCGCCTCGTCAAAGATGGTGGGTGAATTTTTGAACCCCTGAGGCAGCTGCGTCCAGGTGAGTTGTCCACTGTAACCCTCCTCTGGATCATGACATTCGAAGGCGAACAAAGGTTGGCTTTGGAGTGTCAGCGATAGACTGAAGAAAGCGTCTTTTAAATCTACTATGGTGTAACAGACCCTGGAGGGTGCCAGGGAGCTCAGGAGAGTATATAGGTTGGAGACTTTTGGGTGTATGTCCATGACTCTTATTTACTTCCCGGAGGTCCTGCACCGGTCAGTAGTCACTTGTGAGGCTTTTTGACTGGCAGCGAGGGGGGGGGGGGGGGTGAGGGGTGAGGGTGGGGGCGTGTGTTCCAGGCAGATTGGCAGGGAATTAGGAGCCCCTAGTCTCTGTAGTCTCCGGATGTGGGGCTGGATCCCCTTCCAGGTCTCCTGAGACATGGGGTACAGCTTGATTGTTACCGGACCTTCTCCTGGCTTTAACTCTACTAGGACTGGGGTCCTATGAGCGGCTAAACCTAATCCTCCGTCTCTGCCCAAACTGTGGGGAATTCTTGTAGCCATCTGTCCATGTCATCTCTTATTGAAGATGCCTTTGGTGGAGGCGGTACTCATCCTCTAGCCTTAGGGTTAGGACTGAATGGGGTGGCCTTTGTCATCGGTGATCTGCGGCCCCCCCCCCTCTGAAAGTTATCTGAGCTCCAATTTTGGTCAGTAAGTCCCGCCCTAACAGTGGGTAGGGGCATTCTGATATTACCATGAAGGAGTGGGATACCTGGTCCATTCCCAAATCTACTGTTCTTCAAGTAGTCCATGTATACTGGTTCCTATCAGTTGCCACTTGTACCCTGGACTTCTTGTTTGTTACTTTTCCTTATGGTGTGTGGAAGACTGAATGTTGCACTCCATTAACAAAGAAGTTAATAAGGGTCCCCTCCACTTTTAGGGTTACCCTGGGCTCAGGGAGGGGGTCAGAACCCCGACTCCCCTAGTTACTGAGTTCTAGCTCCAAGATTTTCTTGGTGCCGGCTTTTTTCACCCTTTTCGGGCATTCCCAGGCCCAATGTCCCATTTCCTTGCAGTAGGTGCATTGATCCTTCTGCAGCCTCTGCCTCCCTCCTTGGGTAGTGTGCTTACCTTCTTTTTGGTCACCTGCAAGCTGCCTGAGGCAGCAGTCCCATTCCTGGGGAGAGTTAACAGTTGTAGCTAGTTAAGATTCTGGCCAGGTCTTGAGTCTGTTTACTGCCGGCAGCCACAGTGGTGCAAGCCTGATTGTCCTCCAGAGACTCCCAGTTATTATATACCTTTTCAGCCACTACCAGTAGACCTTGTAGTCATTTTTTTCCCCCAACCTATCTATTTCCTGCAGTTTCTTCTAATATCTGCAGCAGACTGATTTACAAAGGCCATGATAAGAGCTGCCTTGTTTTCAGGTGCCTCTGGATCCATGAGGATATAGGTACAAAATGCCTCCATAATCTGTTCTCAATAGGCAGCTGGAGATTCCTTTTTTCTCCCTCTTTTACATTCCCTACCTTGGCCAAATTGGTTGGCTTCCTGGCAGCCATTCGGAGATCCTCCACCCCCATTAGAGTTTGGCGGTATACCCGGAGTCTCTCCTTACCTTCTGCCATGTTGAAATCCCATTCAGGCCGAGTTAAAGGGAAAGAGGTATCTATCTGAGCCTGGTTGGTGGTAGGATTCCCATCCACATCCGGAACTAATTTTTGGGCCCATTGAGGATTATTTCCTTCTCTTCAGTCGTGAACAGGACATGCAAAAGCTGCTGACAGTCGTCCCAGGTGGGCTGATGTGTGAAAAGAAAAGAACAGTGTCTAACTGGTCAATAAGCCCTGTCAGTTTCTCATAAAATTTAAGGTTCTGAGTTTTCCAATTATAGAGATCACTAGTGGTAAAAGGCCAGTAGTGATGGGGCTGATTATCTCCCGCGTTGGGGGGGACAGTAGCTGACAGGGGCAGAATAGTAGATTTGGCAGTGGGGACAGACTGCTCTCTGTGAGCCCTTTGTCTGGTATAGGGTGGGCTTCCCATTGGAGCATTTCCACCCCCTGCTCCTGAAGCAGCTTCCATTTCCCCAGGTGGGGGATGGTCATGTACCCCAGGCTTTCCAGGAGACTGATATGGGGGAGGAAAAAATAATTCTTCTTCAGTTCCTCCTTGCAGGATAGGGTACAGGGGCGGCGCCAAGGACTTGATAAGACTCTTCTCCTTTTCTGTCCCCTGTAAAGCAGGAATAGGTTGCACCTTTGGGGGGTGGTGCGGGGCCAGGAAGGGGTCAAGCTACGAGGATGGGTTTTCCAAAAGGTCCTGCCAAATAGGAATGTAAGGGAACTGATCAGAGTGACCCGTCTTGGGTTGTGAGATGACACTCCTGACTCGGTAGATGGGGGTAAGTCAAAGATTCCCTCTGGTGGCCATCTGACATTAAAAATCGGCCATTCACTAGAACAAAAAACCCACCACCGACCTTTCTGGACCTCCACACCTGAACATATCAGACTCAACCACACTGAGGTTATTGGCCCTTTCCCTGACCTCTTTATAATGGTCAATTATAACACTTAGAGGAGTAGTCTGAGTCTGTCCCATAATATCCGTCCAGTAAGTCCACAGAAAACAGAAGAACACAAAAACAGACGAACAGAGTGTGCCCAAGAACAGTTTTCCAACTCCGCAGAAGCAAAACCAGAAGCTAGACAACGGCCTCATGCAGACTGGCGGGAGGGACTCACCTTTTCTCAGACCAAGGGGATTCCATATCCCTCATTTCAGACCTTTGAGGGGATTCCATGTCCCTCCAGAGAGGATCGGAACGTCTTCCAAATCCTCCACCCCGTGGTCCTCCAGTGCGTCCATCTAGACCACGCCAGGCACCACCAGAATTCCAGAAGTAAGCTCACACAAGAGGAACAGAGAGACAGAGAACAGACAGACACCTACTGTAGACTCTTCAGGTCGGGGGTCCCTCGGGGCCTCGGGGATCCTGGATGAGCCCCCAAATGTTATCCCCAGATTTTGAGATCCACAAAGACCACCAGGTAGCTGAGTCAGATGCAAAAGCAAAAGAGCCTTTATTCAAACTAGCTCGAGCTCAGTCTCCCACACTCACTGACACAGCGGTAATGATTTTACTGGATAGGATTAACTGTATATTATTATAAATATTCAGTTTTAATAGAGCAATAATATTTTAAAAATGAAGCACAGCATGTAATACATGAAAATAAGTAGAACGAAATAGTATTAATCTTTTTTCCCCAAATATGTTTATTTTATTTTTTCAATCTTACAAGATTTATTGTTCATGCACCACACCCCATGTCCCATGCAATACATGCCCTCCTTAATACCCATCACCAGGCTCACCCAACACCCCCACCCCTCCTAAACCCTCAGTTTGTTGTTTAGAGTCCACGTCTCTCATGGTTCATCTCCTCCTCTGATTTCCCCCCATTCCCCCTTCCCTTCCTTCTCACAATGCCTTCCATGTTTTTCTTTATGTTCAGCACGTAAGTGAGACCATAAGGTAATTGGATCTCTCCACTTGACTTATTTCACTCCGCATAATCTCTTCCAGTCCCATCCATGTTGATACAAAAGTTGGATATTAATCCTTTCTAATGGAGGCATAATATTCCATTGTATATATGTATCATGTCTTCTTTATCCATTCATCTGTTAAAGAGTATCTTGGTTCTTTTCACAGTTTGGTGATTGTGGCCATTGCTGCTATGAACATGGGGGTACATGTGGCCCTTCTTTGTAATGCATCTGTTTCTTTGGGGTAAATACCCAGTAGTGCGATGGCAGGGTCGTAGGGTAGCTCTATTTTTAATTTCTTGAGGAATCTCCACACTGTTTTCCAAAGTGACTGCACCAGCTTGCAATTCCACCAACAGTGTAAGAGGATGCCCCTTTCTCCACACCCTCTCCACATTTGTTGTTTACTATCCTGTTGATTTTGTCCATTCTGACTGGTGTAAGGTGGTATCTCAGTGTGGTTTTGATTTGAATCTCCCTGATGGCTAAAGATGATGAACACTTTTCCAGGAGTCTGTTAGTCATTTGTACGTCTTCTTTGGAGAAGTGTCTGTTCATGTCTTCTGCCCATTTTTTGATGTGATTATTGGTTTTGTGAGCGTTGAGTTGAGGAGTTCTTTATAGATCTTAGATATCAGACCTTCGTCTGTAGTGCCATTTGCGAATATCTTCTCCCATTCTGTGGGTGCCTGTTTGTTTTGTTGACTGTTTCCTTCGCTGTGCAGAAGTTTTTATCTTGATGAAGTCCCAAAAGTTCAATTTCGGTTTTGTTTCCCTTGCCTTTGGAGACACGTCCTGAAAGAAGTTGCTGTGGCTGATGTCAAAGCAGTTACTGCCTATGTTTTCCTCTAGGATTTTGACCTCACATTGAGGTCTTTTATCCATTTTGAGTTTGTCTTCATGTACGGTGTAAGAGAATGGTCAAGTATCATTCTTCTACATATAGTTGTCCAATTTTCCCAGCACTATTTATTGAAGAGACTGTCTTTTTTCCACTGGATATTTTTTCCTGTTTTGTCAAAGATTATTTGACCATAGCATTGCGGATCCATAGCAGGGCTCTCTATTCTGTTCCATTGGTCTATGTGTCTGTTTTTGTGCCAGTACCATGCTGTCTTGGTGATAACAGCTTTGTAGTAAAGCTTGAAATCAGGCACTGTGATGCCCTCAGCTTGCTTTTTCTTTTTCAGCATTGCCTTATCAATTTGGGGTCTTTTCTGGTTCCATACAAATTTTAGGATCATTTGTTCCAGGCCTTTGAAAAAAACCGGTGGAATTTGGATCAGGATAGCATTGAAAGTATAAATTGCTCTGGGCAGTATAGACATTTTAACAATGTTTATTCTTCTGATCCAGGAACATGGAATGCTTTTCCACCTTTTTGTGTCTTCCTCAATTTCTTTCATGAGCATTCAGTAGTTCCTTGAATATAGATCCTTCACCTCTTTGGTTAGGTTTATTCCCAGGTATCTTATGGTTATTGGTGCTACAGTAAATGGAATTAATTCTCTAGTTTCCCTTTCCATATTTTCATTGTCAGTGTATAAGAAAGCAACTGATTTCTGTGCATTGATTTTTGTATCCTGCCACATTACTGAATTACTGTACGAGTTCTAGTAGTTTGGGGGTGTGTGGAGCAAAGGGAACCCTGTCACACTGTTGGTGCGTCCACTTTGGAAAACAGTGTGGAGATTCCTCAATAATTTAAAAATAGAGCTACCCTATGACCCTGCCATTGCACTACTGGGTATTTACCCCAAAGAAGCAGATACATTACAAAGAAGGGCCACATGTACCCCAATGTTCACAGCAACAATGGCCACAATCGCCATTGTGAGAAGGAAGGGAAGGGGGAATGGGGGAAATCAGAGGAGAGATGAACCATGAGAGACTGTGGACTCTGAGCAACAAACGGAGGGTTTTCCCTCTGTCTGCTGTTCTCCCTGCTGGTTCTCTCTCTCTCTCTTTCTCTCTTACAAGCAAATAAACCAAAATCTTAAAAAAGTAAAGAAGAAATAATTTTTCATCCAGATTAGCATGTGACCTAAAAAAATAACTTATATTAAGTGACTGACAAAGTCTCTGACACATTATGGTAGTTTACATATGTCAGCTTTCCAAAGTCCCCTTGGAAACAACCCACTGTTTTTAAAAAAACATTGTCAGGAGGTATAAGTAATTAGTAATTACTAACCTCTTGACAAGGTCCCTGACACATTATGGTCAGTTTATAACTGACCACCATTGGGCTCGCCCAACACCCCCCCCCACGGCATACACAATTGTATCTTCTTTGGAAAACAGTGTGGAGATTCCTCAAGAAATTAAAAATAGAGCTACCCTATGACCCTGCAATTGCACTACTGGGTATTTACCCCAAAGATACTGATGGAGTGCAAAGAATGGCCATATGTATCCCAATATTCATGGCGGCAATGGCCACAATTGTCAAACTGTGCCAAGATGCCCTTCAACAGATGAATGGATAAAGAATATATGTTTTATATATATAATGGAATTTTTTGCCTCCATCAGAAAGGACGAATACCCAACTTTTATATCAACATAGACAGGACTGGAAGAGATTATGTATAGTGAAACAAGTCAAGCAGAGTCAATTATCATATGGTTTGACTTTCTTGTTGAGCATAAGGAAAAATATGGAGGACATTGGGAGAAGGAAAAGAAGAGTAAATTGAGAGAAAGTGGAGGGGGAGATAAAATGTGAGAGATTGTGGACTCTGAGAAACAAAGAGGTTTTTGGAAAGGAAGGGGTAGGGGGTTGGGTGAACCTGGTGTTGGGTATTGAGGAGGGCATATATCGCATGGAGCACTTGGTGTGGTGGATAAACAATGAATCTTGAAATGAAAAAAAAATTAATAAAATAAAATGCACCAAACTCCATAAGATACCAAAGAATAAACTGAACCTAAAAGGTAAAAGTTCTGAACTCTGAAAACTATAGAACACTTGTGATTGAAATTAAGGAAAAGACAAAGATATGGAAAAACATTTCATGCTCATGGATTGGAAGAAGAAATATTGTTAAAATGTTTGTGCTACCTAGAGCAATCTATACATTTAATGCAATCCTTATCAAAAGACTATCAGCTATTGAGGAGGGTACGTATTGCATGGAGCACTGGGTGTGGTGCATGAACAATAAATCTTGTAACACTGAAAAAATAAAATAAACATTTTTGGGGAAAAAATGACTATCAGCATTTTTCACAGAACAAACAATCTTGAAATTTCTATGAAACCAGAAAAAAGCCTTGAATAGCCAAAGTAATGTTGAAAAAAAAAAAAAAACCAAAACAACAAAGCTGGAAGCATCACTATTTTGGACTTCAAGCTGTATCACAAAGCTCTAATTATCAATACAATATGATACCGGCACAAAAATAGACACACAGATGAATGGAACAGAATGATGAATCTAAAAATAGACTCTGAACTCTACCATCAATTAATCTTTGACAAACAAGAAAGAATATCTAATAGAATTTAGACAGTACCTTCAACAAATGGCATTGGGAAAATTGGACAGCCACATACAGAAAAACAAAACTGCTTGCTTACACCATTCAAAAAAATAAACTCAAAATGGATGAAAGACCCAAAGGTGAGGCAGGAATACATCAAAATGTTAGAGGAGAGTAGAGACAGCAACCTCTTTGATCTCAGCCACAACTTCTTGCTAGACACACGTCTATAAAACGAAAACCAAAACAAACCATTGGGATTGCATCAGGATAAAAACATTTGGCACAGCAAGAGAAACAATCAACAAAACAAAAGGCAATCTACAGAATGGGAGAAGATATTCACCAGTGATATATCAGATAATAGGCTAGTATCCAAAAATCTATAAAGAACATATCAGACTCAACACCAAAACCCAAAAATTCCAGGCAAGAAATGTGCAGAAGATAGGAACAGACTTTTCTCCAAAGAAGACATGCAAGTGACCAAAAGACACATGAAAAAAATTTCATTCTTTTTGATGATTAACAGTGCATTGTGTATATATACCTTATCTTTTTTAAAAAATTTTTATTTATTTGGAAGAGAGAGAGACACACACACACAAAGAGAGAAAGAAAGAGAGAGAGAATCTGAGGTAGACTCCATGCTGAATGCAGAGTTCAACAGAGGTCTCAATCTCACGACTTTGAGATCATGACCTGAGCCAAAACTAAAAGTCAGACACTCAACTGACTAAGTCACCCAGTCGCTCCTATATCAATCACACTTTCTTTATCTACTATTTTTTTTTTTTTACAATTTCTTCATTTATTTGAGAGAGAGGTTGAGAGAGGGGAGGGTCAGAATGAGAAGCAGACTCCTCACCAAGCAGGGGGGGACCAATGTGGGACTTAATCCTGGGACTCCAGGATCATGACCTGAGCTGAAAGCAGTTGTCCAACCAACTGAGCCACCCAGGCACCCCATTTATCTGTTGATGGAAATTTGGTCTCTTTCCATAATTTGGCTATTATAGATAATGCTGCTATAAACATTGGGGTGCATGTATTTCTTTGAATCACTACTTTTCTATCTTGGATTACCTATTAGGGCAATCACTAGGTCTCAGGGTAGCTGTATTATTATCTCTATTATTAGCTTTATATTATTATTTTTGAGGAAGCTCTGTAGTGTTTTCCAGAATGGCTGTACCAGCTTGCATTCCCACCAACAGTGTGAGAGGGTTCCCCTTTCGCTGTATCCGCACCAACATCTGTTGATTTCTGATTGTTAATTTTAGTCATTCTGACCAGTGTGTGGTGGTATTTCATTGTGGTTTTGATTTGTATTTCCTTAATGCCAAGTAATGTTGAACATTTTTTCATGTGTCTGTTCACTTAATATTTTTAATACTTCATTTTATGTTACTTTTATTTCAAACAAAAGTAAATAAAAGTTGAACTCTAATAAATGATAAGCATGATGAAGTGTTTAATGAGAAGTGTACTGTTTTTAATATTTCAAACAGATTTATTGTATATGTATATGTAAATATATACAATATGCATATTGTATATGTAAAATGTATATTTTACATACAATAAATCTCACATTTAAATTGTAGAATTGTTTTGATATAATTCTACATTTATAAGGTATCATTAGTTGTGGCCCTGCTTACTCTACAACCCTTCCTCCAACAAATACCAATTTGATTTTGGTTACTATCTAAAGTGGATAACTAATTAAAATATTTCAATAGTTTTTTTAGGGAATTTTTGGTTTATAAAAAATCCTTGTGCATAAATTACTAAGTTTCCATATATGTCCCCCATACATAGTTTACCTTATTAGTAACATTTTGCATTGGTGTAGTATAGCAGTTAAAATTGATGGATTATTATTGATACAGTGTTAATAACTGAAGTTCATAGTTTACATTAGAGTTAAGTCTTTTTGTTGTACATTCTATGGTTTTGATGACATTATGATAGCATAATGTCATGTATCCAGCATTATAGTATCACAGAGAATTTCATTTCTTTCCTAGGATTCTCACTTATTCATCCCTGCCCCCACATTTCCTTGAGCCCCTAGAAAACACTGACTGACCATTTTACAATCTTTGTAGTTTTCACCTTTTCCAGAATGTCATATAGTTGGAATCATATGGTATATAGCTTATCGGATGGGCTTCTTTTTATTAGTAATATACTTTTGTGTTTCTTCCATGTTGTTTCAAAACTTGTTTGCTCATTTCTCTTTATATCTCTATTACTGATAATACTCTATTGTATAGATATACCACAGGTTCTTTATTAACCTGTTGACAGATATCTAGTTTGCTTACTACTTCTGGCAATTATAAATGAAGCTGTTATAAACATTTTTGTGCAGGATTTTGTGTGGACATAAGTTTTCAACTCAACTGAATATAGACTTAGGAGCATGATTGCTGATCAAATGATAAAATCTTTAGCTTTGTAGGAAACCATCTTCCATATCATTTTGCATTCCCACCAAGAGTGTATGAGAGTGCTGCTCAACATTCTCACCAGCATTTGATGTTGTCAGTGTTTTGTATTTTGGCCTTTTACCTTTATTCTACCTCCTCCTCCCTCCCTTCTTTTTGAGAGAGAGAGAGTGAGTGTGTGTAGGAGAGGGACAAAGAGACAGTGAGAGAATCTTAAGTAAGCTCTATGTTCAGCATGGAGCCTGACTTAGGGCTTGATCTCATGACCCTAAGATCATAGACTGGTCAAAATCAAAAGTCAGATTCTTAACTGATTGAGCCACCCAGGCACTCCAGGATTTTAGCCCTTTTAATAAGGGTGTATTATTTTGTTTTAATTTGAAATTTCCTAATAAATTTGATGATGACCACTTTTTCATGTGTTTATTCATTATTTGCATGTCTCATTTAGTGATCTCTTGTCCATTTAAAAATTTTTTTCTTTACAGTTGAGTTTTAAGTGTTATTTTGATGTTAGCTCTTTAACAGTTTTATGTTTTACAAAGATTTCCCTTTACTTTGTGGATTGCCTTTTCATCTTTTGACTAGTGTCTTATGCAGAACAGGTATTTCATCGTTAATTTTAATAAAGTCAATATTTCTTTTCATGAGATGTGCTTTTCATATTGTATCTAAAATTTTATCACTAAACTCAAGGTCAGCTAGATTTTTTTCTATGTTGCCTCTAGAAACTATAGTTTTGATTTTACATTTAAATGTGATTCACCCTGGTCATTTCTATAAAAGGTGTAAGTCTAGATTTTTTTTTAACATGTCTTTAACATATCTAGTTGTTTGAACACCATTTGTTGTAAAGACCACATTTTTTCCTTTGAATTACCTTTGATCTTTTGTCAAAGATCAGTAGAGTATATTTCTGTGTGTCTGTTTTTGGGCCACTATCGATCTATTCTTTTTTTTTTTTTCAGTGTTACAAGATTTATTGTTCATGCACCACACCAAGTGCTCCATGCAATACGTGCCTTTCCTCGATCTATTCTTTTACCAATCCTGAGCCATCTTGATCACTGTAGTTTTATAACTAAGTCTTAAATTGTTTAAATTGGGATAGTATGAGTCTTTTGACATTGTTCTTTTCAGGATTGTTTTCGCTATTTTGGATCTTTTATCTTTTCATGAGAACTTTGGAATAAGTTTGTTGACATTCATAAAATGAGTTGGTGAGATTCTGACTGGTGTTATCATTCGAATTATTTCCTACTAAATATATATCAAAGTCCCAACCCTTGGTAACAGTGAATACGACCCTATGTGAAAATAGGGTGTTTGCCAATGTAACTAAGTTAAGATATTATTATTAAGGTGGGCTGTAACCAATAAGATTGATGATTAAAGTAGAAGAGGAAATTGGACACAGGGACAGACATGTGAGAGAGAAGATGCAGCAGAGATACACAAGAAGAAAATGGCCTTATGATGATGGAAACAGAGATTGGAGTTTTATTACCACAAACCAAAGAATGTTCAGGGTTATAAGAAGCTGGAAGAGACAAGGAAGGATACACTTCTAGACAAGGTTTTGGAGGGAGGATGGCCCTTGGTTTCAGACTTTCAGCTTGTAGCACTGTGAGAGAATAAATTTTTGTTGTTTTAAAACGTCCAGTGAAAAGTACTTTGTTACACAGCTCTAAGAAATTATTATAATTGAGATTGCATTGTTGCTATACATCAAAGTAGGAAAAACTGGAATCTTAATGATATTGAATCTTCCTATTAATGAATGTTGAATATCTTCTCTCCATTAATTGAGATCATTGATTTCTTTTGTGAGTATTTTATAGTTTTATTCATATAGATCTTGTACATGTATTATAATGTTTATACCTAACGATTTAATTTTTTTGATTAATGTAAATGGTGTTTGTAATTTCAAATCCCAGTTGCTCATGTTCAGTATATAAAGAACTGACTTTTGTATACTAATCTTCTATCTTGAAACCTTGCTATAATTGTTTATTCTAAGAATGTTTCATCTAGTCTTCATGATTTTCTGTATTGATGATCGTCATCTGTGAACAAAGAGAACTTTATTTCTTCCTTCCCAATCCACGTACCTTTTATCTTTAACAGATAACATACCATATTTTTTTTATTTTATTCCACTAAGTAGGTTTCCAGTATTATGTTGAATAGGTGTAGTGAGAGAAGACATCCATGCCTTGCTTCTGATGAAGGTGAACAGAATTTGCTCCACTAAACTGTGTCTCTTTGACATAAGGATTATCTTGAGCTTGTTATTTTTAAGAGCAGACACAGGAGAAGCTCTGAATACTGAGTAAAAGTTACTCTTTCTTAAGGAAAATTTATATTTATAAGGGAAATCTCTATTTGTAAATAAGGAGGATAACTAAATTTTTAGAAACTTTTATCAATGGAGAAGACAAAGACCTAAATTTGCATAATACTCTTAACCATATTTATTTTTTTATTTCTGTTAACCTCCCATAAATACACCACTTTTAGTTTAATCTTCATTTATTTTTTCATTATTATGGATAATATTAGTGCTTTTTCATGCATAAGAGTTTTTTTATTGGATTGCAGACATTGTGAATTTTTTATATTTTAGAGTGTTAATTTTCTATTCCAAACATAATCTTGAGCTTTAGTCTGGCTCACAAGTAAGTTACTTGAACAGATTTTGTTCTTTCTAAGCTTTGCTTTTAAAATTTGTTGGGTGGAATAGTATACTTTCTGCATGTAAGTCTGAGTATTCCCAACTATGGAGATAAGACCCTTCTGTGTATCCAATGCCTTATGAATGAAGAGTAACGTTTTCCAGTCTGAGTGGTAAGATTAGTTAATATACCTTGCTTTTTGTGAGTTTTGAACACTGTTATCTTTTTGTTTTGGTTGGGGGTGATCTTTTAGTGATCTTGAATAGTTTTCTCACATGCACATGAGTAGTGCACTCAGCTAAGTCCCCAAAATGACCCTTAGCAAATCTCTGGGAGTTTCATCTCTGGACATCTGTCTCTTCTCTAGCACTCAGTTTTGTGATCTCTGTCTGTCTTGGTCTCCACAGACTGTCAGCTCCATCTCTGCAATACAAGGGTTTAGCCTGTCTTTGCCTGATTTCTGTCACTTTGCATTGCAGCCTGAAAACCTCCTTGGATAAGGCTCATCTCCTTGTTTTATATATCCCAGAGATCATTATTCCATCCTGCCTTGTATATAGTGCCTTAAAAAATCTTTATTTCATGTTTGTCCACTTTTTCATTGTTTTAGTTAAAAGGGAAAGTCAATCCCTGCTACTTTATCTTGCTGGAAGGGCATTTTTCTCAATGTCTACAATTAGTTTTGAAAAACAACAATAGAGTAATTTGGTAGGTGAATAGAATATGAAGGTTGATGGATAAGTATGTGGTACAGCATGTATAATAGAGTGTTAATGATAGAATCTGAGTTTGAATATGTGATAGCTCACTATATAATTATTTCTGCTTCTAATACGTAAAAAAAAATTAAAGTTGGGGAGGAAAATGTTATGCCCTAGATATGTCTATTTCTGGCCCACTCACTGTGTACCCTGCAGAGAAAACTTGGGTAACTCATTTTTCATTGTGAGAAATTTCTGCAGACAGGTGAGAGTGGAGGGCAAATCTGACTGGTGGAGCATTTTGCCACATGTCTTGCAAAGTTGAAGACCTTAGAGATAAAGGTAAGTGACTACTGGGTCCTCCCCTACCTCCATTCCCATGAGCTCCTGTTTGGCCTGCATGAATCTCCAAATGCATTTCATCTCTGCAGCCAGGCAATCTACCGGTCTAGCAAAGGAAAAGTAACAATCTGGTAAGACAGAGAGCATAGCTCAGGAGGTCATTTGCAAGGAAGGGAACCTATGGGCTGTTAAGTTTCTTCCTGCTGCTGCTTTTATAGAAAATTGTAATATGTCTTGCTCCTTGATGCTATGGTGAGCTTTTCTTCTGTTTTCACCATAAACCGCTTTTAAATGGTTTGAAACAGGAAGAAATTGACAACCTGAATAGACCAATATCTAGTAATGAGATTGAAGCAGTGAACAAAAACCTCCCAAAAAACAAGAGTCCAGGACCAGACGGATTCCCTGGGGAATTCTACCAAACACTCAAGGAAGAAATAATACCTATTCTCCTGAAGCTGTTTCAAAAAATAGAAACAGAAGGGAAACTGCCAGACTCCTTCTATGAAGCCAGCATTACCCTGAGCCCCAAACCAGGCAAAGACCCTACCAAAAAGGAGAATTTCAGACCAATATCCCTGATGAATATGGATGCCAAGATTCTCAACAAGATCCTAGCTAATAGGGTCCAACAGCACATTAAAAAGGTTATTCATCATGACCAAGTGGGATTTATCCCTGGGATGCAAGGGTGGTTCA
>CM053613.1:65543913-65590690 GCA_028646535.1 Procyon lotor
TTCATCAAGGATATTGGTCTGTAATTCTCCTTTTTGATGGGGTCTTTGGTTTTGGGATCAAGGTGATGCTGGCCTCATAAAATGAGTGTGGAAGTTTCCCTTCCATTTCTATTTTTTGGAGCGATTTCTGAAGAATAGGTATTAATTCTTCTTTAAATGTTTGGTAGAATTCCCCTAGGAAGCCGTCTGGCCCTGGGCTTTTGTTTGTTGGGAGATTTTTGATGACTGCTTCAATTTCCTTACTGCTTATGGGTCTGGTTATGGGTTTTCTATTTCTTCCTGGTTCAGTTTTGGTAGTTTGTGTGTCTCTAGGAATGTGTCCATTTCTTCTAGATTGTCTAATTTGCTGGCGTATAATTGCTCATAATATGTTCTTATAATTGTTTTTCTTTCTTTGGTGTTGGTTGTGATGTCTCCTTTTTCATTCATGTTTTTATTAATTTGGGTCCTTTAGGTCTTCTTTTTGATAAGTCTGGCAGGGCGCTACATGCCTCTTTCTCTGCCGCCAGATTCTCCACCCCAATACCTGGGAGCTCTGCCACACTCAGGCACCCCTGTTCCCTCTGTGACCCCACAGGTCCTGAAAACACACTGTTTCTGCGAGGGCTAAACCCCCTGCTTAGCCTCTGGGGTGACGTCCCTCAGTGGAGCAGACTACAAGTTCCGATTTTGTGCTCTGTCGCTCTGCGGCTTCTGGGAGCCAGCCCCTCCCCCTGGGGTCTCTCTTCCTGTAGCCTTAGATTCACTTTTTCCACACGTCCTACCTTTCAGAAAGTGGTCAATTTTCTGCTCCTAGAATTGCTGTTCTTCTTCTCTTTTCTCTCCAGTTGAGTTTGCTGGCTTTTAGAATGGTTTGATGCCTATCTAGCTGAACTTCTGGCATCTGATGCTATCTCAGCCTCCTACGCCTCTGCCATCTTGCCTCTCCCTCTCCCAGATGCTTCTCTTGAAGAGACCTTTTAGAGACCTCCAGTCCTAACACCCCTTGTCACTTCCTTTCCCCTTCCTTTACTTGGTTTTAGTTCAGCTTTATAACATTTGCTCACATGTTATACCTTTATATATTATACTTATGTGTGTAATGCCTTTCTTCTTCATTGGTATATAAGTCCTTTGAGAGGCAGGACTTTGATAGTTTTGTTTATTTTTTCTTTTTAAAGATTTTTATTTATTTGACAGAGAGAAATACAGCGAGAGAGGGAACACAAGCAGAGGGAATGGTAGTGGGAGAAGCAGGCTCCCTGCCAAGCAGAGAGCCCGATGCGGGGCTCGATCCCAGGCCCCCGGGATCTGACCTGGGCCGAAGGCAGACGCTTAACGACTGAGCCACCCAGGCGCCCCGATAGTTTTGTTTATTTGTATATCCATGGCACCTATATGTTTTGGAGAACTTCAATTTATCTCACCGCATTGGTATTGATGTATAGTCAAGTTCTCCTGTTTGATATACATATCAAAATTTAACCTATATGGATAGAAAAATGGATCACTTTCAGGATAGATTTGACCTGAATAACTCTAGAGGAGGTCAGCAGACAGAGAGTGTAGCTCTGTGTTTTGATAACATGGCCTCCCCTTAACCCTTCTTCCCTAAGACAGATTACATCTTTCCCTGACCCAGGAGACTGCACCAACTCTTCTTGGTATCTATAAGTTATATCCACAAACTTACAAAAGAATATTTTTGTTACTATTGCCTCAAATAAGCTACTTCTTTTCTGCATGAATCCTGACTGATAGACCCTGCATTGACACAAAAGACATGTGTTTTTAATGTTTTTCCATTGCTAGAGGTTAGATATAAGGAAAGAAGACTTATTCTATTATTTCTGAGAGGCTAATAGGAGGAAGTTCTTAAAAGGTGAAAGATTATCTTCCATAATAGGAATAGTTGTCCTGCAAAATGTTCCAAAAGTCTTTTAGAAACTTAAAAGTAAGTGAGTTTTAAACCCATAAAAATTTTGTAGTTTAATCAGATTAGAAAATAAAACTATAAGGAGGACACATATTGCATGGAGCACTGGGTATTATACATAACAATGAATCTTGGAACACTACGCCAAAACTAATGATGTACTGTGTGGTGACTAATGTAACATAATAAAAATAAATAAATAAATTAATTTAAAAATAAATAAAATAAAACTATAGATAAGGTTAATTAAGAATCTCTGAAATTTAAGCCTCTTCCTAGTGGTTTTATCTGTTTTCATTATGAATGCTTTTGTTCTTATTCCATAACTTCTAACTTCATCATAACTTCTGCCTTCTACAACAGAGATGTGTAATCTAGGTTCTTGGGAGGTGAGATTATACCTTGCTTTCACCACTAATTTAAGTTTTATATTATCTGAGAATCAACAGAAAAGAAAAAGTCTTTACTTTGAGAATTTCTAATACTAACTTCTTTTTGATTTACAGCTAGGCACATTTTATAGGCTAATGTACTTGCTCTTTCAGTAAAATATGTTGTTATTTACAAGACTGCTTATTGAGCCAAGATGTGATTAGATAATTAGGTCAATTGCCATTTCCAAATCCATTTTGGGGATAAAGATGGTTTGGAATCTTCACTGGGCAAAGAGAAAAAAGAGGCAAAGAAACACAACAGACTGAAACATCTCTTTCTAATTCATCTTGAAGATCTCATAGTGACTATCAGTTATAAAAAATTTTTTTCACCAAATATGTTTATTTAACTTTTTCAGTGTTACAAGATTAATTGTTCATGCACCACACCCAGTGCTCCGTGCAATACGTGCCCTCCTCAATACCCACCACCAGGCTCACCCAACCCCACACCTCTCCCCTCCAAAACCCTCAGTTTGTTGTTCAGAGTCCACATTCTCTCATGGTTCATCTCCCCCTTTGATTTCCCCCCAATTCCCCTTCCCTTCTTTCTCACAATGCCTTCCATGTTTTTCCTTATGCTCCACACATAAGTGAGACCATAAGATAATTGGCTATCACCGCTTGACTTATTTCACTCTGCATAATCTCTACCAGTATTAACCATGTTGATACAAAAGTTAGGTACTCATCTTTCTGATGGAAGCATAGTATTCCATTGTATATATGTAATATATCTTCTTTATCCATTCCTCTGTTGAAGGGCATCTTGGTTCTTTCCACAGTTTGGCGATTGTGGCCATTGCTGCTATGAACATTGGGGTACATGTGGCCGTCCTTTATACTGCATCTCCTTCTTTGGGGTAAATACCCAGTAGAGCAATTGCAGGGTCATAGGGTAGCTATTTTTATTTCCTCAGGAATCTCCACACTGTTTTCCAAAGTGACTGCACCAACTTTCAGTCCAACCAAAAGAGAAAGAGGGCTCCTTTTTCTCCACACCCTCTCCAACATTTCTTGTTTACTGTCCTGTTGATTTTGGCCATTCTAACTGGTGTAAGGTGGTATCTCAGTGTGGTTTTGATTTGAACCTCCCTGATGGCTAAAGATGATGAACAATTTTTCATGCGTCTGTTAGTCATTTGTATTTCTTCTTTGGAGAAGTGTCTGTTCATGTCTTCTGCCCATTTTTTGATGTGATTATTGGTTTTGTGAATGTTGAGTTTGTGGAGTTCTTTATAGATCTTAGAATTCACACCTTTGTCTGTAGTGTCATTTGCGAATATCTTCTCCCAATTCTGTGGGTGCCTATTTGTTTTGTTGACTGTTTCCTTTGCTGTGCAGAAGCTTTTTATCTTGAAGACATCCCAAAAGTTCAATTTCACTTTTGTTTCCTTTGTCTTTGGAGACATGTCCTGAAAGAAATTGCTGTGGCTGATGTCGAAGAGGTTACTGCCTATGTTCTCCTCTAGGATTTTGATAGATTCCTGCCTCACGTTGAGGTCTTTTATCCATTTTGAATTTATCTTCGTGTATGGTGTAAGAGAATGTTCAAGTATCATTCTTCTACATATAGTTGTCCAATTATACCAGCACCATTTATTGAAGAGACTGTCTTTTTCCACTGGATATTTTTTCCTGTTTTGTCAAAGATTATTTGACCATAGAGTTGTGGTTCCTTATCTGGGCTCTCTATTCTGTTCCACTGGTCTATGTGTCTGTTTTGTGCCAGTACCATGCTCTCCCGGTGATCACCACTTTGTAGTAAAGCTTGAAATCAGGCAATGTGATGCCCCCAGTTTGGTTTTTCTTTTTCAGCATTTCCTTGGCAATTTGGGGTATTTTCTGGTTCCATACAAATTTTAGGATTATTTGTTCCAGCCCTTTGAAGATAACTGGTGAAATTTTGATCGCAATGGCACTGAAAGTATAGATTGCTCTGGGCCATATAGACATTTTAACAATGTTTATTCTTCGGGTCCATGAGCATGTACTGCTTTTCCACTCTTTTGTGTCTTCTTCAGTTTCTTTCATGAGTGCTCTGTAGTTCCTCAAGTACAGATCCTTCACCTCTTTGGTTAGGTTTATTCCCAGGTATCTTATGGTTCTTGGTGCTACAGTAAATGGAATCAATTCTCTAATTTCCCTTTGCCTGTTTTCATTGTTAGTGTATATGAAAGCAACTGATTTCTGTGCATTGATTTTGTATCTTGCCACATTACTGAATTGCTGTATGAGTTCTAGTAGTTTGGGGGTGTAGTCTTTTTGGTTCTCCATATAAAGTATCATGTCTTCTACGAAGAGAGAGAGTTTGACTTCTTCTTTGCTAATTTGAATATCTTTTATTTCTTTTTGTTGTCTAATTGCTGTCCGTAGGACTTCTAGCACTATGTTGAACAAGAGTGGTGAGATTGGGCATCCTTGTTGTGTTCTTGATCTCAAAGGGAAGGCTGTCAGCTTTTCCCCATTGAGAATGATATTTGCTGTGGGCCTTTCGTAAATAGACTTGATGATGTTGAGGAATGTTCCTTCTATTCCTAAACTTTGAAGAGTTTTAATCAGGAATGGATGCTGAATTTTGTCAAATGCTTTTTCTGCATCAGTTGAGAGGACCATGTGGTTCTTCTTTCTTCTGTTACTGATTTGTTCTATCCATGGATTGATTTGCGAATGTTGAACCACCCTTCCATCCCATGGATAAATCCTACCTGGTCATGATGAATAATCTTTTTAATGTGCTGTCCAATCCTACTTGCTAAGATCTTGTTGAGAATCTTGACATCCGTATTTATCAGGGCTATTGGTCTGAAATTCTCCTTTTGGATGAGGTCTTTCCCTGGTTTGGGGATCAGGGTAATGCTGTCTTCATAGAAAGAGTCTGGAATTTTTCCTTCTGTTTCTGTATTTTGGAACATTTTCAGGAGAATAGGTATTATTTCTTCTTTGAATGTTTGGTGGAATTCCCCAGGTTCTCCGTCAGATCCCAGACTCCATTTTTGGGAAGTTTATGATCATTGCTTCATTCTCATTACTAGATATTGGTCTATTCAGGTTGTCAATTTCTTCCTGTTTCAGTCTTGGAAGGTTATGGGTTTCCAGGAATGCATCCATTTCTTCTAGGTTGTTTAACTTATTGGCATATAGCTGTTGATAATATTTTTTGATGATTGTTTCTTTTTCCCTTAGATTAGTCATGTTCTTTCCCTTTTCATTCATGATTTTGTTAATTAAGGTCCCTCTCTTTTCTTTTGGACGAGTTTGGCCAGTGGCTTATCGATCTAAGTGATTCTTTGAAAAAACCAACTTCTGAATTCCTTGATACTTTCTATTGTTTCTCTAGTTTCTAACTCATTGATTTCTGCTCTAATCTTGATTATTTCCCTTCCTGTGTGTGGGGTTGGCTTCATTTGTTGTTGATTTTCCAGTTCTCTGAGGTGTAAAGAGAGCTGATGTATTCGAGATTTTTAAATTTTTTTTAATGAGGTTTCGATGGCTATGTATTTCCCCCTTAGGCCTGCCTTTGCTTTGTCCCATAAGTTTTGCATCAATGTGTCTTCATTCTCATTGGTCTCCATGAATTGTTTAAGTTCATCTTTGATTTCTTGGTTCATCCCAGCATTCTTGAGCAGGTTGGTCTTTAGCCTCCAAGTGTTTGAATTCCTTCCAAACTTTTTCTTGTGGTTGAGTTCCAGTTTCAAAGCATTGTGGTCTGAGAAATTGCAGGGAATCATCTCCATCTTTTGGTATTGGTTGAGTCCTGATTTGTGGCCCAGTATGTGGTCTATTCTGGAGAAAGTTCCATGTGGGCTCCAGAAAAAGGAGTATTCTGTTTTTTTAGGGTGGAATGTTCTGTATATATATCTATGAGGTCCATCTGGTCCAATGTGTCATTCAAAGCTTTTGTTTCTTTTATTGATTTTCTGTTTAGATCATGTGTCTGTTACTGAAAGGTGGCGTGTTAAGATCTCCTACTATTATTGTATTCCTATCAATATGACCCTTTATTTTGATTGACAGTTGGCTTATGTAGGTGGCTTCTCCTGTATTGGGGGCGTAAATGTTTACAATTGTTAGATCTTCTTGGAGGATAGACCCTTTAAGAATGATGTAGTGTCCTTCTGTATCCCTGACTACAGTCTTTAGCTGAAAATCTAATTTATCTGATAGGAGAATTGCTACCCCAGCTTCCTTTTGATGCCTGTTGGCATGAATGATGGTTCTCCAACCTTTCACTTTCAGTCTGGATGTATCTTTAAGTTCCAAATGTGTCTCTTGTAGCCAGCATATAGATGGGTCCTGCCATTTTATCCATTCTGCAACCCTGTGCCATTTTATGGGAGCATTTATGCTGTTCATGTTGAGAGTGGTTATTGTAAGTTAAGTGTTTATTGACATCATGTTGCCTGTGTAGTCTTTGTTTCTATAGATTGTAAATTTCTGTTCTATGTCATTCATAAGATGTTTCTACTTTTATAGAACACCCTTTAATATTTCCTGGAGTGCTGGCTTGGTGATCACATACTCTTTAACCCTTGCCGATCTTGGAAGCTCTTTATCTCTCCAACTATTTTGAATGTCAGCCTTGCTGGATAAAGTATGCTTGGCTGCATGTTCTTCTCGTTTAATGCCCTGAATATGTCTTGCCAGCCCTTTCTGTCTTGCCAGGTTTCTGTGGACAGGTCTGACATTATCCTGATGGGTCTTCCTCTGTATGTAAATTATCTCTTCTCCTAGCTTCCCTCAGGACCTCTTATCTAAAATTATCATTCATGAATCTCACAATCAAGTGTCTGAATGTCTTTCTAGACTGGTTTATTTTCAAAAGGGGGGTGTCCTTTCTGCCTTTAGGACACAAACCGTTGTTCCATTCTCTAGATTGGGGAATTTTCATCTGAATTTGTTCAGTTATATTTTCTAGTCTTCTTTCTCCACCCCCCAGAAATTCCAATAATTCTGATGTTGGAATGTTTTATGGCTTCATTTATTTCCTTAATTCTGATTTCATGACTTCTAAGCTGTTTGTTCCAGCCCTCCTCCTGACCTTTCTTCTCTAGCACCTTGTCCTCTAGATCATTAATTCTATTGTCTGCCTTGGTTAGCTTAGCTGTTAGAACATTTAGATTGGATTGTATATCATTGATAACATTTTAACTTCTGCCATATTGGCTTGCAGTTCTGTCCTTAGAGATTCTGTGTTGTCACTAATGTTTTTCTCCAACTTATTTGTTGCCTGGATAATTGTTATGCTAAATTCCCCTTCCAACATACTGTTTATGTCTATAACCTGTAGTTCTGAGGGACATGGCACAGTTTCTGGGTTTTTTTTTTATCTGTTGGGTGTTCCTCCTCCCACTCATCCTGATGAGAAGTGGTTGAATGGAAATATAAGTGAATATATCAACCACAATCCAGGCTAGGTGCATCCTGGAAAGTTTTGGAGCAATCAGAATTCACGACCAAAAAGAAAGAAAAAATAAAAAGAGAGAAAGAGAAAAAAGAGAAATACCAGCCAAAATGTACCCCCAAAGTAAGATGTATAAAGTGTATAAGCAAACACGAACAAACAAAAAGAGTGACAACAGTAAATGACAAGAAAAAAAAGAACCCAGCAAAAATGAACCCCAGGAATAAGATTTATATAATACCAGAACCAAAAGAAATACACAGAAGCACTTAAAGCAGTATAAGATGGGATATAAAGCCTCAATGTGGGTGAGGAAGGTTATTTTGGATCTTCCTGGGTGTATTGTATTAATCATCTAGTTGTAATGTCAAGTAGTTTTAAAAAAAATTAAAGACCAAGAGTCATGAGAATTAATTAAAAAAATCTTGTTTCTCTGGAATAGACAGGTTTTAGGGAAATACCGAGGGCTTAATATAGTGTTTTCCCCTGATGTTGGGGTTTTACAGTTTTATGGACACCCAGTGGTTATTGTCCTTTTGCTTTTGGCTTGTCTTCTGGGGGCTAGAGGCCTGCTGTGGTGTTTTTCAATCTTACTTGGGTTGAGTATCCCTGCAGGCTATTAAGGACTCTATGGAATCTCGTTTTTCAGGCTTTTGCTCTCTGGAGGTTTTTATTTTTTGTGGTTTCTTTTGTAGTTATTCAGAGGGTCTGAGCAGAGAATCTGCCTGTACCCAGGCCTTCCCCCTTAGAGAGAAGCCTCAGACTGTTCCCTTCTGGGTGGTCCAGAACACAGAGATACCCCCTCTGCAAACTTTGCTGCATACTGCCACCCTCCAGAAGTGGTGCACACCCCAGCCACCATCCCAGTGGTCACCTGAGTCCCCTGCTTGTCTCTGCACCCCTGTGCCACTAAAACTGCAGGCACTGCTGTTGCCAGGACTGCTCTCCAGGGTTTAAGCCCATGCCGGCTACGCTCAGACACTGCAGGTCGCACAGGCCATGGAGGGCTTCTGTCCAGAGATTGTTCCATGTTCTCTCAGCCACAGGCTGGGAGTGCTCGGACCCTGTGTTGGGACACAGTCAGGTGAGGCCCTAAAGGAACCACCGGCTGGTGTTCACACCAGGTTCTCAGGCCCTTGTGAGAGTGCACCAAGCCTGAGTGGTGGTTCAGGAAGTGGAAAACCGCAGGCTCATGGACCATGGACTGGATCCCCTGCTGGTCTTTCTGTGACATGGTGTTCGCCCATGGTGGTGTCTGTCCTGGGAACGTGGGCTTGGCTCTTGCCCATCACCACCTGAATCCACTACTTGCCCCTTAAGATTTTTTGTTCTTTTTGAGTGTTTTTAACCAGACACCAAGTTAGTGCTCATCCCCAGTCACAGGGCAATTTCGCATTGGAGTATTCTTTGGGTCATTTTTGGTGGCTCCCTCCTCCTTCTGTTTAACCTCCGATATCAGTCCGAGCATTCACCACTCCGCTTTACTTCTCCACTGCTGTCTTCTGCCCCCATAGAGATCCAGAAGTGTATAATCTTACATTTCAGACTGATTTCATGGGTGTTCAGAGTGTTCTGGAAGATATATAGCTCATTTTAGGGAACCGGTTGAAAGAGAGTCTCCTATTTCTCTGCCATCTTGCCCCTCCTCCAATGTCAGTGGATTTGAATAGCCCATTTACATCAATAATTAGATCATCCAGAAAGAAAATCAATTAAGAAACAATAGTCTTGAATGACACATTAGACCAGACGGACTTATGAATATTCCATCCAAAACCAGAATACACATTTTTTCCAAGTGCATGTGGAACATTCTTTAGGACAGATCATGTTAGGCCACAAAACAAGATTTAATAAATTTAAAAAGAATGAAATAATATTAATCATCTCTTGTGACCACACATTATGAAACTAGAAATCAATTACAAGAAGAAAATTAGAAAAACATAAACACATGGAGACTAAACAACACGATATGCTTTTTAAAGATTTTAATTATCTATTTGACAGAGAGCGAGAGACCAGGGTCAGGAGGAAAGGAAGAGATGGAGAGGTAGAAGTAGACTCCCTGATCAGCAGGGAGCTGGTCCTGGGACTCAACCCCAGAACCCTGAGGTCATGACCTGAGCCAAAGGCAGATACTTAACTGATTAAGCCACCCTGTCTCCCCTAAACAAAATGCTATTAAATAACCAGTGGGTCAGTAATGAAATCAGGAGAAAATAAAAAAAGTATATTGATAGAAATGAAAAGAAAACACAATATTCCAAAATCTATAGGCTGCAGGAGAAACAGTTCCAAGCAATATTCCTATAGCAATATAGGCTTACTTCGAGAAACAAGAAAAAATCTTAAGTATAAGCAACCTAACTTTATATTTAAGGAAACTTAAATAAATAAATGAATAAATAATGCCAAAGTCACAAAGAAAGAAAGAATAAAGATCAGAATGGAAATAAATGAAATAGAAACTGAAAAAGAAATTTAAAAAGACAAATGAAAGTTAGAGTTGTTACTTAGAAAAGATAAATAAAACCAATGAATGTTTAGCCAGACTCATCAAGAAAAAAGTGAAAGAAGAAATTAAGTAAATAATCTAATTTGTAATTACATAAAAAATAATAAAATACTTAGTAATATTTTTTAAAGTTTATTTATTTATTTATTGTGATAGAGATCACAAGCAGACAAAGAGGCAGGAGGAGAGAGAGGGGGAAGCAGGCTCCTTGCTGAGCAGAGAGCCTGATGTGGGGCTTGATCCCAGGACTCTGAGATCATGACCTGAGCCGAAGGCAAAAGCTTTGACCCACTGAGCCACCCAGGCTCCCCCCCAATAATACATTTTTAACAAGGAATTGAAAGACTTGTATTTTAAAAACAAAAGACCTTGATATGGGTGCCTGGCTGGCTCAGTCAGTAGAGTATGGTATCCTTTTTTTTTTTTTCAAAGATTTTGTTTATTTACCTGACTGACAAAGAGAGCACCCAACTAAGCAGAGCAGCAAGCAGAGGGAGAGGGAGAAGCAGGCTCCTCACTGAGCAGGGAGCCCAACATGGGACTGGGTCCAACGACCCTGGGATCATGACCTGAGCTAAAGGCAGACACTTAACCCAGGTACTTGGGCATGTTGTTCTTGACCTCAGGGTCATGATTTCAAGCTCTACATTGGGTGTGGAGCTTACTTAAAAACAAACAAAAAAGCAAAAACAAAACTATAAGACATTGATGAAAAAAATTGAATCTGACACAAATAAATGGGATGATATACCATATTAATGGATGGAAGAATTAATAGTGTTTAAATGTCCATTCTGCCCAAAACAATTTACAAATTGAATTCAAACTTTATTAAAATATCACTGTTGTAAACCTGAAAATAATATAATACCGTATGTCAATAATAATTGAAATTCAAATTTTGAGATAAGTTAAACTCTTTTCAAGAGTATTGCTTGTTTCCACAGCAACACATGTGATTTCCTATTACTTTACATCTTCACTAGCCCTTAGTATCTTCATATGTAACTACAGATGATAGGTAGATAGAGAGATGATAGATGATAGATGATAGATAGAAAGATAGATAGATAGATAGATAGATAGATAGATAGATGATAGATAGATAATAGAGAGATAGATTATTTGAAAGGGCATGTAGTCGAAGGAAAAAGCTAGATACAGTATAGGGCATATTTTAGAATCAAAATTTATGAATTTCTGGAAAAAGAAAAGCTATATATAGAAAAGCAGATCAATGTTTTCCAGGAGCTGAGACTGTAGGAAACAGAGAGAAGACAAAGCATTACTGAGGAAATTTTTAGAGCAAAGGAAATATTTCATATTATGAATGTGGAAGTGATTACATGACCATATTTGTTAAGACTCATCATATTGTACATTCAAAATTGTTGAGATTTATTTTGTGGTAATTATACTTGAATAAAGATAATTTAGAAATTAAAAAAGTCACAATGACTAGTTTGTTGCTAGTATACAAAAATACAATTTTTAAAAGTTGGTATGACAGGGGTCCTGGGTGACTCAGCCAGTTGGGCATCTGCCTTCAGCTTGGGTCATGATCCCAAGGTCTTGGGATCGAGTCCCACATGGGGCTCCCTGCTCAGTGGGGAGTCTGCTTTTCCCTCCTCTCTCTCTGCCTATCCCCACTTTTCATGCTCCCTTTCTCTCATTCCCTCAAACAAACAAACAAACAAAAACAAAATAAATGTTTTTATTTATTTTTCTAATTTATTTTTAATTTAATTTTATTTTTTCAGTTCCAAGAATCATTGTATACAATACATGCTCTGCTTAATACCCACCACCAGCTCACCTATCCCCCCCAATGCCTTCCCCCCACAAAACCCTCAGTTTGTGTCTGAGTCCACAGTCTCTCATGGTTCATCTCCTCCTCCTCCGATTTCCCCCACTTCCTTTTTCTTTTCCTTCTCTTAATGTCCTCCATGTTATTCCTTATGCTCCACAAGTAACTGAAACCATATGATAATTGACTCTCTCTGCTTGACTTATTTCACTCAGCATAATTTCCTCCAGTCCTGTCCATGTTGATACCAAAGTTGGGTATTCATCCTTTCTGATGGCTGTGTAATATTCCATCATATATATGGACCATATCTTCTGTATCCATTTGTCTATTTTTTTCCCAAATATGTACATTTTATCTTTTCAGTGTTACAAGATTAATTATTCATACACCACACCCAGTGCTCCATGCACTACGTGCCCTCCTCAATACCCACCACCTTTTAAAAGGTTAGTATGGCATATGGTGACATGTTTATATTTACTTGGTAATTCTATATATTGTTTTAAGGTTTCTTTTTATTTTTGCTTAGACAATCATGTCCTATAAGAATAAGATAGTTTTATTTTTGAATCGATATGAAATTTTTAAAAATCTAATACTCATTTTATTTTCATAATATCCTAAGCATTTAACATTGATTAACTCACTTTATTCTTTTTGAATCTTTATGAGATAGGTACTATTGTTATCATCATTTTATATATGAGTAAACTGAGAAAGGAGACAGTAAATAATTTTTCCCCTCTATAAAACAAAATACAAAAACAACAACCAATAAAACCGGTGAAGCAGTGTAATCCTAATGTCCTTCCATAAGCCATTTGAGTGATCATTAGTCATTAGGTTATACATGTGTTCATACCATTCAGGTTGTTTATTTCTTATTCACATTTTTTTTCCTGAAAGAAAAGTTTTCTCTCTCTGATAAATAGTTCTAAGATTTTTAACAAACACAAGCAGTAGCTTAACCATTACCAAAATGAAAACAGAAAATTCATCACCTCAAAAATTTCTTCATATTTCCCCTTGGTAGATAAATCCTTCCACAATTTCCAGCTTCAGGCAAGCACTGTCTACTTTCTGTTTTTATTTCTTAATGTTTTCCAGAATATCATTTAAAGGGAATGTAGCAGGAAACCTTTTGAATCTGGATTCTTTAATTTGCCAAGGCTACGGTCTCTGCCCAGTCCATCTAGGACTATAGTTCCATGGAATTAGAGCTGGTAAGGGAGGTGGAAGCAGACTCAGGCTAAAATATTATGAAATAATAGTATGATTACTGGACCACTGGTAAGAGAATGTTTAGTTTTGTAAGAAACAGCTAAACTGCCTTCCAGAGTGTATTCCCACCAGCAATGAATGAGAGTTCTTTTGGATCTATAGCCTCACCAGCATTTGATATTGCCAATGCTCTGGATTTGGGCCATTTTAATATGTATGTAGTGGTATTTCTTTGTTGTTTTAATTTGCATTTCCCTGATGACACATGATGGTGAACAACATTTTATACGCTTATTTGCCATCCATATATCTTGTTTGGCAAGGTATTTACTCAGATATTTTCACATTTTTTTTTTTAAATTTTATTTATTTGACAGAGAGAAACACAGTGAGAGAGGGAACACAAGCAGAGGGAATGGTAGCGGGAGAAGCAGGCTTCCTGCCGCGCAGAGAGCCCGATGCGGGGCTCGATCCCAGGACTCTGGGATCTGACCTGGGCCGAAGGCAGACGCTTAACGACTGAGCCACCCAGGCGCCCCTATTTTCACATTTTAAAATTGGATTTTTTCCTTATTGTTATTGTTTTTTAATTAATTAATTAATTTGACAGAGACAGACGCAGAGCACAAAGAGAGTAAGAGGGAAAGGAGAGAGTCTTAAGCAGACTCCACACTGAGCTAAGAGTCTGGAGATCAGTTTCACCGTCCTGTGATCATGACTGGAGCTGAAATCAAGAGATGACCACTTAACTGACTTCATCACCCTGATACCCCTCTTGTTGTTGAGTTTTAAGTCTTCTTTATATATTTTGGATACTAGTTCTTTGACAAATACATTTTTACAAATATTTTCTTCAAGTCTGTGGCTTGTCTTTTCATTCCCTTAACAATGTCTTTCCAAGAACAGAAGTTTTGAGTTTTAATGACATCTAATTTATCAATCATTTCTTTCACTGATTGTGGTTTTGGTTTATCACTGCTTTTTATAGAAAGAACCCTTCAATCAGCTATTCCAGAAGTTGACTAGCCTTTATGTGTTCTTAAATTTTAATGTTCCAGGCACTGTACTAAGCAACTTACACTCCTCATCATGTTAAATCATGCCAATGCCCTTAAGTAGTCGATAGGATTTCTAATCTCCATTTTATTACACAATTACACTGAGGCTGAGAAAATTGCCCAATGTTGCAAGGCTGACAAATGTTAAAAACAGTATTTTAATCTAAAGAGTCTGACTCAGGAGGCTGCTTACCTACACAATGTGCTAATATTATTGGAGACTTTGGAAGGCACACAATCTCTTGCCTGATGTGGAGTTCTCCATTACCAAAAGCCCCAAAATGGTTGCAAGATGATAGCTCATTCATTGGTTCTAATTTTAGGCTCTCCTTCCTCACTCTAGATCAAATCTGTCTTTTCGACACCCTCATTGATTCTAACCATGTCTGGCTGAAAACCCTCCACTGGTTTCTCTGTGTACTTAAAATAACATCCAAATTCTTCAGTATTACACACAGGACCAAAATGGTAGAACACCTGACTTATTTTTTGTTTTTTTCTACTGTTCATCTTCTTGTTAACCAAGTCCCAGCTGCACTGATCTCTCTCTGGAAAATACAACCAGCTCTTTGTCACTGCAGGGCTGTCATGCACTAATCTCTCTTCTCAGGTATTCTTCCTGAATAACTTTACATTTTTTTGTTCCTTTTCATCATTCAAGTGCCTGCATCCAGTCCAGTTCACTATTTCTAGCTGTTTTTCTTTCCCTTTATGGTTGTCACTTGAAATTATTTTATTCATTTATTTGTTTATTTGCTGTTTTCTCTTGCTATTATATATACCCATATTAAAATGGCCTTTTACTTGTCTCTGTCCTCTTACTGAACTGAAATACATATTTGTTTTGTCTGTCATTATACCCAGAGCACTCAGCAAAGTAGTACAGAACAGGTGCCACATATTTCTTTTAGGTTGAATTCTCCTAACGTTCTTATGGCATAGGTAATACTTATTTTTTTTGAAAGTCCATGGTTGGAGCTCAGATTGGTTTGACTTAAAAATTTAGGTTATTTTGTTGTTTTGTTTTGTTTTTCACTTGTTCCATGCTGCTGTCATTACAGAAAGTACATAACATTTTCTGGTCCTTATACTTCCTTTATCAAACTCAGTAAAGTCAATTTTGTAAACAATTACTGAGGCAAGTGTGAGATTCAATAGAAGGTGGCACTCATAATAAAAGAATTACTATCAATCAGGTTTGACAAGAGTCCCAGAGAAATTGGCACATAAATGATTTTGTGTAGTTTTGCTTGAGAAGTAAATCTCTCTGACAATCATGAATTGTGCTGAGTTTCCTATATTTCTGTTTAGAGATAGGCTAGGTCTAGCCGTATTTTCATGTAATGGAAAATTGTTTTCGAGTGGGCTTTGAAGATCTTTGTTGAAAATGTTGGGCACTGATATGTGACATGCCTACAGCTCTTTTGACCTTCTCCTCAAAATTGTAAGGGAACTTGGCTCTCACTGCTGCTCCGGGGTGCCTGAGGTTAGCCCTACTCCTTGACCTATCATTCTCCCTGCTTCTGGAACATTAGCTTTAAGAGCGACAAGAAGTGAAGGTGGGGTCTTCTTGGTCTTCAGCTTATTTTCCCCAGGCTCGAGCTCTTAGAGACTTATAGAGAGACATTCTGCTAATTTAAAGTATGATGATACTGGAAAGGCCAGAGGAAATTGACCTCTTTTTCCCAGTTTCTTAAACCAGTTCCCTCCCTTGGGCTTGCAGGAAATAATATCTGGATGTAGGGTGATGAGGGATTGCCCAAATAGAGAATAAATCAGTCCCACAAGAGGAAAAGACAGTCTCATGATATGATGAGATAGGGCAGGGAAATATTTAAGGCCAGGGCCCAGCACAAAGTACACATCATGCTTGTCAAGTGGTCATTTGGGGAATAGACATGGGCCCTGGAGATGCTTAGAGCAGAGGCTGCCCCCAGGGTTTTTCCCCTGAAAAGGTTGCTCCTCTGTAGCAGGGAATGGCCTGGGTATACTTAAGCACACTGATTGCTTAGGCAACAAGACTGTAGAGGCACTCAATTCACCAGTTACTAGCACAAGAAGGGCAGATGACTCCCAGCTTTTCAGGGCTGTCATCAGCCGTGTTGCAGACATAAACCCAGCCTTAACCTGCCTACAGGAAGCTTCTGCTTGAGTCTAAACAAGGTTTGCAGACTGGTAGCTTTTCCCTCTGGTTCCCATAACCCCCCCCCAAAAAAAACTTGTTCTGAAATAAAAAAGTTTCTGTTCTGCCACTTATTATATCTTTGACTAGATCATTCTCAGTTTTCTTCTGTCTAAAAAGATTTATGTGGTCATTGTTAGGCTCAGTTGAGATGATAAAAGTGAAGGCAGTTTGAAACTTGTACAAGAATATATATTAGTATTATAGTGATAATAATGTTAATAGCCTCATTTACCCAATGGGTATTATTTGGGTATTATTACTCATAATACCCAAATGTCTATTATTATAATAGACAAATACAAATATTAAAATAGACAAATATTATTATAATACAAAAGTATTATAATAATACTATTTGGGTATTATTACTCATAATACCCAAATGTCTATTATTCTTCCTAAAACTCCTAAAAGAAGTAGCCCCTCACAGAGACATGATCACTACTAAGCAGCTCTGCAGCTCCCTCAGTGAATCAAATAACATCAGAGAAGATGCTCACTTCTGGGTAGGAGTAGATGAATTTTTTTTCCTGAGTCTCAGCCCTGAACCAAGGGTCCACAGACATTCTCATAACCATGCAAATTCCTGTAACAACCAATCAAGCTGCTAGATGAAAGGCCATCTTCCCTAGGATGTCTCCTTGCTGCTATGGCCCCTGATCTTCTGAGAATTCCAGCAGTCAATAATCTTTCTTTTGTACCTCCAGAAATTCTTGGGCAGTGTTGGCAATCTGGGAAATAAGTCACATCCAGACGTAATTATATGTAATCTAAGCACCTTTTGGTTTGGCTCTTGTTAACACAGCCCTTGGATTTTTCATGGATGATTTTCCATGGTTTTACTGCCAGGCACACTGGCCCATTTATGTGGTCTTATCCCATGCATCAGAGAAGATTCCCATCACTGAAATTCTCCTCAAACTTCAAAGGGATGCTCTCTCTTCAGGTCAATTCAAATGCTATCCCCTCAATGGAACATCCTTGATACATGTTCCCTCATTCTGAAGAGTATTTCTTCCTTTTAGCCCCACTGTATTTTGTTTATAACTCTTAAAACTTTTTTTTTTCTGGCAGTGTATCATTGTTGCCCATGTATATGTATTATCTACCTATAAGATTATAAGCCACCCAAATGTAGAGTTTATTCACTTTTCATTGTACCTAGGGAAAAAACTTTCTAGTACCCAGCACAGTGTCTGGCACATAACAGATGTCCTGTATTTACCAAATGACTAATATGTGGAAGAGAGGAAACTGAAGTACACAGAGTATAAGAGAAAAGTAGTGCCAGAGGACATATTCAAATTAAGGCTTCTTGACTCTAAGTACAGAGTTCTTTTGTTTATTGTTTTTTTTATCAGAAAATAATTCATTTAAAATTATCATCATGGGGCACGGGGCTGGCTCAGTCTGTAAATCATGTGACTCTTGATCTGAGAGATATAAGTTTGAGCCCCACATTGGGTAGAGAGACTACCTAAAAATAAAATCTAAAAAATTATTGTCATCATTTTAGAGCTGGAACTATTTCCTGAGATTCCTTTGGTCATTAATAAACATAATTTGTTTTATTGTTGTCATGTCTTCTGGTCTGCGTCTGCATCCCAAGGCATAGCTGTGCACCACTGGAGAGTTATGCTAAAGCTTAGTGCTAAGTGCCCTGCTTCCTGAGGATAGGTGGACCAGTTATTGATCTCTCCAGCCATCCAAAGGGTTGGGCAAAAGCAAAACACCTGAGACCCTGAAGAAGTCACCCTTGAGTATCTGGGTTCAATCTTAATGCTATTTGTGCATAGCCTTGTTATGTATGTAGAAAATGGTTGAGAGGCATAGCAACAGACTATCAAAATGGTGAATGGCTAAATGATACAAAGCTGATCACTGACTGATATTTCTTGAGGCTGGGTAATGGTATGCATAGCAATTAGATGGACTATTACTTTTTCTTTAGAGTATGCCTGAAATTTTCATCAAAAATATTTTAAAGATAAAAAGTAATAAAAACTTTCACTAACATAACTTTATCAAAGTTTCCCCAACTTGCAACACAATTATATATACATTTCCAAGAAGAAACTTTAAACTTTGATCACTAGGAGACAGACCATGAGAGGCCTGAGGATAAGTTCATCCCCCTTTTATAGCCTATATCAGATTTTGAAACTGAGACTCACACCTGTCTAGTTCTTCATTCTCAGCCCTAGCTCATTCTCACTGCATATTAGTTGTACAGTCCTGAGATGGTTGCTCATTTCTCTGATTCTCAATTTCATCACCTCCAAGATGATAACTATCTATCTGCCTTCAGTTATGCCAGCATAAACCACATACCACACAACCCAGATGTGTCACAGCCCCTCTCCCCCTGAAGTGTTCCTTTATTCCAGGAGCACAGGAAGGTGGGGCAGCCAAGACACTTGTGACTCTATAAATGGAGGGCTAAGGAGGAGGATGCTGCCAACACACTGGTCTTTGATATCTGAATCATTAGATACTCTAATGTCTATCATATTAGATATGATATCTAATCATATCTGATATATCATATCAGGCTTAGGTCTGACCACCTCTCCATTCTCTCCTCCAAGGTATTAGAGATTTATCTTTCCTAGTTAAGAGGCAATTCCATATAATCAAGAAATTTTGCTTCGGAAACTTCATCTTGGCCCAAAGGTAAGAAATCTGAGCCAATCCAATATCTCCTTTTAAATATATGCCAATTTTGGTTCTTGCTCTGAGGAGAAATAAACCAAAAGAATTGCATTTGAATGCTCAAGGTCAACCAACAAGGGTGGACTCTAGGAGGGAGGCACTGCACTGGGCTCTTTGATAGTTCATGATCCCAGAGACTAATTATAGAATTCAGAAGTTAAGTGGTGAAATAAGTTACTGTCTTCTGTCCAATTTCTTTGTTAAACTTTAAAAGGCTATCACTTTTTCTATTTTCACTACATCTGTAAATTTTAAGCATTTATCGTTTCTCACCTGAGCTGTTGTAGTCAGTTACAGGGGGTTTCTCTGCCTCTGGCCTCATCCCATTCATTCCCCCAACCTTTATACAACTAACAACCTAACCTCTCCAAAATGCAAATTGTACAGAATCCAGTCCAACTCATAAGCAGAGAACATGAAGCTTCATTTGTTTGGCTTAACCCATGCTTCTTGCTTCTTATCTGGACTATTCCCCTAACACTGTATTCACCTTCATTAACCTGTTCCTCAGATAAATCAACTCGAATTGTCTACTTTCATCATCCACTCAGTGAATCTCAACTCATTTTTTTTAAAGATTTTATTTATTTATTTGACAGAGAGAGAGAGAGATCACAAGTAGGCAGAGGCAGGTAGAGAGAGAGGAGGAAGCAGGCTCCCTGCTGAGTAGAGAGCTTGATGTGGGGCTCGATCCCAGGATCCTGAGATCATGACCTGAGCCGAAGGCAGAGGTTTTAACCCACTGAGCCATCCAGGCGCCCCTCAACTCATTTTTTAAATAAACTTTTATTTTATTTTTTCAATGTTCCATCAACTCATTTTTTAAGAACAACACAACTGTCCCTTTGGCTTGAAGCATTTCAAGGGCACCCCTCCCGTACACTTCCAGGCTATATAAATCCCACCCCATTCCCACTGCGCTTTGTCTATCCTTACACAGCAGTCCATATCACACAGCAAGCAGACCCGATAGGGGAAAACTTTCTTTGTGTTTCTATTCCATACAAATCCCTTTGTGAATTCTTCTGTTACATAAGGTGTAATGTTGTATGTACTCTAAACTACAGGAGAATTTGGAAATGAATTATAAAAAATCCTTCATTTCCCCAATTATTTATTCATTAATTGAGCTCTCTTGTGCTAAATAATTTATTGAGAACTTACTATCTTGTTGCTTCTTAGTGATGGGGATGCAGACATGAATAAGACAAGAAAGGCTACTACACTCTGATAGTAGTAGGCTAACAATCTGGAAGCAGTGGTAAGAAATGGGAAATAACTGAGTAAGAAGTTAAATATGATAATTTAAGATAGTTATAGTTCCATGAACAAATAACACAGTGATAATAAATACAAAATAAATTCAAATGTAAAATGTCAACTTTGAAAACATCCAGTATATAGCTAGACATTTACAGGTAACATTAAAAAGTAAGTAAGCTAGAAAAATTACTCATGGTTCTCTTAAAATAACAACCAGAATGGCTTGTGTTTTCTAAAATACAGGAGCTAAGAGATAAGAACATTTGTGGATACTATAAGTAGAAAGACATTGAAAGAAAAAAATTTTCTCACTTTGCCTAATACACAGATGTGTCCGAGAGATATTTGCATCCTACAATTCTTTACATATCCTCTAAACTGCAAATACAATTATGTATAATTATAAGTAGACATTAATATAGCTTTTCTGCTTATGTGGCCCCCTTACATCTGTCTTGAATCCCTTGACTATAGAACATCAAATGCTTCAGATTAAAATTGTGTGCAAAGCAAATTGAAATGCAAATTTACTTACAAAAAGTTAAAAAACATAAAAAGAGAAAAATATTGCTGTGCTAAATAGTTTAAAAAACACAAAAGAAAAATTTGAAGGTAGGTAAGATATAAATGTCTTGAAAGAATAATATCACCAATGATAGATTAGGAAGCTGCAAGCTTTATTCCTCCTCTCTACCTGCCTCCTTCTCCCAAGTATCAAAAAAGAAAAGAAAAACAAAAAACAAACAAACAACACAAATTAGCTGAACTAATCTTATAAGGGTTCTGGAAAACAAAAGGGTCCAGCAACTAAGTAAATACCCAGTCGAGAAACACACACACACACACACACACACATCCCGCTTCCTTTGGCACATGGTCTTGCTCTGAAGGAGCCAGCAGCCCAGATCCCAGTTCCCTTCCTCAAACTGTAGTGAACAGACACACCTTACCTGCAGTGTTCTAACCTGTCTAGATGCTGCATGGTGGCCTGGTCTCTGTCTCATCTAAACATAGCAAGAGCATTTGGCACCACTCATGAAAGCTGCAGGGGGACTACAGACGATCAGATATCTGGAACAAGAGGGCATAGGTAAAAACATATAAGACTGTCTAAGATCCTGAGAGGTTGGCATGGGAGTCTTTGGGAAATCAAGGTAATTAAAAATAGCCATGTATATGAGGGGAACAAGAAAAGCCACAGGCTTTCTCAGGCAAGACACATGCTCAGAATAGACCTGAGAAGACCTTAAGCTTTTACCTTGTGCTGATCCCTAGGCTGGGATCATATCTAGCTAATCAGTAAAGGACTGCCTACAGCTCAGAGCCAGTCTGCGAAGCTGGGGGGTGTGCTTTTTTCAAATGTCCAGTTTTCAACAAAAGGTCACAAGACAAAAAATAGTACTAAAAATAATAAAATATTTCAGAATAAATTTAGCCAATGAAATAAAAAAACTTGTACACAGGCAACTATAAACTATCACTGAAAGAACTAAGACATAAATTAATGGAAAGACATTCTGAGTTTATGAATCAAAAACTGTTAAGATGTCAATACTGTGAAAAGTGATCTATAGATTTTAATGCAATTCCTATCAAAATCCAAATATCATTTTTTGCAGAAATATAAAGACCCATCCTAAAACTCTTATACTGCCATGGGACCCAAAAAATCCAAAATAATCTTTAAAAAAGAAGAGCAAAGTTGAAAAACTCAAACTTGCTGATTTAAAAATTCATTACAAAGCTATAATAACCAAAGAAGTGCTGTAGCAGCATAAAGAGAGACGTATGGACCAACTGAATAGAATAGGGTCAAGAAATAAACCTCCATGTATGTGGTCAAAGGATTTCAACAAGGGTGCCAAGATCATTTAGCTGGGATATAGAACAGACTTCAAGAAATGGTACTGTGATAACTGTGTATCTACATGCAAAATAATGAAGTTAGACCCATAATCGAGCAAAAACCTGAACATAAGAGCTAAAACTATAGAACTTTTAGAGGAAAACAAGAGAAAAGTGTCATGACACTGGATTTTGCAATGATTTCTTGGATATGATACCACAAGCGAAAGCAACAAAGAAAAATAGACAAATTGGCTTTTATCACAACTAAAAACCTTTGTGCATGGGGTTGCTTGGGTGACACAGTTGTTTAAGCTTCTGACTCTTGGTTTTGGCTGAGGTTGTGGTCTCAGGGTTGTGGTTGAGCCCCACAGCTCAGAGTAGAATTTACTTGAGTTTTCTCTCTTACTCTCCCTCTGACCATCCCCTTCTACCCCCTGTGTTTGCTCTTTCTCTCTTTCAAATAAATCTTAAAAGAAAAAAAAACTTTGTGCATCAAAGGACACTATAAAGAGTGAAGAAAATGACTTTCAGAATGGGAGAAAAATATTTGCAAATCAGTATATCCAGAATATATAAAGAACTACAACTCAACAACAACAAAAACAAGACAACAACCACAAACAAAATTCGAAAACAGGCAAAGGATAAGTCTGGAGAAAACCAGCTAGAAGTCAGTGGTGTGCCATGAGTAATCTGCAGCTTGGTTTATGCGGCCCACTGCCTTCTTCAGAAGGTTTATGTTACTAACTCTGAATCCTTCTACTCCCCCTGCACCCCGACTTCTCATTTTGCTTACAAGATTGAATCCTGTGTGCAAGAAGGACCTATACCAGAAAGATCTTTAGGAGCAAGTGCCTCAGTTTACACCCCATACTTTCCATACTCCAGGCACCACACACACACACACACACTCACAAGTATATATTCATACATGCAGTATGCACCCACATGCATGCACTAGTACATGTGTACACACACACACACACACACACACACACACACACACACACTCCCTGGTCTTTAAAGAGGCTGCTGTGATCACCCGGACTTTACCCCTGGGTAGTCCTTCACTGATATCTGCAGCCCCTGTTGGGGACCTTTTTGGCTGCCTGGAGCATACCCTCCTCTCGTGCCCCAGTAGGACTTCTTCTTGTGGTTGCATCTAACTGCCTGCAGCCTCTGTTCTGGCCTCATGGGAAAGGCTGAGTGCCTAGTCTTCCCCATGCCCTCCCATCCCAGCCACCTTTCACTGATTTGGTGGGTATTTAGTCACCACTTAAGGGTTACTTCTGCATTATGAATCCATCCTCCTATGCATGTTCCTCAAGTCCTCAAACCCCAAAAGCTGTTTTCCATTTGACCCATCTGAAGGCTTGGGAGAAGTAAGAGCTTCTGCTCTCTTCTATTTTAACTGTACCATTCAAGTACCTCCCTGGAAACCTCAGAAGACAGATTACTTTATAAATTCTTAAAAGCACATGTGGTAATATCAGAGTGATCACTACATTAGTCAGTCAGTTAAGAGTGCTTGGGGAAAAAATAACGTGATATAAATCTTCATTATAAAGGCATCTTTCATTTACAGCAAGAGATTAGCTGTGGCTGAATCATCAATTTTATTTTGTTATGTGGCTAAGACTAATTTTTCTAATTAAAGACCATGCACAAAGCTAAGTAAACTTGCTTCATCTCATAGAAATGAGCCTTTCAGTCCTGTTCTAACAATCCTAAATATGCTGAATGAGCAATCCCCCAGGAGTGACAAGACTCAAGATTGTGGAACTGAAAGGTTCTGGGTTCTGTGGGTCCTGTGATCTCAATTCCAGCCTTGCAGGGACACTGAAGCCCACCAGCACCACCAATGCACCACATGTGTGTGGCCAGCCCAAGTCCTCCCTTCCTGCCCATTGTCATGTTGATTCACTAGAGAGGACTGTCTGCAGAGAGGGAACCCTGCAAGTTCACTATCTTACCTTTGCTGGCTCAGGCTGGTGCAGGGGAGAGGTAGGACCACTCTGACAAATTCCTCAGATTCTGACCCAGGTAGAAAGCTGGGACCATAAGAAATGGGGCTGGGAAAGAAGCAGCACCTGAAACTGGGATTCTTCCCTGAGGCCTGTTTCGCTGAGAGATTCATACTCAACTTGTGGGCTCCTCTCCCAGATTCCAGGGCACAGATGGGAATGGGGCGGGTAGTGCTAGAGACAGTGGAGGAGAGGGGTGGGCAGGGAGGAAGGGAATTAGGAATCAGCATTTATTAAGAGCCACTGTGTGGGGAAAGCTACTGAGAGAGAATCAGATGAGGTGAACTGAGAGAGAAGGTGATAATGAGCTGAGACAAGAGAGCCTTATGGCTTCACTGATGGCCACATCAAAGTAAGTACAAAAGAAGGAAATAAAAGCAGAAATAGCTTTCCTCTTTGTCTAGGACTGATCTGTAGCTAAGTCTTCACAGAAATGGTTGGGCTCCCTTTTGTGTCCCCTATCCTTTCAGGTGGAATATGGCCACAGCCTAGGGAACCATGGAGGGGACGTAGTAGAAGCCTTGAGAGCCAGGCAGGCACTTCTTTAGGACCAGGCCTGTGTGCAGTGGGTAGCATTGGCAGTGGGGGACACTGTGTGTACAGACGTTATAGGTGGGCTGGTGAATGGGCCAGACCCATTCAAAGACTCCTCACCAACTAGGATTTTACCAAGAACCCTGGGCTTTCCTGGCACTGGACTTTCTCTCTGAAGGAAAGCTTTAATATTCATATCAGGTTTATTTTTATCACATTTTTTATATTTTTAATTTTAATATAATATACAACATTATATTTTAATATTACATTTATATGTTATATATATTATTATATTACACACAAAAATGTTTTCCCTAGTTTTTATTAAGTACATTAGACAAATCCCAGGACTTAACATTTTTCCCTCTCAATGGAAAACTGAGTGAAAATCCAGTCCATTCTGGTAACCATGTAAGTTGTGCTTTTAGGCCCTTCTGACCACATAAGTGGTTCCCGTCTGGGTGGAACCGTCCCCTTCTCGCTGATTGCCAAGGAGCCTCTGTGGCTGGAATCTGTTCCAATGACAGCTAGGCTAGAGATGCAGGAGACAGGGATGCCTGGTCCCGGTGCTGTGACAGAAACCAAGCACAGTTCTCCCAGCCCCACCTCCCCACCCCCACCACGGGCATGCCCCACGAAGACACAGACACATGCATGTGCACACACACACAAATGCACACTTGTGCACACACACACACGCACACACACACACACACACACATTTTGTTGGTCTGTGGGCTCTTGGTTCCCTCCTCCCAACTTCAGATCTCTACTTCTAGGCTGGGATCACTGAGACACAAAACACAGGGAACTTAAAAATACAGGTTTTTGTACACCAAGAGTAGGGACTAGTGCCCATCTTGACTTCTGTAACTGTCCTGGGTGTGTGTGTGTGTGGAGGGGGCTACATGTGCACCACATATTTAATGAATTTAATGGGCTCTTTCTCTTGGTTTCTTTAAAGGCCACTTTCACTTGATTCTGCCCATCACTCCCTTTCCATTTTTCTCTTCCCACCAAAGCAAGACTCCATTATACCCCGAAGTCTAAATGCACATTTTGAACGAAGCTTCACTGCAGATTGTCTCCTTAAAAGGAATGTCCAGTCAGTGCCTAAATTGAAACAAGATCCTGTTGACCTCATAAACAACCCCTGTACTCTCTGGTAGTTGAGGGACTGGTAGGAACTCAGCGAACCTCCTAGGTACTCTCAGTGCAGCCCCTCTGAACTGAGTGGCCCTGCTCCAGCTGGGAAGGGGGTGGACGGCCCCTCTGCACAAACCTCCTCTGGGATGAAAGAATTGTCCTAATTTTAAAGGGAGCACTGATGACCTTATAAATTTTTTTTTGTTCAAGGACCAGAAAGTATTTGGGAACATAGCATTTTATCTCATGGAGGAAACTTTCTGTTGCCTCTGAGGAGAAATGGGGGAAGGGAGGGTAGGTGGTGGGAGGGAAGGAAGAAAGAAGTGAGGAAGAGAATCTTGCAGGGCTAATGCTCTGGCTGGCAGAAGAGTCTCACTGGAAAGTGTCGTACTTTCACGTACTCAAGAACATGAGTACTTGTATCTCATAACAAAGCCTCTCTGATAATAAAGAGAAGGTGCTACCTGCTTGCCCAGGCTGTCCCCAGGATCACTTGGTGCTCCAGCCAGGAGATTTCAGGTCCTTTAGCAGACACTCCAGACTGAGGGTGGGGAGGAACACATGCTGCAGGAGCCTGCAGCTCAGAGGCCCAGTTCTCCATAGGCTTCCCTTAGGGATACCCGTTTTAAAATTATACCCAGGATTTCATAATGCCATTGATTTAGGGATGCCTGGGGGCTCGGTCAGTTAAGTGTCTGCCTTTGGCTCAGGTCATGATCTCAGGGTCCTTGGGATGGAAACCCTCGTCAAGCTCTTTGCTCAGTGACAAGTCTGCTTCTCCCTCTTCCTCTCCCTCTGTAATCTCTTTCACTTTCACTCTCTCTCAAATAAATAAAATCTTTAAAAAAAAGAAAAGAAAAAGAAATATGAATGTATTACTTGTTTCTAGAGAGAAGGGGGCATGCCATGCTATGCAGGGCCATGTGGGGAGTACAAGCTTTCGGTAAAGAAACAGAGACAGAAGAGTGGGAAAAGTGTAGGCGAGAGTTCTTATTAGAAAGAAAAGCTCTTGCTTTTCTTTGCATAGTGAACAGTTAAGGAGTGGCTAGTTTGAATAATTCTAGTGATTGCTGAGCTCTGGAGGTGTCTGTAGTTGTCTGGTGCCTGTCCTGGTGTGGCTTAGGGCAAGAGGAATACAAGCTCTTTGTATGTGAGTTAGATAAAGGAGATGGTTGAGGTGTAGCCTCTGGATTGCTGGATTTGTTTATGTAAGGCTGCTCTCAGCCAAGCCCTTTGCTCTAGGAATTGGCTAGCCCTGGGAGGCTGTCTTTCCCCAGACCTATAAAGCTCCTAAAGGCCAGAGCATCAAGAATACAGAAAATAGGGGCGCCTGGGTGGCTCAGTCGTTGGGCGGCTGCCTTCAGCTCAGGTCGTGATCCCAGAGTCCTGGGATCGAGCCCCGCATCAGGCTCCTTGCTCTGCAAGAAGCCTGCTTCTCCTGCTACCATTCCCTCTGCTTGTATTCCCTCTCTCGCTGTGTTTCTCTCTGTCAAATAAATAAAATCTTAAAAAAAAAAAAGAATACAGAAAATAAGAAAATACAGTTCATATAACTGGCCTGTGCTGAATGGGTACCCAAAAGACAAATATAGATTCTAAGAAAGCACAATCAAAGCACTATCTGGCTGGAGAGGGGACAGGCAAGAGCTGAGCAAAAGCAGACCGAGGGTTATACTAACGAACTTTTTGTTTTGTAGCCCTGTGGAAAAGGACTAGTAGGATTGCCAGATTTAACAAATACAAATACAGGACACCCGATTATTTTTGAATGATAAATAAGCAACAAATATATACATACAATACATTAGTATGTGCCAGGCTGTATTTGGTACCTACTCATACCAAAAAAGTTTATCAGGTATTAAAGTTTAATGGGCATGCTATATTTCAACTGCCAATCCTAGAAAAAGAGATAATGAGTCTTAGTATTAAGCAATCATTCATTTGGAGTCAACCAGTTTATTGAACATCTTGTATGTGGTAGGTGCTGAACCAGGCAAAATAGAGAATGCAAAGAAGAAAATAGGACCCAGGATCCCCTCTGTCTCAGTCTAGCTCACAATCACACATTATTTACTTGGATTTGACCCTAGAGGTGTATTAAGGCAGAAGACACAATGAGTGTGGAAGTTTGGAGGCAAGGGATAGATTATTCTTGTGAAAGGGATTGGGAAGGTTTTTTTTAAGAGAAATGAGACTTTACAGGCTGTAGATAGTGGGAATAGGGATGATGCTTTCGGGAGGAGACAACATTTAACATTCGGGGAGTACTATGGGTGAGGGCCCAGGGCAGTGGAATAGACAGAATGCCAAGGCATTCTGTTTGCTTCAGTGTGATTTACCGTCACAATAAGTTGATTCTAATTTTAGTATATGTGCTGCTGAAGCGAGCACCACAATAAGCTGATTCTAGCAGAAAAATCCCTGCTTATGAGCAAGGAAAGGTATCACAAAAACTTTGGGAAGTCAGTGTGTTCATTAGAGTGAAGCTACTGGCGCAGCTGTGGTTCCTGGGCTTTGAATTCCTCCATGACCCAAATGGAAAGTTTTTATTCTGTCTGCCCTCTACTTGTTTACTTTTCATAACTGGGTTGACCTGGGGCAGGGACAGCATTGGATATTCTTTGGCAGCCTGCCAAGGAGTCTGCCTGCCCATCTTTTTCCAGTGAGAACAAAAGACCCCAATGATTAGACAGCCAACTAACAGATAAGGTGGAGTCCCTCATGTCAAGGGAGAAAGAGTAAAATTTTAACCAGATCTAAAGGCTGTGAGAAATCATACCAGTGAGCACAACGTGAAAAGAAAAGCTTGCATAAAATTCAGCAAAATTCACAGAAGGGCTCCTGCAACAATTCTTATCATACTCTTCAGTGGCTTCTACACTCAGAACCTGCTACCGGAAATAGCTAGTTGTAACTTGTTCATCACTCTGTTCTTGAAGTTTGCAGTTTGGGATCTGAGTCTGAGCAATCTCAACAAAGACCATGAAACTTGTGGATTGTACCTGTTTAACCTAAAGCCTACAACTCTCTCCTTCTGAGTACACTTCCAGTTTGTATTTCCCAGATTTGTAAACTATATGGGCAATAAAACATTCCTTGCATCTGACCAAATCTTAGCATTCCAGGGACTTTTGTTGACACCAGGAAAGAGGGCTCCTGAGAGCCAGCAATCATGAAATCACGTTTGAAGTGTTTTTGATATTGTTTTAAACCAGCACGCTAACACCTAAGTAGCAAGACCTGCAGTGCAGAACTTCGCATGATCTGTGGGATCTGGCAGGACTGTGCCCAGCTCAAAACACCAGCCCACAGGATCCATGCCACGGGGTCTGACAGGTGCAGTGACAGTTCTCTGTTCTAGTCATATTCCCTTCTTCTTGCTGTGTGTATGTGTGTGTGTGTGTGTGTGTATACCAGTATGTGATTGCACTATGCAGGCTCTGTCTTTGGCATTGTCAGCTTAGCTTTCTGTATTTCATTTGCACACAGGGACTGTCCCAGGCATGTTGTATTGTGTGACATGAAGAGACTATCCCTGAGAAATTAAAGATGAGAGCTCTATCCACACCCACCCTCTGCAAGCACACACATTCACTGTCTTTTATCTAGAAATTCGTATTTAAAGGTTGAACTTTTTAAATGAAGCCAGACTTGGCAAAAGGAGGGAGTGTTTGTCCTTTGTCCTGGCTGTGGCAACTGGAAATGGAAACAGATGGGCACAAAGAGCTTGAGAGGAAGAGATGTGTGATGGTGTGATTCAGAAATCAGAGTGTGGAGAGGCAGGGAACATTAAGAGGTACTGTTCTCACAGCAAATCAGTGGGGAAAAAGTCCCACAGGTTACCTCTAAAATGTTTCCTCTGTGGACACCTGGGTGGCTCAGGCAGTTAAGCATTTGCCTTTGGCTCAGGTCATGATCCCAGGGTCCTGGGATCTAGCCCAGCATCCGGCTCCCAGCTCAGCTGGGACCTGCTTCTCCCTCTCCCTCTGCCTGCTGCTCTCCCTGCTTGTGCTCTCACTCTTGCTCTCTCTCTGACAAATAAATAAAACCTTTAAATAAAATAAAATAAAATAAAATAAAATAAAATAAAATAAAATATTCCCTCTGCGGAGGGGGGCGCCTGGGTGGTTCAGTGGGTTAAGCCTCTGCCTTTGGCTCAGGTCATGATCTCGGGGTCCTGAGATCAAGCCCTGCATTGGGCTCTCTGTTCAGCAGCAAGCTTGCTTCCCCCCTCTCTCTCTGCCTGCCTCTCTGTCTACTTGTGATCTCTCTCTGTCAAATAAATAAATAAAATCTTTAAAAAAAATTCCCTCTGCCCAAGTCATATGACCAAACAATAACCCTGAGAGCTAAGAATTACTTTAGGTCCGTGAATAAATTGGTGTATGTATGTGCAGGTGTAGGCAAACCAAACACTAGAAACTAACTTTCCCCCTAAAAAATCTAGAATGTGATAAAGTACATAATACCAGCTACTTATCTTCTCTCTCTGTCTCCTTCTTTCATCTATCTTATTTATTTATTTTTTAATGATTTTATTTATTTATTTGACAGAGAGAGAGAGAGAGATATCACAAGTAGGCAGAGAGGCAGGCAGAGAGAGAGAGGGGGAAGCAGGCTCGCTGCTGAGCAGAGAGCCCGATGTGGGGCTCGATCCCAGGACCCTGAGATCATGACCTGAGCCGAAGGCATAGGCTTAACCCACTGAGCCACCCAGGCGCCCCTCATCTATCTTATTTATTGAACATTTATAATCAACCAGACACTGGATTAGATGGTGAGGACATGATGGGGCATAAGACATATTTCCTGAACCCAAAGAGTTCACCATCTAGTGTGAGTACACTAGACATAAAATAAGAAACAGACATAAAACAAATAAAAACACACATGTTTAATTTAGAATTTGTGGCATCATTTTGATGCAAAACAACAGCCTGTGAGACAGAATCATAGGGCAGACATAGTTTGTTTACTTACTTGCTTTCTCATTTATTTGTTTTAGTCGAGGGAAGGGATGGCTGTTAAGGTTGACCTCTCCATGGAGATGGCACCATTCACTTTTGCGGGTTTTTTTGTTTGTTTGTTTTTTGGTTTTTTTTTTTTTATATTTTATTTATTTATTTGACAGAGAGAGAGAGAGAGAGAGAGAGAGAGATCACAAGAAGTAGGCAGAGAGCAGGCAGAGAGAGAGAGGAGGAAGCAGGCTCCCTGCCGAGCAGAGAGCCTGATGTGGGCTCAGTCCCAGGACCCCGAGATCATGACCTGAGCTGAAGGCAGAGGCTTTAACCCACTGAGCCACCCAGGTGCCCTGGCACCCATCACTCTTAAATCAATATTTCACAGATGTTTTTGAGATGTTTTTGAGCATCTGTTTATTTGATGCTGAGACATAGCTGTGAACTGAACCTATGAAAATACTTGTCCTCAAAAGGCTAACATTTATTTGAGGAGAGGCAAAAATGAAATAAATAAGTAAATGTTATCTTATCCTGGAAAATAGCAAGTGGTATGGAGAGGTCAAGAGGGAAAAGGGATAAGGATTGATAGAGAGAAGGACACCTCTAGGGACTCCTTTGCCCAATTCTGATGGGAAAAGAGAAAATACAGTAACCTCAGGCTGAGAAGTACACAGAGACCAAGTGCTCAAGCACTTGATGAATGAGGGCCTAGGTCATGCCACCAGGTAGGCTACTGGGAGCAGCAGAAGTTAGCTGAGGGTGAGGAGGATCAGAGTGAAGTGTAGAAATGGAACTGACAAGTTTATGCTGTAACCCCAACACCAGCTATGGCAGTGTGGACTACGCTTCTCATTCATCTTCCTGTTTTAAGTTTCCTCCAGTAACCCAGGTGCACTGGAATCCTGTAAGATCTTCTCCCAGAATTTATATGAAGAAGTTTTTGGAATGATAATAAATTTTGGGACGATAAATGGTGTGACTCATGTTTTAGTAGGAATTTTCTGGTTTCTCTGTAAAGACTACACTGAAGGGAGACAAAAGTAGAAGCAGAGAGTCTTGAGATTAGCTGAAGTTAAGCGGGGGTTGGAGGAGAGAATTGTAAGGAAAAAGGACACAGGAATTTTTCTCATTCTCCTTGACTTCCTGCATACCCTCTCTCCAAGTCCCCAAGTCTCTATCTATATTGTAAGCCTGAAGGACACAGGACTAAAACTGCACAGATGCACAGCAACTGCTAATTACAAATGTAACATCTTAAATTCACAGAAAGGGGATAGCCTTTATGTGGCAGGAAAGAGATTGGCTTTAGAACTGAAACGCAGTGATTCAATGCCCCAAATCTGTAGATCACCAACTGTATGACTTTGGGCAATGACTCAGCCTCTCTTAGAGCTAGATTTTTTTAATGGCAAAATGTGAATAATAAAACCTTCAATTCCTTTGTAATTACGATCAGTCGGAAAAATATGTAAATGTATTTAAGATACTGTGCAGTTATACTATTCTAGAATATTCTCCTATTCCTGGTCGCAAGCCTCAGAGACTTCAAATTTGAAAACTGTTGGGAATTTCTTGAATCTGAGGGAAACAAAAAAAAAAATCTACTGATATAATGAGTCTAGGGGAGAGACTGAGAATGACTGATGAGGTGTAAGCATATGAAAGAAAATTATAAGTGCGCACCAAGGAATAAGAATGCTCTAGTTTTGTGGTTGCATTTTTGTGTTTGATTTTTATTTTTATTATTTTTTAATTTTTTTGGTGTGTGTTTGATTTTTAGTTTCGCTTGATTTATAACTGGAGGAAACAAGTTTAAATTCCAGTAAGAAGAACATAAACAGAAAACAGAAGTCATCTTATATAAGAACAGAGTGAGACGCTGGAGAAGATTATTGAGATGCCTCTAAAGTTTCCTACTAAAGGAGAGTAAAGAATAGTAATTTTGAGAAAATTACTGTTTTAAAATAGAGAAGAGTAATTTTACTGAATGTAGGAGGAAGAATAAATGAGCCTGTCTATACCTAGGCTAAGGATTCCAGAAGCAAAGGAAGGGGGGAAAAAACCCAGAAGCAGAATATTTTTGCTGTTTACATAGTTTATTTTAATCTGTGTATATAAGTTCTCAACTTTAACTCTAAAAAAGTATTTGAAGTAACTTATAAGTTAAAGACAAATTCTAAGTTGAATTTACGTTGGAGGGAAAAATGCAAGTTGGATTATGATTTTGACCAAACAGATCTATCACTTGAGCTGCTTTGAGCCTAGTCTAGATAGGCTTGGCTCCAGCACAATAGGACCAATTAGCCCTGCACTCTCATTAAGATGCTGATTTTCTCTTTCTTAGGATGAGAGCAGCAGGAGGGGAACTCTTGCTAAACTTTTCCATAATGTTTCTATGGAAACCATGGGCTCTTTGGCAGATTTCCCCTTTGGTTCTGAAACCAAGGAGACTCTTTATAATTGCTTTTGCACACCTTAGAACTCTGTCCCTGGGAGTAGAGGGATCCCTTCAGTGGTTTCCTGGGTGATTATAACTTCTGCTCTATAAACCAGAGTGAGTGATTCACACCTAGCAGCTCACAATGCTGCACCAGTTATGGGAGAAGAAGTGCAGGATGCCCTTTACCTAAACTGAGCAAAGGTAGGCCAATTTTAGGTTCCCTCCTAAACTCATTGTGGTTACAGGGACAACCTCCAACAAGATGTAAAGGTTGGAGGCTGGAAGAATGTACTGAGAAAGGAAGATTCTGATTCACATGGCCAAAGATGGGAACTTTAATTCTCCTGAAGCGTCTGTGTTTGGGTCACAAGAGAGCCAGAAGTTATTGGCAAAAAAAATTTGGTTTAGGAGATTAAAAATAACAAGTAGAAAACAAATCGGGTAAGATATCATAGATTGCATCATGGCAGTAACCGGAAGGAAACTAATCAAAGGTGATTTTAGATTTTCTATGCACTTGAGAGTCTATGACAGTACAATTTTTTTAGCTGAAAGAATGCATATAGAACCAAGTGATTCACCTTTTGCATGCCTGGTCCCTGTCCTTCCAGGATCAGCCAGGTTACTCCTCTCTTCCACATAGAGTTAAAAATATACCTCAATATCGTGTTTTTAAAATGACTCAGTGAGGTGACTCCAAATCCTGGCCCACCCTCAGTGGACACATTCATCTTAATTTTTATAAAATTTGATTTTCACACTTAGATGCAAAAATTTAAGTATATCTTTTTTAAACAGGTGTCTGAATTACACCTCAGACCTTCTCAATCAGAATTTTCCAGGATAAGCCCTAATGATATAAATGTATAAATCTCCAGATGACTCTGAAGCACAGCTGAGATAGAGAGCCACTGATCTCATCCACCCCCATCCTGCTGTAATATTGCATCATGACTCGTGACTGTACTTGGTGAGAATACAGCTCAACTCAACATCCTTGACAAAACATCTTTGATAATGTGCCATTATGGAGTTCAATTTTTAAGTAGATTACCGTTCCTCCATGACAGACTTCACTTTAAGCCAGAAAAAGACAGGCCTAAGGGCATGGGCGTGAAAACTATTCCTGGAATTTAGCTTCCCTGTGTGACGCCCAGCCCCTGAGTTGTTCAAATGCACCAATGAAATGCATAGATTTAGGTATTTGCCATATAGGGAATAAGGAACTTGCCTACGTGTGTAGAGACGTGTGTAGTGACGTATGTGCTTGCACACTTGTGCATAAAAATGCTGCAAAGGAGAGAGGCGGGGCTTCTTGCCTTAGCACTGTGCTTCATCGTGTGTGCCGGTGGGAGCCCCAGCTAGCTGGAAATAAACCCTCATGCTCTTGCATCCAGCCTGTCTTTTTGTGGGTTCTTTTGGGAGGGTCTCGATCCGGACATAACGCCATGACTCCACCACTGCTCTTCAGCCTCATCTGCCCTGCTCTGTGGCTGTAGGGCTGTGGGCTGTGGGGCTCTCATAAGAATGCTCAGGGTCTCTCTAATCAATAGCGCAGGGACTAAGAGCAGAGAGCAGTAAAGCAGGAATGCCTCTAAGGTGGCTCAGTAAGCCAATAATGTAGGGTGCTCAGGACTATTAAGAAGCAATATAAACAGAGATGTACAGCATGTTGGTCTCTTTTGGGAATGTGTGTTGTATTGACTTGTTTCTTATTCTCCTTTGAAATGTACCCTTTTAAATTAGGCTTGGGAGAGTGCCTGGGTGGCTCAGTGGGTTAAAGTCTCTGCCTTCAGCTCAGGTCATGATCTCGGGGTCCTGGGATCGAGCCCCGCATCGGGCTCTCTGCTCATCGGGGAGCCTGCTTCCTCTCTCTCTCTCTGCCTGCCTCTCTGCCTACTTGTGATCTCTCCTCTCTGTCAAATAAATAAATAAAATCTTAAATAAATAAATAAATAAATAAATAAATAAATAAATAAGGTTTGGATTGAATTGATTTGGTAAATATAGCCAAACAGCCCATATAATTTCATTACTCTTTCACATTTGATATGCAAGAGAATACCCTATATGTGGAGAGAAGAGACTATCTCTCACCTGCAGGGCACAGCAACAGGGGAGTCACTGCATTCTATCCGAATTCAAACTGGCATGGTAGGGGGACGCAGTCTTTTCGTCTCCCCTTTGTAAACCCTCACAAACTAGGAACCCAGTGTTCACTAATGCCCATGTAAGGAAAGCAGGTGGAAAGAGAGCAGGGCACTGCAAGAACGAATCAGAGGAGTTAGAAGAGAAGTTCTGTGCATCTTTTCTGACAAGCCCAAAGCTAGTTGTAGAAAGTTTCTTCTGAATGGAAGCCTGGAGTTGTGGGTGAACACCTTGTGTGTCTTCCATCGAGTGTTTGCTGCTGGGAGTTGAAAGGCTCCTGGAAAGCCCAGCTCAGCTTTCTCCTATGGTTTTGACTTCCAAGTCCATTCCCACGGTGCTCCCTGGGAAACTTCTCCTTCAAGGTGGGTGGAAGGAACATGTGTTCACTGGGGGTGAAAGGAATGTGAACAACATATGGGATGGGGTTGAGGACCTCACAGTAAGTTCCTGGGTGATGGTGATATGGTACAGGAATGCATTTGACAGAGAGAGGACAAAGTAATTCTATATGAGCTGCCTCTAAGCCCTTAGGCCAGGAACCATGTGCAAGCAGGGCAGACCTGGACTCTCACTGAGTGGATATTTCAGAATATCAATATCCATGATGCCAGGGTTGAGGAGGAGGGACTGAGAGAGCTTCCCCTTCTTTCCATCAAGTAACTGGGGGTTATGCCTCTAGTGTGAGGCTCCCACACGTTTTAGAGCCACGGAAAATCCAGACAGCCTGCCACCACTGCCTAAGCCTCACTTCCTCAGGTTTCTTCTCTATATCCAGGGAAAAACAATGCTCCAAGGGTGCTATAAGTGGAGGTGGAAGATGAGAAGGAAAGATGATATGAGAGGTTAATATTATTGAACGTCTTGAAGCAAGAGGTATTTGAAACCTGCCCTGATCTGCACAATGACTGTAGAACCCACTTTACATGAAAGAAAGCTGAGGCCTGGAGAAGTAAGTTGGCCATGGTTGCACAGGTAGTGTATAATGGCAATAACATCCAAAGTCAAATCCCCCATCTCTAAGCCCCATCATATTTGTACTTCTCACGGTGGAAGAGAATCATGGGCAGGAAGGACATGGATGTCCTCTGTGCCAAGCTATTTCCTTCCCACGTGTCTGCGCTACTCTCAATCTCCTGGCTCCAAAGCTGTCACTTCAGAGCCCTGAATGCCCCAAGGGACTTTTACAGTGGGAAACACTTTGCAGTGAAAAATTGCCATTTCTCTCAAAAAGTCTGAAAAGTTCTAGGCAGAGCCATTTTAGTAAACAATAGCTTTATATCAAATTTTAAAGCCAGTGAAAGGGCAAGGGAGAGTAGGGTAGGGTAAGAGAGAGAAATGGATAAAGGGATTTGCTAAAAATCTGAGGCTATTTCTGAAAATACCAAGTCTCCTGAGAATTTCCCTTAAATTGCCCTTTACTACTGGGGCTAATTTTTGTGTTCTTGGGCTCTAGGTCTCCAGCTGCCATTAGAAACACATTTTTTTAATTAACATATAATGTATTATTTGCCCCAGGGTACATGTCTGTGAATCATCAGGCTTACACATTTCACAACACTCACCGTAGCACATACCCTCCCCAATGTCCGTAACCCAGCCACCCTATCCCTACCCCCCCCACCTCCCAGCCACCCTCAGTTTGTTTCATGAGTTTAGGAGTCTCTTATTGTTTGTCTCCTTCCCGATCCCATTTTATTTCATTTCCCTCACCCATCCCCCACAACACCGCCCCCCCCCCAGCCGCCACTCAAATTCTTCATATCAGGGAGATCATGTGATAATTGTCTTTCTCTGACTGACTTATTTCACTTAGCATAATACCCTCCAGTTCCATCCATGTTGTTGCAAATGACAAGTTTTCATTTCTCTTGATGGCTGCATAGAATTCTATTGTATATATATATACCACATCTCCTAGAAACACACTTTTTATGACTTTTCTTAACCTGATTGTTGAGAACAGAGACTTCACACCAGGCCTCTGACTCTGCCTCAGCCATTTCCAAACATTTGTTTGAAAAATTCAGTGTGACCCCTTGAGCCTGCCCTGGGAGTCTTGTCAATTGCACAAAGCATCTTCTAATGTAGTGAAAGTGACTGCCTTGGGACCCTCCTGCAGGGCAAGGTCACTCCCTGAGATAGTTTCCTAGTTTCCTTATGTGTGATAATGATAACACAGCAGCAACCACAGTATGTGAGGTAGTTCTACTTCATAGCCATCTTCTCATTTAAAGACTCCAGGACTCTTCTTAAGAGGACGTGAGCTTAGAGCATTCCCAGAATTGGCCCAAGGTAACCTAGCTCGGGGTGGGGGTGGGGCAAACCGAGCCCCGCCCACCTACACTACCCATTCCACCGCCCAAGGCACTAAAGGGAACCACCATCCCAAAGGGCTATTGTGAGAGATAAGAAAACAGGAGGTGGCATGTGCTGGCTAGACCAAGACCACACACTATGGTGGTCACATATCAGGAAGGAGGACAGGAGTTCTGGGTTAACTTGCTTTTCTTCTCTCAACACAAACCTCTCTCGGCTTTAATTGGTTTCTCAGCTGGAAATGCTTATACTGAGAGTTACTGATAGAGAACTAGCTTCTGTGATGGGCTGGTAACTTGATCAGAGAGACCACAAGGGTTCTGTTTCCCCTACCTCGGAACTTCCCCAGCTCTTCAAGCCCCATTAAGTTTTAATTTAATCGTCACCACTTTATGCTGGAATTGTATTTTATGAGCACATTATCAGAAGTTGAAGGCTTGTAAAACAGAGGCTTTTGAAATAAAAATAAAAGGATACTCATATCCAATAGTACTGCCAAAATGGGAAAAAGAGGTCACTTGGTAACACTATGCATGCTAATGAGATTCTGATGACTACTGGTGTTTATCCAGGTCTTAATTTGCATCTCAAGTTTGCAATGGGGCCTATGGGAAGGGATCGACTGGCTTGGTCCCAGCCATGTGGGGATGTAACGTGATTTTGGAAACCTACCTTGACAGATGCAGTTGAGTATGTATGACCTTCTTGAAGTTACTTGTGTAATTTTTAAACAGTCAAATGGAGTTCTAGTATCTAAACTGCCGGTCTGCATTTCCCTGCCCATTTTGCATACCTTATTCCTACAAAAAGAAAAAAAAAATCATTGTTGGCCACTTATATGAGCCAATGGGGACTTTTTCCACTTGGTTATACTTATGAGAAGTGGCTACCTCACATGTTGGCATAATTTTAGAGACTGCTTCATAAAAACCTACTTAGAGCAAAGCTAAGATACAAAGATTTTGAAAGATGATTGAGATCCCTCAAGAGATATAAACTCTAAAAAGCATGATAGACTAGAGTCCAAACAATGCACAGGAGGAAGGAGGAGAGATGTACAAGAAGGTGACTGAGCATGGGTGGGGTGTGAAACAAAAATAGGAGGAGAGCTGAGGCAAAGACAGTCAAGAGACACTGTGGACAGAGGGCCCCAGAGTTCCTAGAGTTGGGGTCCAAATCCCAGCTCTCCCACTAACGAGTTAAGTGGCTTCTGCTGATAATGATAGAGAGGGTTCTGTCATCTAGGGTCAGTAGCTTAGTTTGGTGCTTGTTTCACTGTGTGTACATATACATGTGGGTGTGCCTGTGACTGTTCCTCTGTGTTTTGTTATGCCTCTGTTGGCCACAGTGTTGTGTCCCTATTTTACTGGGTTATCACTCATTTCTCTGTGAGGGCCTAGGCAATCTCTAGGAGCTACTGTGACTGGTGGACCATACTGGAGATGTGTTGTGCCTCCATACTTGTGCTGCTCTGTGTGAGTCCTTGTGATACTCTGCGCAGCTATGCTTATAGATATTCCTGGGAATGGCACTCATTTGTGTGGCACAATGTGTCAGCGGTACATGATGTTGATGTTTTTGACCTGGAAAGCGTTGGACAGGAAAAAACACTCTGGCAAGGGAAACATACAACTCTGTGATACCAGGGTTTTAGGCCTAGGATTGATACCGGGTCTTAACAAGACTTCTGACATGTGAAATCCTTGGAACTCTGCAGGCATGGGGACACTGGTGACAAATGGGGCTGAGATCTGTAAGACTGAGCCCACTTCCATGGTGTCTCTCTCCAGCAGTAACAGTATCCCTCTCATAGGCCCAGAGAGTTTCTTTTCAGCACTCATACTCCTGTGACTAGGTATAAGAGTCCAGCAAGGGTCCTGTGGAGGAAGGGATTTGAGGGCAGAAGTCCTCAGAGCCAGGCTGGGACTATTTCTGCTTCTGTTATGGTGGGGGATGAGGAGCGATCTATTGGGAAGTATGCTGGGGATGAGATGCCAGTGTAAAGAATCAGCCAAGTCTGGGCCATTGTCAAGGAGACTGCTTGAGGCTAGGGAGAGACACAACTGTTTGTCCCAAATACCTTGCACATGGAGAAGATTTAGAAGTCTCAGGTGCAAACCATGGAAATGTCCTCATCTGACTTTAATTCCATATTAATAACTTTATGTGGGGGACACTCAGTATGATGAGCTCTTATTACTCTTCATGGGGAAACCCATGTTTCTGGGTGCCTTTGTGAGCCTGTAGCTACTGGGTCCTTGAGATGCTCTTAGGTGTGAGTGAAAAACAGGTGTTCGCAGAAATGTGGGCTAGAGCTACCTAAACCACCAGTCCTCACCAACTTGTCCTCTCTGAGCATACACATAGGTATGGACAGGGCAGGCAAGTAAGTCTCCCCTGCCTCATCTGTTATTCTCATCATCTGCACATGGTTGAAGTCAAGCCTGGGGGATCCCATGAGAGGCCATGATGCTGTGTGCTTCTAAAAGCTGGGGTCCTGCACAGTTTCACCCCCACCTGGGGCCCAAAGTGTTGGCATTGCTGCCCACTGCCACCGGGATCAGCACCTGGGCTAATAGTTTGTATAGTGGAGCACTGTACGGGTGCCTTAATAGGGAACAGGAAGAGGAGGAAGAGAGGGAGAAGAGGAGGAGGAGACTGCTGCAAGGTCCTGACCACCCACTAGATGGAAGTAGCCCTTCCTGCTGGGGGCAGTGGTGGGTGGGGGGAGGGAGGGGTGCAAGGAGGGGAAAGCTGGCTGAGACTGAGCTTCCCAAACCACCTGCTGAGGTGGCTGGGGACCTCATTAGCTGATGTGGAAGGAAGGAACATGCTGACTTCTGTGAACTAAAGTTTCTCAAGCTGCCCACAGGGAGGGCGCACAGGCTGCTTCCTCTCAGCTTGTAGGAGAGCACTGGGTTTCATTTTTGTCCAGATGGCTCTGTAGCTCCTCCCAAAGCTGGCTGAAGTAGTCTGTGTAGAGGAGGGGAATAGGACTGATCACTAGCTTTTGGCATTCAGGACTTGAGGACAGCTAACCCACAACCACAATAAACTGGGGATGATATGGCAGGGTTGCAGGGTTTTTGTCTAATGAAGTTGAAGAATAGATCTCCAGGACACAAAAGAGTGAAGTGATGTGAAGGTGTTTTTAAGTGAAGGTGAGACCAGAAAGTGAAAGCTCTCTAGAGTAAGAGGAATTCTGAATGGGTTGCCACTGAGGGATTTTATACTCAGTCTTTTATAGAATACTGTCCAGGGAACTTGGTAAATTTCTTGTCAATATCATGGTATATTTGTAAATATCATGAGAATATCTTATCTATATTTAGAACCAACTTGGTATTCTTATAAATATCATGAAAACAAACAAGGTATTCCCTTCTCTCTGGTTACTATTTTATCTATAACCTTAATCCACATCTGGGATTTCTGTGAGCTTGGTTACATAGCCCCCACCTGTCTCTCCCTACATAGCCTCTCCTATTCCTTACTTAATGAGACCTGCTGGAATTGGGGAAGGGATGGCATAGGCCTGGTTTACCCAAATTCCAGTAAGGCCTGGTGCCTCAGAAGTCATGAGGCTATTGAATCCAGGGGAAAGTGGACATGTTGCCACTAGACAAAGAGAGGGAGTCACTCAGAAAAAGATATTGTTACTTAATTGCTGGGATCTGAGTGTTCACCATCTTGCAAGTTTTTTGAGTACAAGAGCCCTGTGAGAAACCTCTACCAAGAATATAACGAGGCTGTAAAACCACCAAAAGTGTTTATTTGGGGTTTAGAGATTGCAATTCAGGACACACAGAGTTGACCAAAATTGAAAGTCTCCAAATCTCAATCCTGGAGTACAGGCTCACAAAGGCACAAAACAAAGTTACCTAATTTGTTTTGCAGAATTATGGTTGGTGATGACAGAGTTAAACTATCTGATACATGATTGGATATTTAGCTAACAGATGTTACATTATCTCTATTTTAGTTCAGAGTAGAAGGATGTGTTCCAGGAGGTGGTGTAGTTGCAATTAACAAGTCTGACAGAAGTCAAAAATTCCTTGGTTCCAAGAATTTAAAATGGAATCAGTGCATAGTCCCTGCTTCCTCAATATCTTCCTGATCTTATTTTGAATGTCCCTCCTAGCAATACTGAACTTCACTTTAAAATCTTCTTTTACAGACGTTTAGAGATTGTGAAGACTATTCTTTTTATAGTATAGATGAAAGTTTGAGAACTCAGAAGTTACATAGTTTACCAAGCAGACAAGTTAATATTCTTAAAAACTTTGGAAATAAAATCCAGGGCTCTAGCTTTCTATCCAGTTTGTTATGCTCTTGTTCTTTTGAAGTTCTGTATCCCTTCTGTACAAAATCCTGGGCTTTGCAAATGCTCATAATGTATGTTCACTAGTTAATGGATGAATAAAGCTTTGTAATCAGATACTGAAATCCTAATGACTCTTCTTTTAACAGACACAGACCATTTCGGTATACTTTCTAAGTATAGTCAGAAGGTGCCTGGGCTAAGAGAAATAGACTCAAGTCCCAGGCAGGAATGTAGGAATGAAAGTCACTGACTTGGAAATACTCAATCCGCTTTTGTCATCGCCTGTAAACAGCAGTCTGAGGTGTTTGCCAAAAACTACCCTTCCCCTTCTAGGAAACTTCCATTCCCTTCCTCAGGGACTTCTGTTTTTATCCCTACTGGCTGCAGACCCTGCCATGCCTGGAAACACAGCTCTACCCAGGGCCCACTTCTGGCCTTCTCTGTCTATCAGCAGGGCCTGTGGTATCAAGCGAGTAGCAGGTTACATGACGAGTAAGGTTGTCCAGCTAGCAAGAGGAAGAGTAAGATTCCAATCCGGCTCCAGGGTCTTTGCCCTTACTTAGATTAAAGATAACCAACAAGATGAAGGACAAGAATGAGAATTCTCCAATAATAAGGGAAAAGTGGGCTTCCACAAATTGTCAACAACAATTTATTTTTTCTGTTTATGGATAATTAGAGACCACTCACATGTGTCTGCATTATAGTACCAAGAAACATCTATTTATAATAGATGACAACTTTGAAAATTTACTTTGCTTTGACTTTAAATATCTCAGTTTTTAAAACAGTTTCATTAAGATTTAATTTATGTATGTAAAATGCACCCATTTAGAGTATACAGTTCTTTTTTTGGTATATTCACAGATGTGTACATCCATCACAACAGTCCATTTTTAGAACCTTTTCATACTCAGAAAGAAGCCCCCCATACCTTTAGATATCATCCCCAACTCCCCTATGTTTTGTTTCTATAGATATCCCCAAACTAGATAGTTCATAGGAGTGGAATTATATAATATGTGGTCTTTTGTGACTGTAATATTTTCAAGGTTCTTCCATGTTGTAGTTTGCATTAGCATTTCATTCCTTTTGTGTGCAGTTGAAATGATAAGGGAAATCTGTGTTCTAAGGTAGCTGACCAATCCAACAGGGGAATCCCAGTCCTGGCCCCAGGGCCATTCTGGGTTTTCGCCCCTTGCCCCACTGGCTGAGGCCAAAAGAGTGGCACAGGTATGGAAGGACAAGTGTATAAACTATTATGGACTAGGACTGGATCCTTGCCAAAAAACAAACAAACAAACAAAACCACAAAAAAAACCAAGCAGCACTTGGAGACCTTGTATGATCAGAGGTTTATTTTATGCCAGTGGGCCCAGGGGAGAGTAATTTCTCAAGGTCTGAGCCCCGAGCACAATCAAAGGAGTAGTTTATACACTTTTTCTTTGATATCTGTGCCAGTCATGCGGCCCTGGCTGGTAGGGCTTAGGAGAAAACCCATAATGGCCGTGGGGCTGGGACTGGGATTCACCTGCTGGATTGTTTAGCCACCTCAGAACACAGATTCTCTTTATCATTACCCCCTTTGATGCCCCATTAAACACCTGGTTTAGAAGGCATCGTCTTCATTATCTACAGGGCGATAGTGTGTAAGGAGTAACTGGAGTCTGATCATGGCAATTTGAGCAGTGATAAACCTGGTAAGGGCATTAAAAATACAAGGACCAAATACTACTGTGACGACGAGCATGAGGAGTAGGCTGATGAGGGGACAAACCAAGGGAACCATTTGCCAATGGTTTGCGAGAATTTGCCCCTCACCCTTGCAAGGTCGGGAAGCTAAAGGTAGTGAGGAGGAATAGCACACCAGGTAGCAGAAGACCAGAACTGACTGGGGTCAGGAAAATCATAGTGAAATGTACTTAGGAGTAGACAGAAGAGGGCCAATAAAAGTGGGGTCCTTGGCCTTAGTTAGAGGGAGCCATCCTGGCTAGCCTGACAGCAGATAAAACCTCAGGACAAGTAAGGGCAAGTGAAACACCCTAGGTGTTTCAAGAGACAAGAGCAAGTCTCTGGGGCAAAGTCCAGTCAGAAGGGGCAACAGTGTAGTGTCCGACCCCAGGATGAGGGATATCATGCTGTGAGAACTAGGGACCACGGCAAGCAAGTGTCCATTAGTTGACGAAGCTGGAGCAGGTCTGTGGGGTCTGGCTGGATTTTCCACTGGTGTGGCTCTTCATCTGAATGAAGGCTTTTTTTTTTTTACTCTTGAGTGGTGGACCCACAGGGTGACACCAGAAGCCTTAAGGGCAGTAGGGGTGGCTAGAACAACAGTGTGAGACCCTGTCCACTGTGGTTTGAGCGGGTCCTTTTTTCAATCTTTGATCCAGACTGAGTCTACTTCCTGGAAGGAGTGCACCTGGGACCCTCAGGAGATTGGGGCTCTCTCAGTGGTGTACTTTTGTAGCTCCCAAGGCCTGAGGTTGTGTTATTTTTTTATCCCTAATCTGATGTAAATTTCCTGAAAGGTTCCTCAGGCATGTGGGAGGCCATCCATACACTAATTTGAAAGGGGTGTAAGCTAGGGTCCCAGGTGTGCAGTGGGCACACAAGAGGGCCAGGGGTAGCAGATCTGGGCATGTGAGTCTCCTGACAAAATTTGCCAAGGTTCCCTTGAGGATGAGATTCATTCTCTTTACTTTCCTTGAGCTTTGGGGCCAGTAGGCAGTATGGAGTCTCCAGGTGATGTCAAGAGAATTGGTTAAGACCTGGGCAATGTCTGTTACAAATGTGGGCCCATTGTCATTATGGATTGTTAATGGCAGGCGGAACTGGGGCATGATCTCCCATAGAGGACTTTGGCTACTTCCCAGCTTTGCTCCATCCTGGTTGGGAAGGTTTTGACCCATGCAGAGAATGTGTATACTTTACTTGGAGATGTTTGAACCCCTTCTCAGCTGCATGTCTGTGAAGTTTATTTTTAGCTCTTTGAAAACAATTACTCCCATCCTCTGGACACCTGGAGGGGGCCATGGTGCAGGCTGAGCATTATTTTTAGCACATGTTATATATTGCTCATCGGTGGCTTGGCATAGTGCTGGCAACTGGCTGATGTAGGAGCGATTTGTGAGGAGGACTTCTAATGCAGTTTTTCCCAGGTGGGTATTTCTTGACTAGATGCCCTCCTATTGCTGTTGGGATGAAGATGGGCTGTCTGGCATCATCCATCATCTCCTTTTAGCCATGGCCCCCTTAGCCATGGCCCGTTTTTTTTCTTCTTAGTGTAACCAGTAGAGGGACTTCTTCCTGGGGGTGTCAAGACCATAGTGAGGAAAGGGACTTTGTCCATATCCTTACTGGCTGTGGTTTTGGCAGCCTCATCCGCCCGACCATTTCCCTGCACTATGGGGTTGTCTCCTTTCTGATGTCCCTTACAGTATAGGATTGCTACTTCTCTTGGAAGCTAGATGGCTACGAGGACTTTTAGTATCTTTTCTTTGTTTTTGATAGCTTTTTCTGCAGCAGTTAGGAGGCCCCTTTCCTTGTAGATGGGCACCCTGTAATATGCAGACTAACAAAGGTGTACCGAGTGTCAGTGTGGATGTTGACGTGCTTGCCTTCACTGAAGGCTTGGACTCGGACTAAGGTGTAGAGTTCAGCCCTTGGTGTTGACCATCCAGCTGGTAATGCCTTAGCTTCTAGGACCTCGGTGGTTGTGGTCACTGCATAACCAACTTTCCAGGCACCCTCTTGTAGGTAACTGCTGCCTTCACTAAACGGTGTGAACTCTTGGGACGCCTGGGTGGCTCAGTCGTTAAGCGTCTGCCTTCGGCTCAGGTGATGATCCCAGGGTCCTGGGATCGAGCCCCGCATCAGGCTTTCTGCGCGGCAGGGAGCCTGCTTCTCCCGCTATCATTACCTCTGCTTGTGTTCCCTCTCTCGCTGTGTTTCTCTCTATCAAATAAATAAAATCTTTAAAACACACACACACACACACACACACACACACACACACACAAAAACGGTGTGAACTCTGGATTCTTTATGGCTTGATCCTGTAGATCTGGAGGGCTCGTGTAGACTTCATTGGTTACTTTGGATCAGTCATGGTCTGGTTCCCCTTCTTCCATGGGAAGAAAGGATGCTGGGTTTGATGTTCTTACCATTTCGACGGTGACCCATGGATTCTTTCAGAGGAGACCTTGGTATTGTGCTAGCCAAGAGTTGGAAAGGAAGCGGTGCCCCTGTGTGTTCATGAGGGTCATAACTGCATGAGGGAACTCGACATTAAGTTCTTGTCCCAGGGTGAGCTTGTCTGCCTCCTTAATGAGTAGGACTGTGGTTGATAGTGCCCTGAGGCACAGTGGCTATCCCATTGCTATGAAGACCAGTTTCTTTGATACATATGTAACTGATTGTTGCCAGGCCCTGACAGTCTAGGTGAGCACCCCAAGTGCTATATTTTTTATGTATAAAGAGATGGAAGGTTTTTTTCTTTGTTGTTGTTGTT